>CM050509.1:4987500-5587500 GCA_027563665.1 Antrozous pallidus
AGGCACGCTCCTACCTCAGAACTTTTGCTCTGGCCATCCCTTCTGCCTGCTTGGCCCCTTCCCCCCTTGCCCCCCAGTCTTTGCTTTGCTGTTACCTTCTCAGTGAGCCACCCTAAGCTCCTGATTCAGCCCTGCAGCCCCCAGCACACCCAAGCCCCACATCTGGCTCTGCTTTTTTCCCCCCAGTGCGTATCACCTTCTTACCTCCGGGACCTTCTACTTATTTCTTTTGTTTTTATTGCTCATCCAGCAGATTAGCTCTTTGAAGGCAGGAATCTTTGTTTAGTTCGCTGCCAGCACACCAGCACCTGCAACAGTGAGGGGGACACACATTAGGTGCTCTACAAATCTTGGTTAAAACACTCGTGAGTAATCCCCCTGTTTCCTGCTTCTTACCCATGTAGTCTACCTGGTTCCATCAGGTTAATCTTCACAGTGAACAGCTGTGGTCAAATCACCCCCATACTTTTAAACCTTCAGTGGCCCCCCTGGGTACAGAGTAAAGTCCAGATTCAGCGTAGCATCTGAGCCTCCTGCCCAGATTTGCCCCTGCTAGTCTTTCTTACTTCATGTCCCTCCACATTCTACTTCCCAGTCAGTCTGGAGGTGGCAGACTGACAGGGAACAACTACAAGTTCTGCCTTGACTGTGCACCAGCTAGCTGTGTGACTTTAGGCAAGTCGCTTGACCTCTCTGAGCCTCAGTTTGTCCTCTGTTGAATGAGACCAGTACTGTCTCCCTAATTGGGATACAGGTTTTCAGGCAATATTAGTTCTTTTCTCTGAGTTTGCTCTTGTCACTCCAGCTACCTAGCATGCCTAGAGCCTTAGACTTGGCTAAAATCCCTTCTCCATACTACAGCCAGAGTGATCTGTTTTATCTCAACACTCACCTCGGCTTACAACTTCCAAGGGCTCCCCCATTTCCTCATGTAACTCTGTAATCTTGCATGCTCTCAATTTTGCTCCCAATCTTTTTAGTATCTTTTACAATCCTCAGTCAAGGATGTGGTTTGTTTTGTTTGTTTATTTGTTTGTCGAGAGAGAGGAAGGGAATGGGGGAGAGAGAAAAGGGAGAGAGAGAGAGAGAGAGAGAGAGAGAGAGAGAGAGAGAGATTGAGATTGTCTAGTTGCTTCCCATATACTCCCTGACTGGAGATTGAACCCATAACCTTTTTGGTGTACAGCACGATGCTCCAACCAGTTGAGTCACCCAGCTAGGACTTTGCTCCCAATCTTGCTTCATACCGTGACACTTGTCATAATTGGCAGAGCATGCTGGCTTTGTGCTATCACCTCATCATTCTCACCATGGGCCATGGAATGTCTTTTAGGACACCCACCCCGTCCACTTGACTCACTCCTTCCAGGCCTTGAGAGCTCAGCTCGGGGATTGCCTTCTGGACCAGGCTTCCTGCTCTGGGGTTACCCTGTGCCTCTAGGTCTGTTTCTCACACTAGGTGGTGGGCTCCTTCTGCAGGTTCTGCTTGGTAATGGCCAGCATTCGGTGCCTTGTGAGTGAGGGAATCCTAATAAAAGAGTAATATGCAAATTGACCGTACCTCTGATCAAGCCATGCCCACAGCCACACCCATCAGCCAATCAGCAGCAAATTATGCAAATAAACTCCAGCCAAGATGGCTGCAGCCACTGAGAGCAAGAGGGAGGCTTGGGTTTCCCCAGCAATAGAGGAAACCAAGCTTCTAAAGCCCTAGCACCTAGGCCTCCACTCTAGTGCAGCCTAGTGCACTCAAAGTTTCAATTATAGAATTAAAATAAACCCAAACAGAAATGGCTATAGCCACAGAGTGAGCAGAAGGCTTGGCTCTGCTCCAGGCTACAAAGTTTTGATTGTAGAACATAAATTAATCCCAGGTCCTAGGGCCTCCACTTGAGTCGCTGAGGGGTGTAGCCAGCCTGCAAACCACCACAGGCCCCTCACCCAGGCCACCCCACGCCCCAAGGGAACCCCAACCCTGATCTGGGACACCCTTCAGGGCAAATAAGCTGGCCCACACCCATGCACCAGGCCTCTATCCTATCTAATAAAAGAGTAATACACAGATTGACCATCACACCAACACACAATAGGGCTGCCCCCATGTGGTCAAAGATCCTGCCCCCACGTGGAAACAAGATGGCCACCACAAGATGACCAGCAGGGGAAGGCAGTTGGGAGGGACCAGGCCTGCAGAGGAGGGAAGTTGGGGGCTAACAGGCTGTCAGGAGAGCAGTTAGGCATCATTCAGGCTGGCAAGCAGAAGCAACCGGTTAGGGGCAATCAGGGAGGCAGGCAGGTGAGCAGTTTGAAGCCAGCAGTCCTAGATTGTGAGAAGGATGTCCGAATGCCTGTCGGACATCCCTCAAGGGGTCCCAGATTGGAGAGGGTGCAGGCTGGGCTGAGGGACCCCCCCATCCCCTGTGCACGGATTTTGTACACTGGGCCTCCAGTGTAGGAACAAGTGAGCTGACACACCTGGGTGCTCTCTTACAAGCCGCAGCTCCCGTTTACCCCTGGGGCTTGTTTGGGCGCCATCGCAGCTCCGTGGCCAGCAGGAGACACTGCCGCCCTGCTGGTGACGTCTCTCAGTCCAGCCCCAGCAGCGCAGTTCCACCCACACTCCCTCCCAGGCTCTTCGCTGGCCCTCCAGGGGCCCACAGCCTAGTGCCCCAAGGGAGGAAAGCGATAAATCCAGTGTGCAAAGTGATGGAATGCTGCTAAGGAAGCTGCTAACCTTTCTTAGGGGCGGAGAAGGGGTTTCACAGCAGTTACAGTTGAGCTAGGCCCGTGGCTGGCAAACTGTGGCTCTTGCGAGCCACACGCGGCTCTTTGGCCCCTTGAGTGTGGCTCTTCCATAAAACACCACGGCCTGGGCGAGTCTGTTTTGAAGAAGTGGCGTTAGAAGAAGTTTCAGTTTAAAAAATGTGGCTCTCCAAAGAAATTTCAGTCATCGTACTGTTGATATTTGGCTCTGTGGACTAATGAGTTTGCCGACTACTGAGCGAGGCCTTGAAGGATGAGGAGGAGCTCACCGTGGAGCAGAGAGGGAACAGCATATGCTAAAGTTCACAGGCATGCTGTTGGCTTTCCCAGTGGCCACCATATATTCAAAGCCAGGGCCTTTCTGTGTCCTAAAAGTAAATAGAGAAGCAGAGAGATGGATGACTGACGGAAACATACAGATACCTCAGGTCTGTGAAAGGACAAGGGGGAAATATTCATCTTCCCCTGTCTGGTTTGAAATGGACAGACGGTTCCTTTTCTCTCCAGGACTCAGCCGTGTGGAACTTGTCTCAGCAGAAAGGAGAAAATCGGCTTCACTCACTCCTCTCTTCATTGGATCCTGTCAGCAGCCCGCATCCCCTTGCCCAGAAGTGGAGTGAAGCACTTGGTTTTCGCCAATAGAAGGTAGCTCTCTTTCCCTAGATTCTTTGCAGCCTCACACTTTGTCCCCGAGTGTAGAAGCGCACACATATTATACTGGTTGTTATTGCCTTCAGAGATCTGCCATGTTACAGGAGAAAGACTTCGGGCTTCTGATTGGTGAACTTGCACAATGAGCCTCTCAGACGTTGCTCTTTGGGGGCTTATTTTCTGGTTCAGGACTGTTCTGAGCGAGTGTGCGGGAAAGTAGAACTGAAGATTTGCCATTTTCAAGTGTCCAGTCCAATGGCGTTTAGTAGATCCACATTGTTCTGCAGACATGACCACATTCCACCTTCCAAGAATCCTTTTCATCTTGTAGAACTGAAACTCTATTATATATACTAAGCGGTCACCTCCCAATTCCCTCCTCCTCCAGCCCCTGGTACCCAGCATTCTACTTTCTGTGTCTATGAATTTGACTACACCAGGGATCTCATAGAAGTGGAATCATACAGTGTTTGTCTTTTTGTATCTGGCTTGTTCCCTTAGCATAATGTCCTCAAGGTTCATCCATATTGTAGCATGCATCAGAACTTCTCCTTTTTTGAATTTTGTTTTATTGTGGAAAGAACACTGAACATGAGATCTACCCTCTTAACCAATAAGTCAGGGTACAATACAGTGTTGTCGGCTATGGGTACAACGTTGTGCAGCAGATTGCTAGGACTTACTAATTCTGTTTAACTGAGACTTTCTGACCACTGATTAGCAACTCCCCATTTCCTCCTCCCATAGCCTCTGGTAACTCTTTGATGCTCTGGAGTTGACTTTTTTGTTTTGTTTTGTTGAATTTGACTATTTTAGATGCCTTAGATAAGTAAAATTGTGCAGTACTTGTCTTTCTGTGACTGGCTTATTCACTTAGCATAATGTCATCAAAGTTCACCCAAACTATCACATATGATAGAATTAGCGTCGTTCTAAGGCTGAGTAGTATGCCTTTTTATGTATATAGCACATTTTCTTCATTTATCTGTCGATGATATTTAGGTTATTTCCATCTTGGTTGTTGTGACTAATACTGCAATAAAGCTTAGGAGGGCTCATCTCTTTGAGATCCTGATTTCAATTCTTTTGGGTATATATATATGCACAGAGGTGGAATTGCTGGATAATATGAAAATTCCATTTTTAACTTTTCGAGGAACTTCCATAGCAGCGGCACCATTTTACATTTCCACCAATAGTGCGTAAGGATTCCTCTTTTTTCCGCATTCTCATCAGCATGTTATTTTCTGTTTGGGGTTTGCATTGTTTTTTTTTTTGTAATAGCCACCCCACTGGGTGTGAGGTAGTGTCTCATTGTGGTTTTGATTGGCCTGTTCCTAATGATCAGTGATGTTGAGCATCTTTTCATGTGCCTGTTGGCCATCTGCAATGTCTTTTTCAGAAAAATGTCTATTCAGTCAGACCTATTAGTGTTCATTTTAACCTGAGCATATTATCAATTAGGGGATTAAGGTGGGTGGGTTATCAGTGGGATCTGGTTCATCCCCCAAAATAGTCTTGGGTACCCCTGCCCCTAGAGACAACTACAGTATAACCAAAGGTCTTACCTGGCTCATAGTATTTATACACTTTAAAATAATCCTATCTAATAAAAGAGTAATAGGCAGATTGACCGTCACTCCAACACACAAGATGGCTGCCTCCATGTGGCCAAAGATCCTGCTCCCATGTGGACACAAGATGGCAACTACAAGGTGGCCAGCAGGGGAGAGCACTTGGGAGGGACCAGGCCTGCAAGGGAGGGCATTTGGGGGTGATCAAGCCTGCAGAGGAAGGCAGTTAGGGTTGACCAGGCTGGCAGAGGAGAAAAGTTGGGGATAAACAGCCTGGCAGGGGAGCAGTTATACATCAATCAGGCTGGCAGGGGATTGGTTAGGGGGTGATCAGACTGGCAGGCGGAAGTGGTTAGGGGCAATCAGGAATGCAGGCAGGCGAGCAGTTTGGAGCCAGCAGTCCTGGATTGTGAGAAGGATGTCTGTTAAATGGGCAGTTGGATATCCCTTGAGGGGTCCCAGATTGAAGAGGGTGCAGGCTGGGCTGAGGGTTACCTCCACCCCTCTGTGCATGAATTTCGTGCATCGGGCCTCTAGTTTGTATATAATTTGATACAACATTCTATGTCGTTTTTGTTTTCAGAAGAGGCTGGTTTGCTGAGGATCACATGAGACTTGTTTGAATGGTGTGGATCCCACGTGGGCAGGACAGATTTTCTTCTTTTCCCTCCTAGATCCCCCCCCTGAGAGATGGAGGGGAGACAGACTTTAAGACTTCTTGCTCTTCTAGTAGGTCAGGTGGGCTATCGAATTGACAGCTGTGCTATTTGAACTGCAGGGCTGTGAAGAATACTTGTGTGGATTTCCTGGGGCTGCTGCAACAAATGACCACACACTGTGGGACTTAAAACAACAGGCATTTCTGCCCGGCAGGCGTGGCTCGGTGGTTGTGTGTCAACCTAAGAACCAGAAAGGAGGTCACCGTACCTTTCCTGGTCTGGGCACAGGCCTGGCTTGTGGGCTCGCTCCCCACTGGGGGGCGTGCAGGAGGCAGCCGATCAATGATTCTCTCTCATCCCTGATGTTTCCATCTCTCTTTCCCTTCCTCTCCGAAACCAATAAAAGCATTTTTTAATTTAAATTTTTTTTTTTTTTTTTTTTTTTTTTAAGGAAAAGAAGGTTTCATCACAAACAGGACCATATTTGGAGCTGAAATGGAGCATGCAGTTGGCAACCCAAAGAGAGACCAGGTCACAGGGACACATTGGACAGAAGACATTCCAAAAGTGAGTGCTGACACAGGAAAGGTTAGCCCGAACCAGATAAGGGCAAAGACAAGCACGTACATACCAGTAAGCCACTGATAACTAGCTGTGGGTTACACATTACATTTGGTACATGTATTAAATCAACTCATGTTGAATATTATTTTTCTAGGTAAGGTAGGTATCTTTAATTAAGGTCCCAGCTACTGCTATGTACCAATGCCAGAACCTAGTGGTTTAAAACAACACCCATTTCTTTATTCACGATTGTATGGTTTGGGCTGGGCCCGTCGGGGAGTCCGTGGCTGGTCTCCCCTAGGCTCCCTCCCAAAGCTGCAGTCCTGTGAACCTCCTGAAGTGTTTGTTCCAGAGGGCCCCACATGCCTGGCAGGAACTGCTGTCCCCTGGGGACCTCAGTTTCCCTTCATTTGGGCCCAGCAGGCTAGACCAGGCTTCTGGGCGGAATGGCAGAGGCCTTCCTCTGGGGTCACAGGGTCAATAGCAAGGCCTCCCAGAGATTTTTCCATTCACTTTTAATGAATGCTGATGCTTCAGAAATGTAATCACGCCAAGCTAAAATGTGTTTATATTGCCCTGGCCGGTGTGGCTTGGGATAGAGCGTCGGCCTGCGGACTGAAAGGTCCCAGGTTCGATTCTGGTCAAGGGCATGTACCTTGGCTGCGGGCACATCCCCAGTCGGGGGTGTGCAGGAGGCAGCTGATCAATGTTTCTTGCTCTCTATCCCTCTCCCTTCCTCTCTGTAAAAAAATCAATAGAATATATTTAAAAAATTAAAAATTAAAATAAAATTTATATCAAATGCTAATAAAGGAGAACTCCCATGAGCCACTGCATCCCCCTGGTTGGGAGGTTGAGCTCAGAGTGAAGCTTCCTCTGCGCCCCTGGACTTGAAGGTTCATCATAGATTCTGTGTTCAGACAAACTAGCAGAGTGACGTGCCAGTTTGGACTTCCTCATTTGAATAAATTAGGATTTTACTGATACTCAGCAATAAAAAAAAGCCTAGATTCCAATGGTTCTATCAAAGGTTGTTCTTTCTCATTGATTAGCACTATAGGAAGTAAAAGTAATACATATAAACTACTAAAATCAAAAGAACACCTCTGAACTTATTTAGACATTCTGTGTGAGACATCTCTGAAAAACAGGGGGGAAAAGGGTTGGAAGAAACCCTATGGCATAGACATTCTCTTATTTCAAGCTCATACTGCAATTAAAAGAGGATGTTTAGATGCATTTCTTTCCTATTAACACTCTCTAGAGCAAGAGTTTTTTTTTTTTAATATATTTTTATTGATTTTTTACAGAATGGAAGGGAGAGGGATAGAAAGTCAGAAACATCCATGAGAGAGAGACATCGACCAGCTGCCTCCTGCACGCGCCCCACTGGGGATGTGCCCGCAGCCAAGGTACATGCCCTTGCCGGAATCGAACCCGGGACCTTTCAGTCCGCAGTCCAACGCTCTATCCACTGAGCCAAACCGGTCTTGGCAAGAGTTTTGTTTTTGATGCCGAAACCGGTTTGGCTCAGTGGATAGAGCGTCAGCCTGCGGACTGAAAGGTCCCAGGTTCGATTTCGGTCAAGGGCATGTACCTTGGCTGCGAGCACATCCCCAGTAAGGGCTTGTGCAAGAGGCAGCTGATCGATGTTTCTCTCTCATCGATGTTTCTGACTTTCCCTCTCCCTTCCTCTCTGTAAAAATTAATAAAAACATATTTTTTAAAAGTTTTGTTTTTGAAATACAAATTTGAAATCTTTAAATCACTTGTGATCCCGGAACTACATAACTTTAGGTTAGGAATATCTTTTGAAATGTGAAAAAAATGTATACTAAAGTAGTTAGGAACAGTAGATAGATAGATATAGATATACAGATGGACAGATAAAGTAAAGATTGGTCACTTTCTTATATTTTTTTCAATTACAAGTGACACTATTTTGGAGGTTGCGGGTCTACAGCATGGTTATTGGACATTTATATGACTTGTGGGGGCATCACCCCGATAAGTGCCCATCTGGCACCATGTACAAGCATTGCAGTGTTGTTGACTGTATTCCCTGTGCTGTAGCCAGCATCCTATATAATAAAAGGCTAATATGCAAATTGTCCCCAACTGGGAGTTTGATTAGTTCAACCTGGGGTTCGATCAGGGGGTGGGGCCAGCTGGCCAACTTCACATTGCCAGTCCCCCCTGCCAGCCAGGCTCCATCACCCAATTGGGGCAGGCTGGTCCAACTCCCACTAGTGCGTGAATTCGTGCACCAGGCCTCTAGTTATCTATAATAGCGAGATGTGGAAGCAAACTAAATGTCTATCAATAGACAAATGACTAAAGAAAATGTGGTAGATATATAAAATGGGTCCCTTCTTGGTTTGCCTTACTACATTTAGCCTTTCTTTTTGTAAATTTAAAAGATCTATACCTGGATTTGTTTACTTTTTTTTTTTTTAAGAATGTTTGAGAATATATATCGCAGTGAATCAGAAAAAAAAAATCATGTTGGTTGGGCATCGTCCCCTGAACCAAGGGGATGCTGGTTTAATTCCTGGCCAGAGGGCACGTGTCTGGTTGCAGGCTCTGTCCCCAGCGGGGGGCTTGCAGGAGACAGCCAGTTGATGTTCCCCTTTCACATTGACGTTTTTCTTTCTGTCTCCTTCTCCCTTCCTCTCTCTCTAAAAGTCAATCAAAGATATGTTCTAAAAAAAGAAGAGAAAAAAATACTCTCTAAGATACTGATTTTATAACCCCTCAGTAACCCATTCTTGAGTTTCGTTACCTGTTTCCAGTCTGGAGTTTTATTCTTCCATCTAATACATGTTCCTGTCCGTTATGCCCACTCCCGCTGCAGTGTTCCTCATGGCCATGAAGAGTGGTCATGTCACCTGATCGCTAACTGCGTGGCATTATAGGTGTGACGAGACATCGGCCCCGCTTTAGACCCAGTTTCTGCGAACTTTGCAGAAACCTAGAGAAATCAGTTAGAGAAGCAGGGAGGATCAGAGTTATTTGAGGGGAAAAAAACTGAACCTGGGAGGAGGGGACGAGGGAGGATTGCCAAAAACAGGACGGAATGGGATTAGTGTTTAATTTGCCTACGCCCTGGGAATATCTTAGAAATTCCAGTGAGGTTGCAAGTTATGGAGCATGATATGATTACATGCATGTGGGAGGAATCAAAATTCCATTGAAGGTGCAAGTTACGGAGCATGATATGATTACATGTATGTGGCAGGAATCAAAATTCCATTGAAGGTGCAAGTTATGGAGCATGATATGATTACATGTATGTGGCAGGAATCAAAGCAATGCAGGCGAGACTGAGTTGAAAAGATTTGGTGGGAGTGGCATAATGAGGCCTGGACAAATGATGCCAAAGCTCCTTCTGCAGATGCCCAGTGAACCCCAGTAAAAATGTCATTCCTAATGGGACACCAGGGTGGCAGGCCAGTCTATACAAGGGGTCTCCTGCACCCCTGGAATCTCCTGCATCTCAGTTGTATAGGTATATAAGGAATAAAAAGGGGCGTTTGCTTGTTTGTGCTTAATGAAAAACAATTTCTTTAAGGTTTTTACTTCCTGACCGCAACTTTGAGTTACTATACGTGAGCTTAGGGGAAATGGGGGTTTGTCATCTTAAGGAAGTCCAGGTCCTCCTTTGGGCACACTTACAGCCGGTGTAATGAACATGCGGCAGGCACAATTTTGCATTGGCTCTGTGGAGTGAGAGTATGTAAGTGCTCTCTGTCCTTCCATTGTTTACCAGAGTTGGAACTGAACTGAGAAAGCTGTCCCTGTTGCAGGGACTGAGGCGTAAAGAGTAGAGCTCTTGCCTGACCCTGGGGGCTCTGTGATTGAGCTTTGGCCTGTGAACCAAGAGATCACAGTTCAATTCCAGGTCGGGGCACATGCCCACGTTGCAGGCTGGGTCCCCAGTGCAGGGCATGCAGGAGGCAGCCGATCCATGCTTCTCTCTCATCATTTATGTTTCAATCTCTCTCCCTCTCCTGTCCTCTCTGAAATCAATAAAAATCTATTTAAAAACAGGCTAGAGCGACCCCAGATTCATTGACCATCTCAGAGCTCAGAAAAGGGAAAGCAGAGCCCTGGGCCTGGCTAACAGATCACCCATCTTCCTGGAAGCCCCACCAGCAGGTGCCATTGGATTGTGACCGTCTTGGGCATACTAAGACAACATGGGGTTAGGCAGTGAGCCCAGTGCCACCCAGCTCAGCCCCATAGGGTCAGGGGGAGAAAGGGCCTGGCTTTCCCGTAACAAGTGTGAAGACTGGACTCTCCTCTTTCTCATGTTGGAAGTGCACTCTGATGTTGAGTGGGAGCATGTTTTGTTTCTGTTGTTTCTTTGTTTTGCCTTCTAAGTGTCCAAAAATCAGGTACCAGAAGCAAGAAGATATCACTTCTGTTTTTTTTTTAAAATATTGTCCAGTGTTTTATGTGTGTGTTTTTTTAATATATATTTTTATTGATTTCAGACAAGAACAAGGAAGGAGAGAAGGAGAGAAACATCAACGATGAGAGAGAATCATTGATCGGCTGCCTTCTGCAGGACCCCCACTGGAGAGTGAGCCCAGAACCCGGGCCTGTGCCCCGACCAGGAATCAAACTGTGACTTCCTGGTTCAAGTCTGTGCTCAACCGTCAGTCCACATCACCTGGGCCACATTGTCCAGTTTTGATCGTAAGGGGTTTAAGTCCTTTCAGAGCTGACTCGTTTTCCTTTCACTGAACACACAGCAGATACTGACTGAGTCGTTAGTGCAGCCAAAGTCTTTCTCAGTCTCCTTTGCCCTTGCTCTTCCCTCCTCACTGGTCCCGGGAGAGGAGGTTGCCACCGGGGATAGAATACCAGAATTCTGTAAAGCTTCTAACTTGGTTCAAGAAAGGTTTCAAGCAAACAAAGACATGGATCTGCCATCTCAGTGGCTCATGACCTGTGAGTTCAGGCTCTTTGGAGATTCCAGTTCTCACCGCACCTGTGCCCCCTGCCGTCCCTCTCTGTCCACAGGCCAAGAAGTGCACGGTGATCGGAGGCTCCGGGTTCCTGGGGCAGCACATGGTGGAGCAGTTGCTGGCAAGAGGCTACACCGTCAACGTGTTCGATATGCGGCAGGGTTTCGACAACCCGCAGGTGCAGTTCTTTCTGGGGGACCTCTGCAGCCAACAGGTAATGGGCCACCCAGCCTTACCCATTTCTCATCGGCCCCGAATGGGAAGCGGTGGCCTTCCCCCGCTCAGAGGCTCCGCACATTGTTGTTCCAAAAAAAATTTGTATTTTGAAAAATATTAAAGTTAGAGGAAAGAATTTGACACCCACCCACATTCTTACTCCTCAGAGTGTCATTTCTGTCCTTGCTACTTCACTCTGCCGTGGAGGTGCAATACATGAACGAATGGGCATGGCCGTGTGCCAATTAAACTTTATTTACAAACAAAGCTAACCATGGAGTGGAGTGGAGCTGGTAAGCTGCTACTCCAGAGCATGTATCCAAAACTGCAATTCTAGGGTTTTAAATGGATTGATTTATTTTATTATTTTTTTAAATGTTTGTATTGATTTCAGAGAGGAACGGAGAGAGAGAGAAACATCAGTGATGAGACAGTCATTGATTGGCTGCCTCCTGCATGCCCCACACTAGGGAGTGAGCCTGCATCCCGGGCATGTGCCCTGACCAGAACTGAACCGTGACCTCCTGGTTCATAGGTTCGACGCTCAACTGCTGAGCCGTCATAGCGCACTGTCAGGGGTTTTTTAATTTTTATTCAGATATAAGTCACATTCCATTTTCCATTTTGTAAGTATTCAATCAGTGGTTATTAGTATATTTATAAAGCTGGGCAGCCGTCATCACTAATCCCTGGACGTTTTCATCACCCCAAAATAAAACCCCGGGTGCATTAGCTTCCCATTTCCTCTCCTCCTCACCCAGCCACTCGTCATCTGTCTGTGGATGTGCCTGTTCTGGACATTTCATACACGTGTGATTATACAGTGTTTGTCCTTTTCTGACTAGCTGCTTTCACTGAACATGATGTTTTCAAGCTTTACCCATGTCAACAAGAGTATTCATATTTCGAATTTTGTTAGATTTTTGCCAAACTGCTTGGCAAAGCTGCCCCATTAATTTTTCAGTACTCCCAGCAGTGTGGGAGTACTCCCATTGCTGCACATCCTTACCAACACTTGGCACAGTTAGTCTTTTTAAAGGTGTCACTCTTAGGCAATGCTTGGCCACGTGTCCTCCCTGTTTGGGAATAAGAATGAGATCATTGCTGAGTGCTGAAATCACTTGGCAGAAGGTTGCCAGGGAGGGAAGCTATTCACACACTCTCAAATGATCACTCCACCGAAACTTAAAAAAATTCTTTTTTTAATCTTCACATGAGGATGTTTTTCAGTTGATTTTCAGAGAGAGAGTGGAAAGGAAGGGGAAGGGGGATAGAGAAAGGGAAACATCAATTGCCGCCCACACATGCTTCGACTGAGGCTGGGGATCAAACCTGCAACCCAGGGATGTGCCCTTGACTGGGATTGACCCCTAGACCCTTTGGTGTGCAGGCCGACACTCTAACCACTGAGACACGCCAGGCAGCGCCCACAAATTACTTGTTAATTACCCAGAGAAAGGTACCTTTTTTTATGGCCGGAATCGGACAGCCATCACCTTAGCCAACATGCCAAAGTATTTGGCCTGGATCTAGTCACCAGGAAACAGACTAGTCTGAATTGGGGGCACTCTGAAATAACTGGCCGGAAAAGTGAGTGTTCCAAAAGACAAAATTAATAAGAGAGGGAGATTGGTCCAGGTTCAAAGACCTGGAAGAGGTACGAGGACTAAATACAATTTGTGATCGGTCCACGATTGGGTCCTAGACCCAAATATGAAAATGGCTATCAAGGACATGAGTGGGACCATTGGGGAAATTTAGATATAGAAATTTAGATAATGGACAAGAGTGCCCTATCTGTTACATTTCTGCATGTGATCATTGTTTTGTGGTTATGTAGGAAAATGGCATTGTTCTTAGGAGATGCTAGGTGAATAGTTGGGAGGCAAAGGAGCCTGATGTCTGTAACTTACTCTCTAATGGTTTCAGGAAAAAAATAAACATGTCTCCATGCATATCTACATAGAGGGAATTGCGACAATATTAATAATCAGTGAATCTAGGCACATATTTCACGGGCATCTTTGTCTTGGTGATGTTAGCATCTATTGATGGTCATTCATAGATCTTATTACTTAATTAAAGCTTTGCCAAATGGTGACTTGCTATCATTCTCTCTTTGTTTCTTACCTCAGATCTTTGTAACTTATGCAGATTAAATGCGTGACTCTTTCCCCTTCTTTACCAGTTTGCAGAAGGAAATTGTATTATCCTGGTGATCAAGTTGCCCCTTCTTTGGCCAGTGAGAGCCTTTATAATGGCTCTCAGTCATTTTAGCAGGACCTCAGGAGTCTTGGCGAGCTTTCTTGCTTTTCAGTATGACAAGGTGTTGCTGGCTTATCTCATCTATTTCCTGCCCCAGATCTGCAATCAGGCATTGCTCTGGGGACCTCTGGTTCCTCTTAGCAGTAAACCAAACATACCTGGTTTAACTCCTTTAAGGTTGTTGTTTTATGACTTGTTTCACAGAAAAGAATATTCCTGTTCATTGGCCATTTACACTATCTTTCATGGTGTGAAACTTTGTCATATGATTTATAATTTGTGTCTATAAGCTCATTTTACCCTCAGATGTCCTGAATCATGCTCTTACCCCATGGCACAGATATTGCCTCTGGCCGGGTCCCACAGGCTTCTGATCCCCCCAACTGGTTTTTATTTGGGATCAGCTAATGGGGAGGGGGCGATTAGAGGGACAGCATTGTTTCTTTCGCATATACTGCTGCATTGCTTGAATCTTTTACAATGAGAATGCATTTCTTTGTTAACTGTAGAATTCTAAAAGGGCAAGACACCCATGCTACAGATTGGAGAGTGGGAATGTGAGGAGGCTGTTTACTTGTGCAAGGCAGGAGTGATTTGTTTTGTCTTGCTTTGCTTTTCCAGGACCTGTACCCAGCTCTGAAAGGTGTAAGCACAGTTTTCCACTGCGCATCACCCCCACCAGCCAGTAACAACAAGGAACTCTTTTATAGAGTGAATTACATTGGCACCAGGAACGTCATTGAAACTTGCAAAAAGGCTGGGGTTCAGGTAAGGGGAAGGCTGGAGTGAGTGCTGTCACACATTTCTGTGCGTGGGTCTGTGCCTGGCTCTCTCTTCCACTCTGTTGGCCTTTGTCTATGCTCAGGCCACTGTGCTCTGCCTTAATTCGGTGAGTCTAAGGATCTCAGTGTGTGGTAGGACAAGTGACCCCCAACCATGTTCTACAGAATTTACTTGGTCAACCTTAGTCCTTTCTTCATTGATATACTTTTTAAAAAAAATGTTTTTAAAATTGATTTTAGAGAGGAAGGGAGAGAGAGAGAAACATTGATGCGAGAGAGAAACTTCCATCAGCTGCCTCCTATACATGCCCCAACCGAGGATCAAACCTGCAAACTGAGTATGCGCCCTGCCTGGGAGTCAGGCCTGCCCCGCGTGGTGTACAGGACGGTGCCCCAACCGCCTGAGCCACACTGACCAGGGTTCATCCATGTATTTTTAGGGTCAGCTTGTTGAGTTAATAAAGCCTACTGGAATTGCTGTTATAATTGTATCAAGCTGAAAGGTCATTTGGGAGAGAATTGACATGGTTCCAATATTGAGTCTTCCTATGCATAAATACATGTGTCTCTTTATCTCTCTAATGCCTTTCAGTAGAGTGTTATACTTCACTAGGGGCCCAGTGAACAAAATTTGTGCACTGGGGGAAGGGGATTCCCTCAGACCAGCCGGCCCCCTCTCACATACTGGGAGTCCTCAGGGGATGTCCTACTGATGGCTTAGGCCTGCCTTTCCCTTTGTGGGAGGTGACCAGGCTGATCAGGGGAAGGCACCAGCCCCATCACCCCACTGCTACAGCCTCTGCCAGTCACCGCAGCCATCAAGGTGTTTCCATCAAGACAGATTCCAGTCCCTTCACCATAAAAAATGACAACTTTCTTTAGGCATTTTCAAGATGTGTCTTTCATAGGATATGACATTTCTTTCTTTTTCTTATCCTCCCTGAGGATATGTTTCCGTTGATTTTTAGAAAATGTGGAAGAGAAAGAGAAAGACAGAAACATCAAAGTAGGAGGAACACTTTGATTGGTTGCCTCCTGCATGAGCCCTGACCTGGGCCCCAGCCAGGGAGGAGCCTGTAACCTAGGTACATGCCCTTGATCAGAATCGAACCTGGACCCTGCGGTCAGCAGGCCGAGGTATTATCCACTGAGCCAAACCAGCTAGGGCAGGATATGACCTTTCTTAGCCCTCCAGCAGCGGGCCTTCGTTTTTTTCTCCAGGAGGGTGGTGGAAAAACCCTAGATCACTTTTTTGGATTTTTATTGCCCAAGTTATTAAGAATATTACCAGTGGCATAGAGGGAGCTTAGCCAATGAGTGGTCAGAAAAGGTATTTCCTCTGTAGTTTACACCGATCACTGGCTCAGCCTTTGCCCAGGCCCTGAAGCCTCTGGCCAAGGCCTTAGGCCTGGCCAGGGGCCCCACCTACTCCCTTCTGATCACTGGCTCGGCGTCTGCCCCCTCCGATCACCAGCTCCACCCCTACCCAGGCCTAAAGCCTTGGGACCTGAGCAGGCCCTGTCGCAGGTTCTGTCGCAGGTTCGGCCCCGACCCAGAGCCCCCTGGCTCAGGCCCTTCCCAGGCTGCTCAGGGACCACGAGGGGCCTAACTGCAAGTGGCCCGAGTGCCGAGGATGGTCCCAGGACCCAGGCTGCTGGCACCTACGTATTCAAATTAACTGCCATCTTTGTTGGGTTAATTTGCATGCTCTTATTGGCTGTGAGGCAGTGGAGGCATGGTCAGTTTACATGTTTGTCTATCACTAGGTAAGATAGTGGTGTTTTACATCTTTTGAAAAATTTATCCCTATGTGCCTCATTATGGTTAGTGAAATATCTTTTACATCCCATTTTCAATTGCCAGTGTATAGGAACGCAGTTGATTTTTGTGTATTGATTTTGTACTCAGCAACTTTGCTGAACCCTTAACTTTAATATTCTCTGTACATGCATCGTGTTTTCTGTGTCCACATTTCCCCTGTCTGTGAGTGGTGATAGTTTTGTTTCTTCTTTTCAAATTTTAAAACTTTGTTGTTTGTCTTATCCTGGGACTCCAGGACAGTGTTGAGTAAAAGTGGTTACGATATTATTCAACCGGCCAGTGTGGCTCAGTGGTTGGGCATCAACCTGTGAACCAGTAGGTCACATTCCATTAGCAGGCGGGGCACATGCCTGGTTTGCAGGCTCAATCCCCAGTAGGGGGCAGGCTGGAGGCAGCAGATCAGTGATTCCCTCTCATAATTGATGTTTCTGTCCCCTCTCTCTGAAATCAGTACACACACACACACACACACACACACACACACAAAGATACTTAAAAAAAGATACGATGCAAGTTAATGGTATTCAGTGTTGGATGAGGTTCCTTTAAACGGATGGGCTGGGAGCTGGAGACCCTCATAAGAGACAATCTTCCTTTGGATAGTATTTCTCAAGTGGGCATGGGTGCACGTGCCGATGGGACAAGGTTGGTGTCAAGAGTCAGCAGGGGCGCCTTTCAGACAGAACCCCCTCAGAGTTTGTGGGCTGTTCTGCCATGGAGAATCACTCCCACACTGAGATGCCATGAATAATGGGAATCCGCTCTGTCCCTCAGTGGTGACAGAAGACTTTAAAATGAAATCTCTATTAGAATGTAATGCCATAATGTGCCTAGGATCCTTAGAGCTGCAAAAGATGGCGATCTTTGGGTTATTGTAAGAAAGCTTGAAAAGTGAAGGCACTGCAGTCAGTAGTTTGAATAGTGCCTTGCATGCAAGGGTCCTGACCAGGTGCCATTTGGTTCTCTTTTATCCACAACCTTTGGAATGGTTAGTTAGGGATCACTCCTGCCTCATTTTTTTTTTCATCTTCCTCTCTTCTCTGCCAGAAACTCATTTTAACCAGCAGCGCCAGTGTCGTTTTTGAGGGCGTTGACATCAAGAACGGAACTGAGGACCTCCCTTATGCCACGAAACCCATCGACTACTACACGGAGACGAAGATCTTGCAGGAGAGAGTACGTACCTGACAGCTGGTTGAGTGACAGACGAGTGCCAGGAACATCTGCAGGGCTTAGATTCCTAAGAGAAATATCTGTGAACATGTGAGTTTAGTATGCTGAGGCTTAAGTCCCTAACTTGGGAAGTAAAATTTGCGGGTGAAATTCAGTTTGAAAAATCATAACCAAAGAGCTTCATGTGGCCAGACACCGTTCCTTTTACAGAAACGGTCTCATTTCAACGCCCTAAGGTAGGTACTGTTATCACCAGATGACAGATGAGGACAGTTGATGCCCAGAGATTCAGAAGCTCCCTGAGGCCAGGCAGCTAGTAGGTGCTGGAACCAAGGCAGTTTAGCTCCACAGCCTGCACTCGAGCTCACGCTATGCAGCGTTGGTTACTCGGTTGCTATAGAAACCTGAAATCAGGCAATTCATGGCAGTCCAAAGTATGTGGGTAGAATTTGGGCTTCACACACAAGGTGTGTGTTTGCATTTAAAACACCTTCCTATTAGCACTCTTGTTCCCCTCCCTTTTTAAAATGAAATGGCGGACGGATCTTGCTTCATTTTAAGGAAAAGTATTTTTCTACTTGGCAGCCTGGCTTCTGCTAGAGCCTGGATTTAGCAGCAATCTGAGTTGAGTAACAGGCACCAAGCCTTCAGACTCCTGAGCTCCGGGGACCCTGACAACAGCCAGTTCCAGGATTAATGTCCAGGGAGGGCACTGCCGTGAGTGAGGACAGCCTCAGCTGAAGGCCACGAGTGCTCATCAGCCACCAACAGCTTGCCTTAGATGGGGTCCTGGGGGTATACCTCTCTCCCAGGAGTTTGTAGCACACCGCAGCCACTCAACCAGAGTTTAGTGTCCAATTGGCATGAGGGCCTGCTACCAGTTTGCTATTACTCCAGCTCAGAAAGTCCCAGGAGAACTCATCTTCAGAGAGACACAAGGTCCCCTTCTATCCAGGGAGTGGAGGCCTGGCCTTTTGCAAGCTGGCATCCTGTCCCTGCCCCTTGGAGCATAGAGAGCCTCATAGAACTCCCACCTTCTTGGACTTGACCGAGAGAGCATCCAATGGGCCTGTGCCTGGGACTCCCACCCTTTGTGCTTAGGAGCTGCAAGTAGCAGCTATGGCCCAGACTTTTGGTGTGTCCCTTGCACTGACTTTCGGTGCTCAATGAGCAAAAGCAAAGCCTGTAAACACCCAGAAGTACCCCTCTAAAGCATCCTGGCAGCCATTGTTGGCACACAGTAACTTACTGTCGGTGTTCAGACCTCCCAACATAGACAATGAATGTGGTATTGATTTAGGACCCTTCACCTCTCTTCTGTTTAGTGATAGAGATGAGCCTTGGTAGAGGGTGTCAAAAGGCTTATTTAGTCATTTCCTCCTTTGCCATGCGGTCCAGGGGCCTGGCGGGAAGAGGGGAGACAGCTCAGGGAATCTCATGCGAGGCTAAATCTTCACTGTTGGGCAGCTACAATGGTTTTGAACTCAATAAGTCACTTCCGACTCTCTGGGACCCAAATATAGACAAAAATTTTGCCACTGTAGAGTAGAGGCCCTAGGGTGAGGTGCTAAAGGATACTCACCAAGTGTACTTACAGAAACAATTGGCAGGGCCATCTCATTTCATTAGCATGCAGCCCTGTCAGGGTAGGCACTGGCACGTTCCTTATTTTTACCAACAACATAACAAATCCTTTAGCAAGTTGTGTAACCTTTGAAGCGAAACCCATTTCTCTGTGCTTTGTGCCCTTAAGTTCTAGCTTGTCCGTTAAGCCACAAAGAATGTGGCTTTTCTCTTCTGCTGACAGCGGATGACAGGAATAGCGGGTGCCCCCTCTTGAGTGCTTACTAGGTACTAGGTACCGCTCCGAGGACTTGACCTGTATTGACTGTCCTGTTGCTCCCATGCCTTTCACCTTGTCAGGCCCTTCTTCGTGACCCACGTGGATTCCTCAGAGCCCATTCCTGGGAGGTGGTGCTCAGCACTAGCCAGGGCAGCCCAAGACTGGCAGAAACGTGCCGTCAGCACAGTGGCACTTAAAGCCAGGGCCCCTTTAGGTGGCAGCAGCAGCCTCGTGGGAGGTTCGGGGCCAACCGGCTCATCTTACCCTGGCTGCATTTGTGCATTTCAGTCTTGGACCCAAACCCAGGCCTGTCTGTTTGATCTCACTGGTTCTGACCTAGCTGTCTCCCGCATTTTCCAATTTGGATGGTAGGGGTGAAGGAGTAGAGAAGTAGCCAGAATTCTACCACTCACTGCTGCAGATCTTCAGCCCCGGGCAGTGGGCAGCACCCGTGTCCCCTGTGGGAGGAACTGCTTAGCTGGTACGGCACATCCACTGCTCCTTCTGCTCTCCTGCAGGAAGTCCTGGGCGCCAATGATCCTGAGAGGAATTTCTTAACCACAGCCATCCGCCCCCATGGCATTTTCGGTCCAAGGGACCCCCAGCTGGTCCCCATCCTCATTGAGGCAGCCAGAAAAGGCAAGATGAAGTTCATGATTGGGTAAGTCGGCCCGTTGCTTTTCGGCAAGATCCCCTGAACGCACTGTAACGAAGATCAGTTACATTCAGCGCTCTGTTTGTTTGTTGATGTTATTCCTCACCCAATGATATTTTTAGAGAGTGAAAAGGAGAGGAAGAGACAGAGAGAAACATCGATGAGAGAGAGAAACATCGATGTGAGAGAGACACATTGATTGGTTGCCTCCCACACGTGCCCAGACCAGGGCCGGGGATTGAGCCTGCAACTGAGGTACATGCCCTTGTCCAGGATCGAACCCGGGACCCTTCAGTCCACAGGCTGGATATTCTGTGCACTGAGCCACGCTGGCTAGGGCCAATTCTCTTCTTACGTGGCCTTCTCTACTGCCTTCTGTGTTTATTTGCTGAGACTCCCATAGCAAATGACCCAGACCGGGGGCGGGGGGTGGGGAAGTGTGGGGGGTGGAGGCTTACAACAGCAGAGAGGAATCCGCTCCCAGGTCTGGAGGCCAGAAGTCTGAAACCCAGCCATGGGCAGGATTGGTTCCTTCAGAAGGTTCTGAGAGACGGGCTCGTCCAGGCCTCTCTCGCAGCTGGTGGTGGCGGCTGGCAGTCCTTGGAATTTCTTGGCTTAGATAGATGCATCGCTCCAGTCTCTGCCTCCATCTTTGCGTGATCTTCTTTTTCTGTGTGTCTTTGTCCAGATTTCCTTTGGTTTGTAAGAACAGCAGCCGTTAGGTTTAGGGCCCATTCTGCCCCAGTATGACCTCACCTAACCTTGATTACATCTGCAAAAATCCAAATAAGTTCCAAGGGGACATGAATTTGGAGAGGACACTGTTCAACTTGGTACACTCTCCCCGGCAGGCTGGGAAAATATTGGTGTCTCTGTTTGGAAATGGAGGGAGCAGGCTCAGAGGGGAAAGCCTGACCCCAGGTTAGGGGCACCCCCTCAGCTCTTGTTGCATCCATGAAGAGAGGAGGAGGCGTTAACATTCCTTTCTGGGCAAGGTGCAGGTTGCGGGGCCTAGCAGGTAGTGGCAGTGTGGCTGGCTGCCTTCCCCAATACATTTCCTTTTCCTTCCTTTCTTTTCCCCCTTTTCTTCCTGTCCTTTTCTTGCTACCTTGCCTCCCTGTCTTTCACTTGGCTGCCCTGTCCTACTGCTCTGAGGGGTCGCCCGGAGATGGTGGAAACACATGAGGCCAGAGCAAGGCGTTAGCCCAGTGTGTCCCGGAAGGAGTTAAGGCCCGCTGCCCATAGTGGAGCTCAAGAGCCGATGACACTGACGTTGGCCACTCCTGGGGCAGGCAGGGCACCAGGCTTCCCGATCCATTAGTTGACCCTTACGTATCCCACTGCCTCTGAGGGCCCCAGGAGTCCTGGCCCCTGGCACATCTTTAACTGTTACAGACGTCAAGGTGGGTCTTTTAAAATGCTGAGACTCAGGCCTTAGCTGGTTTGGCTCAGTGAAAGAGCGTCGGCCCGTGGACTGATGGGTCCTCAGTTTGATTCTGGTCAAGGGCAGGTACCTCAATTATAGGCTCGCTCCCCGGCCCTGGTCAGGAGGCAACCAATCAGTGTGTGTCTCATACGTATACCCACGTTTCTCTCTGTCTCTCCCTCTCCCAGTCTCTAAAATATTCAATGGGTAAATATCCCGGAGCGAGGATTAATAAAAACAAAATAAAGTGCTGGGACTTGGGAGCAACCACAGGTCCATGTGCAGGGTCTCAGCATGCAACTGAGTGCCCTCAGCCGAGTGTAACCACGTCTGTGTACCCACAGAAACGGGGACAACCTGGTGGACTTCACCTTCGTGGAGAATGTGGTTCACGGACACATTCTGGCTGCAGAGCACCTCTCCCAAGACACGGCCTTGGGTGGGAAGGTAAGGCACCTGCTTCTCTCAGCTCGGCAATGGCTGGCCCGCCACACACTCCCCCTGCACATTTGCCCATCTTCAGATTTCTTCTCTGTGTGATTGGATGCACCGGTACATTCCCTCTGTGATTCTGTACCCAGGTAGACCTGCTGTAAGGTCCCGTTGAGGTTATGCCCCTGTGGTCAGGAGTATGGCATCATGGCAGTACCATACTGCCCAGGGCAGCCCAAGTCCAGAGGTGGGCGCTGCGGTTGAGAGATTCAGGAACTGGTTCTCTGGTTTTCGGGCCTGGTTCTTTGTGAGCGTAACCTGACTGCCTACCTCGTACGTGGCTACTCCAGGCAGGGTCCCGTGAACGTTGGCCAGAGTGTGTGCTGTTCACCCTTCCTCCCACTCATTCCAAGTGTCTCCATTTTCCTCTCATCGTCCAGCCATGCTCATACCTCTCACCCCAGATGTATCTGAACCTCCTGGCACTTGGCATCCAGTGGGCAGGCTGAGCGTGTGGGGGAGGTGGGCTCACCCAGAGATGAGAGAGCACTTCTGGCCCCTCATCCTTTCCTCTCATCCCTGCCTTGGAATCCCTCCTGTTTGGGCCTCATTTGTTTCTCCATTTCCCCACTCATCTAACTCTTGGGGTAGCTTTTGGTTTAGACCAAGCATGTCAAACTCAAAGGCTAACACGGGCCAAATAAGTAAGGTTTAAGTTTATGTGGACCACAAAGAAACAAAAGCTTCCATTTCCATAGGAACGTAGGTTTATTTCGATAGAGACACGCTGAATACAAAGGGCTGAAATAAACGAGTCATCGTTAACACAAAATAGTGAAACATTGTAATAAATAGTAATATTTTTCTTGAACGTGAACTCACCATACACTGAATAACCACACAATAAGCGTAACACACATCTATTTCTCTTGTTCTCCAAAAGCGAACTATTTCCTGTGGCTCACAGCAAACAAGTCAGTGCAAAACTAACGATGTGGCAATCAGCTGCTGGAATATTCGCTGCTGGAGAGAAACGGTGCGCCTGAGCGTAAGGTGCATAAGGGAAATGAATGCAGCACGATTACAGTCATCAGTCATCAGTCATTAGCGAACGTTGTAGTTCGTTCTTAATAATTAGGTTTAACAGGATATTATAAAAATTAAGTTACGAAATTGTTATTAAAATGTTATAAGTTAACGGTATAATACCGTTATGTTGATTAGGCCACAAACATATTTATTGTGGGTCACATGTGGCCCGTGGGCCATGAATTTGACATGCTGGGTTTAGACCAAACACAGCACGCTTGAGAAACTTAATGTGACCCATTCACTGTGCCTGAAGGTGAGTGTCACCATGCTTACCACAGTTACCAAATGGAATTAACAAACGTGCTTTCCCGAGTGCACTCTAAACTTCACCGGAAAGCCTGACTTCCCGAGGAAATTCACGCTGCCTCCCCTCTCCGCTCCTGAGAGGGCCCATAGCTGCACACCAAAGGCTGGCTGCCAGCAGCTGACACCTGTGGGTCAGGACCACAGAAATGCTGTGATCTGCGTGCGCTTAATATCCGCCTCAGTTTTGAGCTGCCCTGCAAAGGAGCTGTGGCGGGCGGGCAGGCAGGGAGGGGCCACTGGTCCTAGGCTGAGCCAGCAGCTGTGACTGAACTCTGAGCCTGCTCACCCCTCCTTTAGAGTGAAAGCAGTCTTTAACTTCTTGTTCTGTCTTCAGGCATTCCACATCACCAACGACGAACCCATCCCCTTCTGGACATTCCTGTCCCGCATCCTGACAGGCCTCAATTACGAAGCGCCCAAGTACCGCATCCCCTACTGGGTAGCCTACTACCTGGCCCTCCTGCTGTCCCTCCTGGTGATGGTGATCAGTCCTGTCATCCAGCTCCAGCCCACATTCACCCCGATGCGGGTCGCGCTGGCTGGCACATTCCACTACTACAGCTGCGAGAGAGCCAAAAAGGCCCTGGGCTACCAGCCGCTGGTCACCATGGATGATGCTGTGGAAAGAACTGTGCAGAGCTTCCACCACCTGCGGGGGGTCCAGTGAGGCCCGCGAGACTGGGGGCCCCCCCAACCACATTCCGCCTCCAGTACCTCTCCGAGTGAATCAATAAACTAACCTCCTTCAAGGGACTTTCTTCTGAGCTCAGGTACCTCCTGCCAGTCAGATAGGAGCACACCCGGCCCTCCCATGACCACCAGTGAGGCCTTAGTGGAAGCCCAGGCTCAGACTTGGACTTCAGCGGGCAGCTTTGTAGTCTTCTGTTTTGTGTTCTCTCTCTCCCATCCCCCTTTTCTCCTGGGTCCTGATCATTCCACTGTCCTAGTATATAATCAAGGAAGCCGTAGCAAAGAACCGACCCCGTTGCTAATTGAGGATGGAGAACGAGATTCATTTCCACGCAAACCAATATAAGAGTAGAAGCCACAGCCTGTTTAAGGAGCCACCTATTGCAAACATCCTAGAGGAGAAGCAGAAACACACGGTGAGACTGCAAGTGTACCCTTTAAATAGAGTTTAGAGCAAACACTTCTAAAAAGCTTAAGCAACTGGAACCCTCCCCCTCAGTCCCTTGTGGTTCCCCTCCTTACATGCTTCCAAGTTCTCCAAGGCGCAGCTCCAGTGCCTGTCTCATTGTTGGCTTTGGTTTCTCTTCATGAAACATCCTGTCATCGTCACACTTCACTTGACCACCAGAGTCCCGTTGTCCTTAGTGGCACAGCGCTGATCTGTCCACGTGGCATGGTCTTGCAGCTGTTCAGTGACTCCCTGACATCAGACGGCTTGCTGCCGGTGTGGGAAAGGTCAGACAGAAAATGTCTCCTTTATCTGCTTGGAGTTTGGGCAGAAAGGGCACTTTGCTCATAGAACCCCTCACTCAGAGCCCTTCCGGTCAATTTCCAGAAGGCCTCGCACCTGTAACGACTCGGCGTTCTCTCTTTCCTGGTGATGTTCTGCTTACAGAAGCCGGTTTCTTCTCAGATTCATTGACATGTAATCTTTAAGACCTGTTTTCTTCTCTGCTTTTGTCCAAAGTTGGGGAGGTTGGAATAAAGACATGGCACACGCCATTCGGTTTGGGTACTAACGGCCCTCATGCCCACCTGTGGAGAGACTGCTAAACTGATAGGGTAGGGGGAGTATAAACAGAAATAAGTCTTTGCCCAAAGGCACTTAAAAATAGATGAGTTAGGATACATTCACAATCCCGTGTGATACCAGGCAGGAAATGATACACTGGAGACAAGGTCAGGTGTAAGTTCAGAGGAAGGAGACATGGCTTCTAGCCACGACCATCAAAAATACCTTTGTGAAAGAGGTAAGAGTATTGAGTTGGAGCTTGAAGGGTGGATAAGAGTCAGTACGTAGAGGCTGTTAGGTGGCATTTGAGGATCAAAGGTCAGGTTCACGGTCAATGGCTTGTCATAGTTTCATTAGTAGTGCATGGTCTTTCTCGGATTCAGTGAAGTACAGAAGTGACCAGCCTAGCTTGGGGTGGGAAGTGTGGAGCAGTGGGAGGTCGGTCAGGCTGGAGAGTAGATAGAGCCTCCGATGCAAAGCCAGGGGGACTGAACTTTGCCCTGATAGGCAGGGGAAACCAGTACCAGTTTAACCATGGCAGACTAAGATCAAACTCATTTTGGCCACTCTGTGTGGAGCCTGGGGAACCAGATTAGGAAAGGATTCAGCCCTGGAAACAAATGAAGCCTTCATGGAAGCACCTAGAAAGGAGTCAGAGCTCCCTTACCTGGTTTCCTCAGGGAGATGAGAGGGAGGGAGGAAACTGAGGCATGGAATGGGGGGACTCCACTTTCAGAGGTGCCAGGAGGGGTCTCTGCTTGGAAGACAGGCTGGCAGGCCTCGCCGAGAAGCATCTAGGGCCAAAGTGTCCTCAGTGTTGTCCTCCGCTTCCCTGGGGAAATGCTAACAGCCGCTTTGACCAAAGGACCTCATCAAACTCTGAACTGTACATGTTCCCACATGTTTGCTGGGCGCTGTCCGGGCTTCAGTGGTGAATAGGCAGACACAGCCCGCAGCTGACATTCTAGTGGGCTCGTGCAAATCAATACATAATTGGAAACTGGAAAGTTCCAAGAAGGAAAGGTGTGGGAGCGAATGAAAGTGAACCTGGCCCAGTTGGAAATGGGGCAGAACAGCCATCAAAGGCTCCCCAAGGAAGCATCATTCCTGCAGATCGGAAAGGTGAGACTGGAATCATCAAGTGGCGGATTCAGTGAAGTGCAGAAGTGACCAGCCTAGCTTGGGGTGGGAGCCCTCCAGGCACACCCTGAGCCCCAAGTGGGCAAAGGGCCGCCCTCCCCACCTGGTGAGGGCTTTTGCTGCCCTTCCTTGCTCTGCCCTGCAGCCCTGACCTGGACCCAAGTAACCTGCCCCCAACCTGTTTGTGGCAAGTCTGGCTGCCAGGAAACCACAGCCTCCAGCTCCTCCCCCTGAGAGCTTGTTAGAAATTCTGGAGCCCCACCCCACACCTACTGAAGCGAGACTCTGGGGGTGAGCCTGGCACATTCCCAAGCCCTGCCAATAGTCTGGACCGCTGAAGTGGCCGCCTACCAGGTCATTGAGTCTTCACTAGAGCCTTGTCTCGGTCACTGCAAGACCGAACCTGCCCCCTCACAGGCCCAGGTCCCTGGGCCACCCGACCTGTTCTTTTCCTGAAGGCCGATAGCCTCGCAGCACACCTCCCTAAAACGACTTCCTGGAGAGCCTGCCAGGGCCTGCGCCCCTCCTGTGGCACATCCATCTGCGGAATCAGGGCCGAGGGAAAGGGGACATCTGAAAGTCCAGGCCCAGCTCTGCGTGTTCATTGGGGAGATCTCTCGTTTCAGTCATCTCTCCATCCCATTGATGTCGACCTAGTTCATTCAGCACCTGGCTCTGCCTGCACCTGGGTCAGGTGTACTGGCACAGCCCAGCTGATCTGTCTCCTCTGATCCAGCCTCTGTGCACATCCTCCCTCTCCTCCACCGAAAAAGCTTCACTGGGTCTTGATTTTCTCCTAACACATTCCACGGCCAGTCCATCATGGCCTGCGCTCAGCCCACCTTTCCAACCCCTTCTCTTGGGGCTTCACACCTGCTGTGCTCTACCCAAACTGCTCGTGGGCTGTCATATACCCCTTTGCTCAGGTTGTCCTGGATTCCTGCAATGTCCTCTCCATATGTCCCCAGGTCCAGAATGGCAGCTCCCTTTCATCCAAAAAACCTGCCCAGACCCTCCCTATTGCAGACCTTGCCTGTTCTCTAGGTTCTCAGCCTGGGGATCTCAGTCTTTGCCTCATTTAGTGGATTGCCTCTGTGTGCTTTTCTCCCACCTCCACCAGTCCAGGAGCTCTTGTGACAGAGCCGACCAATGTCCCCTCAGCACAGAATGAGCACTCAGGGAACGCATTCCACCCCCTGCCTGGCCTGCAATCCTAGAGTAACAGCAGCAACGGAAGGAAACGACCCAAGGCCTGGGGAATGGTGCAACCAGCGGGAGTGGTTGGAGCAGGGGTTCGGGCCCGGCGCTCATGTGTGGTTTGGGAGCTCTGTGAACCACATACTAGTAAATGGGATGCAGCCTTTGGGTCACCTGTGAGTGTGTGTCTTTTGTCAGGAAAAGAAAGGCACATAGCTGTAATCTGCTTTTCAAACATGACTGTGGCCCAATCAATATTTGAGCCAGTGGAGTGGGGGCCAGTAGCTGTGGAGAAGCCCACTTTGTAGAGAGGGTCCGGGAGAGAAACAGGCACTGAACGGGCCTCCAGGCCTTATCAGCACCTGCATCTGCATGTGTTCCTGGACCAGAAGTGCCTGTGGCCCGCCGGTCCATCTGTAGAGGCTGTGACTCGAGACCAGGGAAGGACTGGAACCAAGGCAGAGGGTGGCTCAGCAGACCGGAATGGTTGAGGCCTCTGGCCACAGCACTCCAAGCTCTGGTGTGCATGTCTACGCACTGACAAGTATCTCTAAGCTTTCTCCTTGGTGTGTAATAGCCCTTGCTGGTGGAAAGTTCTCCCTTCTGCTAAACTGAAATACCTCTTGATGTGACTTCCCCTTGCCTTCCCTCTCTCTATCCAATCCCAGAAAGCTAGCTTATAACCTTTTTCTGTGGTCCTGCTAGGCCCACAGCCTCCTGTTCGTTCTAAACCTTATCTCCAACAGCATTTCATCCTCCCAGCTTTCTCTCAAAAGGTTTCTCTTCTGGCTTCCTACATAGCCCACAAGCCATCCAAGCACTTGCTCAGTTATAAGGTGATCGCCAGTTTAGCTGCCCAGTTCTCCTATGTCCACTTGTCAAGGGCCAGGGGCTTTTGATTTATTTACATTTACCTGGATTCATGTCCAATGCCTGCTCCTGGGAAGGTGCCCGGTAAGTGTAACCAGACTGGAAGGGTATTTAGAGGGGAAAGCTACCAAAACCCACATTGACCAGCTGGGGGAGCCCCAGAGAAAAGAAGCCATAGCCAAGGGCACTCAAGCAGTTAGCAGAGCCCTGGCTAGCTCCTGGGCCCTGACCCCTGAGGCCAGTGCACTGCAGGTTACCCATTTGATTCAGGCAGCCTAATGCACCAAAGGTGCCCAGGTGGGGAGGGAGGGACATAGGCTCTGATCTGAGGCTCTCCAACGTGAAGGGCTTAAAGAGCACAAATAGTTGGGAATGGAGAGAAAAAAAAGAGGCTTTGCCCTAGCTGGTTTGGCTCAGTGAATAGATCATTAGCCTGAGGACTAGAGTATCCGGGGTTTGATTTCAGTCAAGGGCACATGCCCACGTTATGGGCTCAATCTCCAGAAGGGGGCGTGCAGGAAGCAGCCAATCAATGATTCTCTCTCATCATTGATGTTTCTCTCTCCCTTCCTCTCTGAAATCAATAAAAATATTTTTTTTGAAAGAAAGAAATGAGGCTTGGGGAGATACTACAATCTTCCCTCATCAGCACTGCCTAGTTATTATTTGTGGAAGACCCCAAATGATGATGGAGCCAAATTAGAGCCTTCCTTTTGTCAGATCTGCCTCTAACCCACTCAATCCCAGGAGGTTTGCTCACATTTGCTCCTTCGGCCCAGAGAACTTTCTAGAGTGATGTGAATATGGGATAAAAGGAGAGAGAAGAGGGTGAAGTCCTATCAGCCTTTTTTTCTGTATTGCAACCTGTCTCCCAGCAACTCTTACAAGAAGCCTTTTCTAGCAACTTCTGGGAGACACACACACTATTGGCTTTGTTCTCCATTGCGGGGGGTGAGGGGTGGTGGAGACCATCAATTCAAGAAATATTAACTGAGCACCTGCTAAGTCCAAAAGGATGCAGAAGTGACCAAAATAGAGCCCTTACCCTCTGAGTCCCACAGAAAGTAATAATCCAGGGGCTCTTTTACTTAAGAGTAAGAACAGAGGTCTTAGCATGATACATGGCCTTCATCAGATCCTAGTTTGACCAGAGGTACTTTGAGAGACATTTGGAAGAAAATAGGGAAATTTGAATGTGAATTGATATTAGATAATATGAGGAAATTATTATTAATCATTAGGTAAATTAATGGTATTGGAGTTATGTTAAAAAAAATCCCTATTTTGTAAAGATGCATATTAAACTGGCAAAATGTCAGGAGATATATACGCTGAGTGGCCAGATTATTATGGATTTCTGAACGCATAATAATCTGGCCACTCTGTATATCCTATATAATCCTATTTAATAAAAGGCTAATATGCAAATTGTCCCCTCAATCAGGAGTTTGGCTAGCAGGCAGGCCTGCCAACCACCCATGTCCCCTCCCCCGGGCCAGACTGGCTGGACTCCACCCATGCACAAATTCATGCACCAGGCCTCTCTCTCTCTATATATATATATGTACTGAGTGGCCAGATTATGATGCGTTCAGAGATCATAATAATCTGGCCACTCAGTGTATAATTTCATTTTAAATATTTAAACTATTTCAGAAAACTAAGGATGGCAAATTAACAATTGTTAAACCTAAGTAATGAATATACAAATGCTTATTACATATTTCCTCCACTTTTCTGTACATTTGAAATTTTTTATAATACACAATTCCAATAAAGCAGTTTTCTAACATTAAAAAAAAGCAGAGTTCTGCAAATGTTGAACTCAGTGTCAACTCCCACTTGCTGTCCACTTCGCTCAGTAAAGTTTTATTGGCACCCAGCCACATTCATTCATTTTCATATTGTCTATGGTTGCATTCATGCTACAAGGGCAGAGTTGACCAGTTATTGTGTGAACCACAAAGCCTAAAATGTTTACTATCTTCCCCTTTACAGATAGTTTCCCAATCTCTGCTTAAGAGTGACTGATAAACCAACACGCAAATGAAAAGATGATCAATACCATTAGTCATTAGGAAAATGCAAATCAAAACCATAGTGAGATATACCACCTTACACTCTCTAGAATGCCTACTAACAATAACATCAACAACAACAACATGAACCAACACAAAGAAGAAGAAGAAAAAAAAGAAAAAAACAAGACGAGACCAATTTGGCCAACCTGAGAAGAGTAGGAATGGCATTCTAGCCTTTGGCTGAGGCAACCACTGTGGGCTGTGGCTAGAAATGGTAGGAGGTGAAGTTGCAGGGGTCAAGGAGCTTGGATTTTATCACCTTCTAGAGAGTGACATGGTGACATTTGTGCTTAAATAGTGAGTGGAGAGTGCTAAGTGAGGAACTAGAGGCAGGCACCAATGGCAAGCTACTTCTGTCCAGGAGCGAGGGTGAGAGTGTGTATGTATCAGGAAACTGGTTATGAGGATACAGAGAAGAAATAGTCTGGAGATGGTTCTGGGCTAGACTAGACAATACTTGATGATTGGATGTGGGGCTAATGGACAGGGAGGGATAAAAGAACTAGAAAGCTTGCATTCTGGCCACAGTAAGTTTGAGGAACCTTGAGGTTCTAGAAAGCAAGAGATCAATATTTGAGGGGTCTTGGCATACTGCTGCTACTTGAAGTTATGGGAACACGGGAGGATGAATGATGGGACCTGGAGGATTAAAAGGTGAACTCAAAACTAAGGCATCAAGGAAAGCTAGAGGGGAGAATGGTCAGCGATGTCAGCCAGTGCAGAGAAGTTGAGGCGGCTGAAGGCCAAGAGTAGATACCCAGACAGTGAATAGGGAAGTGTTCCCAAGGTCTAACAGTCACAAATGTGTTCTGAGCACCTCCTGTGTAACTGACCTTGTGCAAGGAGCAAGGGCACCATAGTGAACAGTATAGATGAAAGCCCTTGTGGAGCTAATGACCCAGCAAGGGAAGGGGAGGTAGTCATTAATGGAAGAATCACAATTTATTCAACTGGGCTATGTGGTCCAGGAAACTGCAGCGTGAGGCAGCCAGTGTCATCCCAGTTGCGGTACACTGGTGCTCAAGGCAGATTTCCATGAACTCTATGAATCTTGTATCTTTTCTTCATCTTCCCCTACATATTCTTTGATGGTGGCCTTCTCAAGGGCATATTTTCTTAGACTTTGAGGACCCCTTCAGCTCCCGCCACCCCAGACAATACTAGTCATGCTGTGGACACTCCAGATTTGTTGAATGGTTTTGGTAGGAGGGGATTAGAGAAAAGACCAAAGATGAATGCTGAGCGAGATGACAGAACAGAGTTATGGAAAGGCTGGCAGACAGCTGGCTTTGGTTCAGCACCTCCTCAGCAAGCACATTCCCAAATATACAGATGGAAAGACATATGGACCAGTGTTCTCTCCGTTGATTGTCACAACAAGCCTGTTTGTTATGATCTTCCACTTTGTATGGGGAAGCCCAAAGCCTTTAGAGGTAGGGCTTGCACAAGACATACAGCTACTTGGGGCAGAACTGGGCCTCAACCCCAGGCTGGCATCCTTTGGCCCAACATTATTTTTCCCAATGGCCTTTCAGTTTCCCAGGGTAATCCTGAGTGGCCTAAACCCCTTCCTTACCTCTCCACTGGGTAGGAACACTGGATGAATGAGAGTCCTGTTGTGACTATAAAAAATCACCACAAACTTAATAGCTTCAAACAATGCAATTTTATTCTCTTAGAGTTCTAGAGGTCAGAAGTCCAAAATCAGTTTCACTGAGATAAAGTCCAAATGTGAGTAGGTCTGATTGCTTCTGGAAATTCTGAGGGGAAAATCCATTTTCTTGACTTTTTCAGCTATGAGTGGCTTGGCTATGGCATCTCTCTAATCTGCTTTCATTGTCACATCTCCTCAAAATATGGACACCTCTGGGGACCATTATTAAACCTACCACAATAGCTAGATGTACATAATATCTAGAAAGGGACCCCTCTGGGCCAATAGTCGGCAGGGCGGGAGTGTCCTGGCAAAACCAGTCAGGCATGAGGTTATATCTGAACCTCAGTACAAGGTAGTGAGGCAACTAGCTGAGTAGGTAGGCTGGTAGAGTCATGCCTGAAGCCTGGTCAATATAGGAAGATGCACCATAAGAGGGTGCTAAGCAAGCTGCTGAGGCATGGAAGAAAGGTATTGGGGCACAGATATAAGGCAGGCCTCCTGCTAGAAGGGTGACCAAAGACCAGACAAATCCCAACAAGTTCCAAAGCTATGAATGCAGGGTGTGGCAGCCCCTGCCAAGCTCACTGGAGGAGGCAAGCCCTTGGGTAGAGTGCCAAAGGACTGCCTACCCAATGCTCCAACTCACCTCTGACAAGCCAAATACTTTGAGCAAATGGTGCTGGATCCATGCAGCCATCTGCCAAATACTATTCTACTCAGTCCATGGCTAGTTTGGCACCTACTGATGATTGCAAAACTTGTACAGAGGTCACTAATAGACCGGTGCTGACTTAAAAAGGTGCTGAGAAATGTGGGTGGGTCTGTAGGGCTGGTTCAGAAAGGCCTGAGAAGCCCGTGGCCCAGGTGAACCAGTGTTCATCTGAACATTGCCTCTAGGTCTAGGGCGGTGACCTCTGATCCTGGGCCTGGGACTTTCATCTCTGGAGAGAGGCACTGGGAATCGGACACGCCTCTTTGTGCCTTGTTTGGGGCTGGGATTCGCTGTTGGAAGAGTGAAGCTCATTAAGTGAAGACTGCCCAGAATAAAGCTATCTACTCATAGCTGACCAAAGGGGCTCCCAACATGGGTCCAAGTGAAAACAAGACCAAGCCTGAAGAGACTGGGCCCTACAAGAGGCAAGAATAAGACCCAAGGCTCCAAAGCTCTGCTGGTAGTTCAGCAGAGGTCACCCCATGCCACTGCAGACCTAAGGGCTCCAGAGGGCTCCAAAGCTAGTTATTGCTCAGACCACTGGGTGCTGAGGGGCCGATTTCATTGTGAAGGGGCACAAGATAACCTTTGACATCTATAGCCTCTCTAGACTTGGGGCTCCGTGGGAAGTCTGCTCAGAACCTTTACAGGAAAACCTACTAGCCTAGGAGGCCCATTTCTAATGGCAGCATGTTGGGGGCTCTCCTTGAAATGCCTCCTGCCCTCTGCCTAGCAATTCTCGACTGGATTGGCAACAAGGCCAGGTGAAGTTCCCCCTGTACCCTCCTCTAACCTCCCACTGTTCCTGCTCAGAGCTTCCTCCACTGATGACAGCAGACCAACATGTCTGGCTCTTGTATCTGCCTCCCTCCAGAGTGAGGAGTCCTCCAAATCAGGGCCTGCTCAGAACCTCCCTATGACCTCTGCAGTGCCAGCACAGGCATTAGCACCCTGGAGCCTGCCTCTCCCCATTCAGCTTGAATGCTTCACAGAGCTGAGCTGAAGGGAATTGAAGGGAAAGCAGAAGCTGCCTTGGGGGTTCACCAGAGGGATTCTCCACTGTGGTAGGCCACTGGCATGAGAACCCAGAAATGAGAAAACTGTAATGACTGGGGGATGAAGGAATTCTCCAGGACCCATGTTAATTGTCTGGAAATAGTCAAGCCCTACCCAGCATACTTCTGGGACCAAACTCTAGCAACCCCTCAGCCTAACCTTCCTCCTCCAATGTTTGAACTCAGTGAGGGCATATAGGCCAGCACCCTCATTGTTCAGATAAGAGGGCCAAGATTCAGGGAGAGCTGAGATTATTTCAAGAAGAGAAGTCCAGCTCAGAGGTGTGGCTCAGTGGTTGAGCCAGGAGGTCACAGTTTGATTCTCAGTCAGGGGACATGCATGGGTTGTGGGCTCCATCCCCAGTAGGCGGTGTGCAGGAGGCAGCTGATCAATGATTCGCTCTCGTCAATAATGTTTCTATCCCTCTCTCCCTCTCCCTCCCTCTTTTTGAAATTAATCAAAACATATTTTTTTTAAAAAAAGAAGAAAAGGCCTTTCGTGAAAGAAGAGCTATTACAATGACAATCCCCTCCTAGAGTCTTCTGTCCAGCTCCTTCTAGAAGCCTATGGCCCTCTCAGTCAATGCCATGTTTCTATGCTGAGGAAAGGAGTGAGGAAGAGAAGCTCATAGGAAGGAAGCATGGTAGCCACTGGCAGTGTTATGGGTTTCATTGTGTCCCCCAAAAAGATACTCGTGAATGTGACCCAATTTGGAAATGGGGTCTTTGTAGATGTAATCAAGTTCAGATGAGGTAATTCAGGTGGGCCCTAATGCTATATGATGGTGCCCTATGAGAAGATGAAACAGAGACACAGACACAGAAGAAAGCCATGGGGAGACAGAGGCACAAATTGGAGTGATGTGGCCATGAGCCAAGGGATGCCCGGGGCCACCAGAAGCTAGAAAAGGCAGGAAGGATGCTCCCTTAGAGGGTTCTGAAGGAGTGGCCCTGCTGACACCTTGATTTCAAACTTCTGGCCTCCAGAACTGGGAGAGGAGAAACATATGTTGTTTTAAGCCCCCCCCCCCCCCCCCAGTGTATGGCACTTTATTGTGGCAACCCCAAGACAATCTGCAGACTCTTTCCCAAGCATCTCCTAGTAGGCTCACAGCAAGTCAGAGGCAGAGGCCTGGCCAACTTCCCATTACAGTGTCAATGCCCCTGTGCTGCCTCTCCTGGCCTGCTGCTTCCATCCAGTCGTGAATAAACAGAGCTCCTCAGCTTCAAAGTACTTTGGACATACTAATTAACTCTTGGTTAATTGGATGAAATAACTTCAAGCTCTAGTGACATCATCTCCATTCTGTGCCCAGATTTAGCCACAAGTGAAGTCTGATGACTGCTGGGCTATGAGCCTCGTCTTGTGGTAACATGTTGTGCCTTTCACAACTGTTCCACGAATCACTGGTCAGGCAGCCCGCCCCCCCAACCCCGTTAAACTCCACAGGCTTCAGAATGGCCAGCTGTAGGGGACTCTTAACCAATCAATCACATTCAATCGAAGTGGTTTCTGTGATTAAGGGTCTCTCTCTCTCTCTCTCTCTCTCTCTCTCTCTCTCTCTCTCTATATATATATATATATATATATATATATATATATATATATATATGTGTGTGTGTGTGTGTGTGTGTGTGTGTGTGTGTCCGTACTACATATCTCTGCCCTGTCCCATATTGCTGAAATGGTCTTACTGGCAGCTCTAAACAAAAGCCTACAAAAACTCAGATCTCAGATGTACCTTCAAATCTTCCATAGAATGACCCTTGGGCTCTGTGACCCTCAGGACCTGCGTACCTCTTACCTTCCACAAGAAGAATTTATCTGCCCTTCATGTTCAGGACCCCAGAGGGTGAGGAAGACTTGAACTGGCAGGTAGCTGTTTACAAAGCCTAGAGGCAGAAGCCTGTCTCAAGTCAGAGTGGGGAGGGAGTCAGACCAAGGCTTGCAGGTCATGGCAGGGAAGGGCAGGGCTGGCGCTCTCCCAACTGCACCAGGCTTCCCAGCAGATAGAAACGCACAGGCTGTGGTGCACAGAATCAGGGCGCCAAGGTTGGAGTTCTGCCTTTGACTCTGCCATGAGTGAACCTGGACGATAACAGCACTGTGCCAGGTCTCCCTGACTCCTTTCAGACTCCCCCTCATCCTTTTCCCAACAGCTCTGAGCACCAGGAAGGTCTGCTCTTGCCCTCATCTGTGTGCCCCAGCAGGTGGGCTGGAACATCATCTGTGGTGCATAGGCCATCAGTGTCCAATGCCAAAGGAAGGAAGGCCATCCCTCCATAATGCTCTTCCAATCTTTCAGATTATGACAAACAAAACTCCGAATTTGGTGCTCTTGTGTGTGTTTGTAGTTGTAGCTCATTCTCCCTGCTGTTGGAGTATTATAATACATGAAAACACCACAACTTTCTTGTTCTGTCTGACAGGCACTGTGGCTACTCTGGGTTATTATAAATAGTGCTGCTGTGGCTATTGTTGTGCATGCCTTTGTTGAACATATATATGCAATTGTGTTGAGTGTGTGTACCTGTATGAGTTTGCTGAGAATGCCGTGACAAACTACTACAGTTTTAATGGCTAAAACAATAAAAATGTTTTGTCTCCCAGTTCAGCTTTCACCCACCTTCGCAGGTTCACTTCTGGCAGATGTCTCCCAAACACCACTGCTTATCAGATACAGACTATAAAAGAGCTACATTGACAATGTTTAAGAAAACGAATGAGATTAAAAAAAAAACATCAATAGGGAACAGGACTGAAATTATATAGAGTATACCCTCTAACAAAAAATAAAATAAGCTACAAATTGATAACAAAAAGATAGCTGGAAAATATTGACATGTTTGGAAATTAAGCAGAATGCTTCTAAATAGCTACAGGTAAAAAATCATAATGGAAAATTAAAAATATTTTAGTATTTTAATAAGGAAAATACTGCATATCAAATCTTGTGGGATATAGTCAAGATCATACTTAGAGGGAAATTTTAGCCATAAATGTGTGTGGTTGAAAAAGAGAAAAGGCTAAAATTACTGAGCTAAGTATCCATCTCAAAAATTTAAAAGAAGAGGAGCAATTAACCCAAAGGAAAAATGAATTAATGAAGGCAAGGACAGAAATAAATGGAAAAGAAAAAATACGACAGAGAGGATTGACAAAACCAAAATTTATTCTTTGACAAGAACTCTTTAAAAGTTAAATCAGCAATTGCCGAAGCCGGTTTGGCTCAGTGAAGAGAGGGTCGGCCTGCAGACTGAAGAGTCCCAGGTTTGATTCTAGTGAAGGGCACGTACCTTGGTTGTGGGCACATGCCCAGTAGGAGGTGTGCAGGAGACAGCTGATCAATGTTTTTCTCTCACCCATGTTTCTAACACTCTCTCCCTCTCCCTTTCTCTCTGTAAAAAAAATCAATAAAAATATTTTAAAAAATTAAATCAGCTATTAAAAGTCCCCCCCTACAACGAACCTCATGATGGTCAATTTTAAATGCCCACTTGACTAGGCTATATAGTCCCCAGTTACCCCATCAAACACTCTTCTAGGTATCGCTGAGAAAGTATTTTATAGATGTGATTCAAGCTCATAATCAATTGACTTTAAGGTAGATTATTCTGGATAACCCTGGAATAGGGTGGCCCTGATTCAGTCATTGAAAGAACTTCAGAGCAGAGCTGAGGCTTTCTTGATGAAGAGATTCCTTCTGTTGATGGAAACTTCGGGTCCTGCCAAAGGGTTCCACAATCAGTGCTACAGATTTCGGGCTTCCTAGCCAGTCTCCACCATCATGTAGTCAATTCCTGGCAATAAATCTCTATATATCTCATACTGATTCTGTTTCTCTGGTTGAACTCTGAGTTCAACCAAACAAAATTTCCAGGCCCAGATGGTTTCAGTGGTGAATCCCACCAACTGTTCAAGGAAAAGATTCCAGTCTTACAAAAAGAATACTCTGTAGAGACTAGAAAAAGAAGGAAGGTTCCCTAATAGGAACAGAACGGAAAAAGAAAATGACAGACCAATCCCACGGATGATCATAAATGCAGAAAGCAACAAAGCAAAACAAGCAAACAAAAATATTATCCAAGTGACCACAGGCAAAGGATCTTATAACAGAACCGAGGGTAACGGTACAGGCGTGCAACTGCAAAGCAGGTCTTGGAGGGCCAATGGCCTTAATGTAAATGATGAGATTCAATTTGAGAATAGTAGCACACGGATAGTCACATTTTCTAATGAAATGCTTTTTTTATTTTAAAACATTTTTTATTGTTGAAAGTATTACATGTACCCTTCCTGCCCCCCCCCCTTCATTGACCTCTTCTAACCCGTCCCCATCCACCAGACCTTCACTGCCCCATTGCCTGTGCCCATAGGTATGCCTATATGCCTATAAATTCTTTGGTTGATCTCTTCCCATTCACCCTTCCCTCCAGGAAATGCATTTTAAATCAGTGTGCATATCATTCGATTACCTTCCTATTCTTGTGCCTTTGATGCCTTTATGCCACAGGATCTGAGGCTGAGAATCTGAGTTGAGGAAGGTTTTTGGCCTCACAACTGCTTGGACTCTACCCCTTCTTTACTTCCCTGAAAATCCCCACCTCACTCGGAAGCCACAGTCCTCAATCTTGGCCACATACCTGAGTCTTCATGGACATTTGCTAAAGATGTGAATCATTAGCCCTCATTTCTAAGCTGAGAATTAGGAGTTCTGCGGGAGGAGCCCGGGCATGTGTATGTTTCAAAAGTTATCCCAATGTCTCGTGCCTTCTAGGGCTTTCAGAGTCAGGCGGCTGTGTCTCCTGGGCAAGTTAGTTACTTTCTTAAAAGGCTCTGGCTGCCTTGGACTGTTGTCCCAGCTCAGCCACTCCTCAGGTGTGTCGCCTTGGGCAAATGACCTCATGGTTCTGAACTCCAGTGTCCTCATCTTGACTATGGTAGCATTCTGGCCTATAGGAGAGGAAAAGGTCACTGATTTTCTGGCTTCCAGGAAGGGCCCAAGATGTGCTGAAGACCTGTGCAGCACAGGGGTGGATTCCCTTGGACAGCCTGGGGTCCTCAGAGTCAGCTCTGCCTTGCTCATTCCCAGAAATAGCAACACTTCTGCTAGAGACCTCAGTTAGAGCTGAGCCACCATCTCCCGCTGCCTCTTCACTGAAGACAGACCGACACGGACCATTTCTTGGAGGGGCTAGTGAGGTGAAGTCCTCATTCTCTTTGTAAGTAGTCAGATGTTCAAGGTCAGGCTCCCCAAATGCAAGTCATCCCCCGATCTGTTTAGAAATATCCTGCTAAAAGCCAATCATATGCTTCTTTTTCAAATGTGGTATATTGCACAGATATTTAAACTCTGGCATAAGCAGTAGGTTGCACCAGCCTCTCTTATAGTTAAAGCCTGCAGGATTCCAATAATTTAATTTTGACCAAAGGAAGAAAGCCTCCTTACAAAGTGGCAGAAAAAAAAGGGAATCCAAGCACCCTAGGGGATTTTCTCAGGGCACCCACTACTGAAGCACTTAGCATTGTGCCTTGCACATAATAATCCTGCAATAAATATTAACCTTACTATTAGTATGGCTAGCACGACTCCCACAAACTCCCCCTGATTCCTGATTCTGCATGTAACCTGCTAATGGGGCAGTCTGAACTCAGCAAGGCAATAGACATGGAAGGCAGGAGTCCAGACTCTGAAGCACAGCCAAGCTCAGATCCACCACTTGCTAGCTGTGTGACTGTGGGCTTCAGTCTCCTCATCTGTAAAATGGGAATAACCAAAGTATTTATCTCATAGGGATGCTTTGAGGCCTGTATGGCCACCTTTGGTACATCCTGGTGGAAGGTATCTGGCCGCAACTGTTGCTAGCTGTCTTTAGACTGTAAGAACATTTAATGCTTGAAGTTCTCAGCCAGGAATTTGAAAAGTACCTGGTTCTTAATGGGAACAAATTGTTTTCGAATGGTTCCCGGTACTATTTGGGGAGCAAGCAGGTCATCCCCAGTGGCTATCCTGTTTCCCCTCTGCTCCCTGCTCAGGCTGGGTTAGTAGGTTTCTGCTCCTTCCAACTAGATGTAACCACTATTGCCTGATCTCTGACCCGTTCTTTGCAGGCTCTTTCCTCATGGGGCTGGTCAGGGCTCCTCCCTGGCCCTCCTTATCCTTCTATAGACACAGAACCCTTTCCATATGGCCGAAGTGAGGCCATGCCCTCTGTGGCCTTCAGGGGCCACCGAAAGCTGCCTCTGACCTGGCACATTTGGCCTCTGCCCTGGACAGTCCTTCTGAGCCTTAGCCCCATAATATTCTGGTACTTTGGTTGTCACACGGGCCCCTCAGTCTCATTAACTTTTCAAAAATATATTTTTTATTGATTTCAGAGAAGACAGGAGAGGGAGAGAGAGATAGAAACATCAATAATGAGAGCGAGTCATTGATTGACTGCCTTCCACCTGCCCGCACACTGCCCACAACCAGGGCATGTTCCTGACCAGGAATAATGGAACTGTGATCTCCTGGCTCATAAGGCGGTGCTCAACCACTGAGCAACACTGGCCTGGAGAGTCTCATCTTCCAAACTAATTTTATTGCCTGCTCCTCAGATTAGATTCCTACCCCCTGCCCTTTCTCAATTACTTCCCATGGCTCTCTGATTCCTGAATAAAACCTTTGTGCAGGTAACTAAGATGAACAGTCTCTCTCTCTCTCTCTCTCTCTCTCTCTCTCTCTCTCTCTCTCTTTCTCTCTCTCTCCCCGCACCATTCCCATTCCTTGTTCTAATGCACACCAAGCATTTGTCCTTCTCTCTGTGGATGGGTAAAACATTTTAACCCCTTCAGACCAAAGGAGGAGAGGACCAGTAGGGGCCTCCCTTGCCGAAGCTGGGAGTGGAGGCCAGGGAAAAGGGAGATGAAAGTATATCCCAGCCACATAGGAACATTTTTGTTGGCGCAAGAAACCTACATCAAAGTGGCCACAAGATGAGCTAATAGAAGATGGACAAATGTGACTCCACATTTACTTAGCTTGATGTGGAGTCTTGACTTCATAGGGAGGGACCCCGCCCATGCCGTTTTGCTGACCTCTTCTTCTTCCCAAGCTCATGGAGCAAGAGGCCAGCCATTAAGGTTGGATTATGGCATTTGATATTCTTATCTCTATTTTAAAGCACACGCTGACCCTCTGTCCTCCTCCCTACCTTTTCCCCTGGGGAAATATAATAAAGGAATAAAGACGTTTGTCTCTAAAGAAAGCTGTGAATCCAACTTTTACAGATAGGGATAAGCTACAAAAAGTCTTGACCTGATGGTGGCATTTCACAGACAGCAGATTTCCTCCTTCTTTCTTTCTCTCCCTTCTTTTTGTAGTCATTAACCTGTGATCCAAAGGAGCACCCAGCCACTCCAGAATAATATGATTTCACCTTCCACTTCTAACTCCTCCTTCCTTTAGACCTGAAGCTCAAGGAAGCATGCAAGTCTCCTTTAAAAGGGTACAGTCTCTGCCATATCCAGGTTCCCCTCCAACCTACTCTTCCTAGGACCATCTCTTTCAATTTTCCCCCAAGGTCCTTCTCCCCTCTCCCAACTGGTTCCTCCACCCCACGCCAATGGCTTCTCTTCCCTCTGAAGCTAGTTCTTCCCTCAGGACTCATTGACTTGTTTAGCATCTTGGGAATTTTTTCTCCCCTACCAAACAGAACCACCTGGGACCTGGGTTTGGCACAGGCAGGCACTTGGGACATAGACACAGTCTACCTGAAGCTTGCCTTCAAGTGTCATTTTCCTCTGTCCTGTATCACAAGGAGAGAGTAGGGTCTGAGATTCAGGGGACACCTTCTGGGGTAACTTCATAGAATTTTAAAAATAATTTTAATCCTTTTGACTTTTACAATATAAATTTAAAAAGCACAATTTAACTTGTTTTAAAAGCACACCACATTACCTGCTTTTTACTTTGCCAGTTGGACTTACACTGAGTGGCCAGATTATTATGATCTCTAAATGCATAATAATCTGGCCACTCAGTGTATGTCTTTATTGGTCATTCAAGTATGGCCAAGGAAATATCCTTTTAAAACTCAAGCAAACTGGGTATTTGTCTTGTATCCTGTCAGAGGGGAAAAGATGGAAAAGAAAAATAAATAAAACACTGCATACTTACTGGGCTTCTACTTGTAAATAAATATTATTACACAAATGTTAAGAGTAGTCAAATGCAGTAATCGTGTGAGGACAGCTAAAGGCTGTCTGTCCTGCTATCCACCGTGTGATGGTGTGAGTTGGGGGCGGGGGGCGCGTGGTTCGAGTCCCACCACGGGGTTTAAGTTTTTGTTTTGTGTGGCTGTTTTATTAACGAGAAAGAATATATTCAAGAGATTGTAACCTCCAAGATACTCCTTGGGGAGGGACCCACTTGTCCCCGGAGCCTGCCTTGGCCTAGAATCCATCAGTGTGAGGTGAGCCCTGTGTGCTGCCTGCTTGATGGACATGCCGGGCCACTGCAGATTGGACAGTGATGCCAGGGGACACCCAGGTGTCAGACTTTACCTTGAGTTTTGAAAAGTGAGCATTTACAAAATGTCATCTCCATTTTCTTTCTATCCTGGAAAGGAAGCCCTTCCATTGCTCCAGCATTTACTGAGTGCTTAGTATGCACCAGGAGGGCAGGAATGGGAGTTGGTTTCTGCCTTCTAGAGGTCACAGGCTATGGGGGAGACAGAAAAACCATGATGTGTTCTGTGAAGGGAGTAGCTATGTTCACCTGGCAGTCGCTGATAGCTCAGAAGGGCTACAGTGAGGAGAAAGCTTGCCTTTGAGAAAGGTGTCCTTTGAGAAAAGAACAGCTGTAGGCAGTTCCATGTGCAGCCAATCCCTGCTGTGTGAAGTCTCCGTTTCAGGTCAAATTAATTCTTTCTCAATTCGGGGTGACCCCAGATTCTGCCATACAAGTTTGTTGTAGAAGAGTTCATGGTCACCATCTCTATGTTTTCTGATTTTGCAGTTATTTCTTCTTAGCACCGACCTTAACAGACTTAAAAGTGCTTTGTTAGAGACACGGTTCACTATTGGAGTTTTCTGCCTCTGACAGTCAGCTCCTTGGCTGTGTTAGTGGCTCCTCTCTGAAACCCCTGGGGGCCTGGCCTCTCCTTCCAGCACAGAGAGTAGGGGAACCCGCAGCTGCAGGCTTTGGGAGGGTAACATATTACTCTTGGCTCAATGCATCCCCCAGAAGCAGGAGGAGCTCCCTTCTGGGCAGCCCAGCTACTGGCCCTGGCCCCGCAGCTCCAGAGCTCCTCAGCCAGAGGAGGTCTGGCACGATCAGAGTGGGCTGCTTGGGAAGTCGGCAGGGCCTCAGCGTGGCTTGGAGGGCTGGGCTGGGCCAGTAGCAGCAGGGGCTGGCAGGGATTGACAGGGCTGGCTTGGGTGTTAAGAATAGCTCTTTTCTTTTTTGTTTTCATTAGTGTGTTTTTTTTATTACAAAAGTAATACTGTCATAAAAATTCAAAGAGTGGAGCATGGAATAAAGAGAAAATTCAAAGTACAAGTACCTTCCCACTCAGCCCACACAAACCCACTGCGTAGCGGCAGCTGCTCAAACCAATGTCATATGAAACCTTCCAGACACTTTCTAGCATATACAAACACAACTGTAAGGGGGTTCTTTTTGAGAATCACTTTCTTAAGAAAAAGAGATGTGTATATTTGAAAAACCAAACACTACAGAATACATTTTTTTTCAAAAAGTAAAAGTAACTCCAAATCCATCTCCAAAAGATAGCAAGTGTTAACATTATTAAAGGTGTTTCTCAATGCCTTCAGACCATTTTACAGAAATGAAGTAATGCTATACATACTGTCATGTATTTTATGTAAACGGCTTTCCCTACCTGTTTAAGAACATATTATAGGCATTTCCCAGGTCCCTAACTAGAGACCTATAATCATCACTTGATCAGCTGCATATTAACCTGTGATACATTTTGAACACACTTATGGATAAAAATGTAGACTAAATGTTAGCATTTAAAAAATATTTTATTTTAATAGGAATTTTAGAGAGAGGGGAAGGGAGAGAGAGAAAATATTGATATGAGAGTGAAACATTGATTGGCTGCGTCCTGCATGCCCCCTACCAGGGACCAGGGAGTGAGACCTGCAGCCCAAGTGTGTGCCTTGACTGGGAATGGAACCAGCAACTCTTTGGTGCACAAAATGATGCTCAATCAACTGACGCCTGGCTAGGGCATTACGAGTTTTTAATATCATAAAAAATATTGCACTGAGCATACTAGTCCTTGTGTTTCTCACTTACCCCATGCAGTTGCCACTTGAGCAGAAATTCCAATGATACAACTAGAAACTGCAGTGAACTAAGACTTTACATCCACTGCATTGGCAACAATAACACATCTGACAACAAGTGTTTGCAAGCATGTGGAGCACTGGGCATTCTCAGACATTGCTGACAGGAAAGAAAATCAATGCTCTGTTATCAGTTTGAACATGCATGTATCCTACGACTCGGCCTTTCAACTCCTGGGTATCATATACTCCTAGAGCAGTGATCTCCAAGTGTGATTTTCCAATGAGTAGTGTCCGCATCAGCTGGGGTCTAGTTAGATTTGCAAACGATTCCTAAACAAATCAGAAACTCTGGGAGTGAGGGATAGCACTATAACAACCTCTCAAAGGGGATTCTGATGGCCATCAAAGTTTGACAACCATTTATCCAGAGAATTTCTTGCCCACGTAATCAGCAGATGTGTACAGAATGTTTAGAGCAGCGTTGTTAACAGCAAAACCACTAGAAAGTCACCAAGTAGTGGAGTTGGGGAAAAGTAGGGAGATTTCTGGATCTATTGGGAAGATGAGGCTGGAGGATTTCCTGACAGATAGGATGAGAGGAGCGAAAGAAAGTGAAGAGTCAAGGAGCACACCAAGGTTTTGGGCCCCAGCCACATAAGAGGATATGTGGCCATCAGTTTTGGTGGGAACAGCTGCAGGAAGAATGGATTTGGAAGTTTGGTTTGGAACACCAAGTACAATACCTAATAGGTATGCAAGTGGAGATATCAAATAGACCTTGGGATATAGGAATCTGAAATTCCGGGGAAAGGCTGACTTGGAATTGTTAAGTTTGGAGACACCAGCCTTCAGATGGTATTTAAAGACCAGAGATGTGGACAATGGGAAGAGGCCAGAGGAGACTTAAATGGGGCCAGTGGGATAAGAGGGAAAGTAGAAGAAGAGTAAGGAGTAGTAAGAGTGAGTTTAGAACTTAAAACTGATCATTGTATTTAACAGCTAAGGGCACTGGTGGCATTGGCAAGAGCCATTTCTGTGATATTCTGGAAGAGATAGAAAAAAGAGAAATCAGAGACAAGGCGTATAGATCATTATCTTCAGGATTGTTACTGAGAAGGGGAAAGGGAAATACACAAATGGGAAGGAAGGTGGGATCAAGAAAAGGCTTTTGCTTTTTTGTTATATAAACTAACCCGATTTATTATAGGCTCGCAATGTTTCAAACTGTGGAGCTTCTACTGGTCTTTCAATTCCTTCAGTCTTTTGATGGCTGACTTTACTGTGACGGCAGAAGTGATGTTGTAGATCCAGGCACCACCAGCGACTGTTTTCATGCAGGAACCACAGCGCCAGGTCCCCACGGCTCACCTCTACATGTTGGCTTTGCCACAGAAGGAGCAAGTGTGCTTGGCGAGCTGGCTGATCTCAATTTTCTTTTCTTTTTTTATTGTTTAAAGTATCACATATAGTAGTACATATATCTCTCTTTTCCCCCATGGACCTTCCCCCAGCCTTCCCTACCCCTGTCATATGCCCTCATCCCCTCCCCCTCCCTCAGTGTCTTGTATCCATTGGTTCAATTTTCTTCACTATTTTCCCGAGGGAGGCACAGTAAAGGTCCATATTTACCGACATTTCTGACATTCTTGGTGCATTTAGCAATGTCGCCGGGAAGTAGGTCGGATGCTGAGAGCAAGCCTTTTTGTTTGTTTGTTTGTTTGTTTGTTTGTTTGTTTATGGTGAGAAGAATTATAGAATGATCCAGCCAAGAGGAAATTATTAATGATTCGGAAGAAAGGGAGAAATGTTAGCCAGATGTCCCTGAATAGGTGACAAGAGATGTGATCAAGGGCACAAGCAGAGAAATTTTCCTTTCATCTCAAGCCAAGACAGGTCATCCTGAGTATCAGGACTGAAGATAGAAGGCATAGATAATGGTGCTGGCTGGTGGGTAGATGTTTATATGCATCACATTTTATATACTATACATGTATCCCATTTATATATCAGATAATAAAAGTAATTTTTAAATGGCAGTATTGCTGGGTCAAAGGAAGTCCTCTTTGTTCATTTTGTTACATATTTTGCCAGCCCAGAAAGGTCACAGCAATTAATACTCCCACCCCTATGGCTCCTGGGACGTGAGAGTAAACCATTTTTCCACATCCCACGTAACCCAGGTTTTGCAGATCTATTTTAACTTTTGCATATCTGATGGAGGGATGGGAATAGTTGCATTTCCTTCATATATTACTGGACTTCAGCAAGTTTTCATTTGTGAATTGCCTGTTCTCTGTTTTGCCATCCCACTTTCCTATTGTTTGCTTTAAAAAGAGCCCTTTTTTATTTTAGGAAGATTACTCCTTTGGCTGTCATATATGTTACAAATAACTCTTCTTCATTTGTCATTTGTCTGACGACAGTTATGGTGGGTTTTGCCATACAGAAGTTTTTAATTTCTCTCTCTTTTATGGTTTCTGGTTTTCATGACATACTTAGAAAGGCTGTCCCCACCCCAAGATTCCTTCTAGGACTTTTATGGTTTTATTTTATTTTTTACATTAAATTTCTAAGCCATCTGGAGTTTATTTCTGTGTGGAGTATGAGGTAGGAAATCCAGTCCTCACCCCCCCCCCAGTCAGTGCAACATCATCTATTAAATGATATACTTCTAATCCACCGATTTGAAATGTTACTTGATTATACACTGCATTTGAAAGTAAATTTTATTCTTTCTTCTATTCATTTTGCAAATATCCCTTGTATATCCACTCAGTACCATACCAGGCACTAGTGGGAGCAGGCAAGCATAAGATGTGTTTCCTACATGCAGGAGGAAGGGAGGAAAGAGACAGGAGACAGTGACTGCCCGGTAATGAATGCTGGTCAGAAGTGTAGCCCAGAAAGAGACACTTAACTGGGTCTTATGCTTAGGGATGATTTCCTGCCAGATGCATGAGTATAGTAGGGGTTAACCAAGGCAAGAGGACTTCAGTCAGCAGTAAGGCTTGGAGACAGACAACAAGGCTTATGTGGGAATCAGCAAGAAGTCCAGTATGCTGGACTTGGAGCTTGACAGTTTGGAGAAGAGACAAGAGACACAGCAGGCACCAGCCCTGGACAGGGAGAGGGAAAGATGAGTCTCAGATGACACCCCAGTTTCCAGCTTGGACAGCTGGGCGAATAGAGTCACCTTATTGCCCAGACAGAGAGCAGAAGGGGAGATCGTTCTGGCTGATTCCTGGAAAATAGATGCAGCAGAGTAAGAGTGGAAAGCTAGGAGACCAGGGAGGAGCTGACAGAGGATATTGGCTTGAACTAGGATGGTGGCGGCAGTGGAAGTAGGGAGAAGTAGTAGGGTATATTTTGGAAGGAGAGCTGCAATCAGGACTTGCTGATTAATTGGATGTGAGAAATGAGGAAAAGAGCTGAAACCGGTTTGGCTCAGTGGATAGAGTGTCGGCCTGCGGACTAAAGGGTCCCAGGTTCGATTCTGGTCAAGTGCATGTACCTTGGTTGCGGGCACATCCCCAGTGGGGGGTGTGCAAGAGGCAGCTGATGTTTTCTCTCTCATCGATGTTTCTGACTTTCTATCCCTCTCCCTTCCTCTCTGTGAAAAAATCAACACAATATATTTTTTAAAAAAGAAATGAGGGAAAGAAATAAAAAAGAGGAGGTAGGGGTCAGAAAGTAGAAGGCCTGTGCTAGACATTCTAGAGGTGATGACAGGATGCAGGCTTTATCCATAGGAAGAAGTGGCTGCAGTGTAGTTGAGTATGTCATCAGAGATGTCAAGGTCGAAGAACTGGGAAGCCTGAGGGTGAATGGATGTTCCATAGGCATGGATACTGAAGTCACACATTCACTATTCCACCTCTTGCTATCCTGCCCCCATCCCTCCCAGTCACTTCCTCACATTCAGTGAGGTATGGAGGGAAAGGAAGAATGAGCCAGGTTTGAAGGTTTGCCTGAATGTTGGATGTGTTAGTTGGTTAGCCTGAGCATCAAGGAAGACAAGGGTTTCATCCAAGGGCAGATTTATCTACCCAAGGTAGGTGGTATATGGGAAAAGGAAGACTCTCCCCAGGGGAGGATGTAGGGGTACCTTGCTTAGTGGAGGATATCCAGCTTCAATGGAGGAAGAAGTGAAGCAGCTAGAGTGCCTCTGTCCTCCATATATTTATGTGATAATGGAAATGTTCTCTATCTGTGCTGTGCCACATGGGGGCCATTGAACACTTAAAACTGGACTATTGTGACCGAGCCACTGAATTTTCCATTTTATTTAGTTGTAATTAAGTTAAATGTAAACAGTCACATGTGGACAGCGGCAACTAGAATGGCAAGTAGAATCCTAGAGATATGTGCTGGTTAGGGAGCTGTGGTCCTCAAGGTGACAACAGGGCAGGTGGTGGAGGAGGGGAAAGGGAGGAGAGCACAATGCCAGAGATCATAGAGCTATTTGGTTAAGTTCATAGTCCCCAAATACAGGTTACTGGGGCCAAGAGGAATGGATAGGGGCCAGGTGATGAGAGCCAGTCCTTCCCTCTATGCTGAGACGATTTGAATTTCCACCAAGGAGGGACTTTGGCCAGCAGCCCCTGGTCCTGCTCAGATGGACAAGGAGGCAGCCTCCAAACACTTTTCCCCTCTACTCTCTCAAAGGCTGGAGGAAATCAAGGCAGCTGAGCACCCAGGGAGGGAAGTTTCTAGAAAAGACTAACAGAGAAGCTTACATCCTTTAAGAGGTGAATCACAATAACCTGGCTCTCCTTTGGGAAGGGATTTCAGGGATCCACTGCATTTCCACTTCCCAGGTGGGCATTTCCCAAGTGCAAGGGCAATGCTTAACCATAAGGAACAAATCAGCAACTCTTGGAGTTGGACAGACCCTCAGGTTTCTGTGGCCTCGGCTTCCCCAGCCAGGGGTTTTGCCAAGCTAGGCTTAGGAGGGCCCCTAAGTGAAAACTCCCTCCCTCTCCAGACAGATCTAAATATTCAGAAGTCCATTTTCCCATGCAGACTGCATCCCCCCTGCCAGGTCTTCCAACCCAGGGCCCCAGTCAGTTCTGGGGGCACTGCACAAACCCCAATATGGCTCAGGCTTCCTGTTTCTTCAACAGGTGATGGCTTCCACACCTTTTCTCTTCTGGACCTGGGCTCACAATACCTAGTGGGCATCAGAGGGTCCTGGATCCCAGGCTGCTTCTGAGACAGGCTGGGCCCCCTCCCCCGGGGGTGGAGCTTGGGCCAGACTCAGAGGCATGGTTCCCAGCAGTGCCAGCTGATTCCCCAGGCTGCCTGCAGACTAGACCCTCAGCATGGCCCCTTGGTGGGAGTGGCTGAGCTCCAGGGATGAGGGGGCGCTGGGCAGAGAGCCTACTGTCTCCTCCTCATGACTTCCCTTCCTCCTTATCCCAGGAGCCTCCGTGCCGGCCAACTGTACTAAAACTCCGGAAAACCATGGTGGGGAGGTTTTCCAATTAGAACATTCTTTTTCCGATCTGTGGATGATTCTTAAAGCAGCAAAAAGCCATTCTTCAGGGCATGTGGGGATTATCTGCCAGCGGGGCCTTGGCTAGGCTTGCGCATTCGTCCTCTAGAGGCCTGGACTGGGGCTGCTTCACAGCCAAAGACAAAAAAGCAGCCTGCATTCTGGGGCATCAGGTCACACAGGCCAAGACTGATGGTGGAGCAGTTCCTGGGCTTATTCAAAGTCGTAGATTCAGAAGGCAGCGGGAAGTTCAGGCTGCAGGGGTGGGAGATGTCCCAGTGGCCACAGAGCATTGATTCGTCTCCTTGGAGCTGAACTGGTCTGCCTTCTGCACCAGACTGGGAGTTATTCCAAGCCAAGACTGGGGGTTGTAGTGCGTTGGAGGAAGGAGGCCCAAAGAGGGCATTTGGTGACTGAGAGTATATGTGAGCGCCAGGGTGGGAGACCAGTCCCTTAGCCAGAAGTGCAGGCTGATGGTGGAGTAGAGGGGCTCCAAATGCAAGACCAGACAGGCAGGGTCTCACTCAACGTGCTGGCCCTGCACGTTCAGGTCTCTAGGGGCCATTGTGGGTGCAGCCACACGTGGGGACCCTTGCCCCCCGGGAGAACCACCCTACTTGGAGCCTGAGGAGTCGCCCAACAAGTGGAAACTGGTTGAAGAGCTTAGAAGGATGAGGTGGCAGGGCGGGCCCTGGAAGGGAGAGAAGGAGGGGATTAGGGTGCAAACAGGAGCCCAGCCCTTCCCACACATGAACCTGAGCACCCAGACTGGGTGGGGGCTCCATTCAGAACAACTGGAGCCCTGATTTTAGTCCCAGCTATGCCTCAGGCTGGCTATGTGACCCCAGCTTGATGCCATCCCTCTCTAGACTTACGCTTCTCAAATTACACAGTGGCAGAGTTTGGGTTAGTTGTTCATCTCCAGTGCCTTCTGGTGTGGGGAGACTGCCTGGGTTGGCATTGAGGCCTGACAGCTTTCAGTGCCCCATCCATCACCCCCCCTCCCTAGCCTGGGAACTCTTCAGCTAGACTGACATGCCTGAGTTTCATTCCCAGCCCTGGAGATCAGAGGGGTCTTCCTGGATCTTGTGAGCACTGCTGGCAAGTTCTTTCTAAACAGCTACCTATCCCTGTACTCATCTGCTTGCTTCAACCTGGCTTTCAGAGAATCTATTTTCATTGTCTGCTCATGGGCTATGGCCTCACTTGGCATAGGGGACCTCTCCACTCCTGTCTGAACTTTCCAGACCTCTTCCCTACCCAGTCAGTCAACCTTAGCCCCACCCTTAAGCCCATCCTACTTAGAGGCAGCACCTAAGGGCCTTCGTGTCAGTGGGGAGACTGCCTGAGCTGCGGGCTTCAGGAGGATTCTGCAAGATCCTGGCCAGCCTTGAAGCTGGAGATAGGGGCCAAGACACAAGAGAAGCTGAGAGTAGACAAGAAGGGGGCCAAGTTCAAGCCAGGCAAGCATAGTTAGAGCCCAGACTTGGGGCAGCCATCAACCAGCAGGGTCTTGGCCCTCAAATTCTAGGCCAAGGAGAATTTATGAAGGAGCAAATGTTGCAACTGAGAATCGTTAGGAGGTCACCACCAACTGAACATCTTGTGTAGGGGCCGGGTGGTATGAGAGCAGTTGGTGTGTCTGGATTCAGGTGCCTGAGGGCAAGGAGTCAAAGAGGAGGCTGATAAAGTTGGCAGGGACCCTGAAGCTTGGATGAGGTGGCTAGGGGTGGCTCTGGCAGGGGTGGGGGCGTTCTATTGGGGCAGTGAACAAGTGGGCAGGGCAGGGCAGGGTAGGGCAGGGCAGTGACTGTTCAAGTCAAACCCGTTTGCAAGTGAGATCAGCTGCAGGGCCTGGCAGTCTAGCAGGGAGGGAGGAGTTGAGGAAAGGCTGGTCCCTTTGGCTGACACTATCATGGTGGATCTGGCCTGGGCAGGGTTGAATCACCTGGGACATGGGAAGAGCTTGAGGCCCTGGGGATACCCATCTGATGCCCTCCCCTTGCTGACTGGCCATTGGTGGCTTGGGACACCACTCTTGATTGTGCTCTCTATCTGGCCCACCCAGACTTAGGGCTCTAGAGTGAACTTGCCCATTCCCAGTGGTGGCATTGGGAATAAAGGCCACCCTCTTCCTCACCCCTACATCAAATCCATCACTGTGTCCTTCATATTCTATCTCTTTAAGATAGGGTCTCTTGAAAGGGAGGAAGGCCCAGAGAGGGGATGTGACACACTCTAGGTCTCATGTTTGGGAGCTAGGATGCCAAGCCAAATACATCCACAGCCACCAGCAGCTCAATGTGGAGTGGGGCAGGAAGGTGATAGATGTTGGCCACCATATTGGAAGCAGAAAAAATGGTTGTTGGCAAGAGACAGAGATGAACTGAAGTGACTTTACACTGAATGGCCAGATTATTAGGATCTCTGAACTCATAATAATCTGGCCACTCAGTGTATCCTATCTAATAAAAGAGTAATATGCAAATTGACCATCACTCCAACACACAAGATGGCCACCCCCATGTGGTCAAAGATGGCTGCTCCCATGTGGACACAAGATGGCCACCACAAAATGGCCTGCAGGGGAGGGCAATTGTGGGTGATCAAGCCAGCAGGAAAGGGCAGTTTGGGGAGACCCAGGCTTGCAGGGGAGGGCAGTTGGGGAGGGGACCAGGCCTGCAGGGAAGGGCAGTTAGGGCAGTTAGGGGAGACCCAGGCTTGCAGGGGAGGGCAGTTAGGGGTGACTGGGCTGGCAGGGGAGGGCAATTGGGGGGGAGGAGGGACCAGGCCTGCAGGGGAGGGCAAGTGCGGGAGTCCAGGCCAGCAAGAGAGGCCAGTTGGGAGGGACCAGGCCTACAAGGGAGGACAGTTAGGGGTGACCAGGCTGGCAGGGGAGGGCAGTTAGGGGCAATCAGGCTGGCAAGGAAGCAGTTAGGCATCGATCAGGCTGGCAGGGTAGTGGTAAGGGGGTTGTTAGGCTGGCAGGCAGAAGTGGTTAGGGGCAATCAGGCAGGCAGGCAAGCAGTTGGGAGCCAGCAGTCCTGGATTGTGAGAGGGATGTCTGACTGCCCATTTAGGCCCAATCCCGGTGGACAGTCAGACATTTATTAAAGGGTTCCAGATTGGAGAGGGTGCAGGCTGAGCTGAGAGACACACTCTCCAGTGCATGATATTCATGCAAGAATAGGCCTTCCTTCCCCTGGTTTTGCTCCCAGCTGCCCAGGAGCTGACAATCCCCACTCCTGGCCCAACCACCGCTCCTGTAGCTCCCTCCTCCCCACTCCCTTGACCTCATAGCAGGCATCCCATCCTGCCTGGCCACTCTGTGCCTTCATATGCAAATTAACCTGCCATCTTTGTTGGGTTAATTTGCATAATCACTCTTGATTGGCTATGGGCATAGCGGAGGTATGGTCAATTGACATGTTTGTCTATTATTAGGTTTTGTTTATTAATTAATTAATTAATTAATTAAAGGCCTGGTGCATGAATTTGTGCATGGGTAGGGGTCCGTCCAGCCTGGCCACGGGGAGGGTACATGGGTAGTTGGCTGGCCTGCCTGCTAGTCAATCTCCTGGTCAAGGGGACAATTTGCATATTAGCCTTTTATTCTATAGGATATACACTGAGTGGCCAGATTATTATGTGTTCAGAGATCAGAATAACCTGGCCACTCAATGTCTACACAATCCCCCCACCTTACATCCCACACATATTCACGTAGGCACAGGGTCACCTCCTCCAGGAAGAGAAGAATGAAAGCAGCTTCCAAAATATCAACACCTCTCAGTCTTGTGCAAATCCTCTCTGGCACCCTGTGCTGGTCTGCATACCCCAGTGATGACTCAGACAGGGCCCTGCCCACCTGGAGTTCACCATCTAGAACAAGAAAGGATGGTGGCCACTATGCTCAATGGATGCTGTCAGAGGAAACAGAAGGAAGTGATCAACTTGACTGAGTGGCCTGTGCAGTCAGGGAAGGATTATGGACACTTGAAATACGTTTTGTGGAATGACTGAGTTCACTAGTCAGACAAGTGGATAAAAGACACAAAGGGAATCTGAGTGCCAGGAGCAAATGGCCCAAGGAGATGGGACTTGCGATGCATGACAAAGGCAGAAGGAGACCCGAGGCTGGAATGTAATGAATCCAGGGGTAGAGTGGCTGTGCCTGCAGTGGCTGTGCCTGCAGAGAGTTTGGTGCAGCAGACACCTTGGGCCCCTGGAAGACTTTGGCTTTTATCTTGACAGACTACATAGCAAGGAAGGTTCGATCAGAGGCAGAGAGACCAATGAGGATGGTGGCACTGGGCGTGGAGAGAAAGGCATGGATTGGAGGGCCATCTGGAACATAGGCTTGTTAGGGCTGGATGAAGGAGAACCTGCTGGTCCATCCTTTGATTCTGTCATTCTGATAGGGCAACTGCTGACCAACTCTACTGTCTCTTAGACTGGCTTCACTATCCCTTGCCTGGAAAACCTCCCTCACCTCCCTACAGGTAGGGTTAGCGGCTTCTTTTGAAGACCCCACCCCACGCCCAGTGCCTTGCACATAGCAAATGCTCAGTCAGCTGGATTGAATGATACACGTGCTCAAAAAGCACGAATGGATAACAATGATCAAACCGCACTAGCCCTCGGTATTTTAATGCGTCTCCCTGCCCAGCCTGTGCCAGGGCCCTGCTTGCTGCCAGGGTGCTCCCTGCTGCTGTGCCTTGGGGAGCTCCACGTCCCCCCAGGATTGGCCTTCTAGGATAACTTTCCCAGGGTGGCCTCACTTTCTTCTTCTTCCCAGCCTCCGGGACTTCCTGCATGATCTCAGCCGCCAGCCCCCCTCGCCCCCCTCCGCGCCTGCCCCTCTCCCCGCCCCTGTCTGTCTGGGATCTCCATCTGTCAGATGGATCTAGGAACAGTAGTTCTCCCCAGAATTAACCCGCAGCATCTGTGCAAGTCATTGGCCTCGAACGGGGCCAGATCACATCAGGCGCAACTAGGCAGCCGGGGGCCCTTCACGTGGCCGAGGCCTCCCAGTCCGGGGCCGCGAGCCTGGAGGAATTTGCCTGGAAGTTTTCCACCGGGGCAGAGCCTTCTGGAGCTCGCCCCGGGCTCGGTGCGGGGAGCCCCGGCCTTGATTTCTCCCGCAGCCCCGCAGGGCGGGTCCGGGAAGGGGCGGGCGGGCCAGGACACTGGCAGGAGAATGTGCGGAATGTGCCAGGCCCATCTACCTACCCCAGGAGAGGGCAGAGGAAGGGGGCCGGCCAAGGGGAGGGGCGAGGGGCGAGGCTCCGGGCGCCGGAGAAAACCTGTTTGTTCTCCTGCGGGCGGAGCCCAGTCCGTGTCTCCTCGCCGCCCTGCGCGCTCCCCGCCGCGCCCCGCGCCCTGCGCCCCGCGCCCCGCGCCCCGCGCTCGCCGCCCGGCCTGGCCGAGGGAGCCCGCGCCCCGCCTCCGCCAGACCCTCCGCCCGCCACGCGAGCTGGGCACCTGTGCCAGGTAGGGCTGTCGAGGCGCCGTCGGGGCAGCCCGGCAGAGAGGCAGCAGGGGGCACCGGGCCCCTGCCCAGTCTGGTGACAGCAAGGATGGTGACAGGGACAAGTCCGGGCTTCCGTTTCCCTATCCATCATCTTCATGAGCTCCGAGCATCCCCCCCCCCTCCCCGGGGCTTCCGCCGGGCAGGCAGTGCACCTGGTGTTCTGCTTCTCACTGTGAGCAAAGACCGAGAGAGGCAGAGAAGGCTGGCTGGGTCCCTCTGCCCTCTCGCTCTTTCGCTGAGAGGGTGTGATTGTTGGGGAGTGGCCCGGGGCCAGGTGCTCTGAGAATTCATTGCAGGGCCTAAGAATCGGAATCTCAGGTTGACTCGTTCACCCTGTGTCCGTTTCATAGATGAGAAAACCGAGACCCAGAGTAGGGGGCTCACAGGTTGCTTGTGAGCCCCGGTAGATTCCCGGAGGGCCACGGGTGAAGGTAGCTACCCAGACAGAAGGCGCCGAATCAAGTGTCACTGGGTGTTATCACGGGATCTGCAGCCAGCGGGACTCTGTGGCTGGATTGTTTGGATGGGGGCAGGGGGAGCCAAGAGTCTGTCCTCTTTGGAAAGACAGGGTGATAGCTCAGCTTCTCCCTCTGTCCATCGTCCCTGCTACTTCCAAGCTGGGGGACATGTGGGCCACTCTGTCAGTCTAAGGGGGTGACTCGCCAGATCACCTGCCACCCAGGGCTGCTGGGGGCTCAGATGCAGTGAGAGGTGGGTGTGCCTGAGCTCTGGGACATCCGAAGTTCAGTAGAAAGTGTCTGTGTTCTGACCCAGCCATCTACACTCAGCCTTGACACTGTGGAAGGTTGTGCAGCCACATCTCAGGACCACAGTCTGTGAACCCCAAGAAAGAGCCCTCACACCCCACCCAACAGCGGTCGAGGCCTCTGGCACCCAGACCCAGTTTCGCCTTGGTTTCCTGGTTCTTTGGACTTCTGATTTTGATATATGGCTGGGGCCAGGAGGACAGGGGACAGGGTCCCATAGGCTGATAGGCCTGGATGGTGGGGAGGGGTTCTGGGTCCCCAGGTCCTCCTCACCAGCTCACATAAAGCTGTGGAGGAAGGCTGGGGAGGAAGGGTCCGACCTCCCTGGGACCTCCACTGTCTCATCCGAAAAATCAGGGACAGCTCAGAAGCCTAGCTTGCCACTTAGAAGCAAGTGGCCAGGACAGATGCACAGACCTTGGGCCAGCTTACCAGCTGGCCTTAGTGCATGTGCTGTTTGCCTCATCACCTCTGGGCCACTCCAGTGTGGAAAGAACAGATGATACCTCTTTTGGGGGTGGGAGGTGTTGCCTGCTCTACCCCTTCCTTTCATTAGTTCCCAGCCCCAGCCCTTGTGCCTTCCTGGAATGGCCTTCATGAGCCCTGGCCTGGCTGGGGATTTCACACTCGGCTGCAGGGAGCTTATGGAAGACACCCAGCCCAGGGTCAGGCACACAGCAGCTGCGCCACATCTGTTCATTTCAACCCGCAGCACACTCACAAGTCAGCCACAGAGGTGGCCAGTGAGCACGTGGGCTGCTGCAGCTCTGAAGGTCTGAGTGGGTTCCAGGAGCAAAGAGGCAGCTCTGACTGCGAGGATCAGGGAAGGCTTCCTGGAGAAGGAGGGCTTGGAAGCAGGAGAAGGAGCTCAGCAGCTACCAGCTCAAGGTCCTCACATCCTCTGGGACTGCTTGAGTCTGACCTCCTCCTTGCGACCAAAAGAACAAACCCAGTTTTTGTCTTAAGCTTCTGTATGTCCCACCTAGTTCTTTCTAAGTTCCTGTATGTCCCACTGAGAGCCGAGCAGAGGGAACCTGGAAAGACATTGTGAATGACAGTCCAGTTTGGGGGACAGAGAGGCCACTCAAGTGAGGAACTACCACCTGCACTGTGTACCTCAGTTCCTCCTGAACTTGAGGGCAGTGACCCCAGGGGCAGCCAACACTTTGCCTCAGCCTCTCTCAGCCTGCCTTGCACCCCCTGAATTTGTCCCTGTGGCCTCCTGAGATGTGGCAGGGAAGAGACTCTGGGCCTTCAGCAGTGAGCCTGGGACCTGGCCACCCTGAGCATTGTCATCCGCTCCCTGAACATCGCCCTCCCCCCTTCCCCGCTCAGCCTCCATGGTGGCTTATCTCTTTGGTCTGGAACTTGCTTTCTGAGCTGAGCCCCGAGGCTGCCCGCATCGCCAGGCCTTCATGGCATGGGACAGGACCTTGGCCCGGGAAGAGGACAGCTACAGCTCACATGGCACCCCAGGCCTTTGGGTTTTTGTGGTTGGGATCCATCAGGGACTCTGCATGCATTTCCACTGTGCCTGCTGATGCCAGGACAAGCGCAGCACCCCCAGGGAGCCCACACACCTGAGAGTGATGCTCAAGAGAGAGTGGCATCATTGCTTCCAAGGGTCAGAGAACTGGCAGGAGGCTCCTGAAGTGCAACAGGGAAGTGAATGGTGGGACAGGGCTGCATCTTTACAGCCTCGGGGTAAGAGAGCGGCTGGAAGGTCAGGCTGGGTTCAAACCCCAGCTCAGCCACCATCTAGTTGTGCAAAGCTGAGCCCATCACACAGCCTTTGGAGGCCTGGATTTTGTCGCCTCTACAGAAGGGAGGCTGAAGCCAGGAGCACCTGCTACATAGCGACAAGCAGCTGGCATCCGGCACAGAGGCAGTGCTGTCAGGAATGTCCTCTGAGCCAGGACCACAGTGTGGCCCTCTAGGAGCTGCGATGGCCAGGGGTGAGGTTGGGGCAGGTTGGGGGAGGGAGTATAGGCTCTCCCTCACTGAGGAAAAACAGTTGTTTAAAAATCACTGCTAGTGTGCGCCGGTGATACATGTAGTATCAAACTCAGTTAAATGATTTGCGCAGAAAACTTCATTCTTGGGTAATTTCTGGATGCCTATGAAAATCGGGTTCACTTTCTTTTTAAATTGTCACTGTTTTATTTTTAGCTGTTTGTCTTGGAGCAATTCAAAACTCACAGCAAAGTTGTAGGAGTGGTGCAAAGAACTCCCTTGGAGCCTTATCTGGATTCCCCACTGTTAGCATTCCTGGTGCTTTTCTTCAGGAAGGGAAAAATGGACCTGGAGGCACCCGTGTGACACTAACCGTCCACTGAGGAACGGCTCTGGGTGGGTCCAGAGGTGGGCAGAGCTAGTGTCAGTCATTTTCCCAAAGGGAAACTGAGGCACAGAGAGAAACTCAATCAAGACTCATTTGAGGGTTCAGAATAGAGCCAGATGAGTGTATCTCACATACACACATGGATGTATTTGGCCACTGTCTTCTGATCCCTTGCCCGGGGTGGGCACTGAGGCACAGGGAGGACTGAGAACTGAGAAGGCCAGGGATAAGGGAAGCGGGAGGGGCAGGCCAGGGTGGAGAGGGACTGGAAAATGAAAGGACAGGAAGCTCTGTGGGTGTCATTCTCAAACTCTGATGTGGGGAGACAGGAATCTGCAGCCTAAGCATGTCCCAGAGGGACCCACTTGCAGAAACATTGTCTATGCTGTGCCCATGGGCAGTGTGCTCACTTCCCATTTCAAGAGGGAGTGGAGAACTGGGGTCACTGGTGGTGACCGATGAGGTGGCTGTGGGGCCCTGTGGCCACACCCTGGGTCAGAGAGGTGACCCGGCCACTGGGATCAGTGGTGAGCAGTCCCCACGCTGCTGCGGGTTGTGCACGGTGGTCCCTGGCTTTGGCCCCATCTGTGGCCACACCTCAGGCATGCCTCCAGCCCCTTTGGTCTGGTACCTGTGATCGTTGGCTCAGAACGCCACTTTCTGATGACTAGGTCAGTTGCCCAGAGAGCGTGATGTGGCCAACGGTTGCTATGGAGAGAGGCTCAAGAATTCCGATCACAAGAACGGGTGTCCCTGGTGAAAATGCTCACCAGGGCAGTGCCTGGTTTAGACTGAAAACAAAAACAAAAAACCCCCCAAAACCAAAAACTAGGACGTGCCTCACTACTTCTGCCCAAGGAGCTCCTACTCACTCTTTCTTCTTTCGGGGCACCCGCACCCAGGACGCCTCCTTGGGTAATGCAGTGCTCTGGCAGTTTCTGTAAGCTGCCTGTCTGTCTGACCAGCACCCAGCCAGCACTGACTTTCCATACATGCTTTTTGAATAAAGGAATAGGTGGCCTTGGGCAAATGTTTTCTCCTCTCTGGATCTCCATGTTTTTATTTAAAAAAAATGAGGACAAGTGATAAGAGGTGAGAGTGGAGCTTAGGGGACTCAGGGACTCAGGTGGAGGGAAAGGTGAGAAAGGAGGGCACCGGGAGGGAGCTGAGTAAGAGAGAGCTGCTAGGAGGAGGAGGAGGAGGAAGAGGAGGAGGAGGAAGAGGAGGAGGAGGAAGAGGAGGAGGAGGAGGAGGAGGAGGCCCACTCAAGGTCAGCTGAAGTGGGAGATGCTGTGCTGATGCTGCTTTTCCTCTTGAGCCTCATTTGTGATCACCTGCAACTGGGACAAAAGGAATTAGCCTTTGCCAGTGGCAGTCAGGTGTAAGTGTGGGGGACTTCCCTGTCACTGGGCCTGCCCTGGCAAAGGCCGAATGGGTGGTAGCAGTGAGGGTACGGGGACATTCCTGGAGAGGGACAGTTGGTTGGGTTGAGGGTGGGCCCCATGACAACTGAGTCCCTTTGAACCCCCTTGGCTGTCTGTGTGCAGATGGGGATCGCATCTCTGTCTCACTGGAACAGGCTTAAAACTGCCTTGGTTCCCAGGCTGCAGAGACAACCGGGCTGTTGGGAGTGGGGCACATAGCCAGACCAGGCCCTATAGGTGGGCTCCCAGGGTTCCTCGGGGCCCCATCTTATGGTACACCAGGTGAGGAGGAGGCCGTGGGAGCAATGAGAATAGCTCATATAGGTTGCTCTGCCAAGTTGTTTTGTTTGGGGTGAGGGCTCCTGGGTCCTGCTGTGTCTAGCACGTTGACCCTGCCCAGCCCTGGGCATCCACAGAGATATCTCAGATGGCTCCTCCCGTTACTGGCGCTTGCCCATAAGAAACGTCTGAAATGGCCCAGTCACCCCCAGGAGTCACTTGTGTTTGGCCTGCCCAGCGCTAGAAACTGGGTACAGGAGGGCCAGGAGGAATCCCAGTTCCTCAAGGGTGACAGTGGCCAGGTGGCCATGTCTCCCGCTGTCCCCTCAGGGCTCAAGCTCCCCACTGCTTTGGGAGGGAGCTAATCCACCTCAGACATCTGCCTCCAAGCGGCCCTCCAGCGCTGACGCCGAGAAGTCTAGATTCTGGGATACTGGGGGTGGGATGGGGGGAGGTAAAATTCCAGACTTTCATGCAGAAGTCATTTACCTGTAAAGCACATTTACAAATACTCCCCCCATGCGTTCTTTTTCCATATTACATTTCCCCCTCTGCAACCCCAGTCTCCTCCTGCTCTTTTTTCCATGTGGTGCGGCTCCTTCCTGCCGCCCCATTGGTTAGCCTCCAGGAGGGAACCCCGGGGACTGAAGCATCAGGAGCAGGTCAAGGTCCGTTGCTCAGCCCCTCACACTGGCCCCTGGGAGCTGCGTGCTGAGCAGCACACTGTGGGTCTTGCAGACCCAGCTGCTCAGTCCTCACTCTGGCAGGCCTCTGAAGGGCCCCTTCCACCCGACTACTGCAGAGACCCTCTGGACCCCAGGACCCCCTGCAGCAGCAGCAGCAGCAGCAGCAGCAGCGCCCACTGCAACCTTTTCCGGAGGAAAGCAACCTGCTGCCGCCTGTCCTCTTGCCAGCTGCTGAGACCAAGAATTGGGATGCCCTCATTCACGAGACTTTCATAAAATGGGACATTTGATCATTCCAACCCTGTTGGCCTGGGGAATCGGGTCAGCTGCTTGAGTGCTGGCTTAGGTCTGCCTGGGTCAAAACTGAAACAGTTTGCCAAGTGGCTGCCTTGAGAAAGGACTGAGGGAAAAGGGGGCAAGGGCGCCTGAGGAGGGGGGGAAGGCCACTCCCCCAGACTTTTAGCATTCCCAGCCCCCTCACACTGCGTGCCATATCTTGCCTGAGACCTCGGCACTGTTCATCGTTGTATTCAGGTGTTTTCTCAGCCTGGCCTGTGGTCATTCCTGCTGCCCCTCAACCTGGGCTCTCCTTGAGGATGCTGGACCTTTGCCCTCAGGGGATGTTCCAGAGGGAAGACAGGACAGGGATGGAGGCTCTGAAAAATAGCACTGCATATCATCCTGTGTCACTGGTGATGAGCAGAGGGCTGCACTCAAGCCTGTGCCTCCCTGCCAGGACTGGGTGCTGGGGTCCGGGAGCACTTTGAGGAAGGGGCTTCATCTTCAGCCAGGGAGGGTGAGTGAAACTTCCAGGGACTCGTTCCGACAGAGCCAGGACCTGGACTCCTTTTTCGTGCTCTTTCCTTTGCACCTGAGTTGGCAGACAGTCTGGATGTGTGGCTTTGCAACCTGGACCAAGTCCCTCCACACCTCTGATGGCACCAGTGTGCCCCTCCTATGAGATGGCAGTGGATGGGCCCAGCTGGCTTGTCTCTCAGGCCTTTTGAACAGTGTCCCCACCACCATGTCAGCTTGTGTTACTGCTGCCCCCTTCAGGCTTGGTGGCTGCCAGACCGACTGCAGAGGGGAGCCAAGGAAGGCCAGTCTGAGAGAAGACACCTGCACCCCTTGGTTGGCCCGTGGGGCTCTCCAGCAGGTGGGCTTTGACTACCTCAGTGTCATCCTTTCCTTAGTAACACAGACCAACCCAACCCTGGTACAGCTTATTTCCCTGAAAGAACTTGAGAGGGGCCTCCCAGGGGCGCTTATGCACAAGGGAGGACCCTGACCTTGAAGCTCAAATGCTTTTGATTGAAACACACCCAAACAGGACCTGAGTGTCTATTCTGGAAGGTAGCTGTAAGACATGGGACTTTTCTTGGAGTCCTTTCCCCAATGCTGGGGCCACTGGAGACTCTTTGTTCAAAGGGAACATGTACAGTGCAAATGGGCAGGCGTCGCCCCCATGCTGAGAATCCCCCATCACCAGGGCAGGTCCCAGCAGGTCAGACTGTCACACAGGTGAGGAGGGGCACAGCCTTGGAGGGTAGCTTTGGCAGATCGGAGCCTTTGGATTGTAGAGACCAACTCGGGCTCTCAGAGGAGACCCAGAGGGGAACAGGTGTGACAGTTGGGGTCCCCCTTGCAGCCTTTGTTTTTCCATTATTTAATCATTGACACTCCTATGCAATGGTAGGGAGTCAAGGCCCCATGGGAGAGCGGAGTCTCCTTCCACTAGGTGACCTGTCTACTCTGAGACCCCTGGTAGTGACCAGCTGAACAATCAGAAATGGCTGATCCTAGGAACATCTTAGGAACAAGTTGCTGGGCAACAAGAGACTTGTCATCACTTCACCTCTCCCCTCATGACCCAGATGGAAGCACTTAGGTTTCTGTTGAGGTGGCAGAGGAGGCCTTATTCTGAGGCTCTGCCTCTGTGAGAGCTCTGTGCCCCAAAGCCCCATGAAACTGCTCATTAAAACGTGGTCTGAGGTTGGATATGCTCACTGGGCGGTCCAATGCCTTGATGGCTTCATTCAGATGTCATCTGCCACATTCATGTTTGGTCCCCGGGCTTGGCTGCATGGGCTGTGTTCTGAGCTGCATACTCTTACCCTGTCCCACTGGGCCCCCACATACTATGCCCATACCTAAGAGGTCTACCCAGAGCTGAGCAGCTGGCTCTGGTTCAAAAACACAGAACTGTGTGGATCTCTGCCAGTCAGGAATGGGGCCCCTTGGAAAGCCGATACATGTGGGCATATGCAGTTGGGCTTCCTCTCAGCCCCCCTGGGTGCAGAGTGTCACAGCTCACTTCTGGGGAAGCCCTGCCCCTTGCTCTTCTGCCTGGGATGTGCCCACTCCTGCTCCCTCCTGGTCGCCAGCACCCAGCACACACACATTCAGACAAGCCCCAACACCCATGCCCCCTGGGTGTGTCTCCTGCGTGTGCAATGATAGTCCATGCTCCTGGGAGGCAAGGTAAAGGTGTTTTGCTCCTCTTCTCTCCCAGTTTAGCTAGGTCTCTGCCTGACATCCAATACCCCCTATTCCCCTGCCACCCAGGTTTAGAGAAGGGTGGTCACTGAGCCTGCTATCTCCTTTTACACAAGCCCTTACCACAAAGATCCCAGGCCAGGAGTCCAGGGGCCCAGGGGGACCAGGATGCCTGTATTGGCAGTTTCAGCTACCTTACCCCGTCCTCGGTGTGCATCCAGTTGTCTGGAAGAAGCCAGTCCTTTCCATCTGTGCAGGGGAAGGGAAGCATAGAGTACATTTTAATCCTGGGGTGGGCTAGCATGAGGGGGCCAGAGAGAGCCACCATCTTGATGGCCCCCACACTTACATCTATGCCCTCAGCTGCTGCGGTCTCTCCCCGAGGTGGGCTCTGCACTTCTACATCTCCCTCTCTCCTATGATCTTATTTCCTTCCAGGCTAGTGGGAAATGCAGATGTAGTGTGACCAAGAATGGGACTGGGCTGTGTCCCTGAGCCAGGGGGCTGTGGGACTTGAAGGCTTCTCTGGGAAATGCCTCCTGGGCTGAAGCTCAAAACTGTTTGGCAAGGTCAAAGATGCAGAGGCCTGCTTGGAAAAGAAGGTGTGCACAACTTGGGGAGTCAAGCAGGAAGGCCATTCTAGAAAACATTCTCCAAGTTAGTCTTGCAGAGCACGTCCTTGTGGGCTGCAGGGTGGCCCCTCCTGCTGCCTCTCTCTCCATCTCTGTCTCCTCACGCATCAGCCAAGCATTTGCGTCACTGTCTGCAACTCCCCCATCTCCGTCTCCCGGGCTCCCACCTTCCTGCTAATCTGCCAGCATTAGCTGCTGCATCAGCTCTGACTCCACTGACGGCACCCAGGTCACTATGGCTCTTTGGACCCTCTCATTGGCTCCTCGCTTCTGTCTGTCCAATCAGGGCTGGAGGCCCTGGGAGGTTGCTGGGCAGCCTTGACAGACTGCTCAGCAGGGAGGAAGGTGCAGTGGGAGCAAGCCTATTGGCCTTCTGAGGCCATCTGCATCAGAGAGTACCTGTCCTCATCTCCCCTTGCCTGCCTCAAGAGACATCTGCAGGCTAATCAGAGAGGGATAAAAAGGGGATGAAGGTCCCAGAAGGTGGGCTAAGGGCACCCACCTGGTGTCTGAGGTGGCCTGGTTTGCTCAGGAGTGTTTGGACTTTGTTCTGAAGTGGGAGAGGCTAGTATAGTCTCAGTGTAAGGTCTTGCTCAGAGTTGGCACAGAAAGGAGTACTGCCTAGTGGGGCTATGTCTAGTGAGGCTCCAGATATGCACTGTGAAGGACAACTGGGGTAGAAGGTGGCAGAAGAGCCATCCACCCCTTTGATGGCCCAGGCCAGGCCCCTAAGCAGGGAGACGTGGCAAGTCCTAAGGAACCAGAAGACTTCTCATCAAGGTAGACACAAGGTGCGTGATGAGGCTGTCCTGAACAGTGATATGCTCACATAGGCCATCTGGGAGATGACGACACCCACCAGCATCAAAACATGCAAATTACCAGAAATGGTACATGACCTGGCTTGGGGGTGCCTTGGAAGAAACCTAGACGACAAGTCCACAAGCTTGGTAGCTCAGCACCACTTTACAGATGAGAAGACCGAGGCTGAGTATGTGGGATGGCATCACAGCCAAGTGAGCCCACTTAGAGATGACGAGCAGAGATGTCTTTGCTCTCAGGTCAGGTGACCCTTCTGAATGGCAGGGTTCATGGGCCAAGGGAAGTGTAAGACTGGAAGGCCCCAGGCAGGCAGGAGGCCTCCGGTTCTGTTTTCAAAGGTGCCTGGGATTGTAACAATCCAGCGATCCAGTGTTCATTCATCTTGCTTCACTCTCCACCTTCTCCATGGGGTGAGTGGGGAGGTTCAGGGGCCCCAGTCAGAGCAGCTTATCTCTTCTGTGTCTTCTTAAACTTGGCTGGTATCTTGCATGTCAGGCGCTCAGTGGAAGTAGAGCCCACAGAAGGGTGGGCTGCCCTCCATGGAGGGGATTCTGGGGCCCAATGCATGGAATTGGTAGTGGCTGGACCAGGATAAGCACCTAGATGGATACCGTGTGTGTGAGTGGCCCAAGTCCAAGAGTCCACTCCCTCCAGCTGCCGAGGCCATGTGCTCGGCTTTGGGAAAAGTGTACAGATGTCAGTTGACGGGGTGCCTGGACCACCTGCACCCTGACATTTTGCTTCAAGGAGTGCTCCCAGCCATGAAGCATGGGAGCAAGGCTACTGCGTGTGTGTGGCTCAGATTCTGGCTGCACCCTCCACCTTCTGGAAGTGTTGAAAGTGTGGCCCGGGACCAGATGCCCAACCTCTCCTTTGCTCATGGTGAAGCGTGGATGACAGTAAACTTATTGCTGTTTAGTTGCAGACCTGCTGCTGGTCATGTCTTTCCTGACCTCTGGACTGGGTGCCTGTCTTATTAGCATGCTTGCAACCCAAATCCCAGGACCCCATGAAGAGGCAGGGCCAAGGCTCCCATCCGGGTACTCAAGTCTTCTTGCACCATCACTGCCAACACCCAGGCTTTGAGCATTCCCTCTTCCATGGTCTCCTTTCCTTGGGAACAGTGCCAGACAGCCTGGGGGTGGGGGTGAGGGGAAGGGGTGGCTTGAGGAGGGTAGGAGGGGAGAGGCCTGAGGATGGGGAGTTGTGTTCAGCACCTGCAAAATGCAGTCCTTCTGTCCTCCTTTGCCCCTTGCTTTTGTGAGGGAAGCTGGCCTCCTGTTCCCTGGGGTGCTTCTGCATTGTGCTGCTGGGGCAGCTGCTGCTGTGACCTCCTGACTGAGGACTGAGAGCAGACTCTAAGCACACCATCTTCTCTCCCCCCACCCTGATCTGGTGGGCAGAGAGGATGGAGGCTCCTGGAAGAGGTTGTGTGTGCCAGAGGCAAGACACTGCACAGTGCAGCACAGCACAACGGGTTCCCCTCCCCACACCCACCCCTGGGATGTCAACCTGGCAGGAGGGAGAGAATTCCCAAGGCCACTGTAGCTGTATCCATACACTCTTGTCACCATCTAGACACCCCTTGGTACTGCTCACCTAGTATCAGTTTTGAGATCCATCATTTGCTTAAACCTCTTTTGTTTAGTCTTTATCACATAGACAATACACATTCATGATAAGAAAATTAGCAATACAGAGGAGCAAAAAATAGAAATCAAAATAATCTTTTTAAAAATATATATTTTATTGATTTTTTACAGAGCGGAAGGGAGAGGGATAGAAAGTCAGAAACATCGATGAGAGAGAGACATCGATCAGCCGCCTCTTGCACGCCCCCTACTGGGGATGTGCCCGCAGCCAAGGTACATGCCCTTGACCGGAATCGAACCTGGGACCCTTCAGTCTGCAGTCCGACGCTCTATCCACTGAGTCAAACCGGTCTCGGCCAAAATAATCTTTAATTCCACCATCTACAAAATATTCTGAAAAAATTTTGGTACATTAACTGATTGTTGTACATTTTAGTGTATAGCATTTAAGAATGTTACCTTGCTTTTTTTCTTTTTACATAAATGGGATCATACTGTTTTAGAAGTTATTTTTTTATTTAATTGTACATTATAAACATGTTTTTATTGATAAATATATGAGATCCTAGTCAAATGTATACACAAGTTAGTAATATTTTAATTGAGATATGACACAATGTTATAGTAGCCTGCTGCATTTGTATACTCTCATCACATCTCATCTTTTTAGTAGCTTTTGAGACCCATTCTTTGCTATCCAAGCAGCCCCAACTCTCATTTCATTTGCTTAAACCACCGTTTCTTTAGTCTTTATCACACAAGCAATACACGTTTATGATAGGAAAATTAGAACTACAGAAGAGCAAATATTTTGGTATATATCCTTTCAGGTGTTTTTTCCATGTGCATTTTTATGTCAATACTAGAGGCCCGATGCATGAAACCATGCAGGGGGGTGGTCCCTCAGCCTGGCCTGTGCCCTTTCACAATTTGTGACCCCTCAAGGGTTGTCCAACTGCTGGTTTAGGCCCAATTGGACATCCCTCTCACAGTCCAGGATCCCTCGCACCTAACCATCCACCTGCTCATCCCTTACTGTTTGGCTCGCAGCTCCTTACTGCTGCAGTGGAGGCAGGAGAGGCTCCCGTGACCACTGCTGCGCTCGGCAGCCATGAGCCCGGCTTCTGGCTGAGCAGCGCTCCAGCTGTGGGAGTGCACTGACCACCAGGGGCAGCTCCTGCATTGAGCATCTGCCTTCTGGTGGTCAGTGTGCATCATAGCGACTGGGCGTAATGGTCACTGGGCTTCTATTATATAGACTAGGGGCCCAGTGAACAAATTTGTGTACCTTGAAAGGAACTGTGGGCTGCGAGGTTACAGTGGGCACAGGGATGGGTCTTGGCCCATCCTCCATGCCTCTGCCCAGCCCCTCTTGTTGTGGCCCTCTGGTTTCCTCTCTGCTGGCAGTTCCACTCTCACTGCCACCACTCCCACACATTGATGGCACCAGCCCCATTCACACCCGCTGACGGTGCAGAGTGATTGGGGCTGGCATCAGGAGCAGGTATGACTGGAGTCATCACCGGCAGCGGGTGTGAGAGGTGGCTCTGGTGCCAGCAGAGGGTGCAAACGGGCCCTCGCTGGCAGCGGATGTGAGAAGCAGCTGTTGCCCCTGATTGCCCGTCAGGAGCAGATGGAGGTGGAGAAGCCCGGAGTGGCTCTGGTGCCAGCAGCAGGTGTGAGCGGGGCTGGTGCTGGCAGGAGCAAAGAATTTTCAGTAACCACCAGAGGGTCACCCTGGTGACAGCGACCAGCACTCCACCTTGGTCTGGTGCCCCCATTCACCTGCTCCACCATCCCACAGTGGCCGACACCCACCATGTTTTGCACACGCCCCCTGGTGGTCAGCTCACATCATAGCAACTGGTTGTTCAGTTGTTCAAGTTGGTCTGTTCTGTCTATTTGCATATTAGCCTTTTATTATATAGGATATTTTTAAGTCAATGGCACCATCCTACACATCTTCTTTTAAAAGCTGCCTTTCATATATGAAAGCCATACACACAAAGGTTTAAGTATCACATAGGCCAATATCATTTGTAATGGCTGCATAGTGTGTGCTTGAATGATGAATCATTATATATTTTTTAATGACTTGGGAATTTAGATTCCTGCCAAATATTCACCATCACACTAAATGCTGGGATGACACACTCTTGTATACTTGGTTCACTTATGCAGTTGTCTCCTTAGGAGATATGGCAGCGAGGGGAATTGCTGGATCAGCAGGCTTGCCCTTTCTAAGGTTTTCAAAACATATGGAGATTTGTACTCCAAAAAGATGCCCCTGTTGATCTGCCCACCCACAGTGTATGAGAGCTGCCCAGGAAACATCCTCCTGAGTGGTCAGCTCCCCATTCTCCAAAGCTGCTCCTGTCTGCAGAGAATTTTCCCAGCTGGCTCTTAATTGGGTTGCTGCTCTGCTTTGCTCTCTAAGAGGGGAGGGGATGGTGGGTTTGAATGGAGACCTTTGGCCTGGGAGTCCCCAATGGTCACTCTGCTTCTGTTATTCTGCATGGGTGTGAGTCCCTCCTGATTTGGGATGTTTTTCATTTGGTTCTAATTAGTCAGAAATTTTCTAGACAATGTGGCCAACAGGTTTATCAGGAGAAGATTGATGAGTTTCTAAAGGAACCGAAAGACTGAGTAGTAGGAGTTCCCGAGCTGAGGCCCAGAGGGAGTGAAGGACTCGCTCAAGGTCTCATAGTCAGTCAGCAGCACCAGGAGATCAAGGAACAAAGATCTCAGGAGGCAATTCTGTGTACCCTGCCCAGTCGGGTCACTTCATGGGTTGCTGGGATGAGACAGTTGGACATGTGAGAATCACCTATGGTATGTGTTCTGCTCAGTAGAACTGTGATGTGGCTGCCTTGGTGCAGGGGCTGGGCACGTAGGGTGCCCATGCATGCTGATGAGGTGCTGTTCCTGGCACACAGCGGGCTCAGGCCTCCTGGGCTGCTCATTTGGTGCAGTTTATGGGAAAGCCAGCTCTTGCTGACATGGCAAATTTGGTTTGCTCTTGGCCCCCTGCCCTGCCCATTTTAGTGTACCCCTGACCTCCATGGAAACATGTCTAGGCTTTGCCAGCTGGCAGCAGGGCCCATCTTCTCAGGCCTGGCCCTAGAGGGGCCCAGAGGGTGGCAGACCCTTAAGAGGAAGGCTGATGTGCCTCAGGACTGTGTAGGCAGGGCCAGGGCTCCTGCTTCCCATCATGCCCACTTGTCTGAGCCTCTAGTTCCTCTCTTGAGACCCAGAGGCCAGCTGAGACAGGTCAGGGCTGTGACTAGATCCATGACGTGGGCCTTCCATTTCCCTGCAGCACCAGGCCAGTCCCAACCTGGAGAACTGGTTTCCTCACCCCAGGCCCTCAGGCGACAAACAGCCTTCATGGGGCAGTGAAGGCCTCAGATGCCACCACAGCCCTTCACTGGCCATAGGGAGGCAACACCTGGCTGAAGTGCAAAGAGGAGACAAGTGAGAGCAGGGTTAGAAGACAGAGAGAGGAAGAGAAAGCAGAGCATAGAACATCGCCTGCTTCCCAGACACAGCAGCAAACCTTTACTAGATCTCAACCCGTGCCTGGTCACCAAGGGCCACTAGGAGTTGGCAATGGGGCCCTAGACTTTCCTCACTGGAGACAGAGCCAACTCCTGAACCACACAGGGCTGCAGCCCCAGGCCATGCTTGTGCTGATTGAGGACCACCCACAGTCCCCTCTCCCAGGGAGGGCAGATTGAGAGTTACTGCTCCTGTTCAACACCCTTTGATCTTGGCTGTGCCAGCCACTTGCAAGACATTAATGCATTCTGTCCTGGCAGCAATCAGGAAGGGTAGACTTGTTAACATGTTACAATATATATATTTCAGAGAGGAAGGGAGAAGGAAAGAAGGATAGAAACATCAGTGATGATAGAGAACCATTGATTGGCTACCTTCGGCATGACCCCTACTGGGGTTGGAGCCCACAACCCTGGTATGTGCCCTGACCAGGAATCAAACTGTGACTTCCTTGTTCATAGGTTCACAACCACTGAACCACACTGGCTGGGCAAGGGTAGACTTTTAAAACTCTCATTTTACAAATAAGAACACTGAGGCAGCCCCGAGAGGTTAGCTGACCTGACTGGTTTGTTAGGCAGCTAGTAAGTACTGAGAGATGGTCTAACTTCAAAACTGCTGCTGACCACAGCCCCATCTCTTACCTCAGTCTCTCTTTCTGAGTCTACGGGTGTCGGCCTTCGGAGAGCCCACCCTCTGTGTGGCACTGTGAAGGTTTCCTCGCTGCCACTCTCTCCCCTATACATTCTGGGGCCTGGTTTCTGGCCATTAGAGCTCTCTAGGAGGGCTTGTACTGTTCCCTCGTCAGCCATCTCTCAGACAGATCCTGGTAGTGTGTGCCTTGTTCCCCAGGTGAATGACCCTACGAAGATATGTGGCTGTTCCACCTGATGGTGGCAGATCCAGGAAGTGTTTCACTCTGGGGGACTCTGGATGCTCCTCAATGTACCTGCCTCCCAGGACTCCACGAGTGTTTGCTTCCCAATGCCCAAAAGACAAGCTATGTGGTCTTGGTGTGCCAGGAGGCACATGGTGACCTACAAGCCATTACAAATGCATGAAGTGACAGCCATGTGCTTGCCTTTGTCCCAGGAGCCCTGTTGAATCAACTGAGAAGTGACTGGTAGAGCAGACACCATGAGCATCTCAGCTCTCGGAAGCAGCAGCAAAGGTGAGGTCGAGGTTCTCTCTTGTTGCAGTCCTGGGCATGGTACGTGGCTGCTTTTTCCCAGGCTAGCCCTTTCAGGGCCATGAGCGCTGCCTGAGTAGCAGAATGAGAGAGACATGTTGGGAGGGCTGAAAAGGAAGCCCAGGGTCCTGGGGCTGGGCTCCCCTTCTGAAACTGTGTAACTCTGCCCCTGCCAGGGAAGCCTCTCTCAGCAGGTGAGGAGGAACGCAGTAACGTCCTCAGGCAGATGAAGGTGCGGACCACTCTGAAGGGGGACAAGAGCTGGATCACCAAGCAGGATGAATCAGAGGGCCACACCCTGTAAGTCCAGGAGGTCGGGAGGGCCAAAAGCAATGGGTAGGGCTGGGGTTGTGATGAACGAGTCTTGTCCTGACCTGGAGATGCTGAGGGGCTTTCACCATTCAGAGCTCCGCCAGGCAATGCGGCCCTAGGTCAGCTGGGGTGGTTGGATCAGGGGAAAGCAATGCAGCTGAGGGCAAGATTCCATCGAAGTCACAGGGCAAGAAAGCCCTGAGTTCTGGGGTGTACATGTGTGAGTACCTGTGGAATATGGAGGCAGTCAGGGAAGGGGAAGGGGAAAATGGGAGTGGTGGGCCAGGTTCCTGGAGTGCATGTACTGTACCTCCCTCAGCTGCCTTGAGGCCCATAAGGCAGTCTCTAGCAGGGAGGCCATAGGGAGGATAACAGTTCAGAGCCTGGAGCCACTCTTTTGGGAACTCTCTTTCCCCAGAGAGCTGTCCTCTGGTCGGAGTCGTGCCACATCCTTTTCATCACCTGGGGAGGTCCCGAAGGCCAGGTAAGAAATGGCACCCAGATGGCTGGTCGGGGGGACCCATGCTGCAGTCCTGGGGGATGGAGCTTGAGCTGAAAGGGGGCATTAGGGTCTGTAGCGAGACATTTGAAATCCACAAGAAGGATAAGTTTTCCCACTGTGCTGTCCCTTGGGAAAGGGAAAGGAGGAGTCACTGGGTCCAGTTTCCGGGCCTTGCTATATGGTCACTGGGCCCGCTGCCTCCCCTTCTGGGCCTCCATGGTTCCACCTGCCAACTGTGATCAAAATTTTGTCATTAATAACCCCCTGCTTGGAGTAAGACAATGTCTGGGAGGTGCTTTAAGTCGCACATGACTCCCTCCATAGGTAGCCCTGATTGCTGAGTGCACCTGGTAATTGGCACGCCAGGGGAGACTCACACATTTGCAACAACTTTCTCCCACGATCAGGATGACACATTTTGACAGTTGTCCAAGGGGAATAATCCCCTCTCTATTTCAAAGACTTTTGCAAAGAGGTATCCAGGGAGGCTCTGGAGCGTGGGAACATCTGCCCAGATCTATAGGAACTGCTCCTGACAAGTAAGGGGGTACGGAGCCAAAAATTCAGGCTTGATCCTTGCTCTAAACAGCTGGCAATTGGCAGTGAATACATTGCCAGGGCCTTTCTCAAGGGGTGGTAGAGGCAGAGGCAGCAGCTGGAAGGAAGGGGTCCAAATTCACTGCTAGCCCCAGAGGCTGCCTTTGGTAACTGTGGCCTTGTCTGTCATGTCTCAATGACTAAGTGCCTGCTGCTCACCAGGTCCTATGCTGAGCACAGAGGTCTAGCTCTCTCCTCAGGGAACTGACATCCTAGCAGGGACCACAGGTACAACCCAAGTAGAGAGATGAACATACAATGGCAAGGTTGGCAAGGACCTGCGGACAGTTCAAAGATAGTCTACTCACTGGTGAAGCTTGTTTACTTTGGGGGTACAGGTCTCATCATGGGCTTTAGTTTGGGGGTGCATTTGGAAAGCACGTCCTGGGATATTGTGACTCAGGACCCAGAGCAAGGGAGCCCGGAAGTCTACATAAACCTGGGCTCTCATTCTTTCTCAGGGGGTTCCAGGGCCAGCAAGGGGCCATGGCTTAGCCTCCCCAGTATATTGTGACTGGAAGGGGTGCAAGTGACCTTTCTTTCTCTAGTCCCTCCCTAAGTGATCCTGGATCTTGGTCACCTCCAGGAGGCTGTCCTCATCAAGCACAGTGTCTGTTGAGATGGAGAACACTTGGGCTTTGCTCTGCCCTGCCTGCCTGCTTGCATGAAGTCCCCTTAGATCCAACCCTGCTGCTTAGTCCCAAGCTCCTCTGTTCATGGACAGAGTCCTTATCTCCTGTCCTCACTGTCAGCCATTGGCTCCTACATCCAACCCCCTGAGCTCTGAGTGCCCTCAGTTGCTCCCAATTAGAAAGTGCTCAGCACATGGAGCCTGATGCTTTCCAGCCACACTGACTTAGCCTTCACCATGCCCTCAGGGCCCCAAATTTCATAAAGACTGTCTGTTGTGGGTGTCCCAGGGGCTGGAGAAGGGGAAGACCCAGAGGAGGGCAAGGGATGGTCAGGTGGCCTTGGCTGACTCATGCCTGGGCTCTGTCCTTTAGGCCCTCATGAACTTTCCTAGAAAAGGCAGGGTGGTGGGGGAGATGTGGAGTGGAGAATAGGTCAGGAGCCCTGGCTTCTGCCTGCCGTGTCCTCAGCGCCCCCCCCCCCCCCCCCCGGCCATGGAGTGTCCAGCCTGTGCTGGGTTGGCTTTGAAAACAGAGGGTGGTTGCCCGATCAGCATGGCTCAGTGGTTGAACATCAACCTATGAAACAGGAGGTCATGGTTTAATTCCTAGTCAGGGCACATGCCTGGGTTGAGTGCTCGAGACCCAGTGGGGTGTGTGAAGGAGGTAACCAATCAATGATTCTCTCTCATCATTGATGTTTCCATTTATCTCTCTCTCTCCCTTCCTCTTTGAAATCAATAAAAATATTTTTAAAAAAAGAAGGAAAGAAAACAGAGGGTGGGAGGGCTGTCAGCAATCCCAGAAAAGCTCTCACTCGGGAGATAGCTGGGGTCTGGTAAGCCAGGGAGAAGCCAGAATTCTAAGGGAACACGTCTACAGCAAATGCCCAGCCAGGGATACCTTCCTAGGTACTTACTGTGAGTCAGGACCATGCTGGGCTGGGCCTGGAACAATCAGCCACAGGTGCTTTTCTTGGGGAGCATGAGAGATACAGGCAGAGCAGGGCAGGGACCAGGCTCTGTGCATAATGGCTGGCTTTCTTGAGAAGCTCCTGGCCACCCTTGCTCTTCTTGTTCTGACTGCACTGGGACACTTTACCAGCCAATCCAACTTGTTGTCCTTGAGGACAGGAAAAATTAGGGCCTTCCAGCAAGGCATCAATTCACTTCATGCCTTCTTTTTCCTTTGTAGGTCTTCAAGCACAAGGGCTTCCACTGGCTATATCATCCGGTAGGTGATGGCAGGGCACTGCCCACCTCCCCACGCCCGCCTGCACTGCCCAATGGTTTCCCTCTGGATGCTTGATGGGCTGCTTCTTCTGGGCTCTCTTTTAGGGGCGTGTTCACCAAGCCCATCGACAGCTCGTCCCAGCCCCAGCAGCACTTTCCTAAGGCCAACGGAGCTCCAAAAAGGTGTGTCCATGGGGTGCTGGTCAGCCTGCCAGTGAGGAGTTGTGAGGGCCTGGACCAGGCTCATGGCAGAGAGAGTACTCTGCCTGTCACTGAAGGAGTGAGAGGTGGTAGCTCTGTCCTTGTGTAGGGTAAGGCCTTGGAGAGCAACACAGGAGCGACCAGAGGAGATGGGTTGGGGGGTGATGCAGTTGCACCTGAGAGACTGGAAGCCCCCAGGTGGGTGCATGGGCCGTTTGAGCCCTCTGGTCTCTAGGAATCCCTGGGCCACTAATGGTGACCTTGACTTTGAGCCAGTCCTGATTTTCAGAGTACTTTGACCCAAGTGAGCTGTGTCACCTTCCCAGCAGGCTGAGATGGCACCTTGCTGTCAGGCTGAACTCAGACTCCATCAGAAAGGCAAGGTCAAGGGAATTGGGTTGCTCTTGGCACAAGGGCTTCCATGCTCAGGGTGTTGAAGAGGTTCTAGGGAAATGGCAGTACTTGAAACATAGAAGAAAGGCCACTAGCATTCTCTTATCCACCTCCCATGTGCCTGCTAGGCTGTGTGGGCAAATCTAGAGGCAAGAGGGGTCTGGGGTAGGCACATGAAAACTCCTTGCCTTTGCAGCATGGCCAGTCTGGTGAGAGCAGCGCCCTCGGGGTCTCTCCGCCCCTCCTCCTCTGGCTACAAGATGACCACTGAGGACTACAAGAAGCTGTGAGTGTACAATCACAGACCCAGCTCAGTTCCCTCCTCCAAGGGACAGGCCCAAGGGATGAGCCCAAACACTGGCCCTCTGAGGGCAGTGGGCTGCTTGCCTCTGAGCACACAGTCTAAGAGTGCTAGTCCTGCTGGCCTGACGTCCCTGCCAGTTGATGCTATGACCTGGAGCCCACCAGAGAGTGACAAGTCCCAGAAAGTTGGATGTCTGTTCACACTGCACTTCTGATTTGAGGCAAAGCAGGATCTGTAGGAAGTTTGTAGAAGGGGGCGGTGGGTCTCGGGAAAGGGTAACATGACCCCAGGACTGCTTCTACCTGACTGTGTTTTCTGGACGTGCCTCTGTACTCTGGGATGGGCTTTAAGCCTGGGCTGGGCCAGGCAGTGCCAGGCTGGCATAGGGCCTGATTATCCTAAGCATGCTTCTGGCCATGGCAGTTTATCAGTTATGGACATTTTGTGCTTAAATCTGAGCTGCTTTTGAACATAAATCTTTGGGGTTCCCTGTAGGGTTCACTTGTGGCCCCCACTGAAGGCCCTTTCCTGTGTGCCCAGGGATGGGGGTTCTGGACTGAACCGTAGGTTGTGCCCATGGTTCCCAACCCTGCCCGCCCCCCTAGTCTTTATATTGTTTGTTCCTTGTCGTCGTCGTAGTGCAGTGACACGGAGCAGCTAGGGTATCTTTCTAGAGAAGGGGTGAGGCTTGAACTGAGTCTTAGAAGACAGTTAGGGTTAGAACAGGGAGACAGAGGCAGCTGTTGGAAGCCAGGAAGCCAAGCGGCTGAGAGCGGCAGCCTCTGACAGGGAGCGGGGGTGGAGGACAGATGAGGAGCCACAACTGCTAGCATCCTCAACCCTTCCCACTCCCCGTCCCCCAGGGCACCCTACAATATCAGGCGCAGCTCAGCCTCGGGGGCAGATGAAGAAGAAGATGTGCCCTTCTCATCTGATGAGCAGAAACGGAGGTAACAGTACCCACTGGGCATCCCATGGGCCGGGCCGGGCCCAACTCTGCACAGTCTGGTGAAATAGGAATTGTGCCAGTTGGGGGTGATGAAATACACAACACTTAGGACATCATTGCTGGCCTGTGGGCTGAAGGTGGCTGCTAGCAACAGGTGTCATCCCTTGAGTCCCAGAATCATCCAAGTAGCTGGACCAGCTCAGGGGAACCTCTTATGAACATTCTGAGGCAGAACCTAGGTAACAAGTGATGGGGGGTGGGGTGGGAGGAAGCCTCATCTGTGGGGAGAGGGTGGAAAGGGATGTGCTTCAGGACTTTATATCAGTTTGTTTAAAAAGGGTTCTGAGGAAATTGGACCAAAGTAGGCAGCAAAGGGGATCTTCAGAAGAGCCCTCTATGTATTGCTGTGTATTTGGAGTCAGAGTAGGGCCTGCATGCCTGGGGCACAGGGCTAGGCTCCAGAGGTTCCGATGTCCCTCACCCCAAAGCGAGACTGGGTGCTTGGGCAGTTGCTAGGATCCAAGAAACTAAAGCTCGCCAGGTTCAGTCTATATCCCTCCCAATCCCAATGTGTTCTGGCCCCTCTGTGGTTCAGAAAACAGAGCAAAGCCCCTTCTGAGGACCTGGCAGCTGGGCAATCATAAGGGCAGAGTTCACAGTGGCAGGGGTCCCTAGCCTGGAAGATATTGGGGAAGAGCTAGGCCGCCTGGAATCGATTGTCCACTCTGCCACCAGCTAAATGTGTGATCTTGGGCAAGCCACTGCAACTCCCCATACCTCAGTTTCCTCATCCGTAAATTGTGTGTGATACTAGCACCCAACTTCCTGTGGTGTAAGGAAGGATCCAATGTGGACTGGCAGCACCCATTGCTTGAGAAACAAGGGTTTCCCTTCCCTTGGTCTTTACTTTCCACTGAGTGGTTCTCAGAACAGGTGCTCAGCCATCCTGAATACCTGTCTACCAGAAGCCCCCTTGCCACTGCAGGTCAGAAGCTGCAAGTAGTGTGGTGAGGAAGACAGCTCCCCGGGAGCGCTCCTACGTCCTGTCAGCAGCCAAGAAGAGTACAGGGTGAGTTACACAGCAAGAGACACAACTCAGCCGCCATCCAGCTCCATGCTCTGGAACAGTTTCTGTCCCTTCAGGGCTTCGCTATTCCTCTGCCTAGTGAAGGGTGGGATAACTGGGCCCTCTTAGCTGGACCTTCTGAGATTCTCAGATGTACTTTGCGGAAAACTGAGGGGTGTGGCTGCTGCCATCAGGACAGACAAGGTGCTAGGAATGGAAGAAAAGCCCAGGATACTCTGGGACAAGGTGGTCATGATGTCACCTGTCTACTCCAGGATTCTGCCCAACACATAACCTTTCTATCTCCTTTCCAGAAGCCCTGTTCAAGAGTTGCAGGCCCCATTCATTGCGAAGAGGTAAGTGTCAGCAAGGGAAGCCTCAGAGGTTTGTCACTGGCCACAGAAAAGGCTTCCTTTTGGCAACATTGTAGTGTGGGCAGTGCGGAAAGGGTCATTGGATACAGCGAAGCCGCTGTCCCTGAGCAAGGGTTGTTGTAACAGGCTGGTGGCTTCTGTCTGGAGGCCAGGTAAGCACCTGGATGGCTATGGTGGCACATATGGCCCTGGCATCCAGTTCTGTGTGGCTGGACACCCCCATTTGCCAGGAGCTAATAGGGCTGGGCCTTTGACCATAGTATTTCAAGGGCCTCTAGGGTTTTGAAGCATAAGTAGCTATGGATGTACATAGAATTTATTCCCTGGTCCTCCCATCCAACCAGGGACAGGCAGGACAATGCCCACACAGGAGCCATCACAGGGAAGGAGTCCAGAGGCTTGTCATTGGGAATCCCTACCTGGTTGGTCAGACCTTTGGAAGTGACCATAACATTGGAGATAGGCCCTAAAGGGTGAAGAAGGTTTAACAAGGAATGATCAGGATGCTTCAGCTGAGTGAGGGAGGGGTGTCACCATTAGGTGAAAAGGACATCTTCTGAGAGAAGATAATATTTGGGGAGGGCGAGGAAGAAACTTCTGGAAAGTTGAATTTTAGGGATATTCTATCGGGTAGACATGGAAGACCTTCCTAATAACCTGAGGACTAAAAAAACAAAACAAAAACAAAAAACAAGGAGAAGCCAGCACACCAAGTGTTCCAGGGAGAAGCCCAGAGGTGGGAACATCTGCTATGTTGGAAGACCAGAAAGGGTGATGGGAATGCAGCCAACCTAGGATGGTGTGCTCTTGCTTGGCTGTATTAGGTTCCTGGGGCTGCTGTAACAGAGTACCACAGAATGTGTGGCATAAACACCAGAAATGCATTGTTTCCCAGTTCTGGAGGCTAGAAGCTCGAGATGAAGTTGTTATCAGGGTTTGTTCCTTCTGGAGACTCTGAGGGAGAAACTGTCCCAGGCCTCTTTGCTTCTGAAACTACAAGCAACACTTGATTTGTGAATGCATCACTCCAATCTCTGCCTCCATCTTCACTTGACTTTTGTGAATCTGTATGCAAATTCACCTCTTCTAATAAGGACACCAACTATTGGATTTAGGGACCACTCTACTCCAGCATGACCTAATCTAACCATGATTACATCTGCAAAGACCCTATTTCCAAATTATGTCACATTCACAGGTTCCAAGCAGACAAGGGACACTATTCTACATAGTATGCTGTTCTTATCCTAAGGTGGAGTCGCTGAGCCCCCAGCTTGAGCTACCTTATGGCCATTGATTCCACTGAAAGAAAGCATGTCCTTCAGGTGCAGCTGAGCAGGTGGTGCATCTGTTTCTCTTCTTGCCCAAAGGGTGGAGGTGGTGGAGGAGGACGGGCCTTGTGAGAAGAGGCAGGACCCACCTGCTCTGACAAGATCTCCTCCTGGCTCCAGCAGGTAATCAATCAGTCACCCATCTCTGCCTGGGGCGGATGGCTGGCAGGACTGCCTGCCACTCAGTCACTGTGGAACCTCTGCCAGGTCACCTCCTTGCAGAGCTTCAGAGTCAGTGTCCTCACGTGCCCAGTGACAGGATGGGGCACGGAAATCAGTGAGGGCCTCTCTGGCTGGATATCCTAGGGCTGAAAGAAGCCAAACAGCCTGGCCTCCAATAAGAGAGCCCTGAACTCTTGTCTGTTTAGTGGTTATCTGTGTCACGGGGTTGGAGCGGGTCCGCCACCGGGGCGCCAACCCTGCCATTCTCAGGTTTGTTCCCGGCTCTCCTAAAAGTTGGCCAAGTTCAACCTGCCAACCCTGTCCTCCTGCTCCTGCTGGGGAAGGAGGCTCTACAGTCCCCAGCACCGCTCACAGATGCCTTTTTTGCCAGTGCGGATGGAGGCCGAGCCAAAGTGTCTCGGGCAATTTGGATTGAGCGCATGCCAAGTCTGCCAAGCCCTGCCAGGAGCCCGGAGCCCAGGTGGGTGTTGTGAGCTGGCTCTGGCCTGTAAGCTGGTCAGATGGGAGGATCTGGCAGTGGGGTGACAAGGCAGAAACAGGCCGAGTATTGGTGATCTCACTGTAGGCACGGCCTTGATTTGCCCTGATTTCTGAGCCCTGAGTGTCCAAGCAGATAATGGTTCTCTCTTTTCTGTGGATGAAGAGCATTCAATACCTCCTTGTACTTTGTGCTAAATCCTGCGAAGTCCTGTCGAGAGTGCCCTATTGTTGCTGCTGTTTAAAGTATCTGCCTGGATTGCCAGCTCTGCCCAAAACCAGGTCTGCTAAAAGCCGTGCCTCTGTGGCACCTCTGGAAGACCTTGAGGCCAGAGGGGCAGAGCACCTATCCCTACAGGTCACTTTTAGGGACTCCAGGGACTGTTCCAGCTCTCATAATGTCACTGCAAGCCCCACTCCCCTATCCAACTCAAGCCCCTCAACCATTTGTGTGTCTCCACAGTCCTCAGGGTCATCTCAATGCCAGGAGAAAGACAGACCGCCTGTCACAGCACTGGTGGTGGAGAGCAATGCTGCAGATCTTCTCCGCTGGGCTGGGGCTGGGACAGGAGGGGAGGAGGGTGCCACAGGGGCTTCTCTGCAAGAAAGCCTCTTCTCTTCACTCAGCCCCTCTTTTGAGCTTCCATTTGTCTGAACTTGTGTCCATAAGAAATGTTGAACAAGTGGGAATATTTGAGACTTCTTCAGAAAGTAGCAACCAATAACGGGACTTGGTGACGATAGGATATGGGAGCTGTCTGAGGTTGTTAGAGCTGCTGTGGCCACCTCCCACAAACTGGGCAAATCAAACAACTCTGCTGTCTCCCAATTCTGGAGGTGGGGAGTCTGAGACCCAGGTGTTGACAGGGTTGGCTCCTTCTGAGGCCTTTCTCCTTGGCTTTTATTTATCTTTATTTATAGTTTTGTTCTTTCTCACCCACGGATATTTTCCCAGTGATTTTTAGAGAGAGTAGGAGGGAGGGACAGGTTGAGGAGAGAGAGAGAGAGAGAGAGAGAGAGAGAGAGAGAGAGAGAGAGATATGAGAGAAACACATCCATTGGTTCCCTCCCACATGCACCCTGACCACTGAGAAAAACCATCTAGGGCTGTCTTCTCACTGTATCCTCACATAGTCATCCCTCTGTGCATGTCTGTGTCCTGATATCTTATTATAAGGACACCAGACAGGTTGGATTACAGCCCACCTCAATGACCTTATTTCACCTTAATCACCTCTTAAAAGATCCTATCTCCAAATACAGGCACATTCTGAGGTCCTGGCGGTTAGGAGTTCAACATACAAATCTAAAAGGGGACACAATTCAGCCCCAAACAGTGCATAGCTCTGATTTTCCTTATTTTTATCTTTTTTTAAAAAAAGCAATTAATGTTTTATATGCTTTTAAAAACAGAATATAGGAGGAGAATTCAGTTGTACTATATTATAGATTTGAAAGATATTTTGACATTTATTCCAGAAAATTCCTTTAGATGTCTAATATCCATTACCTGGCTGTCATAGCAAGGTTGCTGCCATAGCGAAGTACCCCAGCTGGTGGCTCAGACAACAGTGTATTGTCTCCCACTTCTGGAGGTGGGCTAGCTCCAGTAAAACTTGCGTGTAAAGCTCCAGGAGACAGAACTAGAACCAGATTATGGAATGTCCCAGACACCAGAGATATCTCAAGACAAGTCGCCTCCTCCTGGAAGGGTGACTGGTCAGACAGGCATGATGGTTCTCATGGTGCTGCTTTCCTCCGATTCTGCCATCACCAAATATCGAGTCCCTAGCAGGCAGCATCCAGGTGAGCTTCTGGCCAGTCCTAAGCAGTTCCTCTCTGACCTGACCCAGTCAGGCCCTGAACTGGCCCAGGAAGCCATTATCAGCCTCTCAAGCCCAGCGCCCATCTGCCTGGCTATTCCCTTCGAGAATCCTAGCCCTGTCTGGCTGGTGTGGCTCAGTGGTTGAGCATTGACTCATGAACCAAGGGGTCACCAATTCAATTCCCGTTCAGGGCTTGTGCTTGGGTTGCAGCCTCAATCCCCACTAGGGAATGTGCAGAAGGCAGCCGATCAATGATTCTCTCTCATCATTGATGTTTCTCTCTCTGAAATCAATAAAAAATTTTTTTAAAAAGAATGAAAAAGAAAAGAAGCCAAGTCCCATGGGGAACAGTGACTCACCATACCCTGGGTCTTGCAGCACCTCAGGAGGAGCTGGTGTATGGCAGGCAGAGTGGGACAGAAGAATATCACAGCCTTGTTCCCAGGCATGGTCCTCTTGAGGCCGCCCCCTTCACAAGCCTAACCCTGTTCTGTCCCCTTTGGCTCAAGTCTGAAGGTCAGCTTCTTATCTCATGCATCAAGCCAACCAGGAGGAGTGCCCCTTTCTTAGGTGTCAAACCCTTTACTGACTTCAGGGAGGTCTGAAAGTTTGGGATGGGAATAGCCACACAAGGATGCCCACAGGCTGAGTCCTCTAGCTGTCTCTTTCCTTCCATTGGAATTCCAATGTTGCTCCAGACCCCAGACCTGCCTGGATGTCTCAAAGGCCCCTCAGCTCCAGTGTCTACATCCACCTCCCCAAAACACACACTGCTCACACATTGAAGGGGCCCTCCCTCCATGCACCCAGGGCCTAGTTTCTTGGGTTGATTTAGTTTTTCTTGCTGTCAGATAATTCCTGCCCACCTTATAAACTGAGCTCATTTGGATACCTTCTCCCAGAGACAGTGACTGGCCTGAGGGCTGCCAGGCCTGGCTGCTGCCCTGTTCGAGCTTCCTTGGCACCGTGCCTCCCCTAACCAGGGCAGGGCCTGCAGTCTGTGCCCCAGCATGCTGCCTGGTAGAGTAGCTGGGAAGCAGTGAGTAAGAGCACAGCCTCCAGTATAAGGCCAAACCCTGGCGTTGCCCCTTCCCAGCTGTGTGACCTTGAGTGACTTTACCTGTGTGCCTCAGCTTCTTCATGTGTCAAATGGGGAGCTGTGAAAGCTATCCTCCAAGGCTGTCCCAAATACTAAATGGGATAAAGCTTGTAAAGTCCTTTGTGTGGTGCCTGGGCGCTGGTATTGTCAGAGACTTGCTAATTTGCAAGGCCCTTCTTCAAATAACGAAAGATGCTAATATCGCCACCTACTGGCCCCCGAGGAAAATGCGGCTGTGGGCTCTGGAGAAGGAGGTACAGGGTATCCCAGGGTTTTTCCAAGTTTGCCTTGTGCCATTTTGTTTTGCGAAAGAGCCAAAAGACCCACATTAGTATCTGTTTTGCTAACCAAAGAAAATCTGAAGAGGATTTTTGCTTTTATAAAAAAAAAGAAAGAAAAAATAGCATTCAGCTCATTGCCTCTTCCCTTTACACCATTTTGGCTTCTGAAAGGTTTTATAGGAACACTCTATTTTCAGGTAGCTGGCGAAACCTGTACTCCCTCCTCCCTCCCCTGCCCCTCTCCCTCTTTTAGCTGATGAGTTGCACACTCTTTGGCACAGGCCACTGTCGGTCGTGTTCCCATGGGCAGCTGAGGCTGCACTGGATGAGTGTTCCTGACCTTCAGCAGCTCTTAGCCTAACTGAGAACCTCAGATGGGACCAGAGCCATCTGTGGTTGGGTGTCTTGGAGGTGGCGGGGCTTGTCTAGCGCTGCAGGTGAGGAGAGGTTGGAAGGCTCTTGTATGAATTTGCTCCAGCTGCCGTGACAAGGTGTCAGAAAGTGAGTGGCTTGAACAACAGAGATCTAACCTCACAATTTGGGACACTAGAAATCCCAATACAAGGTGTGGGCAGGTCTGTATGCTCCCACCAGAGGTGCTGGGGGAGAATTGTTCTAGAATATTCTCAGCAATTCTTGGTGCTTCCTAGCATGCAGGTGCATCACTCCAATCTCTGCCTCTCCCTTTTTGTGGCCATCTTTCCTTTGTGTTCCTGTGTCTAAATGTCCGCTTTTTATAAAGACACCAGTCATATTGAGTTAGGACCCACCATATTGGACCATGACTTTATCTTAACTAATTACATCTGCAATGACCCATTTCCAAACTGGGTCACAGATACCTAGGGTTAGGACTTCAGTACATCTCTCGGGGGCATGCAATGCAACCCAAAAAAGCCCCTCTAGAATGGCTTCCATTCGACCTATGTCTTTAAAAAGCAATTGCTCAGGGGGATGACGAAGGAGAAAGAAGGTGTTGAGGGAGAGATGCCAGCTTGGGCAGGCTGAAGCAACACTTTCTATTCCTTCTCTGGCATAACAAGAAATACCAGTGACAAAGTATTTTTTATTTGCCTGTGACATCCCCAAGTGGAATGTATCCCTGCTCCCTGGCACCATGTGCCTTAGATGGGGCAAAGGAGGGCAGCAGTCAGGGACTTTATAATGTCATTATCATTGTCATGGGAGGAGACAGACAGAGATCAGAGCTGTCTTCCGCTGGGCCCTCCTGGTTTTCACACGAGGAGAGGCCATGTCCTTGGCAGCCCTGCCATTTCACTCTGGTCATCTCCATCGTCCCCAAGAAGGACAGAGATGAACAACCCACTGACCCTGAGCTGGCCCTCTATGAACTTTTAGTCTAGGTTGGAGCCAGTTGTCAGGGTCAACAGCCAGGGTCACCCACTTCCTTGACTCCTCCGATCCTTCATCCGCCTGGGGACCCTGGAGTGGCCTCTCTAAAGTGGCAGTCTGATCATGTCAAACCCCTCACTCCCCCCACTTATTTTGCTGCACCCTATGTGACCTCAGAATTTAAAGTATTTGCCAGCCTCCACCTCCCTCTTCCACATCTCCCTCCTGCTGTATTGGGGGGCTTCATCAGGGCAGGCATGGGGTTCACCCCCATCTGTACCCCAGTGTCCAGGGGAAACCAAAGGAAGGAATGGATGTGAATAAGTGTGATTTGGGGTGAAGGGTGCCCCCACAAAGGCAGGGAGTTCTAAGTTCTCTCCATTCCTAGCCATCACTATGGCCTGAGGCTGCTGGGTGTCAGGCTCTGCAATGGGCCTCCCAAAATACATTGGACTTGAAGGGATGTGTGCTGTCACCTGGCGACCTGGCTCTGAGCACAAGAACCCTCAAAGGGGACCAGTGAGCACTGAGAATGTTTGATCCTCTGTGGATTCACAGGCCTGGTCACGTCTCTTCATCTCTCAGTCTCCATTATCCCTCCCCCACTGGTTCTCACTTTAAATTTGGTTTGTAGGTTTCCTAGGCAACTTATTAATCATCAGTCCACATTAGCTCGTGAACTCTGAATTCCTAGTGGCCTCACAAAGAGCCTCTTTGGACACTCTCGTCAGACCACAGGCAGGACTCATTGCAGCAGCTACAGATGGGGTGTTGAGGCTGGGTGCTTCTCTTTCCACCCAAATGGCCCCTCTCTGTGCCTGAAGGGGGTTGGACTTGAGGGTGAGGACTGGTGAAGGGGTCCTTCACTCCCTCTGGGGCCTGGATATCAGTGGACCAAGCTCAGCTGCAGCACCAAGAAGATTCAAAGCAAAAGAGGAGCCAAGGGGTGAGGGTTGGCAATGGGTCTGGATGTCCAACTGCACCAGCCAGGAGGTTGCTGAGGGAGAAGGCCCTTGGATGCCCAGAACAGATGGGGAGACTTTTCTTACCAGCAACTCTATGGTTTTCTCTTTTGGCTACAGTGCAAGAGGTGAGGAAATTGTCCGCCTGCAGATCATGACACCCGGGGCAGGACTCCGCCTGGTGACCCCAGACCTGGAAGGAATGAGGTACGGGGACCCTGCTGCTGTCTGGGCTCCTTCCACACTATTTTAGAGATGGGGCCAGAAGAACCAGCAGGTAAATGATGAGGCCAGGAGTCTGGTTGGTGGGAGACATGGTCAACCTGGGTTTTCTGCCCCCATCTCATTCTTTTACTCCACAACTATTGGGGAGCAAGCACTTTGTCTGTGGGAGGTCAGGCTCCACTCTGGAGACCCAGCAGAATCCCAGCAGAACTCCTGGACGAAGGTGCTGACTGTTTGCCTGGGGGCGGGGGGAAGCAGATGTAGACATGAACCAGCTGTGGTGTCTCAACCTTGCTGAGCCCCAAACACCAGACAGGCCAGCTGTGCTTGGTGGGGACACGGGGTCTGCGAAGCGCCATGAGATCACTGGAGCTGTTGCACTGCCTGTGTGAGGGGAATCGCCGGGAATGGGGTGGAGTTCCTGGGTCAGCCCTGACAGCCCATGATGCCACCATGTCCAGTGCTAGGGAGGAGAGGGACAGGGGCCACAACCAGAAAAGAGCACAGCAGGCCCAGACCCTGCCCTGGGGGAGTGTACAAATGGACAGTTAACAGGCAGACAGGATTTCAGGGGTTGGGGGTTGGGCAAGAAGAGATCTGATCAAGCCTCCCTTCAGATCTCTCTCTCTCTCTCTCTCTCTCTCTCTCTCTCTCTCTCTCTCTCTCTCTCTCTCTCTCTTTCTCCCCCTCTCCCCACCACCCTTCTCGCTCATTTAGCTATTTACCCAACTAGTGATTATTGAGCCCATGCTGAACATCTGACCCAATGCCAGGGCCTGGAAGGAAGCCATGATGCATAAGAGAGGGACCCTGCCTTACAAATCCTGGAGTTTGGGGAGGGAAGCCAGAGTGTGTGCCCAAGATAATCCCTCAGGCACTGTGAGCTTTGGGCAGGGGCCTCTCCCCAGCATGGGTATGCGGGTGGTTAGAGAAGGCTTCCAGGAGGAAGAGACATCAAAGATGAGTCCCGATGAATCTCTAGATCCCTTTACTTTCCTCCTTAACTCCTCTACAGCTCTGCCCCAGTCAGTAACTGAGTCCTGTCCATTCTATTTTTTAAAAATATCTATTTGTATTGATTTCAGAGAGGAAGGGTTAGGGAGACAGGGATAGAAACATCACTGATGAGAGAGAGTCATTAAGTGGCTGCCTCCTGCATACCTCCCAAGAGGGATCAAGCCCACAACCCAGGCATATATCATGACTAGGAATGAAACCATGACCTCCTGGTTCATAGGTGGATGCTCAACCCCTGAGCCATGCCAGCTGTGCCTGTACATTCTATTTTAGAGACATTCCTGTCCTTACTGCCCTCCCTTGGATGCAGGCCACCATCACTCACCCAGCTATCTGCAACCATCTTTGAGGGCCTTGTCTTCAGACCCTCCTCCACATCTCTAGTTGAGCAGCATTCCTAAAGGTGGAAATAGTCATGCCAGCCCACTGGGGAAAACCCTACAATGGGTTCCCCATGTAGGCTCTGCAGCCTGAATTTGATACCTTGCCTGGCCTTCCCTTCACCCTCTTCCCAAGCTCCCCTCATAGTCTCCATCCCTGGGACATCCACTTCAGTCTCCCAGGCCTCCATGTGTCCTTGCACTATTCCTCTTTGCAGGCTGTAGGTTCTAACTGGGATGCCCTTTCTCCTCTGCGTTCTTCAGTCCCATCTTAGATGCCCTCCTCCCCACCCCACCCCCCGCCCCGGGGAACCTCACTCACTGAATTTCTTTCTGAGGCAGTGTCTGCGAGGGGCTTTCCCCACTGAGTTCTCACAGTGCTGTGTTCATACCTCCAACAGAGAATCATCCACACAGCTGTCCTCGCATGGATCAGTTTGCCCCAAGAACCATGAGGACCTGGAGGGCAGCAATTTCATTTTCTTTGGGCCCCAGCACAGGACAGGAATGCAGACCTGTTTGTTACTGAAATGATGCAGAATCATCCACTGTGACAACGTCTTTAATAAGGCAAACTCAGGAAGCTACTTCATTGGTTTTTCAAAGGTGACCAGTCTCTGAGAAACAGGAGCAAAGTGACCCCTAGAAATGCATGAGGGGAGCCAGGCTGCCACCAAAGAACCCATAAGGCCTCTGACACCTGGTCTGGGAGTGGCCAAGCGACAACAGCCCGTTAAGAGCTCCTCGCTCACTTTCCAGCATGAGAATCAAGTTAGGAAAAGGAAAGCTAGAATTCTTCCAGCCCTGCCTTGCCCCAAGTAGGTACAGTCACTGTGTCCATTTTGCAGGTGAGGAAACAGATCCTGAAGGGTCACCACACAGTGAAGGACACCCACCCAGGCTATACCTGACTCCCATTCTACACCTTTTGATCCACAACTCACTACATTAGTGAGAGCCAAGGGGAAGGGTGATATAAACACTTAGTATTTTTTAGTGAGATTTTTTGTAGGCGTCCACATGGATATTACTAGGAGGAATTTGAAAGTTTGTGGCCGAGGTTCTGGAAATAAGTCAGGGCTCAACATATTTCCATATTACATGCAGACAGATGAGAGTTAATATAATGGGGCTCAATGTTGATGTCTATATGGGTTACAATATCAAAGGAATCCAGGAGAGAGGGGCCAGCAGGCTGAGCACAGACCGTAGTGTGGAGGAGGCAGCTGCCTGGTCATCCCTCCTGAGGGCAGCTGGGGGACAGTAGTCAGATCTGGCCAGGTTCAGTGTTAGCTTCTGGATGTCCAGTGGGGGTATGGGTTAGGAGCATAGAGGAGAGGTGGAAACAAGCAAAGAGAGGCAGTTAATGCCATGGGAGCAGAGGAGGTGGCCAAGGAGATGAACAGTAGGAACACCATTGTTTAAAGGTCCAAAGAGAAAATGGCAAAGGAGACTTGGAAGGTGTGGCAAAGGAGGTAAGTGTCACAGAATCATGATGGACAGGGGAGAGAAAGTAAAAATGTCCCACTGGGTCAGTAGTCCTGAATGGAGTATCTCTATTGGGTTTGACACCATTTGGCTCCCTGGTGACCTCAGAGAGAACAGAAGGAGATTGAATTAGAAGATTAGGATTAGTTTTACACCACAGATGATTATAATTTAGGAGTCTGAAGTCAGACTGCTTGGGTTCAATTCCCTGCTCTTCCCCTTGTTACATGTAGAACTTGGGATAATTCACTCAGGCTCTCTGTGCCTCATTTTGCTCATTTGGAAAGTGGACATGGATAATAACAGTGCCCCTCTCCTGGGGTAAATGTGAAGAGTTAATACATGCAGAGTCATGGTCTAGCCCTCAATCAAAAGTAGTTATTAGTAACTAGAGGCCCAGTGAATGAAATTCTTGCCCTTGGAGGGGGGTCCCTCAGCCTAGCCTGTGCCCTCCCACAGTCTGGGAGCCCTGGGGCAATGTCCAACTGCTGGCTTAGTGGGCCTAAGCCAGTGGTCGGCAAACTGCGTCTCATGAGCCACATGCGTCTCATGAGTCATGGTTTGCTGCTCTGTTGACTAATGAGTTTGCTGACCACTGGGATGGGGGCTTAATCACAAGGAACAACAACAGCCTTCAAGAGTCTAGGTCAGTGGTCAGCAAACTCATTAGTCAATAGAGAGGCAAACCACGGCTTACGAGACGCATGTGGCTTAAGAGCCACAGTTTACCAACCACTGGCCTAAGCCATCAGTCAGACATCCTTAGCATTGCCACTGAGGTAGGAGAGACTCCCACCATGCTTGCCATGGGTTCTGGCTGAGTGGCGCTATCCCTATGGAGCACACTGACCACCAGGGGGCAGCACCTGCATTGATTGTCTGCCCTTTGGTGGTCAGTGCGCATCATAGTGACAGGTCATTCCACCATTCAGTCATTTGCATATTAGCCTTTTATTTTGTAGGATATGCTATATGCTATAGATGAGGCCCCCTAGAACCATAAGAAATGCAAAACTTTATGTTAACTCATTATAGAATTGTCCCCACTTAAAATCAAATGGCTCTCCCCACCTCCTGTGGCGCGTGTGCTGCACCTTGGGAACCAGTGGGGTTGACACTTTTCCTCTCTGAGCTGCATTTCTGAATACATACACACACACCACGGGAATTGTAATCTCTCCTCCGCCTCCCTCACTGGGTTGTCATGAGGAGGTTCTGAGCTAATAAACCTGGAAATGTTTCATCAAGTCAGTGATGTCTAAACGGGAAGGGACTGTTATTTTTAAGCCCACAGGTACCCTCGCAGGTGGCAGGTGCTGATTAGGGGAGGAGGGCATGATTGTTTCCCGGGATTGTAGCTATGGGAGCTTTGCAGAGGGTTCCGCAGGCCTTGGAGGGGCGGGCTCTGGCCAGCAGCCCTGTAGTGGTGGTCATCCCTGAAGGCACTGGTGAGGGGTGGGGTGTTAGGGGGGCCCTAGGGGGCAGGAAGGCCGAAAGGGGAGTAACTGTCAAACCTTCCCACTTGGTGTCATTTTTTAAATTGTATGTGGCTGTTTCGCAATTGTACCTGCTCAGGTGGGGCTCCAATCTCCTGGAGTGGGATGGGGGCCGGGCCAAGGTGGAGCCAGGTAGGCTAAGAGGGTGGGTTTAGCTGAGCCCCTAGCGAGGTTCAGTGCGCTTCCTCTACAGAGAAGGTGCAGCTGCTGTCGTCAGGAGGAAGGGTCTGACCCTGGGGGGCGCTCAGGCCTGCCTCCACCTGGGTCTGGAGTTGTAGGGAGGAGAGGCGTGCCTGACCCCAGCAGAGGGGGCCCGGCAGTGGCGGACCGTGGGCCTTGGGTGCCTAGGGGGTGCTGATTTGGTGGTCACCAGCGTGCTATTATTGTGGGTACCCCTGGTGGGAGTGGTAGGGAAAGAGATCAGGAGTTGGAGGTGCAGGCTGCAGCTACCCCCAAGGCTGGGTGTTCTCCCCATCCAGCCAGGCTCCCCATACCCCAGGGGTACAGAGTCTGGGGTAGGGTGTTCATCCGTCCCCCCGGGGGCATGGAGGCTGGAGTAGGGTGTCCGTGCAGGGGGGTTGGAAGAGCTCCCTGTGGCTGCTTCCTCTTCCTTCTTTGCAGCCTGGACTCCTGTCAGGCGCTCTCCTCAGAGGCCCCTCACCCCGGAACTTGGCTCCAGCTGCCCACCCCCTGCTGTGCGCGCATCCTCCTGCTGGTCTGTCAATATGCAAATTGGTTGTTACTGGGACACAGTAACGGGCAATTAGCATATTACCTCTTTATATGTATAGATGAGATTTTGAGAATTGGCCAGTCCTACAGTATCAGGTTTGAAGCTCCTTGGAGACAGCTAGCATTTGGAGATGAGGTAGCTGCCTCCATTTGAGCATGGGTGGCTTCTGGGTGGTTAACTTATGTTTCTTTCCTCTGTAGGTCTTCCCCAGACTCCAAAGACAGGGAAGCCCTCAACCCCAGAGAGCCCAAGAGAGATCTGGCTGGTGAGGAGGCCTTTAAGGACCCCAATCCAGACTCTGCAAGGTAATTTAGTGGAGGACATAGAGACCACGTGGCCCCCAGTCCAAGGTCCATGGTTGGAGCTGGGACTAGAACTGTCCTACTCACTGTGCTCACTGTTAATATCTGTGGGAAGAATGAATGAAGGAATACATGAGACTTGGAGAGGGGAAAGCCCCTCAGGAAACCAGTTGCACAGGAATACAAACTTCAGGCCCAGCCATCCCCACTCCACACTTGGCCCAACCTCACTGTGCTTTTACTCCACTGAAAGCATCCCTGCCAACTGCCAGGGCAAGCAAGGCTGCCAGGCTGTCAGTATGGGATGGTCAGTGACCAAAGGATGTATGGGCCCCAGCAAAGCATCTAGAAGGGACTTCCAGAATGACCTGTGCACAAAGGAGTTAAGGATGGGCGGTGAAGGCAGGATGAGGAATGATGAGTCCAGAAGAAATGAGTATAGAGGGGATAGTCCTACTACCATCCCACTAATTAGGGGAAGCCAATTGTTTGATCAGTGGCTGAGAGTTGGGCATATATTCAGCAGGCAGCTGGTGGCCACTAGTGGATAAGAGCCCACCATCTTCTCAGTATGGAGGCCCACACCATTAGCTGGGACTTAGCCATGGGAATGAGGGAAGGGGACCCAGAATGGGTGGGGGAGATTTGTCTCTGACTTGGGATCTATGGTTTTAATTATAAGTGGCTCCAAATTTCTATGCCTTGTTCTATTAGCCATTGTCCCCCGCCCCCGCCCCCCCACACATTTATTGTGCCACCCTCCTCCTGAGTTTCTTGGCCCCTCCTCCTAGCCAAAAGGTTTGGAAGAAAAGCAGAAATACTTGCTGCTATTGATTTGGTTTAAGTTGGAGCTATACAGGACGGCAGCCCAGGGCCCAAGGTTCTGGTCCTTGAGACCCACTTCTCAGAACATCTGAGTTAGATTAGATCAAAAGACAATCAAGAGTCAGCAAATGCTTCTCTTTCCACAACAGGTCAAGTGCACAGTCAAGGGATGGCAACGTGGGATCCAGAGCCACAGGCTCCCCACCTGAAGGCTTGGCTGGAGCAGACATCAGCTCTGGGAGAGGAGGGTGAGCTACCCAGGGGAGGCAGGTGGCCCAGAGTTGTTGATTCTCTCAAATCCTTGGTGACAGGCCATGGTCAAGCAGCTAAATCGTATTGGGCTGCTGGGGATGGAACACTGGTCATTTCCCTCCTGCATCTCCCATCTCCAACACTTCAGCCACCACCACATCCTTTGTCCCTGGGATTTCCACTTATGGGAATCCCTGTGCTTGAATATTCCTCCTCTTTACCCCCTCTGCCACTGGCTCTGAAGCTCCTCCACAGCAGGCACAAGAGCCCACTTACAACTGGAGGTCTAGCTCTGCCTGAGTGGGCACTGGGTGAATAGCATGAATGTGAAAAAGAATGAGTGAAGGTACAAACTGACGAATAACCAAATGATGAAAGAATTGGTACCTTCTTGCTTATTGGCTAAGCTCTAAGAACAAACTAGAAGCTGCTTTCTCCCTTCCCTACCAAAAGACCCCAAACCTCTTTTTCCTGTCCTCCTCTCATCCCTTGGCCAGCTCTGCACTGAACTTCAATGAGAGGAAAAACAGCTTCCACAGTGAGACTAGCTAGGAGACAAGCATGCCCAATTGGGCCCTAAGTTTTTGGACCTGGGGTGGGTCAGGGACCACTTTCTCAGGTGAGTTGGGGAGTAACATGGTCCCACCTGTTCCCAGGTAGTTCCAAATCAAGTGTGAGTCATCCTAGTTGACAAAGGTTAGTGAAGGCAGAGGGCTCCCAATGGGCTTAGGGAAGCAGGGGCATCTGAGAAAGCAGTGGAGAAAGCAGTTAGGTATGCAGATGTTGGCACCAATCGTTCAGCTCCAAGCTGTGCTAGACCCTTTATGGTTCAGGAGATGGCCAGAGAGGATTGGCAAAGCCAGTGTCTGTAGAGAGCCTGACTGCGCACTGTCACTAGCACCCTGCCCTAGGGTGGTCAGGTCTTAGAAGGCATCCCAAGGGGGAGTTTCTGCCTACTGATTTCTCCACTGTGTTCTCAGACGCCCCTGCTTCCCTAAGCCCATTGGGAGCCCTCTGCCTTCACTAACTTGAATAGTTTGCAACTGTTGTTTGGACCCAGAGTCCCGGCTTCCAAGTCCAGGCGCCCTAGCCAACATGGGCAGGGAGCAGTCTGACCACTGTGCCTCAGCAAGTGCCAGGAAAGGCCACTGGGATGGGGCCTCAGTTCTCTGAGCTGCCACTTGTGGGGACTGTGCAAAGGGCCAACACCTGCAGCCTGCATCACTGTGTGCTGGCCAGCAAGTCATGCAGATTGACTCAATTGGCCAGTGGCTGTGGTGGAAGATTCCAGGCCAATGTGATTGTGTCTGGTTCTTGGCTGCTTCGTTTTTGACTGTTCATCCCTATCATCCTTCTTGCTTCCACACCCTCACATAATGAAACTGTTGCTTTCTGCTTTCAGTTTCTTTAAAATGAGGCCAAACCTCAAATTACCTTTCCAAGTAAGCTGAAGAATCTTCTAGATTTCCATTCTTTTTAACCCAGTCTTTTTACATTGTCTTTACCTATGTGGATTTTTAAGAAACTTGCCTTTATTGTCTTTCTAAAGAAAAGATCATTTCTCATTAGTTTACTTACTAATTTAGTGATTATGGTTGCAAATACAACTGGCATGAACAGGCTTGGGAACAAATACCAGAAAGTGTGCCTCATGAGTGAAGGGTGCAGTCTTCTTATCACAGGTGATAAGATGCCCTGTGAGATGGGACTGCTTGGTGTGCCGTGAGAGTCAGTTTGCCTGAAAGACAGAAAATGTGGCCAACCTGTGGCAAGGCCAGGTTAGAGAGCACCCACTCAACCTGTATCAAGTTTATGGAGACAGATGGAATGTAAATGGCCACAGAGCCCAGTATTAATAATAGGATCACATTAGCACATGCTAGGCCCCAGGTATTATTCTAAGTACCTGGCATCTATGAGCTCATTTACTCTTCTCATAAAATTTGTAAGGCAGACACAATTATTACCCCTATTTTGTTGATGGTAAAACTAAGGCCCAAAGAGGTCAGATGATATATCCAAGGTCAAACAGCCGGGAGGTAACAAAGCTGTGATTTGAATTTGGGCAAGGTGTCTCCAAGGACACTTAACCACTAGGCTTCCCTGCCCTGGTGGCAGGCAGCTGTGAGATATGAGTATTGTTCCCTGAAGATCCATTTGAGCAGTTCCTTAGTTCTCATGATCCGTCAGGGTGAGAAGCCACCCTCTCAGGAGGGAGTAGACATACAGACACCAAGTCCTGAACTCAGACTGAGCTTGACCTCCTTCCACAGGGTGTGCTCAGCTGCTGGCTTCACACCTCTCCTGGATGATGATGATGTGCATGGTGCCAACTCTCATGCTCGCAAACCTGGACTAGTGGTCACCAGGTAAGGGTGGGTGACTATCTGGTGACCATCTCCATTGCCAGACATAGCCTTCAAGGTTCAGCCTCAACTCCAGTGCCCCAGAATACCCCTCACACTTCTTGGCTCCATGCTACCCTCCTATCAGGTGATCGCCACAGGAGATGGAAGGTTGGGAGGGTCCCACACAGGTACCAGGGACAGTGGGGGCAGGAGGACAAATGATAAGAGACCCAGACAGCCCTGCAACTACCCATAGGGACTCAAGGTGAGGTAGCAGATGGGGTGCATCAGGAGGCAGAGCTTAGGAAGAGACCCTGATAGGAAGTCTCGAGGAACCTGTCCTGTAGGTACTGCAGCCTGGACCAGCAAGGAGGGCCAGGGGGAGGGATCCCAGGGAGCATGTGGAAGGAGGCAGCTGTGGAGGGCACATGGCCCCATGGACATGAAAGTACAATGGGAAGAGGCTGTGTCGTGCCAGGCTGTAAGCTTCCACACTATTTCATCTACCAATCTACCAGTGGGAGTAGCCATTTTGCTGTGAGTGTGTGGAGCACTTCGCAGGGGACAATCTTTCTGGACTCCCAAGAGGTGTAGGTCAGACAAGGACATGGGAATCCAAAATCAGGAGGCTTACTCAGGGACTCCCACACTAAGTCAGGGATGATGCTTTGTCTTGAACTCAGGTGCTGAGGTGACAGCCAGGACTCACAGTGGCATCTGTGCCACACTAATGGCAGGGCTGAGAGGCCACCCATGACTGACAAATATAGGCATCACTTTTCCTTTGAGAAGGCATCTGGGAAAGGAAAGGCCTAGGCCCCCATTCTCCTTTGGTATGAGGCCTCAGTGAGCCTGTGTGCTTCCTCCCTCAGCTCCGATGCTACTTTGGCTTCTGCTGTACCAACTAACAGGAAGAGTAACAGCCCAGCAGACCTGGAGGACATGAAGGCAAATTTGAAGGGGTAAGGCGCCTGCCAACAGAGCTGCGCTTTTGTGGTGGAGAGAGAGCTTAGGTTGCATTAGCCTTTGGATGGAAAGTGAGGCCAGCGAGGTCTATGAGTTGGCCCAAGGCACATGACAAAGGCTAAAGCCCCAGCTGAAACCCCCTGGCCTCTGCCTCTGAGTCTATGGAGCCTTCTGCTACACTACGTTGTCGTTAGCCAGGAAGTCCTCCATAATCAGAAAGTCACCCACTCTTTCAGTCAGCAACCACTTGGACAACCACTGCCCTGCGCTGGAGGCTGAAGCACACAGACAAATCAGACATGGGTGATGGAGGGCGAAGCCTGGTCCGGGCAGGAACATCTCATGCTGGAGCAGGGATAGGGGAGCAGGCATGGTGGCTTCATGGGGAAAGCTGCATTTGAGCTGAATCTTAAAAGATAAATAGGAGTCCTCTGAGCCAAGGGAACAATGTGTACAAAGGACTCCAATCTGGTGTTTTCTGGACACTGAATGTAGTTGAGTATGATGGGCGCTGAGAGCCCTTGAAGGGGGGAATGGTGAAACAGGATATTTTTTGAGGTAGGCCTGGGATGATTAGCCTTCAATACCAGATATTGGTAAAGGCTGCAACACTTATGTAACTTTTGGGCATATACTTACTGCACAGCCCACTGCTCATAGTGGCATGTACAGTCCTCCCATGAGCCTGTGAGATTTCCCCCTAATTATAATGAAGAACAAAGGCTTGGAATCCAGGTCTCTGTGCCTCCTGGGAAGAACAGTACTCTCCAGGAATTATCCAGGATGCTGAGATAGAGTGATGACAATGAGGAGGGCTACTGCTCAGATGGGCAGAGGGATGGAGGTAACTCAGAGGCGCTGTAAGGAGGAGAAGGAACCAACTCTAGGAAGAGAAATGACAAAAGAGCTGCATATGGAGAACTACAAACCTAAAAACCCTGTAGTGGGAATGTGCTCAGCATGATCCAAAGCATAGAGTGGCTGGATGCTGGGCAGTGAGGGGTCCACAGATGCAGCCATGATAAAGAGGTTGGATCATATTTCAATTTTAAGCCAGAGAGGAACATGGTCTAATTTAGGTGTTTGAAAAGGTGAATGCATATTTTTACTTCACATTGCAGTTTCTTCTTCACTTTTGTGATCTCCAGTGAAGCTGGGATGCTGGAGGTGGGGTAGGTGAGGGATCTCTAAGGTATGAGGCCTTATTATGTGACTTTTTGTTGCAAATTGCACTGAAAATTAATAGGGCGAACACAATAACTGACATCTATAGTGTGCTTTGCTAGTTGCTTTACAATATTCCCAGCAACCCTGTGAAGTGGATAAGATGGGGAAACGGAGGCATAGAGAGTTTGTGATTTGTCCAAGGGCTTGCAAGTGGCAGGGCTGAGTCCCAATGTAAGAGGCTCTAAGAAAAACCTCGGGGGGAGGGAGGAAGGTAAGCCTTAAAAATCTAGTTTTTAAAATATTTTATTTGGAGTCAAAGCTCAGAACCAGTAATTCTTAGCTGGTTAACATGTAAACCAGTGGTTCTCAACCTTTCTAATGCCGCAACCCTTTAATACAGTCCTCACGTTGTGGTGACCCACAACCATAAAATTATTTTTGTTGCTACTTCATAACTATAATTTTGCTGTTATGAGTCCTAAATATCTGTGTTTTCCGATGGTCTTAGGCGACCTTACTAGTGGTTCTCAACCTGTGGGTCATGACAAAATCGAACCTAGGACCCTTGACCAGAATCGAACCTGGGAGCTTTCTGTCTGCAGGCCAGTGCTCTATCCACTAAGCCAAACTGGCTAGGACTCACTCAGGATTTTCTTTTTATATAAAGCTTCCTGAGTTCTACACAGAGATTAGACTTAATTGTTCTGAGGTGGGACTCCATCATCAATCTTTTGAAAAGCTCCCAGTTTTTTTCTTCTTCTCAAGTACAGTTTAGGTGAGAACCACTGTTGTAGGGCAGTGGTTTTGAACCAGGGGCATCTCCCCATACCTCCCTACCCCCTAGGGGTCACTCGACAGTATCTGCAGATTCTGTGGATTCTCAACAGCTGGCAAGAGGGTGATACTGGCAAATAGTGGGTGGCGACCAGGGACGCTGTCTAAAGTCCTACAATTGCACAGGGCAGCCCCAGCACAGTTATTCAATACAAAACGTCAATAGTGGGGAAGCTGACAATGGTTCTGGGAGCCAGGAGATTCTGGATTGGGAAGAAAAAGGGGTGGACACAGAGAAGCTAACAGTCTCCCAAGCGTCTGGGCAGAGCAGAAGATGTGAGCATGGATGTGTTCCTGCATTTTGCATTTAGTCATGCATGAGACCTTCCTGTGTGAACCTCCACCTGTGCCTGCGCCACACAAACCCCTACCCACCCCGTGCGAGCCTGCGCCTGCGGGCCCCGCCCCTTCACCCACATAGGAGCCTGTGTTTGCGCCTGCGCCCAGTTTGCCTGCGTGCGCCTGCTCCTTCATCCCCAGCAACCATGCCTGCGCCTGCTCCTGGCGTGCACGCCTACCATTGGCTTGCATTCCCTTGCACCGCCTGTGCCTGTGCGTGTGGGTCTTCTCCCCGCCCCAGCTCCCAGTCCCCCATTGCGCCGGCGCCCTGCGTTTGCGCCGGCGCCCTGCGTTTGCGCCGGCGCCCTGCGTTTGCGCCGGCGCCCTGCGTTTGCGCCGGCGCCCTGCGTTTGCGCCGGCGCCCTGCGTTTGCGCCGGCGCCCTGCGTTTGCGCCGGCGCCCTGCGTTTGCGCCGGCGCCCTGCGTTTGCGCCGGCGCCCTGCGTTTGCGCCGGCGCCCTGCGTTTGCGCCGGCGCCCTGCGTTTGCGCCGGCGCCCTGCGTTTGCGCCGGCGCCCTGCGTTTGCGCCGGCGCCCTGCGTTTGCGCCGGCGCCCTGCGTTTGCGCCGGCGCCCTGCGTTTGCGCCGGCGCCCTGCGTTTGCGCCGGCGCCCTGCGTTTGCGCCGGCGCCCTGCGTTTGCGCCGGCGCCCTGCGTTTGCGCCGGCGCCCTGCGTTTGCGCCGGCGCCCTGCGTTTGCGCCGGCGCCCTGCGTTTGCGCCGGCGCCCTGCGTTTGCGCCGGCGCCCTGCGTTTGCGCCGAGCTTGCACATTTACGCCTGAATCTGGCGCGCGCGCGCGCGCGGTGCGTGCGTGCGTGCGGTGCGTGCGTGCGGTGCGTGCGCCTGCGCCCAGAGAGCATGCGCCTGTGCCCCAGCGTGAGACCATCCTATGTGCGCATGTGTGAGTACAGAGAGCATGCGCCTGTGCCCCAGCGCGAGACCATCCTATGTGCGCATGTGTGAGTACAGAGAGCATGCGCCTGTGCCCCAGCGTGAGAGCACCCTATGTGCGCATGTGTGTACAGAGAGCATGCGCCTGTGCCCCAGCGTGAAACCATCCTATGTGCGCATGTGTGTGCGTGCCCTGAGCTTCTGCCACCGAGCACCTGCGTGCGCATGTGCCTGCGTATGCATCACCTCCCAGCGTTTATAAGCCTGCGCGGGCCGCCATTTCCTGCAGTGGCAAGTTCTGGTCTCAGTGCATATTGGGAAATGCGATTGTCCACAAAGTGAAATGGCTGCCTGGGGGCTAGAGTGGCTTCTGGGGTGCTTCTCTCTTGCGGCTGTGCCCGTGCTGACCGCTAGATGGCGTGCGAGCATCATAGATGGGTCTGGTCTTCCTGGTCTCCGACTGCCCTTTCCCCGCTGGCCAGTGAGCCCAGCTTCCCAATGTCCTTGGAGTTGAAGCCCCTTCTACTCCGCAGTCCATATGGAGGCGGGAGAGAGGAAGGGATGTGGGTGCCTGCAAGGAGCCAAAAGGGGCTCCTGCAGCTTGATCGTATTTGGCAGCGTGCCCTGGAGTCAGTCACCCGTGACACTGGACCCTAATCTTCAGAGCTGTCCGGGGACAGGGACTGTGGACATGCAGAGAGGGCAGCTGGACCAATGTCCCTGCAGGGGACACCCCAGCGGACCCACCTGCTTTGGGATTCCTTAGAGAGGGCCGTAGTTTCCAAGAGTTTGGTGAGGAAGGCTGGTGGGGTGGGCGGGGAGATTCTGCAGGGCAGTGGAATTGTCCAGAACTTGAGGAATTCTGCTCTATTCTAACTTTGGTCCCGCTTCATCACACGTACAGGAAGAGGTGATAGGGCACAGTGATTAAGAGCTATCTAAGCTGTGTCACTTTGTGGCCTTGGGTATCTTGCTCATCAACTCTGTGCTCCAGTTTCCTCACCTGCACAATAGACATAATAGTAGTTTCTATCATACAGGGTTGTTGTGAGGATTAAATGGATTTCAATGTGTAAAGCATTTCCTGCCACAAAGTTTATAAAAACTTAAAACTAAACAAATCAACCCCACAAGAATACTTCCTTCCATTGTAATTATTCAAGAACACTCAGAATGTTGGCCTCTGCTGCCCTTTGCCAGCATTATTGGCATGATTTTACTCAATGCAGAGTAGTCCATATTCTCCCTACTGAATTAAAAAAAATGTTTTATTATTTTTTTAGACAGAAAGGCGGGGGGTGGGGGCGGGGGAGAGAGAAAGATAAAAGGAAACATCAATGATGAGAGAATCGTCAAGCAACTGCCTCCTGCATGCTTCACGTTGGGAATCAAGCCTGCAACCAGCATGTGCCCTGACAGGGAATCAAACTGGCAACCTTTTGTTGCGCGGGATGATGGCCATCCAACTGAGCGACACTGGCCAGGGCCCCCCTAAACTTTTATTTTTAAGCTTTACATCTCAAACATAAGTAATTTTCCTCTTTGTTATGTTGCAATCTGGGCATTTCAGGTTTAGGCTATTTCTGCATGAAGAACAGGTGAACTTTAAGCTAAGCATATTTAGTCGCTATGGACAACTGTTGTTAACCAGTGACAGGTCTCCTGCAGGTGGTATAATAGGGGAAAGGAGCATTCTCTTCTGTGCAGAGCGTTACTGTGTCAAAAATTAGCAGTATCTGTATTGCACAACTAGATCTTTGATCTAGTGACAGCCAGAAGTATCACCTTGCCTATCTCTAAACACGTGACTTGCAGATCGTTCATTCTGGGTCTGGAAGACCTCTATTACATTGCTCAGCAAGGCTTCCTGTGACATTTTTACTAAGATTTTCTTTTTATGGGCCAGATCGGTTATACCTCCTATAACTATAGTGACTCCTCTCAGAGGCTAAGGGTGAAGGAGACTTATTCACTCACTTGTCCCTGTATTACAGCACACCCTCAAATTGCTCTTTGCAGAGAATCTTGGCTTTATTCACAAATTTGGTGAGGACAACATTCACTACCATAATTCTGTAGAGGATGTGGGGTAGAACAGGACTCTGATGAAATCCATGGTAAATCTAGCTCAGGGCTCTCAGAGTTAGGAGACAAACACTCTAGACCTTCCAAGTTTATCTCTGGCTCAAGCATGTACGTTACAGACAAAAGTGAAGTAGATGTATCATGGAGCCCTGCTGGCTAAAAGATTAGCCTTATGTAAGGAGACCATTTTTGGTATCTGGCTGGGCTACAGCAGACCATCGGTAGAAGCAGCATAAAAAGGCACAGTACTCACTTGCCTACAGATCTTCCAGGTACAGATGGAGGTGGTGTTTGGTTTGTTCCTGTTGGGGTACTTTGGTTCTCTCCACCTGAGGCTGAAGAGCCCCTTTGCTTTCAGGGCATACTCTTCGAAAAGTGTGGTCATTGCTCCCTGTCATTCTAGCTTGAAGGCAGGGACCCTGCCTACTATGGGATTAACTTTCATATGAGTCCTGGGGCTGTAAGTAGCTAGTGGTATTGTCTCCTTGTCCTCAGGTAACCCCACCATCAATTGAAGGCAGACTGCAAATTTTGGGAGGTTTGTGTTCAGAGTGAGCCAAAATCAAAGTGATAGTGAACGACATTTTCATTTTATGGAATGCTGGGTTCATGCTCTCAATAACCTTAGTCTTTGCCTTGGCCTAGTGGGCATATGACATGTTTGGCACTGGAGGCCACCAGGCAGCAGTGCCATAACCCAGGATAGAGGTTCTGGAGGAGGTACCAGCTGAGAAAACAGCCCGTGGAAGCACCTTAGGATGGGGACGGGGATGGAAGGTGCAAGTGTTGGTGTGATGTGAGACGAGAGAAGAAGGAAGACCTCTCAAAGAGCTCAATGCCTGGGACAGTTGAATTCGGGGTGTGGCAAACGCATAAAAGGCTCACACTAAGTACATGTGGGGATGGCCTTTGTAGGAAGGGAGTACTGGTACAGGGGTCCTTCTGAGGAGGAGACAGGCTTCTCCCCAATATGGAGGCCATGCTGGGCTCCCCTCTGCCTCACTTTCAAGGAGAGAAGCCTGCTATGTCCAGAGAAGGTGACATCAGTATGCATTGGGTGAGCAAGGACTAGTCCCACAATATTTACTCCATAAGGGCACTCATTGTTTTCAGCTCCTTGGCTGGTTTTGAGGAGAAGAATGTGGTCATTGAGCTGGGAGAGTCCTGGCAGGAGAAGCCTGCAGCCCCCAGAGGTGGCCACAGAGACCCAGATGCACCTCCCCAGCAGCCTGAAGACCCCAGCACTCCAGAGCATCAGAGCAGCCCCAGAAGACCCCAGCAGTTAATGGACTTGAAGACCCAGGCCAGCAGGTAAGGGTAACACTGTGCTGGTCTTCTTGCCCAAGCTGGAATTTAAAAATATATATATATATTATTGATTTTTTACAAAGAGGAAGGGAGAGGGATAGAAAGTCAGAAACATCTATGACAGAGAAACATCGATCAGTTGCCTCTTGCACATCCCCTACTGGGAATGTGCCCGCAGCTAAGGTACATGCCCTTGACCGGAATCAAACCCGGGACCCTTCAGTCCACAGGCCGACACTCTATCCACTGAGCCAAACTGGCTTCGGCCCAAGCTGGAATTTTGTCAGGCTCCATGACCCAGGTGTAGCCTGCTTTCACCCCACGTTCATGCCAGTTCCTGGTATATCACACATTCAGATGCTCACCCTTGTGCCCAGTATGGGGTTAGAATGGTGACTCCCTGGGCATGGAGCAGTGTCAGGGGGCTTCCGATGGTGCAAGGAGCTAGGATGAGGCCTGTTTTGGGAGAGGGTATCTGTCCTCAGAGATATGAAGCCCTGGCTAATACTTAAAGTGTGGACTATCGGTAGAAGCAGCATAGAGAGGCACAGTATACATGCACTGCAGGTTGGAGGTCCAAAGTAGGGTGAAGGCTATTTGTGTGTTGACAGGGGGATGGTAGTGAGAGAGAGAAAGCAACAGGACGAAGCAGTGAGGGTGCAAGAAAGAGCATGAGTAAGCAGGCATTAGAGAGGGGGACGGTGGCATTGAGGGCGGCAGTGGTATTGTGACTGGCAGTGTGTTGGTGTGTGTCAGTGAGAGGACAAGTATGACTGTGACTGGAGGTGACCGTGTGGTATGGGTTGAGGTGTTCAAATCAATGCTTTCCTGACAGCATCGGAAATGCTGGCCCCTGCATCTCATTGCCTACACAGCTTACAAAAATGTTGATAGGTTGTTAAGATGCAGTGAGCTTATGTTGCTTGGAGATTTCAGGAAGAGCAATTGAAAGCTCTTACCACTTCCAAACCAAGCAAATGGTTTCTCACACAACACAGAAATGGGGAAAGGCGAGACTTTTAAACCCCAGAGGATAGTAAGTGGTACTTGTGGCTTCTCTTGCAGGGATAAAATAAAAATTTTCATCCATCCTCATGATTCTTATACTGTAGAGATTCCATAGTTAGTGTGATAGGAGGCTTTTTTATGGCCAGACTGTTGTATTAAATAACAGGATAAACTGGTGAATACAACAGAATAATGGGCATAGAGAGGGAATGGACTGACAATTCTTGGGGAGAAAGGGGGTGTGGGAGGTGCAGCAAGAGACTGGACAAAAATCATGCAACTATGGGAGAGGACAGTGGGGGGGGGGGGGGGGTAAGGGCAGAGGGTGGGATGGGTGCCAGGTGGAGGGGAGCTATAGGGGGAAGAAAGGGGAACAATGTAATTAATAAGCTGAACAATAAAGATAAAAAAACAGGTTTTCTTATTTAAGAATATCCAACTTGTTTTTGACTCCTTTCCTTCTCCTTGGCCTCAGCGCTGCAGGAGCCCAGACCAAAGTTACTGATCAAACACCTTTGAACTTGCTGCCACGAAATTTGGCTTCCTACACTACTTAGTGTTCCAGTCAGTGAGAGGGGGCACAAAAAGTGTAAGCTTCAGATGAAGGAGGAGACAATTGGGTTTCATTTTTGGTTGGGTGGGGGATTGTCAGGAGAGGTTTTCTCTGCAGGTGGCACGAGGTTGGTACTAGAAGGTTTTTTCCAGATACACATGCTGTGAAGGAAAGACAGGGCGGTGGCAGTGGGCGAAGGGTTAACTGATGGCTCGGTGGGAAGTGCTGAGGGGGGCTGAGCAGGCAAGTATTCCCAGGCTAAGAAGTGTGACTCACCTTCTGATGCCCCAGGGGCCACTGGTAGCTTTCAGGAGCGTGAGATGACTAAGATGACAGACTAGAGCAACAGTCTGGCCATAAAAAAGCCTCCTATCACACTAACTAAACAAGATTCCTTCCACCTGCCATGTAGAGGATCAGGCCCCGGGGCATAAAGCAAGATGATTCAGGAGGCCACTTAGGAGACATCTGCTCAGCCAAGGGAGAGGTTATGAGGCCACAGGTTTTGTTGCTCTCTTAAGTGGAAAGATGAGAGAAAGAAGCCAAGGCTGTTCCAAAATTTTCAGGGTTTGGCAACTTGGTGGATTGTGTGGGCCCCAAACCATGACAGGAACTAGCTAAGGGCCTATGGCGAGGTTGTGAGGATGTTGTGCAAATGGCATCTGAGCTATGTTGAATGTGAACTGCCTGTAGGGAATCCAGGCAGCGATGTCCAATAGGCTATGAGTAAACAGGCCTGAAGTTGAGTGAAGATTAGATCTGGGGTTAGACAGTGAATGAGGTTACCTGGAAAATGAGATTACCTGGAGTGGGGTAGAATGTCATTTCTCTGGCATTTTGTTTATCCTACTGGTCTCTCTTCCTCCTGTCCTCTTGGGAAGGAGTGGCTTATTTGGTTGTCAAGTTGGGGATTTGAGGGACCAAGCTTGGCCCAGAATTCTCCCTGTCTTTGGAAGCAGATGGCTTTAGATGTACAGCCCAGAAGGTGCCCCTTGAATTCTCTGCTTTTCTCCACAAGTATCTGGGGCAGTGGTCTTGCCAGGCCCTTGGCTGGATGAGTAAGTCCCTGTGGGTCAGGAGTGCAAGGGGAGCCATTTGCTTCACAGCTGACATTTATCTCCATTTTCTGCTTTTCTTTGGTCTCACTAAGAAGAAAAAAGGGAGAATAATAATTATTAGCCTTCTAAAACTCTAAGCCTGTCTAATAAAAGAGTAATATGCAAATTGACCATACCTTCACTACATCCACAAGTCACACCCACAAGCCATGCCCACAAGCCAATCAGGAGCAAATAAACCCCAACCAAGATGGCTGTGGCCACTGAGAGCAGGAGGGAGGCTTGGGTTTCCCTGGCAATGGAGGAAGCCAAGCTTTCTGCCTGCCATGGTTGGCCTAGGCCTCCACTCAATGCTACAAAGTTTTAATTACCCTTTCTAATAAAAGAGTAATATGGGAATTAACCATCACTCCGCTACAAAAATGGTGGCCCCAGTCCTTCTTAGCCCCTCTGGAGCCCCCCAGTCTGCCCAGTGGCTGCAGCCGGGGTGTCTGGCTGGGAGGCACCAACACCCAGCATGATCCCTGGCTAGCAGCGGCAGTCTGGGCTGTGGTCTCAGGCCGGCAGGGCCACAGCCTGCCACACCATCTTCTGGCCAGTGGTGGCAGCCTGGGCTGGGGCCGCTCACCCAGCGGCATGATCACCTGGCCAGGGGCAGCAGCTTGAGCTGGGGTCTCATGCTGGCAGGGGTGGGGTGCGCACTCCCCCACGGCAATGCGATATCTGACCAGGATGAGACAGCAGCCCAGACTGGGGTATCACCCTGGCCGGGATGGGGTGTGTACCCCCCGCCCCCGCGGCAGGGTGATCTCTGGCCAGGATGAGATGGCAGCCCGGGCAGGGGCCTCATCCTGGCCTGGGAGGGCACCCTCCTCAGCGCCATCCCCGGCCAGCAATGTCAGCCTGGGCTCGGGTCTCAGCCTGGTTGGGGCGAGCACCTCCACAGAGCAATCTCTGACCAGGCTGAGATGGCAGCCCGGGCTGGGGTCTCAGCCTGGCTGAGGTGTGATATCCTCCAGTGGTGGCAGCCTGGGGTCTCAACCACTGAGGCACACCAGCCAGGCAGATATGGAGGAATCTTAAATGTTCCTTTTTTAAAAATATATATTTTATTGATTTTTTACAGAGAAGAAGGGAAAGGGATAGAGAGCTAGAAACATCGATGAGAGAGAAACATCGATCAGGTGCCTCCTGCACACTCCCCACTGGGTATGTGCCCCCAACCAAGGTACATGCCCTTGACTGGAGTCAAACCTGGGACCCTTGAGTCTGCAGGCTGATGCTCCATCCACTGAGCAAACAGTTAGGGCTGTCCAATATGCTAAAGAAAAAAACCTCTATCCAATAAAGAGGGAATATGCAGGGGAGGGGATTTGGGGGTGACTGGGTTGTCAGAGGAGCAATTAGGTGTCGATCAGGCTGGCAGGGGAATGGTTAGGGGATGGTCAGGCTGGCAGGCAGAAGCAGTCAGGGGCAATATGGAAGGCAGGTGAGCAGTAGGGAGCAAGCAGTCCTAGATTGTGAAAAGGACAGGCAGTTGAACATCCCCTGAGGGGGTCCCAGATTGGAGAGGGTGCAGGTTGGGCTGAGGGCCCCCCACCAAGTACACGAATTTTGTGCTCCAGGCCTCTAGTTGAATATATAAAAAGAAGAAAGTTAAAAAAAAAACACAAGAAAGAAACAAAGGCAGATGGATCAAAATTCTTGAAAATAATATTGAAGGATCTAGAGGAAGAGGAGCTGAGGAAAAAGACAATTTTGGATAAATGGAAGAAACTAGAAAGAGTATAGTCATGGCAACTAAGCAAGGCTGAGGTAACTTTCCTGTGTGCTGTGAGGAGGCCATGTCGGGAGAGTAAAAGGTTATGGTGGGATTATGGTCGATTGAGGAGGGATTGGTCGGTGAGGAGATTGGGGTGCAGTTGGTACAGGGGTACAGCTCTCTCTAAAATGTTGGTCATGGTCTGCCCAGTGTGATTCAGTGATTAAGCATTGACCTGTGAACCAAGAGGTCACCGGATCAATTCCTGGTCAGGGCACATGCCCAGGTTGTGGGCTCAGTCTCTAGTGTGGGGTGTGCAGGAGGCAGCTGATCAATGATTCTCATCATTGATGTTCCTCTCTCTCTCTCCATCTCCCTTCCTCTCTGAAATCAAATACAAATACATTTTAACATGTATTTTAAAAATAAAAATAAAACATTGGCCACGAAGTGATGGATGCGGAAAGGGTGAGCAGATAAACAGCTACAGAATGAAGCTTGTGTGTCCCAGGGCAGGAAATACCTGCCAGATGAGGTGAGTTTGCAGTTCCAAGAGAAATGAGCCAACTTGAAGGTGAAGGGGCACTGAGGTCAGGGTGTGGCAGGTTCTAGAGCCCTGAGCGGGAAGGGGAGGGCTGTGTCTCTGAGACAGGAGGGAAGGTTGAGTGCAGTTGTAGGTCGGAAAATAAGGGAAGAAATGAGCCGAGTAATGTGAGCAACTCGATTTGTTCTGTGAATGAATGAACCACACATTCCACAATTAAACCAATTTTTACTTAGTTCCTAGCTCCTGGCAAGCCACATAATGCACTAGGGATACAGACACAAGAAGACTCGGTCACTGCCCTTCAGGAGGTCAGCGATAGGTGTTTACCTGTGGGTAAGGATGCGGTACTATGGCAGCATACTAGAAGGACCATGTGACTTCACTGGTCTCACAGAATCAGAGGCTTCACAGAGGTGACGGTATATGTTCCTCTTGAAAACGTTTTCAAAGAGTTGAAGGGAAGGGTCTAGGAGTAGGAAGAACCTCCTGTGCTAGAGGGAAGACAGGCAACAGTGTGACATGTTTGGGGAGTGCCCTGTGGTTTGATATGGCTGCAGTTTATGATGAGAAAGCAGTGGAGGAGGTGATGTTAGCTGGACAGCGTGCAGACAGGAGTTAACCAGGAAGCCTCAGACTGCTCTCCTTTAGAAAGGCCTGTTTGCAAGGTGAGCCATTGGCTGACCTCTGGGCACTTGAAAAGGCAGACAGTTCTCTACACGCATAGGAACCTTTTCCTAAATGACAAGAGACTGGGCTAATGACGTCGATCGCCTGTACAAACAATGTGCTTTGTGGGGAATGTCTGATTGCCTTCTGGGAGTTGGGGATTGGGGTAGGTGCCAGGCAGAAAGCACCTGTGTGGCCAGCCCTTAATCCAAACCTTCGGCTGTGACTAACAACACTTTTTATTTTGCTAATTATGTTTAGTATCCTTTCGCAGTAGTACATCCTAGTCTTAAGGACAACTGTATGCTGAGTTCTAGAGCCCTCCTAGAGAACCACTGACCCTGAGAGTAGTCTTAGGGAAACTGACGCAGCATATCAATCGAATAAACGACAAAAACCAGATGATCACAGACGGATAGGCAAGGTCATGTCCTTATGCCATAACAAGGGCTTAGACTTCCTCCAAAGGACAAAGAGGAGCGAATAAGTTGTCTTTTTAAATTGTAAAATACAGGTAACAAAATTTGCCACCTTAACCATTTTAAGTGTACAGTTCAGTGGCATTAAAATTTAATTTAGGAAAGACTCAGCATTATTTTGGGGGCTGTGTGACTGGACAATGCATTCCATGCAACTTATAGAATATTAAATAAACCTATTATTTTTAACACCTCTCGTTACAAGAAAAAAACACACAAATAAACCCTTTGGGCACTCTGGGAAATCCCACTGTCCGTTTTAGGGAGAAGAGAGTGAGAAAGATAGCTCACATTTGGTATAGGGCAGTGGTCGGCAAACCGTGGCTCATGAACCACATGCGACTCTTTGGCCCCTTGAATGTGGCGCTTCCACAAAATACCATGTGTGGGCGCACACATACAGTGCGATTGAAACTGTGGCCCGTGCACAGAAACCAGTTTTCGGCTCTCAAAAGAAATTTCCATCGTTGTACTGTTGATATTTGGCTCTGCTGACTAATGAGTTTGCCGACCACTGGTATATTGAATGCAAAATGTCAAATGTTATCAAGAGGTCTGGACATTTGATTAAATGAGATTATGGGATAGTGAGAAATAATTCTTAATTATCTATTGAATCAAAGTGACAAAAATTTTCAAGTAAACATAGGTGGTAACATGACTTTAAAGATTCTTATCTCCTTTAAAATTAAAAGGCCTTTAAAAATAATTGAAGACATGGTGTAGTCAGTATACAGAATAAGGCATTTGTTTGGCAAGACATAAACACTTTGCCTTTTAGACAGATTACTCAGGAGGAAATAAAGGTCTTTTGTTAAAAGCAGACCAGCAATCCAAGAAAATTTTGGAGAGAAAGCCAGATTTTAGTTATGCATCAATATAAGATTTGATACTAGAGTTCTCTTGAGAAAATCTTATAGTCTTATTAAATTTTAGTTTCTTTTGTTTTTTAAAAATATATTGTGTTGATTTTTTTACAGAGAGGAAGGGAGAGGTATAGAAAGTTAGAAACATCGATGAGAGAGAAACATCGATCAGCTGCCTCCTGCACACCTCCTACTGGGGATGTGCCTGCAACCAAGGTACATGCCCTTGACCGGAATCGAACCTGGGACCCTTCAGTACACAGGCTGGCGCTCTATCCACCGAGCCAAACTGGTTTTGGCAAATTTTAGTTCCCTTTGACCATGACAATTAAATTTTCTTTTTTGTGAACCTTTTGAAATTATAAAAATATCCATTTATATTTTGTCTTACATAGTTTTTGGAACCACTAGTTATTTTAATTTAGAACAAAACTATTATCTTTTTTCTTAACAAAAACATATTTGCTTTTCTTGCATACAGAGTTGTTCTTTGCCATTATTACTTTTAGTAGTCTCATTTCTACATATTGACTGTTATATTTAACAATTAGTTACCTCTATTTTATAGAAAAAACAAGGGGATAGGTCATTTTGAACTGTCTGTTATATACAACATTTCTTAGAAGACTAGTAAAGCTTATGAATATTCCATAAAATTTATAGTTACATACATTTTGTAGTATAGTTTTCAGCATGGACAAATGAAGACATTTATTAATAGATCTAAATACAACCTTTCTATGCTTCAAAAATAAGCAAAAAGTATGTAAGCTTACAAAATAGGGTTAGTGTCAGTATTTTATGTTACTTAAAATGGTTTAGGTATTTGGTGAATATTACTTCATTTAATTTAGCATATACCTAGGGTTTTAAGTTACCAAAAAGATCTTGAAAACTGTCTTTAAAGTGATGTATTATTAAACATAATTACTGTTTAAAAAGCAAATTTATATTTTTGTAATCTTAAACATCTAGTAGCTATAATACTAGTTCATTCAAACAGTAAACCTGTTTTATCTTTAGGGAGAATATACTCAAGTAGAATAAAAATATATGCTTGTGTTAGCTATAACATAACTCACAAGACATAGCTGTTTTATTTTTTAAATTAAACTAACAACATTGAACTCGTCTTGTTTGGCAGAGATATACCTAACCTTTGAACTTTAATTTTTAAACATTTGGGATAGTTTTTATGAGAATGCTTTATTTTTTTCATTCCAAGTATTTAGAAATTGTTTCCTTAATTTATGGGGGTTTAAGGAATATTTAATTTATATAAGTGGGATCTCTAAGTCGTTTGGAATAAAGCATAAGGGATTTTTTTTAGGAAGAGAGAGGGATAGAGAGTAAGAAAATCGATGAGAGAGAAACATCCATCAGCTACCTCCTGCACACCCCACTGGGGATGTGCCTGCAACCAAGGTACATGCCCTTGACTGGAATCGAACTTGGGACCTTTCAGTCCGCAGGCTGATGCTCTATCCACTGAGCCAAACCAGCTAGGGCCATAAGGGATTTTCTTAAGCTAATTTGGCAATAATATCTAGAGTCCAGAAAATATTACACATATATAACATACATATATACAGAAACACACAGACAAAAAGGAATAGATATCTTATGGCTTTAATTCTACAAATGTCCAGCCAGGAGTCAGCTATAAACACAGAAATACAAAATGCACTGATTTATATAAGCATTGGTTCTTGTCTTTGTCTGTTTATATTTTTATCATAATTGTGTTTCTGGGAGATGGTACAAGTTGAGATTACCTGCTCAATATGAATAGGAAAGCTTCCTACTAATATTTGTAGAGGAGGCTTTTAAGATTTTTTTTTTTTTGCCCTGTAATGTAACCTTACGGAGACTGTAGACTAAATTTGTGGCGAGAGACCGAGGATAAAGCAAATATAAGACAGGGTGTCTCCAAAGCTCATCTACCTGGATAAAATATCCAGATCCTTTCCGATTGGATTTTTCAGCCTCAGCTGGTTGATTTTGGGGTCCCTGAAATCCTGGGGAACCTCCAAGGGAGGCAGGGGCCTTAAAGGGTAGCATGTTGGTGTAGACACATGGGGGTAAGGAGCACGGGTAGTTTGGGATATTGGGAAGCAATGGTAGTTTGGTGGAAGGTTCACAGGGAGAAGAGAATGAGGAAGTGGCAAGGCAGTGCACAAAACCCTTTCAAGAAGTTTGGCTGTTACAGGGGGAAGGCTGGGGTGGATGGGAGGCGGATGCTGGGGGAGATCAACCGAAGGACTTGTGTGCATGCATATGAGCATCACCAATGAATGAGAGACACTGGGGTGGGGAGGGGGGCAGGTGGGGACTTGTGCTGGGGGGTGGATATTGGGGGGGGAGGAAAACATATGTACTACTATTAAATATAAGTTATACTGGAAACAAATTTTTAAAAAAGAAGTTTGGCTGTTGAAGGAGAAAAGCAGCAGCTAAGAGGGAAGGGGGGGGTGATGAGCTTGAGAGAGGCAGTTTTGTGTGTTTTGAACGGGATGCTTAAGGGATGAGCCCTCGCTCCTGCTTCCACCCCGCCTTTAGTGCTCAGATTAGAGGTGAGAAGTGTCCAGGCAGGTATGTGATCAGCCTGAGCCACAGGGAACAGGCTGAAGTTCTGTTGTGACTGCCATTTATGAGCTGCAACAGGATCATCCCCCCCCCCTCCCGCCCCAGCTTTCTCGTCTTCCAAAAAAGGGAAGAAAAGGCTATTGCCCCGTCAGAATAACAGGGACTGTTTACCAATAAAGAAGACAAGGATGTAGTGGCTTCGAAAGCAGAGCAGCCACAACCCCGGTGCGCCTGCCTCCTCAGTGCTTAGCTTCCTGGCGGGGGAGGGCGTGCCTGTGCGCTCTGCCATTCTCGCAGCCCTGAGCTGGGACCCTGGTGCCCGCCAGAAAATGCCACCTTCAATAAAGAAAATGGCTGCCCCGAGACACATCCTCTTTGGCAAAGCTTACTCTGCGGCTGTGTCCACCAGGGCCACCAGGTGGCGACGGAGGATCACGGACGGGCTTGGCAGGCTAGCTCAGGTGCCTGGGAGCCTTTTAGCTTCTATGGCTCTTCGCCCCATGGTGGGATCACCCTCTAGCGTGAGTGACAGCTCTGTTCCCTCTCCGTGTCCCCATCCAGCCCGCCGGGGAAGCCCGGGTACAAGTTCCTTCCCAGAGAGAGAGAGAGAGAGAGAGCTGGGGAGGGAGGGAGCCTGCAGGGCCTGGCTGCATGCACCTGTCTGAGCACCTGAGCCTGGGAATGAAATATGGCTTGGGACCTTTTTAAGTACAACAGACGGACTGGAACAGGAAAGGCTTAGAGAAAGGGGGATCACAGTGGGAGGAGGGGGAAAGGAATACCACTGTTCCTACCTAGGAGAAGACTTTGTCTGTTAAAACCTCATTAAAGACTGTTGCTAGGGGCTCTTGGGGATGCTGCCGTTGTCAGCGGGAAAGTAGGGGTGCTGGCGCTCTCAGAGGAGGAGACAGACTGCTTTCTGACATGGGGGCAGTTTGGGGCTCCTTTCTGCTCCCTCCTCCAGGAGAGGAGCTGCTGTACTCACAGGAAGTGACGTGAGCTCGCAGTGGGTGAGCAAGGACTGGGCCCACAACACTCACTGCTCAGCTCATTCTTCCTCAGCTCCTTGGCTGGTTTTGAGGAGAAGAATGTGCTCACCGAGCTGGGAGAGACCTGGCAGGAGAAACCCGCAGGTGGCCAGGGGGACCCAGCTGCACCCGCCCAGCAGCCTGAAGACCCCAGCACCCTAGAGCGTCAGAGCAGCCCCCGAAGACTCCAGCAGCTCATGGAACTGGAGAGCCAGGCCAGCAGGTGAGAACTCGACTGTGGCGGGCTCCTGCTCCTATTGCCAGGGTTTTTGCCAATGTCCACACCCCAGAACAAACCCTGACACACCGAGCAGGCCCGTTACCTTTTGCAGGTGTGACTGCTTAGAAGCCAGTACGATGCTGACTGGCAAGGAGCATCTTAGGGGCCCGTCTACATGGGGTTCATTTTGAAGCCATGGCATCAAATCTGGTAGACCAAGCCCGGAACGCAGAACCATATTATCTGGCAGCCATTTGCGCCAAGAATACCTGGGTTGGAAAAGGCATGGGTTGCCTCTACCATTCATGGGGACGAAAGTTCTCAGATGAAGGCGTGCCCTGGTGTGGATGGGACTCCCTGCCAGAGATAACGGAAGTGCAGTGAAGTGTTCCACTGCCGCCACCACCGGTTTGGCCTTGAATGACAGCATTTGCATCCTCCCTTTGCTCCCTAGAGATATTGCCCAACAGTGGCCATGAGTAGGGAATAGCCTCATGTGAGCCAGCTATACTGGCCATATACACATGAAACAAGATGTACAGGACCCTGGCTGCCTGCTCTCAGGGAGCACACAGCATACGGTTACTGGACAGAGCACCTGGCCCCCAGCAGGTCTGTCTATGGCCAGCTTGACTTTGTGCGGGAAAAATTTCACAACGCGAGTCCAGGCATTGTCTGAGTAACACTGGGGCCAGTGAAACAGGGAAGAGCTTAGCATGGAAGAAGCGATGGGAGAGCTTAGCTCTCTGGGAAGCCAGAGAAAAGGGGTCCTTAGGAATAGATTCAGGGGGCTGGCCTGGAACAAACTGCTGCTGCCCATTGCTCTCCTGGTTGCAAGTCTCCTGGGGACCCTTAGAGGTTAAGAAAGTAACAGCTGTGGGGTAAGAAGAGGGAGAAGAAGATGGGAAAGTGAATGGCCCGGGCGGCTCCGCGGAGGGAGAGCATGTGCCGGGTCCTTTATATTGAGGTTTTTAATCTTTCTCTGGCTCTGTATTTTGTCCCCTATCTGTCTTTCCAGGTTCCCACGGGGCTTTCCCTCTCAGCCAGTCTACCTCCTTCAGTTTCAGTGGTGCATTCCTGTGTCATAGGTGATGTAGGAATGTGCACAGTGACTGGGCACATTGAGGCCTGGGGTGAGAGGGCGGGTACCCCGGAAGGGCTTCCTGAAAGAGAAGGTGTTAAATGCAAAGGTACGAGAGAGGTCATTCAGTATGGCTAGAGCTTCGGGTACACGTGACATCATTGGGGACGATGTGGCTGGGGAGCCAGGCAGATGCTAGATCATGATTGTTTCTCCCCCTCCCCACTCTTAAACTAGTTGAGGTCTTGGGCACTGGATTCTCCGACAAGGGAGTGATGCCCTAGACCCTAGGCCAGGCGGAGGCAAACCACATCCAGAGCATCATCTGGAGCCGCATGTTGGAAAGAAACCCAAATCAGTCCAGGGCAGTGTGCGCCTATAGAGCTGGCCGGAGGCTGCTGGGAGCGGGCAGATGTGATCATGAATGGCACATATGGGGCAGTGGTGGCAGTGGTGCCACACCGGATGCCCTGACTTGCAGCAGGCAGCTACGGCAGCTTTAGTATCCGAATGGTGACCTGAGAGCAGGCAGGGTGAGAGGAAGTAGGAGCCTGGCCAGAGACAGGCCTCGGGAACTGGCTAGGAGGTCAGATGCCGGGCCAAGGGCTGTGTGTTGCGGCTGAAAGATGACGACGCAGAAAAACCATTCTACCTGTCAGTTTCCCGCCTCTGCTCGTGGGCAGTGCCTTCCAGAATTAACCACATCCAAGTCTCTTCCTCGGTGACGCTTACACTCATGTGTCTCTCTCCCTCAGCCCTGTGCTCGCTGGGAAGTTCACTGGATGGTATGGGGACAGGAAGCTGATCCTAGGAAGGGGCTTTGCAACCCAATGAGTGGGCGAATTCAGTTGTCAAGTCTCTAGTACCCCCATGATGTGCCCTAACCAAGTAAGCCACAGGCCAAGTTTAGGATTCTGTGGGGGTCCTGGATGATTGGGGTCTTGCCACGGATTCACGGTGTCACGTGGGTCACCTTGCCTGGGTTTTCTCATCTGTAAAGTTAGTGAGACCACCTGTTGACCTCAGGAGTCTGGAAGAGCCAAAGCTCAGTGATTTGCAAGGGTCATTTTAAAAACATCAAATTAAAAAAAAACGCACAAAAACTTGAGGTGGCAGTCATGGGACTGGGGTTCAGAAACTCTGTTTGAGCCTGTTTGCTATCAGCTCTCAGTGTGGACGCGCTCATCTTCCCCCTATTTCTTTCAGGGTGAGAAGCCCCTCGAGCTGTATGGTCACTGTTACAGTCACCGCTGCCGCCGAGCAGCCTCATGTTTACATCCCAGCCTCCCCAAGTGGATTGGACTCCAGCTCAGCCAGGTGAGAAGGGACAATTTGGGACATGTTCTCTGGGCTGTTTCCTCCATGGAGCTAGAGGACTGGACTTCTATCCCATGTCTCTTCTCTCGCATAAGCTCTAGTGCCTCCCCCAACTCCTAGTGGCCATTGGTTAAGGGGCCACATAGCGCAGCCCCAGTACCTATCCCAGTGAAAGGCTGAGGTGGGACTTCCTAGGGCTCTGCCATCCATAGAATCTTGGCAGTGGCTCTTGGGGGGCATTCATGGGAAGGCCAAAGAAAGCCCACTGAAGCCAAGACGTATGTCTGTCTCCCTCACATTATCCATCATAAGGACAGACGCACACTCACTGCCTCACGTGCATTTCTGGCCACACCTACAAGCTTAGAGTGTAGGAAGGGAACCATTGCAGGGAGTCTGAGTGAGGTTTGTGTGTGAGGGTAGGATCAGAGGGTCCTCTGCTGACATCAGACACAGAAACGGGACTACATTGGAAACCATGATGAGCCCAGCATGAGGCAGACCCTGTTTCCAATGTCACCAGGGGCCTAGCCAACACGAGGTGACGTCTGGGCCTCTGGAGCTCCATGAGTGACAAGACGGAGGTTAGATTGCTCATGTCGATTCACAGAGAGTGGAGAGGACCAAGTCTAGGATTGTGGCTTGGAGATTCTGCTGGTCCCAATAAAAGAGGAAAAAAAGTGCAGTCAGAGAGGAGAGGTGGGCAGGCCACTGCGTTGAAGTCTGCAGGGAGGGGTGCGGCGAGGGGGCCGGGCTCTGGTAGGACTGAGATCTGTATGAAGTAGGGCTCTCATGTCCACACACTGAAAGCTGAGCCCATATGGGCTTTGATTTCAGCCTGAGTTCCCAGGAGGCTAAGCAGTCCAGCAGCTCCCGCTCGCCACTTTCCTTGCCCAGTGCCAGCTGGGGCACACCTGCACCTCTGCTCCAGGCCTTCCCATTATCCTTCGCTTTCTTCAAATCAGCCGGAAGTCCTCCTAGCCCCGAACCCCTCCTTGGGGCCAGGCCTAGTCCTCTGCAATCTTCTAGTATACCCCTTTCTTTTCTTTTCTTTTTTTTAAAATTTAAATCGATTTTTTAGAGAGAGACATTGATTTGTTGTTCCACTTATGTATGCATTCATTGGTTGACTCTTGTATGTGCCATGACTGGAGATTGAACCCATAACCTTGGTGTATTGGGACGATGGTCTAGCCAGCCGAGCTACCTAGCCAGAGGTATACCTTTTTCTGTTCTGCTGTGCTCCTTCTACAGCAAAGGGATTCTCTTTGTGAAGGAATTCATGAATGCTAGTGAGGGATCTTCTGGGAAGCTGGTGTCTTCACGTTACAGCAGGTAAGAACAAGTCCCTGAATCTTTCATGCCAAACTTCTCCTGCAGGGCCCTGCGTGGTCCTCATTCCCGCATCCCCAGTACCTCATCCAGGGCTTGGCCCAGAGTAACTTCTGAGAAACCATGTATTGCATGGATAAATGATGTAATTGCCTATGGACATGATGTATGCATTTCCAGCTGTTCTCCCTACCCCAGTGCCTTCGTGTTCCCCCTTTATCATTAATTCATCTTCCACCCCACTGCCATGGCCATCCATTTCTGCCTGTCTTTGTTTCTTGCTAGACTACAAGCTTTATTTTGTGAAATACCGAGAGAATCACTCTCTACAGAAGTGGTGGGGCCCTTAGAAGACAATGTAGTGAATTTCATCTTGCCCCAGAACATAGGGATTCTCTCTTCAGTTCCCACAATCTTTCCAGCATGCCAGGTTGCCTCGTTTGAACACACATTCGACTGTAGGTCCTGATATGTGTGTAGCTTTTTACTCATCACCTCTTCATCTTCTGGTTTCCTGAAGCCTTGTGAGGGTTTCCCCTGGGCGACGTCAATGAAAACAACTAACACCGAGACAGCATGCGCCCCGGGAATGTTTTCTTAGGACACAGCGTCTCACTGTCGGGGCGAGGATTTTAGAAACAGAGCAGCATCCTGGTCTTATTTGAGGACTTGACAAGACACTCAACTTTCTGAGCCTCGGTTTCTTCATCTGCAACTCCTTAGGGTGGTTTTTGTCGCCAGTTTTTTAAAAAAATAAATTTCATTGATTTTTCACAGAGAGGAAGGGAGAAGGATAGAAAGTTAGAAACATCCATGAGAGAGAAACATCGATCAGCTGCCTCTTGCACAGCCCCTGCTGGGGATGTGCCCGCAGCCGCCATACATGCCCTTGACCGGAATCGAACCTGGGACCCTTCAGTCCGCAGGCCGACACCCTATCCATTGAGCCAAACTGGTTTAGGCTGTCACCAGTTTTATTGAGCTATAACTTACATATCATAACTTGCACTTTTTAAAATGCACAGTCCAGTCGTGTTTTAGTACATTTATAGTGTTGTGCAATCATGAGCACTAACCAGTTCCCCATGAACATTTTCTTTTTCTTCTTTATTTTTTAAAATATATTTTATTGATTTTTTTACAGAACCGAAGGGAGAGGGATAGAAAGTCAGAAACATCGATGAGAGAGAGACATCGATCAGCTGCCTCTTGCACGCCCCCTACTGGGAATGTGCCCGCAGCCAAGGTACATGCCCTTGCCGGAATCGAACCCGGGACCCTTCAGTCCGCAGGCCGACGCTCTATCCACTGAGCAAAACCAGTCTCGGCCCCATGAACATTTTCATTCCCCCAGACGGACATCCAGTACCCGTTAGCAACTCCCCACACCACCAGCCACACAGCCCCTAGCTCTATTTTCTATCTCCATAGCTTTGTTCAGAGCGGCTGTGAGTGTAGAAGTAATGTCTGTAAAACCTCAAGCACCCCCAAGGGAGCTGCCTGGCCATCTCGCCTCCACCTCTATGAGTGTCATTTGACTGAACGTTGTCCTTTCTTTTGGTTTTTCTTCTCCCAGTCCCACCACTCTGGTCAATTTATTTCTTACGCTCTGACAAGGAAATTAATTTTTAAAATTACATTTACCATCCAGTCCAAATGGTAGGTAGGTCTTACGACAAGCCAGTGGACTTCTTGATTGGATAGTGAGAATTGTCCAGTGCGTTGTTTTCCCCATTTTGCCTCAGGAGGCTCTGAGATAAGCTTAATTCTCAGAAGAAATTCCAGCCTGGACTGAAACTCTAGCTCACCCCTTCCTTTGGGTGTGACCTTAGGCGTGCCATTTGCCCTCTGAGTCAGTGCTCCTGGCTACCTCAGGGTCATTATATGGCTCCTGTGAGAAGGAGCTACACTAAGCATCCCGCAGGGCTTGTAGTTAGTAGTCCTTCCATGGCTATGGTTTTGTCCTTTAACTATTAGTGTGTGTTACAAAAAGTCTTGTTATTGAAAAGTGATGATGAAAAAGGGGAAAGAAAAATCTCACTTCCTGTAACCCAAGCCCAGGTGTATGTTGGAATGTTTTCTTTGTTCCCATCTGTAGTGTCTTAGTTTCTGCTGTGAGTGGGCTCCTAGTGACTGTCACATGACAACTCACATACCCATGTGGGGAGAAAAGACCTGCTCTTTTCCCACCGGTCAGTGACATGGGGGGCCCTCATGGTATACACAGGCTCAAGAATCAGAGCCATGCTTCACCATGGCACCATGGTCGGCAAACTGCAGCTCTGGAACCACATGTGGCTCTTCGGCCCCTTGAGTGTGGCTCTTCCACAAAAGACCACGGCCTGGGCAAGTCTATGTTGAAGAATTGGCATTAGAAGAAGTTTAAAAAATGTGGCTCTCCAAAGAAATGTCAATCACTGTACTGTTGATGTTTGGCTCTGTGGACGAATGAGTTTGCCCACCACTGCCATGGCAAATCCTGTTTGCCCCCCATGCAAGGGCTTTTCTCCAAGAGAACTATGCCTCTTTGGTGCCAAGTTTAAAGCTTCTTGTGACATTTTGCGTAAGGGGTGATCGCTGGCCGTGCAGAGTCACGTCTCAGCTGTGTTAACGAGAAAGGCATCCCCACTCACGACTGTGGTAGTTACCTGGCTCTCCTTTTCCGCTTTCCTCTTCCCCCGCCACCCCCGGCAGCATCGGCAATACTGAGGACTCCTTCAGCACGGAGAAGAAACACACATATGACAGCACGCCATACTCTGAGAGGTGAGTCTGCTGTCTTACCCGGGAGCTCGCAGGTCTGCAGAGGAGAAACAGTTGAGGGATATTTCCACACCAAGTCTGCTTGCTTTTGCCTCCTGTCTGACTGCTTCTGATCCACTGTCGGGTCTTTCACATCACGGTGCAGCCCTTACAGGGATGTCACACCAGTGTCAGCTAAAGCCTGTAACCCAGCTCAGACTGGAAGGTGGACTCAAAGGGCTTCTGAGAAAGGACATGGGATTAGAACCTAATTCACTAATTCATGAACTTGCAAATATGACTTGAAGGAAAAGAACTGTGCAAGAGAGTGGTGAGTGGGAAATGAAGAAACATGGGTTGGTCTCATCAAGAATCCAGAAAAGACTCCGAACTATTCATTTGAAATGAAATGAAGGTGTAGAGAGCATGTCATTCAGCAATTTCAAAAGCTGTCACTAGATGACAGCAGTCTTAGAATGGTCTTAATGAAAAAAAAATAGGACTGTTTTTCTTTTTAAAATATTTTTTATTGATTTTGGAGAGAGAGGGAAGGAGAGAGAAAAACATCGATGAGAGAGAGAAATATTGATTGGTTGCCTTCCATACACACTCCAACTGGGGATTGAACCCACAATGTAGGCATGTGTCCTGGCCGGGAATCAAACCTGCAAACTTTAGGTGTGTAGGATAACTCTTAACCAGTGGAATCACCTTGCCAGAGCAAGGAGTCTTGTTTTTTAATTCTTAGGATAGGGGAGCAAGGAATCTTAGAGATGCAACTTGCTCAGGTCACAGTGAAGAAAACAGGTCTGGAAAGAATAAATAATGCGTTATAAGTCACACAGTAAGTATTACAGGGTCCAAAAGTGTATGGTCTGAGAGGCAGGGCTCAGTGGTCTCGGCCATGAACAGAAATGCCATCAAGACAGGCGGCCTGGCAGGGCATACAGCAAGCATGTCAAACTCAAAGGCTAACACAGGCCAAATGAACAAGGTTTAAGTTTATCTGGGCCACAAAAAACAAAACAAAACACAAAAGCTTCCATTTTCATAGAAATGTAGGTTTACTTCGATAGAGACCTATCAAATACAAAGGGCTGAAATATTGTCATCATTAACCTAATATAATAGAACATTTTAATAAAAATTAATATCTTTTCTTGAACATTAGCTTACGAGACACTGAACAACTCTACCAATTAATAAGCATAACACAAATAAACCTATTTTTCTTGTCCTCCAAAAGCGAAATATTTCCTGTTGCGCGCACCAAACAAGTCAGTCCAAGACTAATGAGGTGGCCATTGGCTGCTAGAATATTCGCTGCTGGTGTGAGTGGAGAGAATGGTGTGCCTGCACGTAAGGTGCATACGGGAAATAAATGTACCACAATTATAGTGATCAGTCATTAGTGAACATTGTAGTTTGTTATTAATAATTGTGTATAACAGGATATTGTAAAAAACCAAGTTACGGGATTTTTATTAAAATGCTTCTTACATGCCGTTATATTGGCTGGGCTGCAAAAATATTCATTGTGAGCTGCATGCAGCCTGCGGGCTGTGAGTTTGACATGCTTGGCATACAGGTATATGTCTCCTGTAGGAGCAGACATGGGTCTTCCTGTTCTAGAGGGGAGCAGTTAAGCTAGGCAAGGGTCAGGGAGAGGAAAGCTGACTGGAATAAGAATTACATTGGGGTGTCTGCACATTTGATAGTTAGTATGAAGATGCATGACCACTTTCTGGAAATGATGTGAGGCTCCACAGTGGCCTAGGCTGGCCCAGGGCTGCGTGGCCAATTGCACACCACGGAAATAGTCTGGCAGCAAACCTAGGCCTGGCTGTATCAAGCTGGAGGGTATGCCTGTATCACATTAGTAGTCTGCATGCCGGACTGACCACCAGGTTCTTGTTTTTCATCTCACAGAACAAGCGGAGGAATCTGTACTTACTGCAACCGAGAGATCAGAGACTGTCCAAAGATCACCCTCGAGCACCTTGGCATCTGCTGCCACGACTATTGCTTTAAGGTAAGGAAGAGGGTGTAGCTGCTGAGAGCATTGTCTAGAGCAGTGGTTCCCAACCTTTCTGATGCTGCGACCCTTTAATACAGTTCCTCATGCTGGGGTGACCCCCAACCATAACATTATTTTCGTTGCTACTTCATAAGTGTGATTTTGCTACTGTTAATGAATCGTAATGTAAACATCTGTGGTCTTAGGTTCTACAGCTACGGTTCTCAGCCTGTAGGTTGCGACCCACAGGTTGAGAACCGCTAGCGGGGTCGTCCGAGACCATCGGAAAACACAGATGTTTACATTACGATTCATAACACTAGCAAAATGACAGTTATGAAGTAGCAACGAAAATAATGTTATGGTTGGGGGTCACCCCAGCATGAGGAACTGTATTAAAGGGTCACGGCATCAGAAAGGTTGGGAACCACTGGTGTAGAGTTAGGGAATGTTAGGGTTCGCGAGGCTTCATCTCGGTATGATTGCACTCCATCAACTTTGCAGAACTGGGAGCTGAATGAGCTTCCACGTTCAAGGGAGTGAATAAGTGTTGGGGACCGAAGGCCAACTCGAGTGGGCTAATGAGAGGACAGGACATGACGTGGAAAGGGAAAAAGGGAGTCTGGAGGACTCTCTTGTGTGGCTGGTTTTGTAGGGGAGCAGTGCAAGAAGACAGCAGATCTTTGCAATAAGAAGGGGACAAGGGAGATAACTTGAGGGCCAATTGTGTTCTGTGGACTCCAAGTAGGATTGCATTTTTCACCATATTGTTACAGGTGGTTTGACAAAGAACATTTAATTTCCCGGTTCCCGGACTTATGTGAAAATTCCTAGAAGATGCTGTCAACTTTTGGTTATATACTTAATTCCAGAGCACTCCTGTTAAACAGCAAAATCCCAGGAGCCTGAGAAATCAGGAGCTCTCAATGCCTTTAGTCTCACAGCGCTAGTGTTAGGGGAAGGGTCGGCCAGAGTGGGTGGGAGTCCCCGGAAAGGCTTTCTGAGGGAGGTGGGTCTGGAGTCTGGAGTGAAGGGGCCCACAGAGGTATTTTCCAGGTGGCTGAACACAAGCAAAAGCAGCTGCCTCCTGGCCCGAGGCACAGAGGGAACGGGAAGAGGAAGGGAAGAGTCCACAGGCGAAGGAGGAGGTGCGGGGAAGTAGACGTGGAGGAGCAGTGATTTTAAACTTGACTGACTGGTGCTCACGTAAGAGCTGGAGAAGTTGGAGGTGTGGCAAAATGGTGAGGCCTGATATTTGGGGGGGATTCTGAAAAGGCAGGTCAGGTACCATCAGCACAGGGTGGAAAGGGAGTTCTTTTTCTGGGATCACAGAGCTGCTCAGAACCAAGGGTTAGCAATCCTGGTTCCGGCTGAAACTGGTTTGGCTCAGTGGCTAGAGCGTCAGCCTGCGTACTGAAAGGTCCCAGGTTCGATTCCAGTCAAGGGCATGTACCGTGGCTGCGGGCACATCTCCAGTGGGGGGTGTGCAAGAGGTAGCTGATCAATGTTTCTCTCTAATCGATGTTTCTGACTTTCTATCCCTCTCCCTTCCTCTCTGTGAAAAATCAATAAAAAATATATTAAAAAAAAAAGAAATCCTGGTTCCCACATCAGAACCAACATTATCCCACTACATTCTGCTGCCTCTCAGGAAAGGTCACCCCATTGCTCAAGCTCCTTTGTACATACTGGCCTGTCAGTATCCTTAATTGGAGTTTTTCATACCGTTAGCAGGTTGATATAACATTTTAAAATACAAGCTGGTATTGTTACATTTAGGGAAAAAGGGGAGGACACGCATGGCTGCAGTGTCGTAACAACTCTTCAGTGTCCCTGTTCTTCACAGATGGTTGAGTTTTTCTGCGTTCCTGGAGGTGACGCCCACAATGATCGGCACCGTCCGTGGGCTGAGTTGAGGTTCAGAAACAGTGCTAATACATTGAGTCCTCATTTCATGTTGTCAGTAGGTTCTGTGACTTTACGCATGTAACGTTAACTTCTTCAACCAGTTTTAATGTCTAACCAAACCCAACCCGGATGTTGTAGCTCAGTGGTTGAGCATCAGCCTGCGGGCCAGGAGGTCACAGTTCAATTCCTGGTCGGCCCGGACTGCAGGCTCGATCCCCCGTGGGAGGCTTGTGGGAGGTGGGCAATCAATGATCCTCTCTCACCACTGATGTCTTTGTCTTTCTCTCCCTCTCCCTTCCTCTCAGAAATCAATGAAAATATTGAGAAATTAAAAAACCCCACACAGCCGAGACCGGTTTGGCTCAGTGGATAGAGCGTTGGACTGTGGACTGAAGGGTCCTGGGTTTGATTCCCTCAAGGGCATGGACCTTGGCTGCGGGCACATCCCCAGTAGGGGGCGTGCAAGAGGCAGCTGATCGATGTCTCTCTCTCTCATCGATGTTTCTGACTTTCTATCCCTCTCCCTTCTGCTCTGTAAAAAAATCAATAAAATATATTAAAAAATAATAAAAAATAAAAAACCCCACACAGTCCTACCATAGGCTAATCACTAGAAACAAAAATTAAGTACCTACAGCATCTCCTCAATGTTCAAACAAAACCATGGTATTTGACGACCTGGTTAGTGGATGTAGGGCTCAAAACCAGGCCTAGTTCTAAAACCAGGGGTCCTACCCAACTATGTAATCATCCTGCTTGCTAGTTTTTGCGGCGTTTTGTTTTGTTGTTTCATTGCTAGTTTGGTTTTGTATCTGTTTTCTGCCATTTTTCAATTGTTTGCTTCAAAGTCCAGGGCGTGCCTTCTGCTCAGTGTCTGCCTGCCCACCTTGGTTGGGTGCTCCCTCCCTACCGCACTCATGCGTGCTGCTTCACTTGTATGCTGACGTCTGGCGTGCTTTCTTTCAGTGTGGGATTTGCAATAAACCGATGGGTGAGCTCCTGGACCAGATCTTCATTCACCGTGACACCATCCACTGTGGGAAATGCTATGATAAGCTCTTCTAGGTATGTTGGGGGGGATTCTGGGAAGGTGGAATATGTTGGCACTCCAGAGGCCAAGCAGTTAGGGTTATTAGAGGGAAGAAACGTGCCCCAATCTCTCTCTGAGTCTTAACCCAGGGCACTGCTTTCTCTCTTCACCTGCATGATCAGGAGGCCCCAAGTCTTCTGTCCCTATGCCCTGTGGTCTTAGGTGGAAAGACCCTCCCCACAAATGCTTCCAATTTGCAGGGGTTATGGTCTCTTCCTCTCAGGAAGCACCTTCGATGCAGCACCTCAGTTGAGCCCTCTAGCTGCCCCGGGAGGCCAGCCAGGCCTGTGTTGTTAGCCTTGTTGCAGGAACAAGGAAATGAAGACCTAGGGCGAAAACGGGCCTGGGCAAATGCCTCGCTGGTGTATGGCAACATCAGGACCTCAACCCCGGACTTCAGGTTCAGGTTCAGGGCTCTCTGCTACAGGAACCTTGGGCCGCTTCGCCATTGCTTGGATAGCATAACATCAGAACTCAATAGCCGCGGGGTTCAGTAAAACAACATACAGCTGCGGGCAGCAGTAGGTAAAGGCCAGGTTAAGTAGGCATCTGTGGGAGGAGTTGGTGCCATCTTGGAACTGGCCTGAGCAGGAAGGGCTGCTCGGCTGGTAGATCTGCCTGCTGAAAGCCAGCAGAATCCCCCCGTCGTGTCTGAGCCGCGTGAGACCCAGTGTCAGGACACTGCCTTTCCAGATCCTGGCGGCCCTTCCTCTTCAGCACCTCCTCTGCTAGAAGCACAGACCAGAACATCGCCCTTGCAGGCACTGGAGATGGGTGGCACTCAGGTGTCCCACCAGCTACAGCCGTGTGCCGTCTCTCCAGAAGGCACATTGGCCTGCGCTGTTGCTTGTGACACCTGAAGCAGCCACCCACCCCAGAAGCCTCTTGACTGCCCATTAGATGAGATGTGTATCTCTAATCTCATGGCTGCTTCTATTTTGTGTTTGTTTTTAGCTCCAGAAGCTGATGACACCTGGACAAGTCTGGCTGTCCTCAGTTGTCCCAAGTTGCTGGTTCTTCTTCCCTCACCATTTGATTTCTTCATGCTTTCGCCCTCCTCAAGTTGAATTTGCTTACATCCAGTAGCATATGTTAACGACGCTATGATAATTACTTGTGTGTGTAGCTTTTTTAGAGGTCAGAAAGTGCTTCACATCCATGATCTTATATCAGGCGGAAGCAAAGAGGATTGAACAAGCGTTCTGTCTTTGCTTCCCTAAGGCAGGTCGGCTTCCTGACGAGTTTAGGTAGCCTGGTATGATAGGCAGCGGCAGGAGCATTGGGCTTGGTGCGTACTGACTTGGGCCAGAGAGCAAATCACGTTTTGGTTTGCATCTCTGAGTGTACCTTCGGGACTTTAGAATACAAGGGGACCACTGATGCTTCCGAGGGACCAGGTTCAAGACTGCTGACGATCCCTGGTGGGTAAATCGCAGGCATTGAATGCTAGAGATTGGCACAGGCCAATGTATAGCTTGTCTATTTGCCATATATACATGTTTAAACGTTCCATATACTTTTAAAGGTAGCTAGTTGCTTTTGATTGAAGTCTATGGCAGTTTTTATCTCCTTCTACCCCCCTTTCACTATGTAGTTGAGGTTATTTTTTCCTGCAGGCATGTATTAGAAAGTTTCCATAATTTTGTGTAACTTCGACAGGATGTGATTCTTAGGAGGCTACAGACCAAAGGAACATCTATGTCCGAACCTTGATAGCTTGGTGTATTAATACCCTTGCCCTCAATTCCCAGTCCCTAAATTTGACACGGAAATCTTGGAAAGTCGGTTTGAGAGTGTATACATTCCAGCAGGATTAAGAAGGGAGAAAGGCAACTGGCATTTCTTCAGACCTTACTATACTCCAGACATCACGAAGTAATGGCATCAATCCCCATACTCATTCTGCGCAGAGGGCATTCTTGTCCCCGGTTTACAGATGAGGGTATTGGGCTCAGAAAAGCGGTCATTGAATTCTGCAGAACCATTGCTGTCTCTCCCATACAGTAACCACAACAGCCAGCATTAATTTAGTGTTGAGTATGTGCCAAGCCCTGTGCAGAGTTTAATTAATCCTGCCAGGTAACACAACCTCCCCCCCCAAAGACCTCCCCTGAAACATGTTCTAACAAAGAGGGGAAGGGGAGGAATTGTACTGCTCCTCTGGGCATCCTGAGGGCCGCCCCAGCCCCATGAAGCACCAAACTGGCCATCTCCCTGTCCTCTTTCCATGAAAACACCTCTGAACTGAGATGTTCTTATCCGGGGAGAGATGTGCTCAGAGAACTTCCCACAGAGGAATCGGTCAACCCAGGGAAAACTCCAGCGGGCTAGCCAATCTGAGCCCAGGGCCTTCATGACCTCTTTTCCAGGCCAGACTCTGTCCCATGCGAGTGGAAACCCATTGGCTGGCTGCACTGTCTGAGGTCCTCGAGAGGAGGAACAACCTCACAGGGTTTCTGATGAAAAAATGAGGGCCTGTACTCTTGACTTAATTAGAAAATGTCTCCCATCTCTCTCCGGTTTCTGAGCCCTATGCACAGTGGCTTGTGGACTTGTTCTTCCTGCCAAAATGATCAGGGGAACATTCCAGTTATTTTCATAGATGTGCATCAGATCTGCTGTGAAGGGAATAAGGGGCATGATTACCAACACTAAATGTAAGCTGGTCTTTCTGAAGTCTACCCTGCAGCGTGGGATTTGGCACATGGTGGGCGCTGACACATAGATGCTAAGTGAATGAGTGGAAGGAGAAGAAAGGTCACTCCTTTGGGTGGGAGGTGCCATCTCTGAGTCTTGGTACAGGCCCAGCTGATGGAGTGCAGAATAAAGAGGTCCAAGATGGACTGGTTTCCCCACCTTCAACATACACCCTGCCTTTAAGGGAGTTTTAAAACCAACGTGCAAGATACTGACAGAAAGCTTGAAAGACCAATATTGATTTTCAGTCCAAAAGAACCTCTTTCAATTCTAAAAAGGCATGGAATTCTGCAGACTTGAAGAGGGGTGGTTGCATTACACTTTTGCTTCTTTTTAATTGCCTAATGTTTTTAATCACTTGCTTAACCCACATTAATGTACACACTTATAATAAATGTTAAGATACTACATTGTCAATATTAAGGCTTCCTGTTTTTAAGTGGAATAACTTGGTGTATTTGGCTGAGTGATTTATTTTCTCCTGATACCTAAAGCCATTTTCTCTACCAAAGCTGGTGAATACTTTTAAAAGCATCAAATTGAAAGAGAAAAAAATAGCAAGATCTTGAAACTATGCGCGCACAAAAAGTGAGAATTCTTGACTTGTCAGGTCTTAATGAAGAATATGTTATCCTTGGGGGGGGGGCATCCTTCCCTTTATTACAATTGCAGACAAATGGCCCCCTTAGTCCTAATTGCATACTTGCAATGACCAGAAGCACATTCTCTGTAAGCCCATTCTTTCTCTATCCCTCTCCTTTCCTCTCTGAAATATTATATATGCATATATATATATGTGCATATATACATACTAGAATCCTGGTGCACAAAATTCATATGCATATGTCTGTGGGCAGGACCAGTTTTAGAAAATACATTATTCAGTTGAGTTCTGTTTCCTTTAACTATCATCCTCTGGTAATCTATAATCCCTTTCTATGTGCCGGCCTCTAAAATAGATGAGGAGGATTATTAAGTTCTCCTTTTAACTACTCTCCCATTTGAACACCCCTGGTCCCATCAACTCTTCTTCGGCAGTAATTATGAATATGCATTTCAAACACCTTTCTCAAAGGTGTCCTCCCACACACATTGAATCCACCCTTGCAGCTGCATACCAATGGGTAAGAGAGTTTCATCTTACCCTAACCAGTATGGCTCAGTGGATAGAGAGTCTGCCTGTGGACTGAAGGGTCCCAGGTTCGAGTCTGGCCAAGGGCATGTACCTTGGTTGTGGGCACTTATCTAGTAGAGAGTGTGCAGGAGGCTGCTGATCAATGTTTCTTTCTCATCGATGTTTCTAACTATCCCTCTCCCTTCCTCTCTGTAAAAAATCAATAAAATATATTTTTTAAATAAAAGAAAGTTTCATATTACTCATTAAGGCCAGTGCCTCTGGCTATCGGAATCCTGTTGAATCAGAACGACCAGCATGGCTCAGTGGTTGAGTGTCGAACTCTGAACCAGGCGGTCACAGTTTATTACTGTTCAGGGTACATGCTCCAGTAGCGGGCTCGATCCCAAGTCAGGGGTGTACAGGGGCAGCCTATCAGTGATTCTCATCACTGATGTTTCTATCTCTCTCTCCCTCTCCTTTCCTCTCTGAAATATTACACACATACACACACACACCTACACACACACACTAGAGGCCTGGTGCACAAAGTTCATGAATGGGTAGTGTTCGTAGGCCTGGCCAGCGATCAGGGCCTCCCAGGGCCTTCCTTATCCTTGATGATGGCTGCTGGCCAGGGTCTTCCTTCATTCCGCACTGCCCCCTGGTGGTCAGCACACATAATAGCAAGCAGTCGAATCAATGAGGGGACAATTTGCATATTAACTTTTTATTATATAGAATATATATATATACACACACACACATATATATCCTATATAATAAAAGAGAAACATACAAATTTGACCGTACCTTTGCTCCTGATTGGCTATGCTACCAGCCAATCAGGAGCAGGCTCACAGCCAAGTGGCGGGAGTGCTAGGTCCTCGGGGGTGGAGATGAAATGGCAGTGGCAATGAGCGCCCAGCCCCCGGGCGCTGTGAGGGGGAGTGGAGGCAGCAGCGGTGGTGGTGGTGGTGGCGGCAGGGAGCGCGTGGCCCCCGGGTGCTGTGAGCAGAAGTGGCAGTGAGCACCTAGCCCCCAGGGCCGGGTAGTCACAGACAGCTGGGGCTGAGCTGAGCAGGGCGATGGCTGGGTGTCCAAGGCCTAAATCCTCTGGTGAGGCTTTAGGCCTTGGGCAGGCTAGGGGTGAGCCATCAGTTGGACATCCCCTGAGGGCTCCCAGTATGTGAGAGGAGGCAAGTTGGGTTGAGGGACCACCTACCCCCAGTGCACAAATCTCATGCACCGGGCCCCTAGAGTGTGTGTGTGTGTGTGTGTGTGTGTGTGTGTGTGTGTGTGTGTGCGTGCGCGCGCGCATGCGTGTGTGTGTGTGTATTCCTGTTGAATCATCATTTTATTTATCAAGTGATCCAAGCTTCTGAGTTTTGTATCCAAAAATACAATTTGCATGCCATCTATGTCTTGATGCAGCCCAAGCACCAAAAAATGGGGATTAGACTGGCCAGCATGGCTCACTTGTTGTGCATCAGCCTATGAACCAGGAGATCACTAGTTCAATTTCCAATTAGGGCACATGCCCAGGTTGTGGGCTCCAGCGCACATGCAGGAGGAAGCCAACCAGTGATTCTCTCTCATGACTGACTTTTCTATTTCTCTCACCCTCTACCTTTCTCTCTGAAATCAACACAAAAGATTCTAAAGGATGATTTAGATAGTCCAAAGATAAAAACATGACAGAGAAATTCCTTCACCAATGAGCAGGGACCTTGGGATCCAATGCTCCATAGCTACTGGACTAGTGCTCCTGTAGCTACTTTCTCACCCCAACCTCTCTCATCTTCTAGCCTACGTGAATACAATTGGAAAAGGAAGAAGAGGTTTTACTACTTCAAAAGACAAAGACTACAACTGTAGCTCCTAACCAGGTATTTCCAGGACTTGGTGGCAGTATGTCCCCCCCCCAAAGAAACAAACACACACATAAAACCTAGAAAAATAATAGGGTAGTGTTTGTTACTTTAAACTACCATCCTGTTAAGGAGGGCAGGTTCTTATTGCACCTAGGCAAACAATTATATAACCATGAAAATTAAAAAGAAAGAACTTTTTGCAATAGCATGGATGGCCCTGAAGAGCATTATGGTAAGTGAAATAAGCCAGTTGCAGAAAGATACATATCACATGATCTCACTCATATCCTATCTAATAAAAGAGTAATATGCAAATTTACTGTACCTTCACTACACCCCAAGCCACGCCCACCAGCCACTCCCACCGGCCAATCAGGAGCTGGGTGGCCCAGCGAGCAAGCAGTCCAGGCCTGGGGAGCAGGGTGGAGGCGGCCAGGGCTGTGGGGGGCGGGGGCGGGGTGGCTGGGGTCGTGGTGGGAGAGGAGGCAGCCGAGCAGTGGGGCGGGGCAGTTCTGAGGCGGCCAGGGGGTGGGGGCGGGCCGAGGGCCACGGCCACGCGCTGATCGGGCAAAGGCCAGGGCCTGGGGGGGGGGGGGGTGCAGGGCTGGGACAGAGCCAGCCATCAGCCCGTGGTGATTTGAGTTTAGGAAGGAAAAATATCAAAGTTATCAGAGATTTGAATACTTGGTTAAATAAGGTCACGGGTTAATGAGACACACTACATGGGCTTTCCATTTAAGTGACAAAATATTTTAAATCAATATAGGCAGTGACACAATTGTGAAGAACCTTAGGTCTCTCAGCCCGGCCAAGGTGCCTCAGTGGTTGAGCATCGACCTATTTTCCAGGAGGTTCGATTCCGGGGCACAGGCCTGGGTTGCAGGCTGGATCCCTGGTGTGCAGGCAGCCGATCAATGATTCTCTCTCATCATGGATGTTTTTATTTCGTTCCCTCTTCATTCCTCTCTGAAAGCAATAAATTTTTTTTAAGTGAGAAGGCTTGCCAAAGCCAGTTTGGCTCAGTGGATAGAGCATCAGCCTGCAGACTGAAAGGTCCCAGGTTCGATTCCATTCAAGGGCATGGACCTTGGCTGCAGGCACATCCCCAGGAGGGGGTGTGCAAGAGGCAGCTGATCGATGTTTCTCTCTCATCGATGTTTCTGACCTTCTATCCCTCTCTCTTCCTCTCTGTGAAAAATCAATAAAATATATTAAAAAATAAAAAAAAATAAAGTGAGAAGGCTTGGTTCTCAAGTACAGTTTTGTCACAATAAGTTCACTTAAAAATATTATGCTTATGTGCTCTGGCCAGGTAGCTGTTGGTTAGAGTGTTGTCCTGATACCCCATCCTGGGTCAGAGCACACAGAAGAATCAAAGTGGATAAATGAATCTCTCTCTCTCTCTCTCTCTCTCTCTCTCTCTCTCTCTCTCTCTCTCTCAATGTCTCTCTCTCTGTCTCTCTCTCAATTTCTTTCTCAATATCTACCTCTCTCTCTCTCTCTCTTCCCCTTTCTCTCAATATAATAAAATTTTAAATGTATGTTTATTGATTTCAGAGAGGAAGGAAGAGGGAGAGAGACAGTAACATCAATAATGAGAAAGAACCATTGATGAGCCGCCTCCCGACGCCCCACACCGGGGATGGCGCCCACAACCCAGGCCTGTGTCCTGACCAGAATCAAACCCTCAACCCTTCAGTCTGCAGATCAATGCTCTATCCACTGAGCCAAGCCAGCTAGGGCAAATATAATAAATTTTTAAAAATTTAAATATTACACAGACATACCCGCACGTGCACACACACACACACACACACACACACACACACACACACTAAGTAAATCCAGGAGATGAAATTTAAAGCATGAAAGTTCTCTTTAGGAAAAACGAAAATTGCAACTATGGGTGGTGATGGATGACTAGTAGCCTTATTATGGTGCGCATTTTGCAATATATAAAGATATGGGATCATCATGTAGTACACCTGAAACTAATATAACATATGTTTTCAGGGATATTTCTTTTTCTTTTTTTCTTTTTTAGAAAGAGAGTGGAAGGGAGGGGGAGAGACAGAGAGACAGAGAAAAGAAACATCTGTCTGAGAGACACGTTGATCGGTCCCCCTCTCACGCAGCCCGGCCAGAGTTCGAACCTCCAGCCGAGTTATGGGCCCTTGACCGGCATCAAACCCGGGAGCCTTCAGTCCACAGTCGGACGCTCTACCTACTGAGCCAAACCGGCTAGGGCAGGGAGTACTTCTCAAGCTTCACCATTTTCCAGAATCACAGGGCTGGAGTATATCTCTCCATGCCATCACCGTGTGCGACACCTTGTCATGCCTGTAGCGGGAATGCCAGGTGTCTGAGTGGTGGCTTCTTGGCGCCCCAGGGGCTTGGTGTCATGAAAACCCAGAGGTGAAATGTCCCGATGTCTGACTCACTGACAGCACCAGGTACCCGACTTTTCTTGTCATGGGAAATAGATTGATTGAACACACTCTTAACAGAGTTTTTTATTTATTTATTAAGGTCTGGGCTCCCCTTCTCAGACATATTTAATGCCTGTAGTTGAAGGGGAATGAGGTGATGTGTGCAAGTTTGTTGCTCAGCGACCTTTGGTTTAAAAGTTTGTTTGCACTTCTTCGTCTGTTCCCCTTTTGAAACCAGCCCCACAATCCTCTCCTCACCTCCCATCTGGCAGCCATCAGTTTGTTCTCTGTATGGATGATGCTGTTTCTGTTTTGTTCATTTATTTTGTGTGTGTTTTTTTAATCCCACAGATAAGTGATATAATTATCTTTCTCTGACTTATTTCAGTTAGGTACAAATGAGCAGTTACAAAATAGTCACAGGGATATAAAGTACAGCGCAGGGAATATAGTCAATAATATTGTAATAACTATGTATGGGGCCAGGTGGGTGCTAGACTTATATGGAGGGGAAGGATCACTTCATAAATTATATAAATGATGTCTCACCATCATGTTGAACACCTGAAACGAATACACCAATATAACGTTGAATGTCAACCGTAATTGCAAAATAAAACTAGATAAGTACACTTTTGTTTGTTTCAAATGTTTTTTAAATTAGAACATGATAGAAAAGCCCGTTCTTTTGTATCCGTAACAAGGGAAGAGAAATGTAGTCTGTCACCAAAGGCCCCGATTTCTGGTCCTAAAAAGGAGTTGCAGGTTTGCGAGCCTTGCGACCCAAAGCCGCCGTCAGGGTTCGGCAGCACCGGCGTGGCCGCGCTCTGGAGGGGCTTGCCGATTCTTACTGCCACCCCATCATCCGCAGTGGGATCTGCTTTTTTTAAATCAAGATCTGCCGGAGAATTTTACACGCTTCCCATCGCGCCACCTGTGCCCCGCTCACGGCCATTTCGGACCGGATCATTTGGGGCCTGTGGCCCCCGGGGCGAACATTCCAGTCTGCCCGCCGCGGGAGAAACCTCCTTCCAAAAAGGGCGGGAAGCAGTTCGGAACCTGGGCGGGTAATCCTCGCTCTCGAAGTCAAGAGAGTAATGGAGGCACGGAACGCACGATCCCTCTCTGGGTCTGGGTGAACTCTGGGAATGTTCATGCCGTCGTAAAAGGCGGGTGTAGTAGCGATCGGGACTTTTCTTTAGAAAGTGCGATCTGGGGGTGGGGGGGCAAGAGAGGGGGCTTTACTTTTGCACCCGGCCCTGAGCTGACTGACTGCGTCATTCAACTAAGGGGAGCCAATGGGAGGCCGCCGCACCTCAACTTCCGTCCCGATGGCGACAGTGCAACGGGACCCCCAAACGATTCCCGCTGTGGCCTGGGGCAGCCTGCTGGCCAGCTCGTAGCTAAACCGAGGCTGGATGCAGTCCAGCCTGCAGTGCCCTGCCCGCAGCTTGATTTGAACCCTGAACCCCCGGCCACTGCAGGGACAGGAGCACAGACAAGGAGCCCCTGCGCCCACCCCCCCTTTTCGAGGGGTCCCGCCTTTCGAGGCGTCCTGGTTGCTAGGGCGCAGCCGCTAGCGTGCCGTGTGCACCCGTGTGCACGCTATAAGTTCTTCCCGCCTTCTGCCCTCGGCCCACAGTGCATTGCGGCAGCGGCAGCGGCGGAGGTGGCAGCAGCAGGTGCGCGTCGCGGTCGTCCGTCGTGGTGGTGGTTGCGGTGCTCCGGCGCCCGGCCGGCAGGGATCGCCAGCAGGTAGGGAGCGGGGCCCTAGACGCCGAGAGCAGCCCAAGCCGCAGGGCTTGCCCGCCCGCCCGATGATCCTTGCCGTCGGACATGGCATCTCAGGGGCCTGTAGCGATAGGTTTCCCCAGAAGAGCGTTACCCCGAATTAGGCCCGGCAACCCGCCAGCTCCTTGCGTTTCGACGCACCGTGACTAGCCCGACAACTGTAGACCCTCACCCTTCCCGGAGCCATGGCGGCCGGCACGTCTGAGACCGACGGCTCCGGGCCTGCCCCTGGAGGGAAAGTGGGTTAGGCCCCACTCCACCGGGCCTCCCCCCAGACCCGCTGGCCACAATAGGGCCCTTTGAGGCCCGGGATGTGGAAGAGGCGAGGGGCGTCCTCGGGTGCGGGTGGGGGGCCTAGGGGAATGGGAATGGGGGTCTTGGGAATGCAAGTTGGGCTCCCGTGGGGGCAAGGGCTCGGGTGGGGGTTCAGTTTAAGAGGGGCCGCGGTGTGGGATGGTTGCGACAGGAGTGACAAGAGGAGGACTTGGGTGGGGCATGGCCTGAACTTCTCTTGAGGCGCAGTTAGTGTCGGCTTTTGCATGGGGTGGGATTGGGGAGGCCATAGCTTGGGAAGGGTTGGGGGGGTGAAGCTTGGCTCAGTGGTTACGCATGCGTGGGGTGGGGCTTGGCTCAGTGGTTACGCATGCGTGGGGTGGGGCTTGGCTCAGTGGTTACGCATGCGAGGGGTGGGGCTTGGCTCTGGTTACGCATGCGTGGGGTGGGGCTTGGCTCAGTGGTTACGCATGCGTGGGGTGGGGCTTGGCTCAGTGGTTACGCATGCGTGGGGTGGGGCTTGGCTCTGGTTACGTATGCGTGGGGCGGGGCTTTTCTCAGGAGTTACGCATGCGTGGGGCGGGATTTTTCTCAGGAGTTACGCATGCGTGGGGCGGGGCTTGGCTCAGCAGCTACGCATGCGTGGGGCGGGGCTTGGCTCAGCAGCTACGCATGCGTGGGGCGGGGCTTTTCTCAGGAGTTACGCATGCGTGGGGCGGGGCTTGGCTCAGCGGTTACGCATGCAGGAGGTGGGGCTTGGCGTCAAGGCATTTGCGTGGGGTGGGGTTTGGGAGCGTGACTTGGGGAGGGGTGGGGCTTACTGTCAGAATTGCGCATGTGTGGGATATGGCTTGCGTGGGAGCGGGGCTTGGTCAGGAGTTACGCATGCCTGGGGTGGGGCTTAGCATGAAGGTTTTGCATGGGGTGGGACTGGGGAAGGTGTGGCTTGGGGTGGGATGGAGCGTGGCATCAGGAATGGCACCTGTGTGGCATGGGACTTGGTGGCGCGTGGCTTGGAGAGGGGTGGGGCCTAGCGGCAGGCTTTTGCGTGGGGTGGGCAGGGTTTGGGAGGGTTGGAGCGCAAATGGCAGGAGGGCCGCTGGGTGGGGGCAGGGATTACACTTACGTTGCCATGGAGCTTAGTGACAGGGCTTTTGCTTGGGTGGGGCTTCGTGGGTTGGGGCTTGGGAAGAGGTGGACTTGCTGTGAACATGAGTGACAGGAGGAGGACGGGCTCGTGCACGGGTTGGGGTAGCTTGGCGGTGGCGGGTTTAGGAAGGGGTGAAACACGAGTGGCAGGGGTAGGAGTTGCATGGGGACAGGGAGTGAGCTTATGTAGGGCTGGAGCCGAGTATCGGGTTCGGTGGGTATGGGCCTTGATGGCGGCAAGGCGTGAGAGGGTGGGAAGTGAATTGCAGGAGTAGGGTTTGGGTGGGGGTGGCTGATGCTTGAACCGTGGACATGGAGCTCGGTGTCAGGGCTTGTGCTTGGTGGAGACGGATTGCTGGGTGGGCCTTGAGTTAGAGGCTGAGCTTCGTTGGGGGTGGGGCGTGACGGTGGGCGGAGTGGGGGCGGACTTGAGGGTGGGGCAGTAATCTTAAAGTAGGATTGCTTCTGCGGTAGCAGTGGACCCGAGGGCGCAGTTGCTTGTATCCCTGTGGCAGGGTGCTTAGGGACAGCTGGGCACACTCAGAATGGGTGCAGCCTGAGCAGGGACACATGGCTCAGAACCCTAGCCAACACCTCTCTGCCTTTTCTTGGGACAGATCCAGTGCAGCAGTACCCTCTGCCCTTGGGCCAGGAACTGCCTGACTGGACAGACCTGGAGAGCTGAACGTTGACTGCGGGTGGAGTCCCCGCGTCTGCCCTGCCAGAGGAGCCCACTCTGACTGGTGAGCCGCTGTGCCTGGGCCTGTGTTGGGAAGGGTTTCCGTAACCCTGGCAAGGAGCAAGAGGGGTGGGTCTGCCTGTCAATAGGCACTGATTCTTCGGTGTTGGGTCACAATGAGAGGGACAGTTGTCTGTTTCCTGCAGTGTGGAACTGAAGACCTTTTCTGGGTCCCTTTTCTGTCTCTGAGTCCAGCTCCTGTGCAATTTTAAAGTCATAAGCTCTTGATTTTGAGCACTGAATCCTTGCCGCCCATCCCCTCCACCTTCCATCCCCCCAACTCCTTTTGTTGCTAGAAACTTAATTGGTTGGAGGCCAGTGACATCATCCTGTTGCTCATAGAGGGTCTTAACTTTACCACGTGACACCTGTCTGTGATAGAAACCCACCCGTGGTCCCCACTGTTCTTGGTATCCGTGACGACACTGCGCCTCTCCAGGGCGCTCGGCACCTAGCAGTTCAATTGCATTGTGTAGAACTCCAGCCATCTTCCTGACCTGTTGGGCATTTACCGAGAAGAGGAAGACTCTGCACCTCCATCCTCCCATCTTCGCCCTGGCAAAGAGGGTGCCAGGTGTCCCAGGGAGTGAGATGCCCTCCTGGTCTGTCTCCAGCTTGGAGGGCTCTGGCAGGGTCCTCAGGCGTCAGGCCCCGCCTCCTAACGCTGCCTCTTCCCCGCAGGCAGGCACCTGCAGCTCCTGTGGCAGAGTCCTCAGACTTTGAGGAAGAACCCCCAGCAGGAGGTCAGTAGGGAAGCGCTGAGGTGGGGGCAGTTTGGACTGGCGAGACCCCTCTGTACTCTACACACGACCACATGATTGGGGGGCGGGGGCTGGGAGGCAGGGACTGAATCCCTGCGAGGGGAGGTTGGGGCAGAAGAGGGGCTGCTGGTGAGGCTGGGAGTGGGCAGTAACGATGCTTTCACCCCGTTTGCGTTACAGGCTGTGGAAACCTGGAGCTCTTCTTGGCTCAGAACTGAGCAAGTCTGGGTCCAGCTCTAGCCGGTTACTAGCCCTAGCGTTAGATAAGTCCACAGAGAGTTAGAGCGATGGCCTTGACCCTGTTAGAGGACTGGTGCAAGGGGATGGACCTGGACCCCAGGAAGGCCCTGCTGATTGTGGGGATCCCCACGGAGTGCACTGATAGCGAAATCAGAGACACCATTAGGGCAGGCTTACAGCCCGTGTGCCCGTACCGGGTGCTGGGGAGAACCTTCAGGAGGGAGGACAACGCAAAGGCCGTCATCGTGGAGCTGGGCGAAGCTGTCAATTACGCTAGAACGCCCACTCAGATCCCAGGCAAAGGGGGTCCCTGGGAAGTGGTGGTGAAGCCTCGTAACCCAGATGACGAGTTCATCAGTAGACTGGGCTTCTTCCTGAAGGGCGAGGGCCGCAAGATGTCCGATGTGGCCAGCGCCCTGGGGTGCGTGCTCCCCGCCGACGAGCAGAAGTCGGGCGAGGCTGCCGCCGACAAAGCCCCAGACGTGCAGCCTCCGAAAGAGAGCATGTGGTACCGAAAAATCAAGCTGTTTTCGGGCAACGTCTTCACGGGCGCAGGCGAGGAGAACTTCGAGGCCTGGATGGAGCAGGTCACGGAGGTGATGCAGGTGTGGCCGGTGAGCGAGGAGGAGAAGATACGGCGTTTGCTGGAGAGCCTCCGCGGGCCGGCCCTGTCCATCATGCGGGTGCTCCGGGCCAACGCGGACTCCCTGACTGTGGAGCAGTGCCTGGACATCCTGAAGCAGATCTTCGGGAGCAAAGAGGACGCCCGGACCTCGCAGTTTAAGTTCCTCCAGACGGTTCAGAAGACCGGGGAGAAGATGTCGGCGTTTCTGGTGCGCCTGGAGCCGCTGCTGCAGAAAGCCTTGCAGCACAACCCCGCCTCGGCGCGCAGCACGGACCTGATCCGCCTGAAACACGTTCTGTCTCGCACCAACCTGAGCAGCAGCCTCCGGGGCAAGCTCGAGCTCCTGGATCAGAGAGGGTGTCCGCCCACCTTCCTAGAGCTCATGAAGCTCGTTCGGGATGAAGAGGAGTGGGAGGTCACCATGGCCGTGCTGAAGCAGAAGCAAAAGCCCGCCGAGGCAAAGGGCCGCAGGCCTTCGGGCAGACAGGAGCCCGAGGAAGTCAGCGAGTCCGCACCCGCACCTGCACCCGCACCCGCGCCCGCACCCCAGGTGCCCCCGCAGGCAGCGCAGTACTGTGACAGCAGCACTCAGACCGCCCAGGAAGAGGCAGCCACTGGGTCATTTAGGTGCCGGAAGATGCCCCGCTACGGGAGCGAAGAGGAGAGCACCAGCTCGAGCATGCACCCGAAGGCCGAGCCGCAATCGCCAGAAAGGGAGGAGACGCCTCAGCTCGAAGGAGAGTCGGGAAACGAGGCGGGGGCTGGGGGCGAGAGCCACCCCGAGCCCTAGGCAGCATAGGCTCAGAGAATCCAGGTACCCTCCCCCCTAGCAGGCAGCAGGGAGATGTTAACGGGGGGAAGGGGCATTCCATGCAAACAGAGTATTTGAATGGGGTAGGGAGGGAGGGCAGTCAGGCACAGGCTAAACCCCTTCGTCCTCCAGCAGTGGAACGGGACCCCACCCGTGATGCCACCCTCCCCTGGGTGAGAGAGAAGCAAAGAATCCTGAAGACCTACAGCCGACGCAAGCCGGTGGCCACCATAACCAGCAGCATGTGGGGTGTTCGAGCCATGAGCAGCGGCCCCACCATGGCAGAAGCTGAAGGAGTTGCAGCTGAGCACTCCGGGAAGGGCTCCGGCATCTGGCCTCCCCGAAATGCCCAGCCTGTGGACTCGGAGCTAAGAGTGCCCACCAGCCCAAGGGCCCCCTGGGGCCCAGAAGAACCTTCCCCGGGGCCATCCCTGCCAGAAGAAGCCAGCAGCTGCGATGAAGAAGAGCTGTGTGGGGGAAATGGGGTGACCCCGCCTCGGAAGGGAGGCCGCAGAGTCCAGCCTGTCTTCAGGATCATCTACACTGCTCTGGGGAAGCCCCACGAGGGCACCACCCTGGAGCCCCTTCGCAAGTGAGACCAGGGCAGCCCGGCCCCAGCCTGCAGGCGTTTCCTCAGCCTGCAGCCTGGAAGGGCTATGGGGGGGGGGAGCCCCAGGGGACAGCTTGGGCTCAACCTGCAGGGCGATAGGGACTTGGGCTAGTACTATAGGTGCTTTTGGGGGGAGGGGATGGAAATTTGTTCTAAAGCAGGAGGAGAAGGGGGAGCATGAGGAGAGGAGAAGGAGGGGGAGGAGGAAAACTAGGAGGAGAATTAACCAGGAGCTGATCAGGGGAGGGGGAGGGGGAGGATGATAAGAGGTGAGCAGGAGAGGAATAGGAGGAGAATAAGGAGCTGAACAGGGGAGGAGGAGGAGGGGAAGGAGGATAACGGGAGGTGAACAGGATGTGGAGATGAGCAGGAGAGGGGGAGGGGGAGGATAACAGGAGGGGAGCAGGAGAGGAGGAGGAAGAGGATAAGAGGTGAGCAGGAAAGGAGGTGGAGGAGGAGAATAACAAGGAGCTGAACGGGGGGGGGGGAGGAGAATAAGGTGAAGAGGAGGAAAAGAATAATCAGGAGCTGCACAGGAGAGGAGGAGAACAGGCGAGGAGAATAAGGAGCTGAACAGGGGAGGGGGAGGAGAATGAGGTGAAGAGGAGGAGAATAATTAGGAGCTGCACAGGAGAGGAATAAGGGTGAAGAGGAGGAGGAGAATAAGGTGAAGAGGAGGGGGAGAATAATCAGGAGCTGCACAGGAGAGGAGTAGTAGGAGGAGGAGAATAACAAGGATGTGAGCTGGAGAGGAGGAGGAGGTGAGCAGGAGGTGGAGGAGGAGGATGGATGAACAGGAGGGGAGGAGGAGGAGGAGAATAAGAGGTGAGCAGGAGGGGAGGAGGAGGAGAACAGGAGGGGAGGAGGAGAACAGGAGGGGAGGAGGAGAACAGGAGGTGAGCAGGAGAGGAGGAGAATAGGTGAGCAGGAGAGGAGGAGGAGGAGAACAGGAGGGGAGCCGGAGAGGAGGAGGAGGAGAATAGGTGAGCAGGAGAGGGGGAGTTATTGGGAGGGGGGAGTTATTGGGAGGGGGAGTGTGTTCTGTTTGTTTATGCAGGGCCACTGGAGGTGTGGAGCGAGCAGGCAGGAGAATGGGAACTGGCGAACCACCACTCAGCAGCCGCCCAGGCCCAGGCCAGCCCAGCCCCACACCTTGCCACCTTGGGCGGCCGGCCTGGGAGCATCCCTGAGCAGCCTTCCCAGGCGGAAATGAGGGGCACCTGAAGACACCTGCCAGCTGAACAGACCTACGGCAGGGCCGGGCCCCAGCATGTCATCGGGGGGGGGGGGCCTGCAATGAGCGGACGTCACCAGCGTCCATCATCCTGCAGAGCCGCATCGTGGGGCCCTCAGGGAGGGAGACTGTAGTGGGAGGGCCATGTGTGGGGGGAAGCTGAGGCACCTCAATCGGGGACCCCAGGAGGAGGGCGTGTCAACTATGTACTCTAGTGGCCGTTAGAAGTTCTTTTTTGTTAATTCCTTTTTTTCCTCAATGGATTCAATAAATGTTTTTCTTCAATAAATTTTCTTGTTATTTCAGAGACTCACCTCTGTTGCTTGCAATTGAGGAAAGAATCTGCTGGGCGCGGCTTTGGGGATAAGGATGACCTGGGACTCCCAAGTCAGCATTGGGGTGTGGCAGGGGCAGAATCCATGAGGATTGTGGAGTCCTCTGGGCTGGATGGTGTAGGGGGCAGGAACTTGTGAGCTCAGGAGAGTATGTTTGCATCCCCAGGAAGCTCTGGGGTCCACAGGAATAAGTGAGTGAGACTTGGAAGGGAAGGGAAAGGGCAGCAGGCCGGCCAGAGGACACAGCATCCCTGGCAGAGGTGGGGGCGCTCAGGGTGCCCATATGGGACACAGGTCAGATGTACAGTTCCAGAGGCCACCTGGCCACAAGGGACCTGGAATGAGGTTGGACACCCCTGCCAGATCCTGGACTCCAGGGTGGGGCTGGGTGTCTCCCTACCCTTCCGTAATCAGCCTACTCCTGCCAGCTAACACGTGGCCAGCATTGGTATAGCCACGGAGGGATGTTTGTGGGCATGCAGGTGCGTGATGGCTGAAGAGGAAAGAATGGGGAACAGGTGTGAGGGTGTGTGTGTGTTGGGCAGTTGGTGTGTTTGGAATCCTAGGTCTGTGTGATGGTAGCCACTTTCCCATGGAGAGGTGACAGGAAGAGGGCTAGCTCCTGGGTCCTGGGTTTCAGCTCACTTCCTTCTGGGCTGGCACAGAAAAGCGGTCCCTGCCTGCCCCCTGGTCCCTGAAGGCCACCCCTTTTGTCCTCTTGTCCCATAGGGAGAGTCTTTACAGAGATCAGTGTGACTTTTTCTCCCTGTTGTCCCTGGCTCCTTCACATGGAGCCCAAAGTGCAAAGTTCGAAGCCCAGGTAATTGCCAGCTAGTTCCCCAGACCTGGGGTCCAGGTGCAGATCCCCTGCTGCTCTGCACCCCACATTCCCCCACAGCCGGGATTTGCCAGTGCCTGGGAACCCCCTCTGCCCAATGAGCTTTTCCCTACCCAAATTCCATCATTTTGGGGCTGCTTCCCAAGGCCACAATCCCCCTCTAGATGCCACCTGCTCCTACACCACCCAGAGCAAATCCTTTCTTGGCGCGCTTCAACAGCAAGCACCTCCGGCTGCCCTGTTCCTCAGTGGCCTGCTGACAATGCTGAATTCCCTTGAATCCCGTGACCCTGGAAAAGAGCAATGGTTAAGAAATCTACCCCGAACAGCAGGGCTCAGTGGTTGAGCATCAACTTATGAACCAGGAGGTCACAGTTCAATTCCTGGCCGGGGCACATGCCCAGATCGTGGGCTCCATCCCCAGTGTGGGGCGTGCAGGAGGCAGCCCATCAGTGACTCTCATCAGTGTTTCTCCCTCTCCCTTTCTCTCTGAAATAAAAAAATAGTATTTTTAAATTCATTAAAAAGAAATCCTGTTATGTCCGGAAAAATAGCTTATTGCAAGGAACTGCTATGGCTAAATTGCATCTTTAGCCAGTGCCTCCGAAGGTGCTTGTTTTGGAGGCAGGGTCTTTATAGAGATGGGATTAAAGTAGAGTGAGGTTATTAATGGACCCTAATCCAATACAACTGGTACCCTTATGAAAAGGGGATATCTGGGTGCAAAGAGACATAGACACACGTAAAGGAAAGATGATGTGAAGAGCCACAGGGAGAGGGGCCCTCAGCAAGCCGGTGAGAGAGCCCTGAACACACTCCCCCCCCCCCCCCCCACACACCCTGGGCCCCAGAAGGAAGCAACCAAATCTTAATCTCCAACCTCAGGTCTCAAAAATTATGAGACAACATATTTCCAGGGTTGAGCCACCCAGTCTTGTTATGGCAGACCATGCAAACTCACAAAACTCCCTTTTCTCCATATGACTCAGGAATGCCCCTGTTTATGTCTGACAGGGCCAGACCAGGACCCTCCAAATTGCCCTTCTTTGTTTCATTTTCACTAATCAATGCGTAGGAACAGAGCAGAGTGCGTATTATCAAAGTTTGGTGTAGCTCCTCTGCTTCCCACAGACCCCTGAACTTTGGCCCAACGCCAGCCTGAGCCAGCCATCCTGATAGTTGTTACTTGCGACATGCTAATAAGGGGTCACTTTGATTCTTCTGGCGGAAAAGACATTGCTTGGACCCTTCTGGGAGGCCTTGTTTATTTTTTTCCTCTGACTCCAGATATGGCATGGGTGGGGGAAGGGTTCCCTGGCTCCTTCCCAGGAGGCCGAGCAGGACTTGCTTTGGTTTTCAAAGCCAGGAGTTGGGAGAGGGCCTAGGGAGAGGGAGGTCTTTTGAATCCAGAAACTGCATAGGAGGTTGTGTCAGCTCTCCCGTCTGGGAGATTTGGGGAAGGTTTCCTTGGCTCTCTGAGCTGGGAGACGGAGTGACGTTCCCTCACACTCTTTCTCAGAGATGGCTCTCAGGGTGGGAGTTGGGGTTGGGCAGTTCTCGCTGCTCTTGGACCTCAGAGATCCCATGGAAGGCTTGCATTGGCTCAAGGACGGAGGTCCTTAGGCTTCTGAACTGGGAGATGGGATTAAAGTAGAGTGAGGTTATTAGTGGACCCTAATCCAATACAACTGGTACCCAACTGGAAATGGAGTGGGGTGTTCTTGGTCCTCAGACCCAGGGAGTGTGGGAACTTAAAACAAGTAAGAGTATTTCCTGGCCCTGTGAAATTTTTTTTCTTGGTTTAACTACCTGCTAATACCCTCTTTCTCCTTCCTGCTCACTACATGCTTCAGAATTACAGGACTACATCAGTTCAGTATCTCCAAAAATTGGCAAAAATTTAACTTTAATGGTCTCTTTGGAAAACTTGAGCTCTCCCCAAACTGGCTCATCTAAGATTTCCCCCTTCCTCTCATCCCTGATCCTTCTTCCTCCTTTTTACCACCTCTTAGACCTTCCCTTCAACACCCCTGAATCCTTTTCTCTGTCTCCCTTCCACACCCCTGCTCCCTTCATCGTTCTATGCACCCCTCCAGACCTTTCCCTCACAACTTCAGCTTCTCAACTGCCCATAGTCACTAGATATTTTTGTCCCTGCCCACTTTGGGGTGCTCTCCAGGGACTCAGGATCCCCAAAGCAAAAACCTGAGAGTCAATATTCTAATTAGAAACACTCTGGATATTTTACATACTCAGCTTTGGAGAAACCCTGATGGCTGTTTGATGTCGCTATGTCCCTCTCCCAAAATTTAGCTCACAGCCTCCATCAGATTACACAGGGCTAAAATGCCCCCTTTACAAACATGGGTGGTACCCTGTTTCCCCGAAAGTAAGACATCTCCAGAAAATAAGACCTACTCGCTGTAATAAGAGGCATCCCCCCCCCCAAATTAAGATCTAGCGCATCTTTGGGAGCAAAAATTAATATAAGACACTGTCTTATTTTTGGGGGGAAAGGGTATGCTTTAGCCCTCTTATTGAGCAACTAACCACAACTTACTCCATCTGCCACAGACGTAATTCTAGTAAAAATGTAAAGGTGGAGCAAAAAGCCAACTTAAAAAAAATGAAACAGCAAGATTTGAGTTTCTGTGTTTAAGCCTGACTCATGGCTAAAAATTTTACAATTAAAGCCACAAGATCTCTTTTTAAATCTGTTTGTGTGTTAATGTGCATTTATGTAATAGCTTTCTATCTCCAAATGGTATTGCCAAACTAACTTTTATCTTAAAGGAGCTCTATCTTAAATGGCTTAGAGATAATTAGGTGCTCATATAAATTAAATATTCTTAAAACTCCTAGGAATGTAGAAACCCAAGTGTTTTAATAATTCAAGTTTTATAGTTAAGGTAACATTTTGGCAAAGAATAGTTTAATATTGTTCTTTTAACAAAACTTTGTCTCTGAGTTATCAGAATTAAGCATATACAAGTCTTCCTTTTTATTTAACCTGAATATGTTCCTAAATTTATACAGGTTTACTAGTCAAATAAATCAATATTACATTTACTAGATGTTTTAGATCACAAAAAATAAATCTGAATTTATTCAAACGGACTCATTATTATTTCAACAATGATTGTCTGTTAACATATGTTTGGTTAAAATAGTTTCCAATATTTTTGGGGTAACTTATAAGCTTAGACTTATGGTAAACTAAGTCAAGTCATAGATATTCTTTTAAATACCTAGATCATTTCTCAAAAAGAAAAAATGTTGAAAAATTATTATGAGGCATAAGTTTACATTTATAGACCTTTTCTGTCTTATTTTTATATGGCAAAGAGACGCTAAGTATATTAGGATCTGTTAATAAAAATGCTCTTTTTTGGCACACTGAGAAAGTGTACTATAAGGATGTATATATACTTATAATATTATCAAATGTATATTCAGGCTATTTGCTAGTTTGCCACAGAATGCTGTCACATGACAGATGGCTCACAATGATATACTTTCTAGTTTTCTCTGAAAACTAGAAGTTACTGGAGGTTAAAAATTATAATTGATGTGTGTAAACAAAACTATTTTCAGCAATAATGGCAAAGTGGGACAACTTTTTGCAAGGTATGCAAAATATGTTTTTGTTAAGGAAAATGTGAGTAATTTTGTCCGAAAATAAAGTGAGTGCTTGTTCAAAAATGAGAATGAGGAAACTGTAGGACAAAACCTGAATAGATAAAGGAAGTTATAGAGTATTCATGAAAAAGGAATTTCATTACTCATGGCCAAACTTCAATGAGTTTTTAAATAATATTTTTTAAAAAACAACGTTAGCATCAAATATTATTCAGGTACAAAACTAGAATTTGGTTATCTCTCTGTTAAAATGTCAAAATTTTCTTGGATTATTGGTTTGTTCTTCATAGATCTTAAAAGCTTTTCTCTTACTTTCTTAGTAATCTGCCTTCAAAAGCACAGATTGTGTGTTTTATCAGAATAATTTCCTGTTTTAAGTGTACCTTACCAGGTTCTTAAAGATTTAGGAAAATCAAGTCTTACTTCTAAAAGAGCCCAGCACATTTTAAAAAAAACAACCATATTATCTTATGTTTACTTTGAAAAACTTTTATTGTCACTTTGGTTTAATAGGTAGTCAAGGGGTGTTTCTCACTGACAAATGATTCTATTTAATCAAGTGTTCAAATTTCCTGACAACTTTTGGCATTTTGCTTTCCTAAAATCAAATTCTAACTGATGTCTTCTTAATCTCAGAGTTTGGGGATATTCCAGAGGGTGCCTGGAGAATCATGAAGGATTTGTTCTTTGAGAGGGGTGAAAATGACTCGGTTTATTTAATATCCTAAAACTGTAGGGAAGTGTCAAAACTTCGAAAACGCTTAGCTTTCCCTAGATTAAATTTGTATGGCTAAAATATTACTAATATACATATTGTTTAAGGCTCAACCTGTGCTTCCACTGTAACATAACCGAGGTCTTTTCTATGGGCTTAAGTATTTACAATCATATTTTCCCTGCCACCAATGCAAATTAGGACTGGAGTAACATAGGTGGCAAGAGTACAAATGTGCAACCCCCCATCTGAGCCCACCACCTGTGCCCCTGGGAGCTTCCACCTGGCACCCTTGACAGTCTTGCTGAAAACCAGCCTGCTGGTGGAGCAGACACAAGAACTCAGCATTCACCTCTGCCAGAGGAAGGCACCTGGGCCCGGTCTGGCTTTCAGCTCTGCATCCCCTCCACTGGCTACCATGTGGGAATAAAATATACAAATTGAGAAAAAAAAATCCAGCAACTATTCCTTGGACTAGGACGTGTTATCTAGCTAATCTTGTTAGTCCTTTAATTACTTTTTTTTCTTACCTTACCACACTATCACCTCTTTCCAGGCACCATATTATTCCCAAATTACATAATTGCGTTATAGCTATAAGACTAGGCACAGAATCCCAGCCCCTGAAGGAGTCTGTGGCTTTTATTTCATTCCATATTCTCAATAAGCCCTGGCGTAAAAAGCTAAGAGACTGGAGGATACCTAAAAGACTTGAGTGCTGTTGTAAATCATGTATGGCCACCTTTGTGCCTGGAGCTGCTGCTGTGTGAACCACTCAGAAGGTTTGCCAGAACTCCCCAATTAATAGGCTCTGCTCCAGGAAATAACCACGACTATTGCCAACCTTCCCGAAAGCACCAACTTCATAAGTAGAGGACTCTGGGAACTCCAGTGAGTGGTCCTCTAAACTTTCCTGGCATTGGACATGACTCTGGTTTCTCGATGGTGCTTTTGTACAATAGCCTGAAGTGATGCTGTACATTTGTTCCTAAAAACCTCTCTGACATCCATGCTATCACCAAAAATATTCAGACAATCCAAGAAATTTATCAGATTGTTTCTGTTCTCCTCGCTGTGCCATCAAGATGTGTCAGGTGCAATGTCTAGGAATCGTCTTGACTGACTTCTTCTGGGGTGTAAGTCTTGGTATTGCTCCCTATTCAACCTTTAGTAACTATGTTTAGTGATTTTCCCAAGTCTATCTCAGTAAATGCTAACAACCCCCAACAGCTGTCTTTCCAACAGCACTCTCAACTGATGACACAACTAGTCATTCAGAACCAGCAAGAACATGAAAGTCAGTTCACCCTTGAAAACTATCTGGAGCTACCTTATGGACTCTGATCTCATTCCTAATATTGTTTAAGGACACATTTGGTTTGTTGTAGCAGGAGGGACTAACGAATTGTTCACAATTAACCCCCTCCCCTGTTTTGTTTTTTTTTTTTACTTTCTGCATTGGCCAAACTTGAGGAAAGTTTCTCTCCTTCCTCCAAGTCCTTGAACTGTACTTGTACCCAAGCCTGAAAAATCCCAAAGATGAACATCTGCCAAACCAACGTGTTTTGAGAATCAGCTGATCCTAGACAGAAACGTTTCCTGTCAGGCCTGTTGTTCATATCTTTCTGCTTTTCCAGAATCTTTCTTTGAAAGATTATGCTCATCTCTTCTTGCTCCACTTTACTCTATAAGAGAAAAGGCTTTTTCTCTTTGGTTTTGAGATGTTTGCAGATTTCTGAGATCAAAGCATTCTCCCTTTCACATTACAGTGTCTGCTTAAGTCCAGATTTGTTTTTATTTTACATATCCAAAGTTTTCACTGGAATGTCATATGTGATAATGATGTTCGTAGAACCATATGTGACCAGATATTTTTAATGAGTTAAGTTTGACTGTATGAAGCCAATGCTTACTTCCAAAGCCCTCTTAAACACACACACACACACACACACACACACACACACACACACTCACACACACACACACATACACACATACACACACATACACACACACAGACACACACAGACATACACACACACACACACACACTCACACACACACACACACATACACACACACTCACACACACACACACTCACACACACACACTCACACACACACACACACACACTCACACACACACACTCACACACACACATACACACACACACACACACACACACACACACACACACACACACCCCGATAGCTCACACAGTTCCCAGCCTTCCAAGTGGGTAAGAAATGTCACTTCTCAGAAAGCCCTGGAACCCTAGGATATTTAAGAGACCTGAAGAAGAAAGGACTCATTCAAATCTATCGGTATTGGAGGCGAAATCTGATGGTGACTCTTCGTTTAGCTTCCTAACCTTGAGATCCTTTTAAATGTCCAGTCTGAGAATCCTTATAAAGTATTCCAGCTAAGTAAACTTTAAAACACCTATCTGACACAATACTGTGAATGTAGTTAATTCCACTGGATCACACACTTAAAAATGTCAAAATGCCATTGTGAAAATGGCAAATGTTGTGTTACATACATTTTACCATGATTTTAAAAAAATGACAATATAATATACCAAGACCTTTTTAATTGTATGCTTTAAATGGGTTAATTGTATGACATGGGAATTTAAATCCCAATAAGCTATTTTTTAAAGGCCTATATTACCACCTGAAAGGAAAATTACAATTCTTGCTGCACCTACAGTAAATATTTAGGCCAAATATAATGATATCATACTTATTTTGTTATTAAGAATAATTCTTAATTAAAAGAAGGGCAGTTTTACAGATAGATTTAATGGTTCAATAGAAAGCTATAGCGCTCTATTGTACTTTGTCAGATTCTCGCCCTGTTTACTGTCAGCCAGCTATTTTTGCACCGCCTTGTAAATTGCAAGTAACTGATGGTTTTCTCACCTACATACGAATTGTCCTATATCCTGTCACTTTGCACAACCCTTACCAAATTTTCAATTCTTCTGGCTTCCTTCAAGATCTGGTCACAAACCTCCAAAATAATGCTTCCAATTCTCACCATCACTACCCCCTTATCTCACCTGGCATCACTGAGACCTAAAACCTGACTGCCCAGATCCTTAACTGGACTCTAGGTTGCCTTGAAGGTGGCCTTATGCTTTTCCTCCCTCCCTAGCCCAGACTCTGAAGCTTTGCAAGGTAAATCTGAAGATGTGACATAAATCTTAGGACTTCTCACCAGAATGGACCCTACATGGGCGGGATTTTTCTTTGGCCAAGCCCCTGTCTAGGTCACCAGAGAAATCATGCATGTCTCTTATGAGACATAACCAAGACTGTGGACAATGCCACAGATAGCATAAAGTAATTCAACAAACAATGCTACATAATTGAAAGATTTTTATCCACTGTCCTCTTAGATTTGAATACAAACATTTACTTTACTATTTCTCTCTTCATTTTAGCATTCCTCTTTTAAGGTACCTGCTCTTGAGGACCCTAAAACTACTGACATTTATCACTATCTCTCAGAGGATGGTTCAAATGATTTTGCAAGAGCAACATCACAACTTGCCAGGAGACTGTTTTTTAAACCCTGTGTTGTCCCTTTCAGGAGCTCTATAATAGTCTGAATTGTTCAGTGATGATACATATTCATCTTGAACAAAAGTGGGGACTGAATGTTTTAAATTTTACCTGAGCCTTGTGATTCTGGTAAACAGCAAAGGTTAAGCTATCTTCCTTCTTTGTGTTCTGAGAGAGGACTGATTTCAAATAACCTCCCTTCCCTGAAGGACTCAGGTAAGACTCAGAGATGTCGCTCTTGTTTATCTACGACAAGGCCAGGCACAGAATCTCAAATTCCTTTTCTTTGTCTCATAAATCATTTGCTAAATTGTTTTGTCCCCAATGATGAACTGGGAAAAAATGCTTAGGCAAAGTTTGGGTCAGCTTCTCTTCTTCCCCCAAGCTCCTGAACTTTGGTCTATTCTAAGCCCCAGTGAACATATAATAACCCTTCCTTAAAACAGGCTGGCCTCAGGCAGGGTAAAATATTTTTTGGTCTACTATTCTATCACGCTAGCTATACTTTCATTCCACATCTTCCTTTCCCAGTTCATTCCAATCTTGTTTATTTCTACTTATAAGAAAAAGTCTTTTATTTTTATTTTATTCTTTGTGATCCTGACGATGTCCCAGTCTCATGAATGGAGACACTTAGCTGCAAACTGGAAATTTTAAAAAAAATCCAAACCAGCCCAGCTGGCATGGCTCAGTCGTTGCATATCGACCTATGAACCAGGAGGTCACGGTTTAAATCCCAGTCAGGGCACCTGCCTGTGTTGTGGGCTTGATTCCCCAGTGTGGGGCGTGCAGGAGACAGCTGATCAATAATTCTCTCATTGTTGATGTTTTTATCGCTCTCTCCCTCTTCCTTCCTCTCTGAAATAAGAAAAAGCCAAACCAAGCAGTCATCACTCTCAATATTTGGAGAGCTGGAGGATGAGAATGGACTCTGGGAAGCTGCATAGGAAAGCCTCCGGTTTTCATGATCTTGAGTGTCATTAAAGATCAAGAAAAGGCATGGAGATGTTTGCTAAAGTGGTGAAGTAAGGACCTACAGAAGTGCCCATTCAGGAAAGCGATGAGAAAACTGGGAAAAACATTTCAGAATTAACTTTTTCAGAACTCTGGAAATTAAGCAACGTCTTGCTTGTACCAACCCAAGTTATATTTATTTTAAAAATGGTTGAATCTCAATAGCAAGAGTGAGCTTTGTGGTGTTTTAATTTGCCTTAATCTCATCCCCAACACTCAACCTTAAGCAGATGCCTTGAAAAATAACAACTTACATTACCAGAGGGAAAACAATGGAGGGAAAGCTTAAAAAAAAAAAGCCCCACTGGAACCGGTTTGGCTCAGTGGATAGAGCGTCGGCCTGTGGACTGAGAGATCCTGGGTTCGATTCCGGTCAAGGGCATGTACCTTGGTTGTGGGCACATCCCCAGTAGGAGGTGCGCAGGAGACAACTGATCAATGTTTCTCTCTCATCGATGTTTCTGACTTTCTATCCCTCTCTCTTCCTCTCTGTAAAAAAATCAATAAAATATATTTAAAAAATAAAAATATATATCAGCCCCCCAAAACTGTTATTATTTGACCTGTCAAGGGTAGCTTCCTGGAAGACTCCACTCAAGATTTGTGTTTTTTTGACCTTTGAGGTCACCAGTGCCAAAAAAATCTTTAAACTGGAATATCTGTTGGAATCATCTGTTTGCAAGTGTTTTAACATAGCTGACTCAGGCAATAGATAATAAATAGGGCAAATAGTAGATCCACCCAAAAGCTTAAAAGAAAAATCTGAGGAATGAGATGTTAAGAGGTTGTTTCTCCCCCACCTCTTCTGGGAACCAACCAATTTGGGCTCCAAATAAGTGCCTTATAATTCAGTCAATTCTGACACTTCGGGAGCTATCATCAGACCCCACGGGTTTAAGTGCTTCATCCCACAAGATTGTCTGAAGGTCAAACACCAATAGCAAATATTGAGACCTTGGGTTACCCACATTTCTGTACCACTTGAGTATAAAATTGGGAGTTCATACAACCTCCTTTTCAGGTTTAATGATTTGCTAGAATGTCTCACAGAACTCAGAGAAACCATTAGCTTATATTTATCAGTTTAGTCTAAAGTATACAAATGAATAGCCAGATGACCACATACATAGGGCAAGTTCCAGAAGGGTCCTGCGTGCAGATGCCTCTAGTCAATGGAGTGTCTCCCTCCAAGGATATAGATGTGTTTGTCAGCCCAGAATATCTCGGAACTCCATGATTTTGGTTTATTTATTTATGAAGGTTTCATCACGTAGGGATGATGAATGATTAGCTCAATATGCAGCCCCTCTTCCCCCACCCGGGGGATCAGGAGGTGGGACTGAAACTTCTAGGCTTCTAATCAAGGCTTAGTCTCTTGAAACTATCCAGGAGTCCACCAAGAATCACCTATTCAAAGAAAAAAAAACACTTATCATTCAGGAAATTAAAAGAGATTTAGGAACTCTATGCTATGAACCAAGGACAAAGACTATATATTAGAACAAAACATGTTCCGAGTACTCCTATATTTTAGGAAAATTACCAGGATTTTAGAAGTGCTATGCTAGCTACCGTGGAAAGAGACTAAATACACATTTCTTATTACGCCACAGATTTCCATAGAGGCTGTGGAAAGATCTGCCATATTCCTGGGAGTCTTGGAGACCACGTGCATTTGCTGGGATTTATGCATGCTCATGAAACAGCTTAGAAGGCCCAAAGACCTCACCTCTGCCTGATTTTAAGGCTCTAAGCAAGTAGGAAGTGAAGGTTAAGTTGGTATTGTAAACTGCCTGGTTGAGTATTGAAGTCTATTCACACAGAGCTCTTCATAAAAACACTCACACACACAAAAAAACAACAACTAGAAGATTTATTGGTTCCAGGCATTGGAGGAAATATCTGTCCAATCATTAGCCAATCATCAAGCTAGTCAAACAGACGACAAAGAATACAGACTTTACACAATTAAGTTCAGAAAACTCATTACACAACTACTACTACAATGAGAGCAGTAACAATAAAACCTGGTGAGGGGAGAGCGAAAGGAAACCATGTCTAGAAAACTCAAGGAAGTACAAGAATAATATATCAACAAGCATGTCCTAATTGGTTTGGCTCAGTGGATAGAGCGTTGGCCTGCAGACTGATAGGTCCCAGGTTCGATTCCGGTCAAGGGCATGTACCTTGGTTGCAGGCACATCCCCAGTAGCGGGTGTGGAAGAGGCAGCTGATAGATGTTTCTCTCTCATCAATGTTTCTAACTTGCTACTCCTTTCCCTTCCTCTCTGTAAAAAAAAAATCAATAAAATGTATTTTAAAAAATAAAAAATAAAAACTACGACTTATATTTAAAAAATACGTCGACAAACAACATAAAAAATAATCAAAGTTATAAAAAAAGAATCAGATAGAAATTTCACGGTTGGAAATGACAATCCTAATATATATAAAGAGCTAGGTGGCATCCTGACTGACTGAACGGGCACCTGATCACCATGAAGTGCATGGAGCATCCCTCGGTACCCCCTCTCCCCCAGCCCCTGAGCTGCTCACCATGAGGGGGTGCTGGTTGCAGGGCGCCACTGGGGACTGTTGAGTGGTGGTGGCGGGCTGCTTCACGGGGTGGCCGTGAGCTTAGTGGAGCAGTCACCTGGGTGGCAGTGAATTTCGCGAAGGGGAGCCTCTCAGAGCAGTGAGCAGTGGTGAGACAAGGGGAGTTTCACAGAGCGTCCAGCAGCGAGCTTCAAGGGGTGGCAGCTAGCTTCACAGAGCAGTCGAGGGGCCACAGGCATCACAGAGCCTCCTCAGATGGGGAGTTTCACATAGCATTTCAGGGTGGCAGAGGCCATGTGACGGAGGCCAGACTAGGCCCAGGGACCCTAACCGGGCATGATTTCATGCATGCTGGGTCTCTAGTAACTGAATAAAACATTTTACTAAATGGTTTCAAAAACAGATTTGAGTAGGCCGAAGAAAGGTCGGCAAATGAAGATAGGTCAGATGCGATTATCCAGTTTGATAAACAAACAACAAAAAGAATGAAGAAAAATGAACGGAGCCTTAGAGACCCATGGAATGCTGTCTTTGTCAATCCAGGCTGCTATCACAGAATGCCACAGACTTAATGGCTGAAACAACAGATACGTCTCACAATTATGAAGGTTTGGAAGGGTAAGATCAGGTGCCAGCACGGTCAGGTTCAGGTGAGGGTTTTCTTTTGGATTTGCAAATGGTCTTCCTCTGGCTGTGACATTACATGGGAGACAGGGAGGGGCAACAGAGAATGGGAACACAAAGGAGAATACTGTAGTGCTCTGGTGTTTAGATCCCAGAGTCCTACTTGACTCTAGCAATGAGAGGGAGCAGTATGTAATACACATAGGACACAAGGCATAGGAACCAGATACTAAACTGATACTAACTAAAATTGCACCCAAGCCATGATCCAACTGAAATCCTGATTGGAATGAAGTTATATACCTCAGGGAAACTGTAGTACCTGAGTGAGGAAAACAATATCCCCTCTTTGAGAGAAAATATTTACTTCAATCCCTGTTGCTCCTTTATTTTATTTTATTTTATTTTTTAAAAATATATTTTATTGATTTTTTACAGAGCAGAAGGGAGAGGGATAGAAAGTCAGAAACATCGATGAGAGAGAGACATCGATCAGCTGCCTCTTGCACACACCCCACTAGGGATGTGCCCGCAGCCGAGGTACATACCCTTGCCGGAATCGAACCTGGGACCCTTCAGTCCGCAGTCCGACGCTCTATCCACTGAGCCACACCGGTTAGGGCCCCTGTTGCTCCTTTAAACATAATGCTAGGCATACAATTTTTTAAAAAATGCCAAAACATGTGAAGTAACAGAAAAATGTGGTCCATGATCAGCAGCCATTGGCACCCCTGTCACTTACTTCTCTCCTGTTTTGTTTTCCAAAGCAAGTCACCAGACCTGACTAGATATCAGAAGTGAGGACATCAAGTCTACTTGGTGAAGAGGAGAGATCTTTGCAAAGGGTGATAATAAAGGGAGGGGTGGAGAATTTGGAACATTAAAATAAATCAATCTACCAGAAGAGTTCATTAGTAGGATCCTCACCCACATGTCACACGAAACACCAGATGTGTTCCTCTGCTGCTCCTGCCTCCAATGGCTTTGTACCGTAAGGAGCTATGATGAGGCTCTTGAGTAGGAAACAACCACCGTCTCTGTTGTTGAGGTTCCTGGCATGGTGACATTGACCTGTAAGCAGAGAGAGGCACTAGGGATGTAGCACCCAGCTGTCCACTGACTCTAATCTGCCAGCCCCCACTCCAAACAAAGAGTTTTCTCCTTGCTATCTTTTCCTCCTCACCTCCCCACACCCCCACTAGGTCATTTTGTGGCTGGAGGACCAATGGGTGTAGGCTGCAGGTCTTGCCTCATGAACCCATTGCCAGGGCAACACTGACGCCTTCTCACGTGCTCTCGGGATCCAGTCATTTGCTCTGCACCCAGACGCAGAGATCTGTCTGCCTCATCTACCAGGGGCTTCTAGAAGCTCAGAAGCCCTGGGAAGCCCACCTGGCCTGAACTCCATCTGAGGGAGCTACCCGGGAGACCCCTGGACTGCGCAGCTCTAGACTATGATATTCTGACTCTCTGGCCTCAGGGCTCTGTGAAAGTCTCAAAGAGTTGGCTCTGCAACCTGCAGGCAGCATTGTGGAGAGAGTCATCAGGCAACTAGTGGCTTCACTAAGGCCAGATCCCAGAATTACCATGGACCAGTGTCCTGGGTAGGGGCTGGATCTCTGTCCAGGCAGGAGGAGAGTGGAAACAGACAGGGATCTGAAATGGGTGCCAATGGGGATGGGAGGTGGGGTACTGGGCTGCAAAGGTCTGGGCAGGAGAAAGCCCTGGCTGCTGAGGGGCAAGTTCTGGTGGCTGGAGGAGGGCCCAGGCTACCCCAGCCCATGAAGATAGTACCAAGGCCATCACAGCCCATTAATATGCTGCTGAAAAGGAGAAACCAAGCTGGCAGCATAGGTAAACACCTAAACTGCTGCCTCACACAACAATTTCAAAACTACAACTAAAAGACAAAACATCATCCAGAAGGACAGAAAATTCTACAACTGAGTGGAAATTCTACAACTAGAAGGAAAGAGAAAAGCACACTGAGACTTAGAGAAGCTGAAAACCCTGAGGTACAGATACATGCATAGAGAGGACTGGTGGCTAAGTGCCTGGCTGGCTTTCTCAAGCAGGAGGGAGGCAGAAGCTCCCAACTGCACTGAACTCCAGTTCCGGGTGAGAATCTGGGAACCCAGACTCATTTGGGGAGAATCTGAACTGTTGGGCAGTGGGTGAAACTTGAGGGCGGCTTTCTCTCAGAGGTGCTTGCAGTGATTACTGAGGGACACTGAGACCCAGGGGCCTCATAAGGCAGGGCTGATGGGAAGCCAAGGATGTCTGCTCTGCTTTGAGACTCTGCCCCATCCAAGCTGAGCACAGAGGCTTTTGCAATTTTGCAAGTCTTGTCTCATAAGGCATTTCCAGCACAGAAGCTCTCCCAGCATAGACATAGCTGATACAGCCAATTGGCCTGGAGGTCAATGCCTCCCAGTGATACCAACAACAATCAAGACTTAACTACAACAAGGCTGTGCACACAGTCCACAAAGGGGTGCACCAAGAATGTCTACCTCAGGTAACAGGGGAGGCTGAGCCACTGGACCCTATAGGACACCTAGCACACAAAGCTACCCTACCAACTCAGGAAAGCAGCAAAAATGCAGACAAAGAAACAGATCACCAATGAAAGAAATGGAGGAAAGCAAACAACTGGATATAGAGTTCAAAACCATGGTTATAAGGTTTTTCAAGAATTTTCTAGAAAAGGCCAATAAATTTAGTGAGACCCTTGAGGATATGAAAAAGGACCAACTAGAAATTAAACATACACTGAATGAAATAAAAAAATATTATACAAATACCTAACAGCAGACTAGAGGAATGCAAGAATCAAGTCAAAAAATTGAAATACAAAGAAGCAAAAATTACTCAACAGGAAAAGCAAAAAGAATCCAAAAATTTGAAGATAGTGTTAAGGAGCCTCTGAGCAACCTCAGGTGTACCAACATCAGAATTATGGGGGTGCCAGAAGAAGAGAGAGAGCAAGATACTGAAAATCTACTTGAAGAAATAGTGACTGAAAACTTCCCACACCTGCTGAAAGAAATTAACTTAGGAGTCCAGGAAGCGCACCGAACCCCAATATATAGGAACCCTAAGAGCACCACACCAAGACACATCATAATTAAAATGCCAAGAGCAAAAGACAAAGAGAGAATATTAAAAGCAGCAAGAGAAAAACAGTTAATTACCTACAGGGGAGCACCCATACGACTGTCAACTGTTTTCTCAACAGAAATGATGCAGGCCAGACAGGAGTGGCAAGAAATAATTGAAGTGATGAATAGCAAGAACCTACAACCAAGATTACTCTGCCCAGCAAAGGTATCATTAAGAATTGAAGGTCAGATAAAGTACTTCACTGAAAAGAAAAAGCTAAAGGAGTTCATCACCACCAAACCAGTAGTATATGAAATGCTGAAAGGTATCCTTTAAGAAGAGGAAGAAGAAGAAAAAGGTAAATATAAAAATTATGCACAACAAATGCATGTCTATCAAGTGAATTAAAAATCAAGTGAATTAAAAATCTGATGAACAGAATAAAAGTGAATATAATAGAATCACGGGCATAGAAAGGGAGTGGACTAACAACTCTCAGGGGGGAAGGGGTGTGGGGGGTGCTGGAAGAGACTGGACAAAAATCATACACCTATGGATGAGGACAGTGGGGGGGGGAGGTAAGGGCAGAGAGTGGGGGTGGGAACTGGGTGGAGGGGAGCTATGGGGGAAAAAAGAGGAACAATTGTAATAATCTGAACAATAAAGATTTATTAAATTAAAAAAATAATATGCTGCTGAAGCCACTCCATTAAAAACACTCCCGAGACCACTCCTGCCATTGAAGGTACTTCCCCCATCAGTGAAGAGTTGCTGAGACCTGCCTAGCCAGAGAACTTTCCACTGAGACCTCCATTGAAGATGATGCTGAGAGTGCATCAAGTAAACAGACCACCAAGGCCTCCTAGTCACTCAGGAAGATAAAAATCCTCCCACCCTTACAGGTCTATATCAGGCAGTACCCTCAGAAGCTCCTGGAAGCCCCCAGCGTATCCATATGGGCAGTTCTTCTGAGGCAGGTCCAGGAGGTCCTGGCTGTGAGCCAGAGGGTCAGGCCCAGGCAGGAGAGACCAAGGAGCACCTTAAAGTGGTGCTCAAACCCATCCCGGGGGAGTTGGGAAACAAGGACAGAATTAGGTAGATAGGACCTCCTATGTCCTCTGTCGGCCAGCGCTCATCCAGTGATACTGGGAAGTACTGAACTAGGACAGAAGCTGGCTTTTAGAGGCTCCATGGGGACTGTGCTATGAGGTGCCATCCTGTTGTACCCTGTGACTCAGTTTCCTCAGCACCGGCGGAGTGTCTCTTGCTATGCTTTCTAGTGTCCTTGACTATCCTGTGCGGGCTATAAGCCAGGTCCCGCCATTCTGGCCACAAGGGAAGGGGAACCTGTAGCGAGTGGACATTGTTAGTGTCCATTTTACTGGTAAAGGCTAAATGTGGGGCCCTCAGGAAGGGGGACTGGTGGGAAGGCTGTGGCGAATTGGGGCAGATCAGGCAGGTGTTGAGACCTATGGGCTCTCGGGGGCATTTGACCTTCCTCTATGTTGTCATTCGCTTTCGTCAATGTTTTCAGTAAATGCTTCTCTTCAATAAGTGTCATTGACTGTTTCAAGTGTGTTTCCTCTGTTGCGGACAATTGAAGGAAGGGTCTGCTGGGGATAATGTTGGGGGGCAACAGCAACCTGAGACTCCCAGTTGGCATTGAGGGTGTTTGGTTCTTTAATTGCAAAAGGTGATTACCAGCCAGGGAGCAGTGACTTTGAACCCAAATAAAGGCACTGAGTTGAGTGTCTGGAGAGCACTTTACTAGGACTTTGGTGGGTGGGCTCAGTGGCTTGGTTGTTTCTGCAGAGCATACACTAAAACCTCTGAAAATAACTGGGCTAAAATGAGGGAAACTGACGCTAGGCAGGATGGAGTTCTGGGTTGATGCAAAGCATAGGTATCATTTTAATAGCTCGCCAATTTATTCTAATGTCTATTCAGTGTCTGGAGCTACTGTGGCAGCACTTTCACAATCTCTATGGGAAGCCAGGACATTCTAGATTGGGAAGGAAAAAAAGGTGGATGCAGAAAGAACCCACTAGTCTTCCAAGGGTCTGGGCAGGCAGCGCATAAGATGTGCACGTTAGTACTTAGTGTGAGACCTTCCTGTGTGCGCCTGCGTCTGCGTGCCCTGGGTTTCTGCGCCCTTGAGTCTGGCTTTGGTGCGCCTGCGCACGCCGCCATTTCCTGCAGCCCAGAGTTAGGGTCGCAGTGCCTACAGAGAAATATGACAGTCCACAAAGTGAAATGGGTGTTTGGGTCAAATGAAGCTTCTGTGGCGCTTCTCCTGCTGCAGTTCCCGCACTGGTCACCAGATGGCGCACAAGGATCACAGATGGGCCAGTACGCGCCTCTGGAGCTGTCCTGGTCTCCTGCTGTCCCTTTCTGCTGGCCTGATGGGCCCAAGTGTCTCACTGTCCTTGGTGTTGAAGCTCCTTCTACTGCCGCAGTCCATGCGGAGGCGGGAGGAAGGGATCTGGGTGGCCAGTTGAGGAGCCAAAAGGGGCTCCTGTGATCCCATCCTTTCGACAGGGTGCCCCTGGTGTAGGTTGTCCCTAGATTTTGGTCTTCAGAGCTGCCTGGAGTCAGAGGTTATGAACATGTGGGTTGGGCAGCTGAACCATCCTCCAACAAGGGACCTCCCTGGTAGACCTACCTGCTCTGGACCCTGGGGTTCTCTATGGGGGGACTTACTTTCCAAGAGTTTGGAGAGGAAGGCTGATGGGGTGGGCAGGGACATCCTGCAGGACAGTGGAACCTTACTCTTTTTAGCCCCAGAGAATATGGAGCCTTTCCTGGTTCAATGGTAAAAACTGAGTACATGAGAGATGATGGGATTGCCCTGGTCACAGAGTTGTAAAGCTAAACTTTAAAAAACAAATATTGATTGATTGATTGATTGATTGATTGATTTTAGAGAGAGTGGGGGGAGAGAAAGGGGAACATCTATTTGTGGTTCCACTTACTTATGCATTCATTCATTGGTTGCTTCTTGTATGTGCCCTGACTGAGAACCATACTTATAACCTTGGTGTATTTGGAGGATGCTCTAACCCTGTGGTTATCAACCTTTCGGACTTCACAGATCACCAGTGGCCCACAGACCACAGATTGGCAACCACTGCTCTAACCAAATGAGATACAAAGGCAAAGCTAAGCTTTTTAAAATTTGGGACCTGTGCTCCTTTCGTTACATTGTACTGCTTCTAGTGCATGGGTAATTCCTGCCACCAAGTCCTTGGGGAGCTTGGTGGACATGGTGATCTTACAGTCGATCTAAACATAAGGGAGGGTTGGGTTAAGACTGGATAATTCCAGAAGTGTCTCCTCAACTGTCTGATTTGTAAGCTCTTCTCTTGCCTCCCAGATGCTTGTGATAGTGCTCCAACACTTTTGTCTAAAAATCTAATATTACTATTCAGACAGACCCTTTGTATCATTTAAGTAAAGCTCAGCTATTGCACTTGGGATGACATCATAGTTGTGACTCTTCTGCTGTCTTTGCTTCCACAGTATCATCTGTTGATACTACCAAGCAACTGGGCAGTATAGCCTAGCCAAGTTGACACATAAAATTAAACACCATACTCCATGATTACATTTTCATAGTAAAAAATTCAAACAACAGAGATACATAGAAGAAATATTGAAAGTCACCCTTCTATCTTTGTGTCCTCCCCTCCATAGAGGTAAACACTGTCAGCCTGTCAATGATCATCTTTCCAGAATTTTGCCTATTCCTTTAACATTCATATATGTAAACATATACATCTACAATTTGGTATTATTTTTTACTTAACCGGGATCATTGTATAAGTATTGCTCAGAGTACTGTTTTCCTTCATGAATTCTAAATTATATAATTACTAGAGGCCCAGTGCACGAAATCTGTGCACGGGGTGGGGGGAGGGTGTCCCTCAGCCTGGCTTGTGCGAGCAGGCCTAAACAGGCAGTCGGACATTCCTTTCACAATCCATGCACCCATGACCATACTTTTTATACAGATGAAAGGCATCTTGATGTTGTATGGACAGCTACATTTTTTGGCCCTGATTATAAAAAGTAGAACATAACATGATCTTTGGGAGGCAGTAGTACCATTTTCCCCATCTTAAGGGTGGAAAAACTGAAGCAGAGAGAAATTACATAATTGGCTTTGTTATCCAGTTATAAGTGTCAGAATTGGGGCTGATCACAAAACGTACGAGCCAAAGTTCATGCATGTCATTGCTGCATCATCCTGTTTTTTTCAGTGGTAGAGTAGCCTTGCCAGGTTTTAATTTTTAAATCTAAGAGACTGTTCCCAACATATAGGGTAGGGTCCCTAGGCCTGGCTGGCAATCAAGGCCATCTGTGGGGTGACTGATGGGCAGGATGATCTGGGGGCCCCCACTCGCACCCACCTTGGCTGGCAGCCTGGTGCTGTCCTCTAGCCAGCCCTGCCCCCCACCACTACCACCCTTTGCCTCCCTCTGCAGGATGACTGGGACAATTGGGATGGGAGTGCCCTGTTGGCATCACCATGCCTGGTAGCCTGGTGCCGCCACTGACCAGCCCCCCTGCCGCTGCTGGTTGCCATCTTCTCGGTGGGGAGGGGCAGACACTCAACACAGGAGCTGCCCCCCCCCTCACCAGGGCAGCTCCTGCATTGAGCGTCTGCCCCCTGGTGGTCAGTATTCGTCATAGTGACCATTGTTTGCAGTTTGGTTGACTTGCATATTAGGGTTTTATTATATAGGATATATTTTTTATCTTTTTTTTTTTTTTACTTAGACAAATAAAAACATTTATTTAATGTTGACATTAATGATTCAATTGAGTAAAAACCAGAACTCCCTCTTGGACCCTTTTCTGAAACTATCTCTCTTTCTTAGAGGTAAATAGTGTTACAATTGGATGTGTATCTATATAAACTTCAGACAGAATATTACATAAAGAGGTGAATTGACAGGGTGTGACTCAGTGTCCCCTTTACAAGCTGTCTTCCTTTCCATCATCACTCCTGCATAAATTATGTCAAGAATGACATGTTAGCCCTGGCCGGTGTGACACTGACTTATGAACCAGAAGGTCTCTGTTTGATTCCTGGTCAGGGCACATGCTCAGATTGTGAGCTTGATCCCTAGTGTGGGGCATGAAATAGGCAGCTGATCAATGATTCTCTCTCATCATTTATGTTTCTATCTCTCTCTCCCTCTTCATTCCTCTTGGAAATCAATAAAAAATATTTTTTAAAAAAGAATGAATGTTAGCCCTGGCCAGTGTAGTTCAGGTGGTTGAGCATCATCCAGTACACGAAAGGTGATAGGTTCAATCTCAGTCAGGATGCATACAGAAGGCAACCTCTCTCTCTCTCTCTCTCTCTCTCTCTCTCTCATTCTCTCTCTCATACACACACACACACACACACACACACACACACACACACACACACACACACGAGGTATACTAGAAGCCTGGTGCATAAAAATTCATGCCCTGGAGGGGGATTTCTCAGCCCAGCCTGCCCCCTCTCACAGTCTGGGAGCCCTCAGGGGTGGTAGGCAACCCATGATCAGGGGAAGGCAACACCTTGGCCGGCCCTGGTTACCTGAGCCTTGGCAGCCCTGGGTGGCTAGGCAACCACCATCAAGGCTTGTCTGTGCCTCAGGCTGGCTTTGGGCAGCTAGGGGGCTGAGAGGACTGGGGGACTCCAGAGGCAGGCATGCGGAGTGGACAGACATGCCTAGGGGCAGGCCCAGCCATGCTGCCCACTTGCTGCCATGGTGGGGCTGAGGGGACTTGGTACTGCAATCATGTGGCTGTGGGCATCACAATCTTTGAGGGCATGGCAGGCAATTAGCATATTCTCTTCTTATTGGTTGTGGGTGCCTTCATCTTTGTGAGGGTGTGATGGTCAATTAGCATATTCCCTCTTTATTAGATAGGATATATATACTGAGTAGCCAGATTATTATGATCTCTAAATACATAATAATCTGGCCACTCAGTGTATATCCTATAGAATAAAAGGCTAATATGCAAATTGTCCCCTTGACCAGGAGTTTGACCAGCAAGCAGGTTAGCCAACTGCCCATGTCCCTTCCCCTGGCCAGGCTGGCCTGACCCCTTGCCTATTCATGAATTCATGCACTGGGCCTCTAATACACACACACACACACACACACACACACACACACACACACACACAAACAAACTGAGTGGCCACATTATTATGATAAATTGATTTTAGAGAGAGGAAGGGATATAATCAATTTTAAAGAATTAAAAAAGGAATGGCATGTTATGACATTATGTCATGTGGCATGATCTAAATATAAGAAAGTAGCTTGTTGCCAAAACCGGTTTGGTTCAGTGGATAGAGCATTGGCCTGCGGACTGAAAGGTCCGGGTTTGATTCCGGTAAAGGGCATGTACCTTGGCTGCAGGCACATCTCCAGTAGGGGGTGTGCAAGAAGCAGCTGATTGATGTTTCTCTCTCTCTCATAGATGTTTCTGACTTTATATCCCTCTCTCTTCCTCTCTGTAAAAAAATCAATAAAATATATTTAAAAAGAAAGTAGCTTGTTTATCTTGCACATATACCACTATGAAGCATGTGTAAAACCTAAGCCTATTATTATGAGGGCCTGTCAGCAACTGAGAGCAGTAAGAACCATCCTTTACCTCCCAAGGCAGAGCCAGGAACTATTAGCTTCCAGGTAATGGAAGTATATAAAGGTCAAGAATGATTTTTTAAAACAGAAAGCCAAAACTTTGTTTCACTGTGTTGACTTATTAGATAGTTAACTGCAGGAACTTTTCAAAAGAACATATCAGTAGAAAGGAGGGGTAGGCCCAGTAGGTTGGGTTAAAGCAGGGGCACAAATTGGGACCTATAGTAGGCATGTGAAAGGTCCCCAAATATAATAGATTCTAATCCCTGACCTAAATATCACCTTATTTGGGAAAAATGAATTTGAAGGTATAATTAAGCTAAGGATTTTGAGACGAGGAGATTATCCTAGGTTATCCAGATGGGACTTACATCTAATCACACTATGCTTATAAGAGAGGCAAAGGAAATCTCTCTCTCTCTCTCTCTCTCTCTCTCTCTCTCTCTCTCTCTCTCTCACACACACACACACACACACACACACACACACACTCACATGCATGCCCATACATGCAGAGGAGGAGAAGAAGGAATATGAAGGAGCAGAGAAACATTGGAAAATTGTGACTTTAAAGATTGGCGTGAGGAACACCAAGATGGCGGCATAGGTAAACACCTATTGTTCTGCCCCTCGCAACGATTTAAGAACTACAACATAACAGCAGAACAGACATCACCCAGAATCGCCAGTAAGCTGGCTGAGTGAAAACTCCACAAATAAGAGTAAAGGTGGGACACTGAGACCCACAGGAGCGGCGGGAGCGCAGCCTTGAAGACGGAAACAGGTTAGGAGCCGTCCTGGTTGTGCGCCCGGGCTGGGGCTGGAGCAGCAACCCCGGCTGGATTTCGCCAACAGGGAGGGCAGAGACGTCCCACTACAAGGACTCCCCAGTGCCAGACGAGGTCCGAGATCTGGGGTACATGGAGACGTCCCACTGCACAGATTCCCCAGTGCCAGGTGAGGTCCGAGCAGACGCACCCTGGAAGCTGGGCGCGGCAGAGGCTCCTAGTCTGCGAGAAACCTGGAGGCAGGGAAAAGAAGTTTTTGCACAAGGGTCACACAAACCCGAGACTTGCCCCCTGGAAACTTGTCTCCTGGTTCCGGAAACCATCTATTTTACAACCCTGGGCTAGACTTTGGGGATGCAGACCCATTTGGGGAGAGGCAGAGTTGTCTGGCAGGGGGAAGAGACTAGCGGCTTTCTCTTGGAGGTGTCTGCAGCCATCCCCATCCAACAGAGACCCGCGTGCTAGAGCGCCGCATAGGACATAGCTGACACTGAGGCTGCCTGAGAAGCTCAGAGACTCCGCCCATCCAACCTGAACACAGACTCCCTTCACAGCCAATTGGCCTGGAGGTCAAACCCTCCTAGGGCTAACAACAACAAGCTGGGTTTAAATTAAAAAATACTGTACAACCCATGAAGGATTGCAGTAAGAGTACCCACCTCAGGTAACTGGGGAGGCTGAGCCACTGTCCCTTTGAGGATATCTACCACATAGAAAGAAATCAGATGTGAAAGAAATGGAGGAGAAAAGACGACAAGACATAGAGTTCAAAACCACGGTTATAAGGCTTTTCAAGAGGCTCCTAGAAAAGGCTGATCAACTTAATGAGAATTATGAGGAAATAAACAAGACCAACCAGGAAATGAATGAGACTTACAAGGAAATGAATAAGACCTTCAAGTAAATGAATGAGACCCTCAAGGAAATGAACAAGACCTCTGAGGATACGAACCAGACCCTCACGGATATGAAAAAGGACCAACTAGAAATCAAGCATACACAGACTGAAATAAAAAATATTACACAAAGTCCTAAAAGCAGTCCAGAGGGCCACAAGAACCAAGTCAAAATTTTGAAATACAAAGAAGCAAAATCCACTCAGCTGGAAAAGCAAGAAACAAAAAGAATTCAGATAATTGAAGATAGCGTAAGGGGCCTCTGGGACAACCTCAAGCATGCCAACATCCGAATTATTGGGGTGCCAGAAAAAAAGAGAGAGCAAGTTAATGAAAACCTACTTGAAGAAATAGTGACTGAAAACTTCCCCCACCTGGTGAAAGAAACTGACTTAAAAGCCCAAGAGGTACACAGAACCCCAAAATATAGGAATCTAAAGAGGACCACACCAAGACATATCATAATTAAAATGTCAAGAGCAAAAGATAAAGAGAGAATATTAAAAGCAGCAAGAGAAAAACAGTTGGTTACCTACAGGGGAGCACCCATACGATTGTCAGCAGATTTCTCAACAGAAAGGATGCAGGCCAGACGGGAGTGGCAAGAAATATTCAAAATAATGAATAGCAAGAATCTATAACCAAGATTACTCTATCCAGCAAAGCTATCATTCAGAATTGAAGATCAGATAAAGTGCTTTGCAGATAAGAAAAAGCTAAAGGAGTTCATCACCACCAAGCCAATATTATATGAAATGCTGAAAGATATTCTTTAAGAAGAGGAAGAAAAAAAAGGTAAAAATATAAATTATGAACAACAAATACACATCTATCAACAAATGAACATAAAAATCAAGTGAATTGCTAGGCTGATGAACAAGATAAACTGGTGAATATAACAGAAACATGGACATAGAGAGGGAATGGACTGACAATTCTTAGGGAGAAAAGGGTTGTGGGAAGTACAGCAAGAGACTGGACAAAAATCTTGCAACAATAGGAGAGGACATTGGGGAGGGGGAGGTGAGGGTGGAGGGTGGGATAGGTACAGGGTGGAGGGGAGATATAGGGGGATAAAAAAGGGGAAACAATGTAATTAATAAACTGAACAATAAAGATTAAAAAAAAAAGATTGGCGTGATGTGGACACCACCAAAGCATGCTGGCAGCCAACAGAAGCCGGAAAAAGGAAGGTTCCTCCTCTGAAGTCTCCAGAGGGTGCTCAGTCCTGCCGAAGTTGTTCCTGACTAGTGGTACTAATTTTGGACGTCTGGCCTCCAGAGCTCTGATAGAATAAAGTTCTGTTGTTTGAAACCACCAGTTTGTAGCAATTTCTGACAGCCATGGACCAAATATCACTCATGGGGTATCAGCCAGAACTTCCACACAAGCCTAGTGAGCCAAAGCTAATGATCCAATGGTCACAGAGGAGCTAGGAAGGAGACTTGGAGAGGCTACCACCAACACGCTTGCATACAAAGACTGCAGGAGGGCGGGAGGCAGTAGAATTAGTATAAAAGTTTGGACCTTGGGGATCTTCCTGTGACTGCAAAGTGGAAAGAGAAATAGAAAGGGAAGCTGAGGACTTGGATCAGCGTTACTCCCCCCATGAGTGGTTTTTGAGCTAGACAAAGGAGGGAAAACGTCAATAGAGTTACAGGGCTCTCAGCTGTTTAAGGAGCACTCTGGTGGAAAGGCTTGGTCACAGGCCAGTGATACCAGGCACCATGTTAATGAATTCTCAGCTAATGGCCCTCTACCTGAAATTTGGCGCTAGAATATATCTGCCATCACAGTAGTACACAAGAAATCCAGGGGAGCCTGGCTGGTGTTGCTCAGTGGTTGAGTGTCAACCTATGAACCAGGAGGTCACTGTTTGATTCCCGGTCAGGGCACATGCCCAGGTTTCAGGCGTGATTCCCAGTAGGGAGTGTGCAGGAGGCAACTAATCAATAATTCTCTCTCATCATTTATGTTTCTATCTCGTCCTCTCCTTCCTCTCTAAAATCTATAAAAAATATTTTTAAAAGAAAATCAGGGGACATGGGATGGCTGTGTATGGCAGGATGTTGGATAAATCGAGACAGAGACTGGTTGGAGGTCAAGATGCCCTTAGCCACCTTACACACCACCCATGACTATGTGTAAGGCTCTGGAGAAGGGGGTAAGGCATAGAGAAAAATATTGACTGATATTTCTACTTTGTTTAAAGCCTTTTTATCAGTCTTACGAAGTTGAAAGCAACTAATTTTTAAAAGGCAAATGACCAGGATTCTTCTGAATGAATATTCCCTTGTTACTTATGGATTTAACGAAGTAACTTTCCACAAACTTTTAAACATTGGAGACAAAACTAATCAAACACTTCTAAACATTTAATGAAAATTACCTTCCTGCTATATCAGACTGTCCTTAGTGTTTCAAATGCCTTTAGAAGCAGGTGGGAGCCGGAATGTGGACTTAACTGTTAGGCTCCCAGCGGCCCAGGCTGGATTTCAGGGCTATGACCGCACCCGGACCTCCCACTAGCACCAGCAGTGGTCTAGAAAGAGAAGTCTCTGGACTCAGGAAGGGAGGAGGGCTCTGAGAGATATTGGCGATATCACCATGTCTTTTGCAACATCTCACAAGCCTGGATGGCTTGGTACTTGGTTTCCTCACAGGATGCTGGGAAACTTCTTCCCGATTCATGCAAGGAGGATGTGTATGAGGTACATATGCCATCCAAATGCAGGTGGATCATAACCTGTCTGAATATCTCAACTAGAGTTCAAGTTGATTTGCCCAGGCAGCTCTGAGCAATTGCTCTGGGAGTCTGTGCATTCAGCCAGGTTAGGATTCTTTGGAACAACCTTTCCCACGGGAGGACACCCAGTGAGAAAGACAAGATTCTATAAAGCTGTGTGGCTGGGAGGTCCGTGGGAGAGACAGAGACCCCCGGGACAGGAAGCTCTCCACATCCAAATGGAAGAAGTTGTTTTCCTTTGTTTCACTTTTGGAAAATCCAGATAATGTCCTTTCTTTCATGGCTTCCATTGTTATGTCTTCCTGGGAGAGCTACACAACATTAACTTCCAGCTCTCTAATTTAGTCATTAATAGTTTCATCAGCCTTCTGATAGCTTTTTTGTTGTTGCTTATTTTGTGCAACATAATTTAAAATTTTCAAGAATTCCCATTGCTTTTATGAATCAAATTAGCCTCCAGTATTCTTCAGGTTGATTTGATATGTATCTGTCTGTTCTTAGTGGTAAGAAAGACACTGCTATCAAAAAAGTTTCTGATGTGAATGTTGCACCCATGCCGTCAACCCAGGGGAATCGCCCTGATTCGATATTGGACCCCGTGCTAAGACAGGGCACTGAAGTTACCGCTCCAGAGGATTGGCAGCTAATGGTGCTGGTGCATTTAAGATTTTACTCTTTGACTAGTCTGTCCAGAACAGAGAAGCTATCTGGGCTGGCTCCCTGTTACCTTCAGGGACCCGAGTGCATGTGGCCATAGACGCTCAATGCTTAATTTGAAAAATTAACACACACATACTCAAAGAGAAGTCTCTTAGAGGCCAACTAGATTTAGTATTTCCAGACCCAGCTCAGGATATACTCTTTTTGGCAAAGGCAACCATATCCTGGATAATTTCTGAACCATCATTCAGTCACCCAGAAAATACTCCCTTGCTTCCAATCCTCTCCTACTCAGTCCCTCGGGGCTGAGGTTTTAGATGTTATTGATGTATGTTCCTTATTAGGGAGAAAGACACTTAAGACTCCCTTTATAAAATGGCGATTACAAAAGCTATTTTCGTTGTCTTTAAGAGATATTGATTTAAGTTTAAGCTATCACTGAAGTATAGAGTTTAGGTTCTGTGAATCATTTGGTTATGGGAGCAAGGGGAACTTTTTGTATACTGAAAATTATGCTGTGGCAATCAAGAGCGTGCATGCATGCTGGAACAGCTAAACATACTGTGTGTGTTTCCACCTCAATTCCCTTGGTTGCTAAGAAATGCTGGTGATGTTTGAAGTGAAAAAACTTAAAAATTTATAGTAGAAATGCTAAGCCCCCAAATGGAGTATTTGGATAGGGAACTATCTTGGTCTATGAATTCAGCACCCTTTGAGATCTGACCCTTCCACGCCCATATAGATCAAATGAGAAACTGAAGGCCTTCCCTAAGGGCCAACAGAAAACCCGGCATTTATGGAACTAGAAATGTAAAGTGTAGAACTAGCTACTGACATGCCACCACTCACACATACATAAGATCATTGCCTAAGACGAGGACTTAAGACAGCACCAGATAGGCATGAAGCAAACTTTATCTTTGTGAGTTTATCGAGGTTTCCAGTATAGTAATTACCTACATGAACCATTGGCCGAGATAAGGACACTCCAGCTGGTCCAAATTCAGATTTAAACACTATTGATTTCAAGGTGGGCAATATGAACATTTTATCATCATACACCCATCCTCCTTTGCCACTGGGGCCTGGATTGAAGGCAGAGTAGGCAGGACTCTCTAGCCTAAATCTTCTCCTACTCATTCCCTTGGGGCTGAGGTTTTGATTTGCCCAGACATCAAAACCTCAAGCATCACTAGCCTAAAGCATCACTCGAACCCTCTGTATCTTCTCCAGAAGTGTCAAGTTCAACCACATTCATGGAAGCCTCCAGTCATCATGTACTCTAGAGAGGCAATCATGGTGATTTAACTGGCCAAGTCAAGTAAGTGTGACAACAAAGCCCAGACTGAAATAAGGGGAAAAAAACCCACCTTTTCCCAGGACAACAACCAAGGGTCCTCAAAGTCCAAAGCAAAAATTATATGAAACATAATGATATACATGAAGTATACAAAATATATTTTTTGTGTTTTTCATTGCATGAATGAACCAATGTACTCTTCATCCATGACACTATTACTATCTTCCTCCTACCTAGAAATAATCAGTTCTTTGCCTAGTCTTATTTTCCACTATTTCTTTCTGTAACATTATATTTTTCCAAAAAGATCTCCATTCAAAGCTTCAATCCAGGCCCCAGTTCCAAGCACTATAATATCATAGGTTATGTGTTTTTCTCACTTAAGTATGGAAATGATCCAAGACAAATAATGCAAAAAACAAACAAAACAAAACCATATTGTCAAGATATCAGTTCTTCCCAACTTGATCTATAGGTTCAAAGCAGTCCCAATAAAAATCCCAGCAAGTTATTTTGTGGTTATCAACAAACCTATTCTAAAATTTATATGGATCTCTGGCTGGTGTGGCTCAGTTGGCTGAGCACTGCCCCGTGCACCAAAAGGATGCTATTTTGATTCCAAGTCAGAGCACCTCTCTCTCTCTCTCTCTCTCTCTCTCTCTCTCTCTCTCTCTCTCTCCTCTCTCCTCTCTCTCTCTCTCTCTCTCCTCTCTCCTCTCTCTCTCCTCTCTCCTCTCTCCTCTCTCCTCTCTCCTCTCTCCTCTCTCCTCTCTCCTCTCTCCTCTCTCTCTCCTCTCTCCTCTCCCTCTCTCCTTATGCCTTCCTCTCTCTTTAAAATAAATAAAAACATAAGTAAAAATTTTGCCAGCCTGGTGTGGCTCAGTGTTGAGTGTGGACCTATGAACCAGGAGGTCAGGATTTAATTCCTGGCCAGGGCACATGCCAGGGTTTCAGGCTTGATCCCCAGTGCGGAGCATGCTGGAGGCAGCTGATCAATGATTCTCTATCATTATTGATGTCTCTTTCCCTTCCTCTCTGAAATAAATAAAACTATATTTTTAAAAAGTAATAACATTTATATGGAGAGGCAAAAGATTCAGAAAGGCCAACTCAATATTAAAGGAGAAGAACAAAGTTGGAGGACTGACACTACCCTATTTCAAGACTTACTATAAAGCCACAGTAATCGAGACTGTGGTATTGGTGAAAGAATAAATAAATATATCAATGGAACAGAATAGAGAGCCTATAAATAGACCAGCATAAATACAATCAACTGATCTTATACAACGGAGCAAAGATGGTGCTTTAGATTTGTGGTTTTTAACTGGTATGCTACAGCACACTGGTGTGCTGCAAGAATTTTTAGAACAAGCAATACATGACTATATAGACAGGGCACTGAGCTCTTTTTCCTTAGATTGTCAAATAAAAGATGAAAACAGCCAACACAATAGACATCAATGTGAATGAATAAAAATTATAACTATTTTTGACAGATCTGATCCTCAATATACATATACTAGAGACCTGTTGCAGGAAGATCCCTGCAAGAATAGAGCTTCCTGCGGCCTGAGCAAAGCTCCCTCCCTTCTCTGCTGCCTCCCTCCCTTCTCCACTACCTTACTCTCTCCTATCTCCTCTGCTGCACTCCCTCTCTTCTCCCCCGCCCCACTTGCTTACTTCTCTGCAGCTTTGTTCCCTTCCACAGTGCTTGGCTTCCTTCTATGCTGTGTTCTGCATGCAGATATGCAAATTAATCACCATCTTGGTTGGGTTATTTTGCATACTTGCTCTGCTTGGCTTGTGGGCGTGGCTTGGGTGTAACAAAGGTATGGCCAATTTGCATATTACTCTTTTATTAGATAGGATTTCAGTGCTACAGAATTTTAGTAATTAGTTTGTGTGTGCCATGAGAAAAAAGGGTTGAAAATGCTATTTTAAACAAATGGTGCTGGAATAACTAAACATCAACATGCATAAAAATGAATTTAGACAAATAACTTAACCATTCACAAAAAAATTAACTCACAATGACCAAAAAGTAAAGTAAAAGTAAAAGTAAAACACAAAACTATAAAGTTCCTAGAAGAAAACAAAGGAGAAAATATAGATGACCTTGGGTATAGTGATGACTTTTTAAACACATCAATGGCACAATCCATGAAAGAAATAATTAATAAGCTACATGTCATTAAAATTGAAAACTTCTATGAAAGACATTATCAAGAGAATTAAAATGTAAGCACAGATTGGGAGAAAATGCTTGCAAAAGACACATCTGATAGAAGACTACTATCCAAAATATACAAAGGTCACTTAAAGCTCAATAATAAGAAAACAAACAACTTGATTAAAAAGTGAGCAAAAGGCCTGAAAAGGCATATCACCAAAGAAGATATACCAATGGTAATTAAACATATGCCACAATGCATCATAAGTCATCAAGACAATGCAAATTAAAACAATGATATGCCACTACCCACCTCTTAGAATGGCCAAAATTTGAAACCCTGACAGCACCAAATGCTGGGGAGGATATTGAACAACAGGAGCTCTCATTCACTGCTGGTGGGAATGCAAAATAGTACAGCCACTTTGGAAGACAGTTCAGCAGGTCTAACAAAGCTAAAAATAGTCTCCTATATGATTTAGCAATAGTGCTCCTTGGTATTCGTCTGAAGGAATTTAAAACTTATGTCCATACAAAACCCTGTATAAGGATGTTTATAACAAATGGAGTGGATCCAGAGACATGGAAGCATGAAACAGAGTGCAGAATCTTGGAGGGAAGGTGGGCTAGGGTGGATGGGTGGGAAATAATCAACCAAAGATATTGTGTGCATATATACATAACCCATGAACACAAACAATACAGTGGTGAAGGTCTAGAGTGGGGGCGGGCAGGTACGGGCTGGAGGGGATCAATTGTGGAAAAAGGGAACATATGCAATATTTTCAACAATAAAGATTAATAAAAAAATTTTAAAGGATCTTTATTACAACTTTATTAATAGCTAGAGACCTGGTGCATGAAATTCATGCATGGGGGAGGGGTGTGTGTGTGTGTGTGTGTGTGTGTGTGTGTGTGTGTCCCTCAGCCCAGCCTGCACCCTCTCCAATCTGGGATCCCTTGAGGAATGTCGGACTGCTAGTTTAAGCGCGATCTCACCAGGATCAGGCCTAAATGGGCAGTCGGATATCCCTCTCACTATCCAGGACTGCTGGCTTCCAACTGCTCATCTGCCTGCCTGTCTGATTGCCCCTAACTGCTTCTGCCTGCCAGCCTGGTCACCCCCTAATCAGTCCCCTGCCAGCATGATTGATGCCTAACTGCCCTCCCCTGCTGGCCCAATTGCCCCCAACTGCCTTCCCCTGCAGGCCTGGTCACCCCCAGCTGTCCTCCCTTGTAGGTCTGGTTGCTCCCAACTACCCTTCCCTGCTGGTCCCGTTACCCCTAACTGCCCTCTCCTGCTGGCCTGATTTCCCACAACTGCCCTCCCCTATGGGTCATCTTCTGGCGGCCATTTTATGTCCACATGAGGGCAGGATCTTTGACCACATGAGGGCAGCCATCTTGTGTGTTGGAGTGATGGTCAATCTGCATATTACCTTTTTATTATATAGGATTGCAAAAACTTGGAAGCAACCAAGATGTCCTTCAATAGGTGAATGAATGAATAACCTGTGGTACATCCAGAAACTGAAATACTATTTAGTGTTAAAAAGAAATGAACTATCAAGCCATGAAAAGACATAGAGGAAACTTAATGCATATTAATAACTGAAAGAAGTCAATTTGACAAGGCTACATACTGTGTGATTCCAAGTACATGACATTCTGGGAAAAGCAAAACTATGGAGACAGTAAAAAGACCAGTGGTTTCCAGAATTTAGTGGGGGAAGAAGACATGAATTGGCAGAGCACAGGGGCTTTTTAAGGGCAGTAAAACTATTCTGTACGATACTGTAATGATGGATACATGTCATTATACATTTGTCAAAACTCAGAGAATGTACAATACTAAGCGTGAACCCTAATGTAAACTATGGACTTTGAGTGATGATGATATGTGAGAGTAGGTTCACTGATTGATTGTAACAAATGTACCACTCTGGTGCCAGATGCCAATAATGCAGGAGGCTGTGTACGTGTGAGGGACAGGGAATATGTTGGAAAAATCTGTACTTTCCACTCAATTTTGCTGTGAACTTAAAATTGCTCTAAAAATACAAGTTTATTAATTAAAAATAACACATTTGTACTGGCTTTGTAGGTCTTCTATTTGAGCAGAGGAAACACTATTCTTCACTGTCCTTTGGGCACAGAGTGGAGGAGCCCCTATACCAGGATAAAGGTTAACTCCAATTACAAAAGGGTCCAAAAGCTGAACATATTAAAACTATCACCTCGACTGTGGTGTCCCCAAATTCTTCTTTCCAGACATCCAGGGCATCTTCACATCTATACAGAACATGTCTCCTTGAGGTCTCATAACTTTGCCATTTACTCACAGTGCAACTTTGGGTTAGTCACACCCCTTCTCTTAGCTGTACTTTCTGCTTCTGTAAGTTGAGTAGAAGGTTGAGCCCTCAGAGTAGCAAAACTCAGATCAGGATGAGGTCCTTATTGCTTTTCTAGGATCACAAAAAGTTGATTTAGAAATTGGCAACCAAGCATTTTATGATAGATGGATGCCGAATACCTTCTGATATATTTTTAGGGGAAAAAGACATACATGGTAGACTTTCAAAGATCCCAGCAAGGTCCCATGCCATATGCCATAGAAAGGAAATCATTACTTTTAGAGGAAGACAATTTTAGAAAAGTTTGCCATATTCATACGTGATTGAGCAGAAGAAAACCTGCAAATCCAAACTTGAGCCAATTTCCTCTATTGTAAATGTGACAGGGATTGTGAGTGGACAGAAACAATGGAAAGAAGTTCTAATGTGGATATAGCCCTTGGGGGAGAAATGTCTACTACTGAATGGGCTGTGGGAAACAATTTAAGATCCAATTTCAGCTCTATCTGAAATAAGGTACATTTAACATGTGCCTTAGCACATTTCAGCCTCATGAGAAGAATAAAGATAATGTTAGTGCCTACGTGCCAGGATTCTGGTGAGAGGTGATGAAATAACTCCTATGAAGATTTTCAGGAAGGTTGACCAAGGAAAACCCATTAAGGAACATTACTACTAGGCGCTTAACTGACAACTAGTTCGCAGACAAGGGGACCACACCATTTCATGTGGTGTCCAAGGGCATGTGGACAGTTCTGTGTCAAACCCAGTACTACCTAGGGGATAGCAAGACCTAGCTGGTTAGATGAGCTTCACATGGGCAACAAACACAAGTTCCTCCTTGTGTGAGTGGAGAGAGGCCTGCCAAGAGGGGGCCAGGAGCACATAGACCACAGGGCCATCTGCCTACAGGGCAGTTTCTCCCCCTCTCTTTCCTATGCCTCCTGGAATCCAACCGATACTGCAAAACCCAAAGCCCATCTCTAACAGGGAAAGGCAGGTCCAAGAGGATAGGCTCCAAATGGAGAAAGCAGTTTCTCCAGACACCAGATTTGTGGTGCACATTTTGTGAAAATAGCCAGCGAACCTAGATGCTGGGTCACCAACTATGAGGCCGGCCTCTGTCACAAGTGCAGTTAATCACGTTGGCCCACCCTGCAGCCTCAGTGGCAGACACCTGCAGCCCTCAGCCCCCAAGTGAGGTGTGGGCAGCATACTGCATGGTGTGCAAGAGCATGCATATGCACATGAGACCTCCAGTGCATGGAATCCCACCAGGTGCCCCTCCAGACCAGGTGCTCCTTGCTAGCCTTGGGGCAGGACCAGCCCTGGGAGGAGGGGGGAGGGAGGGAGACAGGGAGTGAGACAGGGAGGGAGGGAGGGAGGGAGGGAGGAAAGAGGAAGGGAGACAGGGAGAGAGGGAGGGAGGGAGAAATGGAGGGAGGGAGAGGGGAAGAGCAGGTGAAGAAGCCTCAGAAGCTCCCCACCCCTGGCCTGAAAGAAGCCCTGGCAGCCACTCCAGGGCCAGCATCCCAGGGTGTGGGCATCTCCCAACTCTGGCGCCCCCAAGGGGCATTTCTGGGAGGCGTGGGAGCCAGGATGGGATCCCAGAGGGGCACATTCGCTCTCTGACCCTAACCCACCCCCACTTGTGCCCACACCCCCTCCTGGCTTGGGGAGGAGTCAGTGCCTTCACCAGAGCTTCCAGGGCTCCAGCAGCTCTGGAAACAGCCCCGTCACGTGACCCGCCCGAGCCAATGGCCCCGCCGTCTCCTAGGCAACACAGAGGGTCCCAGTTCCTCCTCCACTGTGCCCCTGCTCCTGGTCCGCACTGCAGAGAGCCCTGGCAAGCTGACAGGCCCTGACGCGCAGGCCCACATTCAGCCCCGGAGACAGGGACAGGGAAAGGAGGAGGGAGACACAGCCAGAGAGCACAGGAAAGAGGGGCATCCCTCCTGCTGGGACCTGGGTCGGAAAGGACCACCCCCAGGACAAGGTAAGAGACTCAGGGAGGGTGAGCTTGGCCCCTGGAGACCCAGCCACCCTCCACCCAGGCCAGCAGGACTGCAGCTGCCCAGCAGGGCCTGGAGCAGTGCGGGGAGGGAGAGAAGGGCAGCCCAGGCTGGGCTGCAGAGGCGCTGCCAGGGGAAGGGAGGCAGCCCGGGGTGGGAGGAGGGGGTGTGCATTAACCTCTGTGTCGCCCCTTTCCTATTCACAGGCAGTGCACACCTGGGAGGTTCTCTCTGAGTCCTAGGCTCCCCTCCCCGCCCCCAATTCATTTCCCACCCAGGGCCGCCTGGCCTGCACCCAGAACCGGTTCCCAGCCCTACTAGCAGCCCCCAAGCTGGCGCTGGCGGACACCGAGACCATGGAGGTGACCCTGCTGCAGGAGTGGTGCAGGTGGATGTGCATCAACGCCCGCAGGGCTGTGCTCATCCTGGGCGTCCCGGAGGACTGTGACGAAGACCAGCTGCACGATTCCCTGGAGGCCTCCATGTGGCAAGCGAGCCAGTTTGAGGTGCTGGGCAGAGTGTTTCGAGAGGAGGACGATGCCTATGCAGCCCTGGTGGAGCTGGACCAGGAAGTCAACTATGCTTTGGTTCCCAAGGAGATCCCAGGCATCGGGCGTCCCTGGAACGTGGTCTTTGTGCCCCCAAGCGCAGGCGAGGACTTTCTGGGTCGCGTGCTCCACTTCCTGGAGCAACAGGGGCAGACTGTGGAGAGCATGGTCAGAGTCCTGGGGCTGGGGCTGCCCAAGGTGTCCTGGCTGAGGTCTATCAGCCAGGCCATCCAGCCCTGGGTGGAGACAGTGCGGTACCAGCCCCTGGGGCTGTTCTCGGGGAGGGACGAGCCGGCCCCGGGGGAGCAGTCCTTTGAGGCCTGGCTGGACCACACCACTGACATGTTGCTTGTGTGGCAAGGGGTCTCAGAGAGGGAGAGGAAGAGGAGGCTGGTGGAAGGCCTCCGAGGGACGGCCCTGCAGCTGGTGCACGAGCTCCTGGCGGAGGACCCCGCCAGGACGGCCCAGGACTGCCTGGACGCCCTGACCCAGGTGTTTGCAGACTACGAGTCCCAGGCCAGCCTGCGGGTCCGGTGTCTGACCGCTCAGCGACAGCCAGGCGAGACTCTCTCCGCTTTCGTGTTCCGGCTGGAAGTGCTGCTACAGAAAGCCAAGCGGGAGGGGGGCCTGGACAGCCCCACAGCCGACCAGGTGCGCATGAGGCAGGTGCTCACCAGGGCCAACATCATTCAGCCGCTGCAAGTGGCCCTGAGGAAGCTGGGCCTGGCGGGGAGGAATCCAGATTTCCTGAGGATGCTGGAGCTGGCTCGTGAGACTGACGTATGGGAGGTCAGACTGGCCAGCTGCCGGAGCGCCCAGCCGGAAGAAGAGGCTGCTGCCGAGGCCGGTGCCCAGGCCGAGGGTGACGAGGTGGAGGAGAAGCAGCAGGAGCAGGAGAACAGTGACAACCATGCCCCTGCCCCTGCAGGCCTGGGTCTGACAGGGCTCTCAGAGGCCCCTGGGCGTCCCCTGCCTGCCCACGTGGGCAGGGCTTCCCGGGCAGGTCCGGGCGGTCCTGGCGCCGTGCCACAGGGCCTGGCCCAGGCAGCACACCAGGAGGCCGAGGAGCACTCCCAGGAGGGGCTCAAGCCCATCCCGGAGGAGTCGGAAAGTGAGGACGGCGTTGGGGAGCTGACCCCCCCACATGTCTCCCCATGGCAAAGAGGCTCTTGAGGCCCGGAGCCATCCACTCCTCTCGGGCAACAGAGCCCTGGAGGCGGGGGGAGGCCAGGCCAGGGCAACCTCCTCACCCCACATGGAGAGCAGGGCCCAGGGAAGGGCCCACCCAGCCCACACCAAATCCCTTATTCCCCCACCACCCTATGGGGCCCTGACCACCACCATCAGCCCTTCCAAGTCACCAAGATGACCTTGTTCAACACCCAGTGGGGTGGGGGGAGGTGCCCCCACATGGTAGCACCACACCTGGTCTCAGCCCCAGCTCCAGCCCCAGCCCCTGCCAACTTGGGCACTGGCCTGGGAACGCCGCTGAGCAGCCAATCTCAGCCTAGGAGAGGGGCACCTGAAGACATCTGCCACCCGCATGGAACCGGGAGACGTTAGAGCCCATCACGGGGGTGCCACTCTTGGGGACCCCCATCCTCCATCCCCTGGGAGGTCCCAACTCATTTCTCCATAGCCCCATAGTGACCCACCTGTCAAGTTATCACCCACCCCTCCACACACGTGCGCGCGCGCACACACACACACACACACACACACACACACACACACACACACACAGGCCATGGTGCCTGTGCAGGACACCAGGTGTGTGTGAACCCAGCCGGGTGTCCTGGCCTCCCCCCCACCTGCCCTGGGGCAGCCACCTCTCAGCCCCGGCACGTCCTCTGAGTCCCACTGCCAACCAAGGCACCGCCAGCTCTCGTCCAGTGTTGTGAGCTCAGCCTCTGCTTTCTCGGTGTAGTTAGCCAACCGCTGCTTGTGCTTGTGGAGATGTGTGTGTTCTTCTTTGAGCAGTTCCCACCACCACTCTCACCCCGGACGGAGACCCCGAGCCCGGGCCCAGAAGAACGGATGAGAAGGGCGGTCCAGGGCGCGTCTGGCGCTCACCCAGTGACCTCTGGCAGGAAACATTGACCAGTGACAGAAGGCGGCTGCTGGAGGCTCCACGGGGACTGTGCTCTGATATGCCACCCTGTTGTTCCCTGTGACTCCGTTTCCTCAGCATGCTGGAGTGTCCCCTGCTGTGTTTCCCAGTATCTTGTGTCTGTTCAGTGCAGGCCACAGGGCAGGGCCGGGCCCCAACATGTTGTCCAGAGGGGGAGGGGGACCCTGCAGTGAGTGGACATGACCTGTGTCCATGGTCCCACAAAGTTCAGTCAAAGGGCCCTCAGGGAGGGGCACTATGGAGGGAGGGCCACAGTGTGGAGGACGTTTAAGGCACCTCCTTAGAGACCCCAGGAGCAGGGGGTGTGACCTATGGGCTCTAGTGGCCGTTAGAAGTTCCTCTCTGTGTTGTCATTCCTTTCTTCAATGGATTCAATAAATATTTCTCTTCAATAAACATCATTGAATGATTCAGCTGAGTTTCGCCTCTGCTGTAGGCAATTGAGGAAAGGGTAGGCTCGGGGCAGTTTGGGGGGGGGGGCAAGAAAGGATTTGTGCCCAGCATCCATAAAAGACTTCTTCAGGACATCCTAATGGCCATGTCTATAGCCTCCTTTGCCCTAAATAGCTTGGCTGCTCCCCTTACTGGGATTTACTGTGCTGGTTGCTACTATGGTTACAAAGAATGCTGCTGCTCTAAGGTGCTTTCCTTCTATGCATGTGACCTAAACATTTCTGAACTCAGCCTTCACTAGACACTACTGTAGTTTAGTTTTGATTTCTCAAGGTATACAGCACTGTAGCAGGTTCAGTAGGGTAGAATTAGCCCCTCCGTGGGATGCCTGGGCTGTCTGTCTCAGCCTTTCCTCCCCACTGGCATTGATTAAGCACTGTGACACACCACCTGGCCCGCCCTCCGTTCTTCACCCATGACACACTCCTGTCCCCCAGACATCGCTCATTGTGAACACCAAGGCTGGCCACATGTCAGCTGGCAGGGGTAGGCTGATCTGGGATGTGTAGGCAGTCATCTCTCTACACCCCAGAGTCCTGCACAGAGTTACTTGCAAGGGCATCTGACCTCACGTCAGGGCCCTTCTATGGCCCTCTGCTCTCTGGACTGCACACGTGACTTCCCTAATCTAATGACACCCTGGGCACCCACATCCTTGTCAAGGATACTAGGATCTCTAGACCTTACTGCTGTTTCTCACCTCTCTCCAACCTCTAAGCCACTTATTCTTAGGTCTTCTATGGACCTAAATTGCCACTGACCATTTCTACAAATTCCTGGTATCAGTGCTTCTATCCCAGGGGAACTGACAGACCTACTTGGACCCTGTCTGAAACAAAGCCCAAGGATGATCCTGAGTACCAGATTACTATTGCCCCTACAGGCTCAGCCCCAGCAGACCCTGCCCTCAATTGCCCACAGCAGAGGCGAAACTCAGCTGAATCATTCAATGATGTTTATTGAAGAGAAATATTTATTGAATCCATTGAAGAAAGGAATGACAACACAGAGAAGAACTTCTAACGGCCACTAGAGCTCATAGGTCACACCCCCTGCTCCTGGGGTCTCTAAGGAGGTGCCTTAAACGTCCTCCACACTGTGGCCCTCCCTCCATAGTGCCCCTCCCTGAGGGCCCTTTGACTGAACTTTGTGGGACCATGGACACAGGTCATGTCCACTCACTGCAGGGTCCCCCTCCCCCTCTGGACAACATGTTGGGGCCCGGCCCTGCCCTGTGGCCTGCACTGAACAGACACAAGATACTGGGAAACACAGCAGGGGACACTCCAGCATGCTGAGGAAACGGAGTCACAGGGAACAACAGGGTGGCATATCAGAGCACAGTCCCCGTGGAGCCTCCAGCAGCCGCCTTCTGTCACTGGTCAATGTTTCCTGCCAGAGGTCACTGGGTGAGCGCCAGACGCGCCCTGGACCGCCCTTCTCATCCGTTCTTCTGGGCCCGGGCTCGGGGTCTCCGTCCGGGGTGAGAGTGGTGGTGGGAACTGCTCAAAGAAGAACACACACATCTCCACAAGCACAAGCAGCGGTTGGCTAACTACACCGAGAAAGCAGAGGCTGAGCTCACAACACTGGACGAGAGCTGGCGGTGCCTTGGTTGGCAGTGGGACTCAGAGGACGTGCCGGGGCTGAGAGGTGGCTGCCCCAGGGCAGGTGGGGGGGAGGCCAGGACACCCGGCTGGGTTCACACACACCTGGTGTCCTGCACAGGCACCATGGCCTGTGTGTGTGTGTGTGTGTGTGTGTGTGTGTGTGTGTGTGTGCGCGCGCGCACGTGTGTGGAGGGGTGGGTGATAACTTGACAGGTGGGTCACTATGGGGCTATGGAGAAATGAGTTGGGACCTCCCAGGGGATGGAGGATGGGGGTCCCCAAGAGTGGCACCCCCGTGATGGGCTCTAACGTCTCCCGGTTCCATGCGGGTGGCAGATGTCTTCAGGTGCCCCTCTCCTAGGCTGAGATTGGCTGCTCAGCGGCGTTCCCAGGCCAGTGCCCAAGTTGGCAGGGGCTGGGGCTGGAGCTGGGGCTGAGACCAGGTGTGGTGCTACCATGTGGGGGCACCTCCCCCCACCCCACTGGGTGTTGAACAAGGTCATCTTGGTGACTTGGAAGGGCTGATGGTGGTGGTCAGGGCCCCATAGGGTGGTGGGGGAATAAGGGATTTGGTGTGGGCTGGGTGGGCCCTTCCCTGGGCCCTGCTCTCCATGTGGGGTGAGGAGGTTGCCCTGGCCTGGCCTCCCCCCGCCTCCAGGGCTCTGTTGCCCGAGAGGAGTGGATGGCTCCGGGCCTCAAGAGCCTCTTTGCCATGGGGAGACATGTGGGGGGGTCAGCTCCCCAACGCCGTCCTCACTTTCCGACTCCTCCGGGATGGGCTTGAGCCCCTCCTGGGAGTGCTCCTCGGCCTCCTGGTGTGCTGCCTGGGCCAGGCCCTGTGGCACGGCGCCAGGACCGCCCGGACCTGCCCGGGAAGCCCTGCCCACGTGGGCAGGCAGGGGACGCCCAGGGGCCTCTGAGAGCCCTGTCAGACCCAGGCCTGCAGGGGCAGGGGCATGGTTGTCACTGTTCTCCTGCTCCTGCTGCTTCTCCTCCACCTCGTCACCCTCGGCCTGGGCACCGGCCTCGGCAGCAGCCTCTTCTTCCGGCTGGGCGCTCCGGCAGCTGGCCAGTCTGACCTCCCATACGTCAGTCTCACGAGCCAGCTCCAGCATCCTCAGGAAATCTGGATTCCTCCCCGCCAGGCCCAGCTTCCTCAGGGCCACTTGCAGCGGCTGAATGATGTTGGCCCTGGTGAGCACCTGCCTCATGCGCACCTGGTCGGCTGTGGGGCTGTCCAGGCCCCCCTCCCGCTTGGCTTTCTGTAGCAGCACTTCCAGCCGGAACACGAAAGCGGAGAGAGTCTCGCCTGGCTGTCGCTGAGCGGTCAGACACCGGACCCGCAGGCTGGCCTGGGACTCGTAGTCTGCAAACACCTGGGTCAGGGCGTCCAGGCAGTCCTGGGCCGTCCTGGCGGGGTCCTCCGCCAGGAGCTCGTGCACCAGCTGCAGGGCCGTCCCTCGGAGGCCTTCCACCAGCCTCCTCTTCCTCTCCCTCTCTGAGACCCCTTGCCACACAAGCAACATGTCAGTGGTGTGGTCCAGCCAGGCCTCAAAGGACTGCTCCCCCGGGGCCGGCTCGTCCCTCCCCGAGAACAGCCCCAGGGGCTGGTACCGCACTGTCTCCACCCAGGGCTGGATGGCCTGGCTGATAGACCTCAGCCAGGACACCTTGGGCAGCCCCAGCCCCAGGACTCTGACCATGCTCTCCACAGTCTGCCCCTGTTGCTCCAGGAAGTGGAGCACACGACCCAGAAAGTCCTCGCCTGCGCTTGGGGGCACAAAGACCACGTTCCAGGGACGCCCGATGCCTGGGATCTCCTTGGGAACCAAAGCATAGTTGACTTCCTGGTCCAGCTCCACCAGGGCTGCATAGGCATCGTCCTCCTCTCGAAACACTCTGCCCAGCACCTCAAACTGGCTCGCTTGCCACATGGAGGCCTCCAGGGAATCGTGCAGCTGGTCTTCGTCACAGTCCTCCGGGACGCCCAGGATGAGCACAGCCCTGCGGGCGTTGATGCACATCCACCTGCACCACTCCTGCAGCAGGGTCACCTCCATGGTCTCGGTGTCTGCCAGCGCCAGCTTGGGGGCTGCTAGTAGGGCTGGGAACCGGTTCTGGGTGCAGGCCAGGCGGCCCTGGGTGCAGGCCAGGCGGCCCTGGGTGGGAAATGAATTGGGGGCGGGGAGGGGAGCCTAGGACTCAGAGAGAACCTCCCAGGTGTGCACTGCCTGTGAATAGGAAAGGGGCGACACAGAGGTTAATGCACACCCCCTCCTCCCACCCCGGGCTGCCTCCCTTCCCCTGGCAGCGCCTCTGCAGCCCAGCCTGGGCTGCCCTTCTCTCCCTCCCCGCACTGCTCCAGGCCCTGCTGGGCAGCTGCAGTCCTGCTGGCCTGGGTGGAGGGTGGCTGGGTCTCCAGGGGCCAAGCTCACCCTCCCTGAGTCTCTTACCTTGTCCTGGGGGTGGTCCTTTCCGACCCAGGTCCCAGCAGGAGGGATGCCCCTCTTTCCTGTGCTCTCTGGCTGTGTCTCCCTCCTCCTTTCCCTGTCCCTGTCTCCGGGGCTGAATGTGGGCCTGCGCGTCAGGGCCTGTCAGCTTGCCAGGGCTCTCTGCAGTGCGGACCAGGAGCAGGGGCACAGTGGAGGAGGAACTGGGACCCTCTGTGTTGCCTAGGAGACGGCGGGGCCATTGGCTCGGGCGGGTCACGTGACGGGGCTGTTTCCAGAGCTGCTGGAGCCCTGGAAGCTCTGGTGAAGGCACTGTCTCCTCCCCAAGCCAGGAGGGGGTGTGGGCACAAGTGGGGGTGGGTTAGGGTCAGAGAGCGAATGTGCCCCTCTGGGATCCCATCCTGGCTCCCACGCCTCCCAGAAATGCCCCTTGGGGGCGCCAGAGTTGGGAGATGCCCACACCCTGGGATGCTGGCCCTGGAGTGGCTGCCAGGGCTTCTTTCAGGCCAGGGGTGGGGAGCTTCTGAGGCTTCTTCACCTGCTCTTCCCCTCTCCCTCCCTCCATTTCTCCCTCCCTCCCTCTCTCCCTGTCTCCCTTCCTCTTTCCTCCCTCCCTCCCTCTCTCCCTGTCTCCCTTCCTCTTTCCTCCCTCCCTCCCTCCCTCCCTGTCTCACTCCCTGTCTCCCTCCCTCCCCCCTCCTCCCAGGGCTGGTCCTGCCCCAAGGCTAGCAAGGAGCACCTGGTCTGGAGGGGCACCTGGTGAGATTCCATGCACTGGAGGTCTCATGTGCATATGCATGCTCTTGCACACCATGCAGGATGCTGCCCACACCTCACTTGGGGGCTGAGGGCTGCAGGTGGCTGCCACTGAGGCTGCAGGGTGGGCCAACGTGATAAACTTGTGACAGGGGCCAGCTTTGTGGAAGATGCTATGGTCTCTCCCCTTTAGCTTACTGCAAGTCTCAAAACATGGACTTTGCTACTTAAAGTTCTACCCCTTGGAACTATATCTTCCTGTGCATCTTGGGCAATTCCTTCACCCTTATGGCCTTGCCTCGGTGGAACATCGGAATTGGGAACTCTGACTGAGGGTGTGTATAGGAGAACTGGTGTGTCCCCAATGTGTCTCCTATCCCCTGTGCCCTGGCCAGCCTGTTCAGCTCTGGGACAGTGCTCTCTAGGCCCTTAAGAGCAGCATGAGCTTTGTGCCTCTCTAGAGATCTCTGTCTGTCTGACCTGGAGTCCTTCCCCTTTTCTTTGCCACCTGGGGTAGATACTGCACTAGAGCAATGCTGCCTCAGCTCAAAACAGAGCTCCCATCCCAAGGGTCTCATCATCTTGCACCTGTCTCATTATGTGTCCCCGTGAATATCGTCTCTATCTGTGAGATGGTAGACTGGTTTCCTCGGAGTCACACCTCCAGGTATTTGCCTACCCCCGCCCCTTTTCTTTTGTTGCTTGGCATCTGGTCAGAATTCTTTTCTGTGACTTGTTTTCCCCACTCAGACTTTACTGCTCAAAATTTCCCTGAGTGTCCAGCTTGCACATGCTTCTTGTTAAATCACAGCCCTTGTTTATTTGTCTATGACCTTATGGATGGGCATTCAGGTTGTTCCTAGTCTTCAGCCATTACAGAAACTGTTGTCAGCAGCACCCTGCACATACCGGTTGGAGCCAGTGTCGGGATTAAGGCTTTGGGATGTATACCAAGAAGTGGTTTTGTTGGGACTATGGCTGTGCCTATTGCCAACGTGATTAGGCATTGGTACTCCATTATCTCCCATGTGTGGCTTTGCTCCCTCCCCCCGGCAGCTCAGGAGTAGTCCCGTGTACCTCACAGCCTGAGCAGCCTTTGGTCTTGTCCAGATTTGATCATTTGCCCATCCCATGGGGAGAGGCACTGACCTGTGACCATGTGTCTTCCTTGTCCCTTGTCATCAGTGAGGTTGGGCATCTTCACACAAGTTTTTTTGGTCATTCCTAGTTCTTCTTTTGTGAATCTTCTTTCCTTGTTTTCTCTCCAGGATTTAGAAGCATTGTTGACCTCTTTCTAGGAGAAAGGTCCTAGTGTCAAGTTCAAAGGCACTCTCATAATTTTACACTCACTTGTCTCCGAGAAGTAGACCACATTGGACCACATTATCTCATAGTTGCACCTTGGCTTGCTTATATGGTCTTACTCCCTCCCCCAACTTTCCTGCCTCCTGGCTTTAAAATGAAGAAACATGAGTGTTCCATCACAAACCACGTTTCCCAGTTGACCTTGTGCATAGACTCCTTCCTCTTATCCCCATTGAATGCCAAGACTGTCTGTTATACAGGTGAACTGCTGCCCACCTGGCAAACTTCTGACCACTGAACCTCAGCATTAGTCCACCTGCCATGGCTTGCACCTCATGCTGCCCTCTTTATTGGTTTCCACATGATTTGCATCGGATCCTTTCTTAGGGTATTCCCATGGGAGCATATGTGAGTCCTGTGTCACTAACTGTTGATTCAGTCTCACCTCTTTCTACCTTCAGTCTCACCTCTTTCTACCTTCTTTTTGTCCCTTCCTGTTGACTCTCCAGCTCTGCCTCGGAGCACCCACTCTGCCAGGGCTGGGCTGTGATGCCTCTACTGTCTCTCCTTTGTCATTTCATCTTGCTCCTCCTCTCAACACAGTTTACATTCTATCCTTCTCAAAACACTTTCCTTTCTCTGCTTCTGTGACATCCCATCTTCTGGCTGGCATCCTCCCGCTTTGCCTTCTTACCCTTGGAATTCCCAACAGCAGCATGGGAGCGGTTCTTGTGTGCCCCAGAGCCTGAGCATCCTTTGGTCTAGCCTGGCTTTGATTATTTGCCCCCCCCGCCTACCTTTATTTTGGTGTGGTGTCGGTGGGGTCCCATCTGCAGCCCTGGAAAACCCCAAGGTCCTGTCATTGGAGGGTTTGTCTGCCTGCCAATGATTCCAAACGTTCCTCTACCCTGAGCTCCACATGTGCTCATTAAACTGCCCACTTGGATGCTCCATGGGAATTTTAGAAGGAATATGCCCAAGCCAGAGCACTTCATCCTTCTCAGCACACTTACTTCTTCCCCAGGATTCCCCAAGGGCTCCACCTACCACCTAGTTGCTCAAGCAAAGATACCAGGATTCTTTATTCCTTCTCCTTTGTTCCTGACCCCAGTTTAATCCATCATCAGATTTTATTGACATTAGTCAGTGATTTCTACCCCCTCTCTATGTCTCTGTGGTCCATTAACCTTTCTCCTTCTCTCTCTGCCTCTACTCTGCCCCTCTCTCTACTCCACTCCCACCCATATGGCAACCAAGGCACACTCTGTGACACCACCCCCTCCTCCCTGGTGACAGGTCCTCCCTGTGTTTTCCCATCTCCTTAGAGTAAATTCCAAAGTCCTCCTCCCCTGGTCAACAGTTCCCCAATCCTAAAGATGGCCTTCTTCTTCCTCACCACCCACCCCCAGTTCCTGTCACTAGAGTCCTGCTGAATTGGCCTTCTCAATTGGTCCCAGAGCACACTCAGCTCATCCCCACCTGTGGTCTTTGCTTTTCCTCTTCCGTTATAAAGGACAATCCATTGCAAGAACTTCCCATGGTGGCATGCCTCTCCTTCTCTTCCTCTCCTTCAAGTCTCAGCTGAAATGTCCCCTATTCCAGAGGCTTCCTCTGTCTGGCCAGCCACATCAAATGTGGACCCCTGAATAATCTCCATTTATATTCATTTCACATTAGCAACATTAATTTGTCATCACATGAGAGATGATGGTTTGGGTTTTTTGTTTGGGGCACCAACGGCTCTCTCCCCAGATGACAAGCTCCCTAAGAGAAGGATCCTAGGACTGGTTCTGGCTCAGAGGAGGCCCTTGGTGCCTTCTTTTAAGCAAGCACTTGAATCTGTCAGCCTGCTCGCATCTGCCAGGGGCTGGGACCCGAGGCCATGGCATGAATCAGAGCTGTTGTGCGGTGAACTGGGTAGCAGGGAGGCAAGTCTGGAGCAGAGAGGGTCTTGTATAGTAGTCCAGGCTGGCGGGTGATGGTCTGGGCCTCCTTGGGCAGAAGAGTTTAAGAGTTCAGAGATGCAGAAAGCACAAAGAGGACTCAAGCAGGGTCCCAGATTCCTCCTGGCATGTGGATCCAGACGAAGGAAAGGCCCTTCTCTGACATGGGGATTGCAGCATCAGCTGTCTTTCCCTCGCCTTTTTGAGAAGGAGAAATGGGGTGATGGGTGGGGATGAGTTCTTGTGGCCACACTTGCATTTCAGAATCCTGTGTGACACCCACATAGATACATACTCTGCCCTCTTCCTCCTTCCTCCCTTCTACCCTGATCACTCTACCTCTACCAATTCCCCCACCTGGCCCTGTGGGCAGCTAGGCTCCTTGGTCAAGGTAAAGGAACTGTGATTGTGACATTTGTTCAACTCAGCACCAGGGGATATTCTATCTTTCAGCCTTTAGTGCCCCTGAATGGCAACACTGGGACATGCACAGAGCTAGCACCCTGCAGATGTTGACCACAGGGAGAAATAAACCAAGGAGCACTTGATGGTGAGGTGGTTTGGAGATGTTTCTATCAGGATTCACAGAGGCCCAGGGCCACGAGGTGACAGGATGCTTCCATAGCATACCTTCTTTAGTACTACATGTTGAGATTAAAGTCCAGGCGATGGCCCAGCTTAGTTAAGAGCATAGATATTATGTACCCTGCCATCATGGGTACAGTACCCCTATCCAGGCTTTGCCTCCTTTGACATGAAGGGCATGGCTGTGGTCAGAGTGACAGGGAAGAGAGGGATAGTAGAAATTCAGGGTCCTTTAATCACTAACACTCTAGGAATGGTAATATCCTGGCTGTAGAGTTGGCTCACTGCAAGGCAGGCCTGGCCTAATGTTGTTCTTAGGCTCCATCCTACTCTCCCAGCCCAGTCAGGGAGGAGGGCAGGTCTACCTCTCCTGATCCACCACCTGTGTGCCTGGAATAAAGGTATATCCTGCCCTATAATGGCTTGACCTTGGTGACTGAGTTCACTTGCTACCTCAGGACACAGACCCAGCCCCCGTGCCTTGGTTCCTTTGTGAGCTCTGAAGGCTCTGCCTACTTGCGTATGGATCCCCTTCCTGGGCCCTCACCTCTCCTGACTAGCCTCTTTTCTAAGGGGAAAGCATGCTTTTAGCCCCTTGGGCAGTGATTTTCGGCCTTTCTCATCTCATGGCCACTAAAACTAATTACTAAGATTCCGCACACAGCAAAAAGGTCTCTTTTTTGCCAATCTGAAAAAAAAAAAAAGGTCCAACTTTAATTCATTCACACCAGTCAGCTATTGTTGTGTTGGCTGTGGTCATTTTTTTTTTAATTTGACAAATCTAAGGGAAAAAAGGTCAGTGTCCCTGACTAAATAGTCAGGTATTGCATGTTTTAAAAATTATTGTGGCATACCCGTGTGCCTCAGCACACAAGTTGAAAATCACTACTCTAGGGCAGTGGTTGGTAAACTGCGGTTCGTGAGCCCCATGAGGCTCGTGAGCCGCCGTTTGCCCCTCTGTTGACTAATGAGTTTGCCGATCACTGGGATAGGGGTTTAATCACAAGGAACAACAACAGCCTGTAATTATTGGAATCGAGAGTCTAGGTCAGGGGTCGGCAAACTCATTAGTCAACAGAGCCGCAGTTTGCCAACCACTGCTCTCTAGGGGATCAGATATAAAGGGGACTTTCTGTCTCCCTCCCTTCGGAAGGAAGGCATGCTTTGCCATTTCCCTCCACTCTGTACACAAGGAAGAAAATTTCATCCTGTGAACTCAGAGAGCTCCCAGGTCCTCTATCAGACAAAATGAGTACCTTCTTTAATTCACCCAATAAGGAGTTCAGCTGTACCTGCAGTGCTCAACTGCTTATAGTATGTGCTGAGTCTATGCCTGTGGGCCAGAGCAAAAAATAAACCCTACCCTAACTCACGGCATTATCTGAGGGGTGACCACAGACCATTAGGAAATTATCCCTCAAAAAAATTCTGGGGAATAAACTATCATATCTATCCATTGCACCCCCAACTTAGTGTCCTTGCATCAATTCAGATGACAGAAAAAGCTTTGTATGGGCATTTTCTTCCAGGTATGGGTGGTGCAGAGATGCAAAGAATCGACCAATATTAGTCGACACCGGTTTGGCTCAGTGGATAGAGCGCCGGCCTGTAGACTGAGAGATCCCGGGTTCGATTCCGGTCAAGGGCATGTACCTTGGTTGCGGGCACATCCCCATTGGGGAGTGTGCAGGAGGCAGCTGGTTGATGTTTCTCTATCATCGATGTTTCTGACTTTCTATCCCTCTCCCTTCCTCTCTGTAAAAAATCAATAAAATATATTTTAAAAAAAGAATCAACCAATATTAATTGAGTGCTTATTCCAAGTTAAATACAACCCTAGAATTCAGGGGTTTGAGCAGTGAGCACAATGAAAAGAAGTCCAAAGAGAACAAGGGTATAATTCTTGGCTTTTTACTTTTTCACTTTTATGGAGTCTAGCAAAGTCAACTCCCTTAAAAACCATGATGCTTGTTCATCTGAGCCAGGTGATTGAAACAGAAAACTGTCCACTTTTACTGTCAAGAGTCACCAAGTGTCTGAGAAGTGAGCGTGGACAATGCCCTGCAAACTGTAGTGTGGGGAGCAATACAGGCAAGCCCAAGAGCTGTTCTCTTTCTTGGGAAGACCTGAGATTTTGAACTGTGTGTGGATCATGTTGGGGTGCATGTGGAGGGTCTATAATCTTGATTTTTAAAAAAATCACGCCTGAGTCTTTGTGGATCTGCTTATACATATTATATGGCAAATATGATTAAGGCTATGAAGGAAACTCAGTGCTATATGGGAACTCTCTAGGGCATATGAGTTCATATGGAAAGTTAATGAAGTCTCCCTAAGAAAATAAAACTTGGACTTAGGGTTGAAGGACATGTAGGAGAGACCTAGGGAAAGGAGGAAGGCAAGAGCATTCTAGGCTTTACAGCAGTGTTCCAACGTCCAGCAGTGGGGACAATATTACCTAACAGGGCCTGAAATATGGCAGACTGAGTAATGGTGGAAGGCTGTTTGGAGATAATTGTGATTGGCAGACAGATACCACAACTTTCAGGCTGTGTCAACCAGGTTAAGGATTTTAATCCAATTCAAAGCACAATGAGAAGTCATTGTGAGATTTCTGAGCAAGAGATTTATTGTGATCAGATTTGCACACTAAAAGGCCACTCTTTGTTGCAGTGTAGACAAAGTTTTGGAGGGGACAAGGTGGTCTTTAAAAAGACAAGTTAGTGGGCTACTGCATAATCCAAGCCAGCAAAGGACAGCTTAGATGGGAAGTAGTCAGTGTTTGCTCACAACCCTCCTGACACATGGAAGTTGACATCTAAAATATTTGACTCTAAGTTTAAATAGTTGTAAACACAAATTTTCTGGCTGTGTTGTAAATGTTGAGCTTTTAGAGTACAATTTTAATTTCATTAAATATTCTGATGGTATCCAATGAAATCTAACTACTCAGGCAATTTGATATCCATTATCATTTATTTAAAAATACTTGAAATCTAAGTTGGAAAATTGGCATCCACATTTCACTTCTTTGAATTCATCTTTGCATTCCTCTTCCCTCACATATTTTTATTTGAGTGTAATCTATTGTTTCCCTCAACATCTTTAATGGACACCTATGGCATTTTTCTGCAATAAATATATATTAGCAAAGTGAAATGCCTTTTTATTCATTATGAAAAATTTTCATAATTACAATTATTTTTTAATTTAATAAATATTCATTGTTCAGATTATTACAATTGTTCCTCTTTTTTCTTCCATAACGTCCCTCCACCCAATTCCCCTACCCTGCCCTTAACCGCCCCCCCACTCTCCTCATCCATAGCTGTACCATTTTGGTTCAGTCTCTTCCTGCACCCCCCACACTCCATTCCCCCTGAGAATTGTCAGTCCACTCCTTTTCTATGCCCATGATTCTACTATATTCACCAGTTTATTCTGGTCATCAGATTTTTAATTCATTTGATTTTTAGATTCACTTGTATTTGTTGTTCATAATTTTTATCTTTACCTTTTTCTTCTTCTTCCTCTTCTGAAAGAATAACTTTCAGCATTTCATATAATACTGGTTTGGTGTTGATGAACTCCTTTAAGTTTTTCTTATCTGTGAAGCTCTTTATCTGACCTTTAATTCTGAATGATAGATTTTCTGGGTAGAGTAATCTTGGTTGTAGATTCTTGCTATTAATCACTTTGAATATTTCTTGCCACTCCCATCTGGCCTGCATAGTTTCTGTTGAGAAATCAGCTGACAATTGTATGGGTGCTCCCCTGTAGGTAATTAACTGTTTTTCTCTTGCTGCTTTTAATATTCTCTCTTTATCTTCTGCTCTTGGCATTTTAATTATCATGCTTCTTCATGTGCTCCTCTTTTGATTCCTTTTGTTTGGGGTTCTGTGTGCTTCCTGGACTGGTAAGTCTATTTCTTTCACCAGGTGGGGAAAGTTTCCAGTCATTATTTCTTCAAATAGGTTTTCAGTATCTTGCTGTCTTTCTTCTTCTGGCACCCTCATAATTCTGATGTTGGTATGCTTGAGGTTGTCCCAGAGGCTTCTTACACTATCTTCAAATTTTTGGATTCTTTTTTCTTTGCCAGTTGAGTGTTTTTTGCTTCTTTGTATTTCAAATATTTGACTTGATTCTTGCATTCCTCTAGTCTGCTGTTGGGTCTCTGTATAATATTTTTTATTTAAGTCAGTGTATATTTAATTTCTAGTTGGTCCATTTTCATATCCTTAAGGGTCTCACTAAATTTATTGGCCTTTTCTAGGAAATTCTTGAAAAACCTTATAACCATGGTTTTGAACTCTATACCCAGTATTTTCTTTCTTCCATTTCTTTCATTTGTGATCTGTTTCTTTGTCTCTGCATTTTTGCTGCTTCCCTGAGTTGGTAGGGTAGCTTTGTGTGCTAGGTGTCCTATGTGAGCCAGTGTCTCGGCCTCCCCCATTACCTGTGGTGCACACTCTTGGTGAACCCCTTTGTGGACTGTGTGCACAGCCTTGTTGTAGTTAATTCTTGATTGTTGTTAGTATCATTGGGAGGAATTGACCTCCAGGCCAGTTTGCTGTGAGGATCAGCTGTGTCTACACTGGGAAAACTTCTGTGCTAAAGACAGTGTTATGAGACAAGACTTGCAAAGTTTCAAAAGCCTCTGTGCTCAGCTTGCATGGGGTGGTGTCTCAAGGCTGAACAGACAGCCTTGGCTTCCAGTCAACCCTGCCCTAAGAGGCCCTTGGGTCTCAGTGTCCCTCGGTAATCACTGCAAGCACTTCTGAGACAAAGCTGCTCTCAAGTTTCATCCACTGCCAGACAGTCCAGTTTCTCTCCCAATAAATCTGGATTCCCAGAGTCTCACCTGGAACTGGAGTTCAGCGCAGTTGGAACTGGGGTTCAGCAAAGTCAGGAGCTTTTGTTTCCTTTCTGCTAGAGAAAGCCAGAAGTACATTCAATAGTCAGTCCTCTCTGTGTGCCTTTAGACCTCTGCCTTTCGTGGCACCCCTGAGTTTCTGCTTGACAGTTCAGATCCCCCCTCACATATGAGCTTGGGTCCCAGGATCTTGCCTGGAACTGGGGTTCAGTTCAGTCAGAACTGGGGTTCAGCCCAGTTGGGAGCTTTTGTCACCTTCCCACTATAGAAAGCCGACAGGCACCCAGCTACCCCGTCCTCTCTGGTCGCATGTCTCCGTACCTCAGTCTTCTGCAGCTCCTCTGATTCTCCATGTGCTTTTCTCTTTCCTTCTAATGGTATGATTTTTACTCAGCCAGATTTCCTGTGGTTCTGGATGATGTCTGTTTTATCTTTTAGTTGTAGTTTTGAAATTATTGTGCAAGGCAGCAGTTTAGGTGTTTACCTATGCTGCTATCTTGGTTTCTCCCTTCATAATTACAATTATTAATCTTAGTATCCAATTGATCAGAATAACAGAGATAGTGCAATTTTTATAATTAATTAACACGGAAAGTAAAAGTTGGTTGGAAATTAATCTTTAGAAGAAATGGATGGGATTTCCCCCCCAATGAATTAAACGTTTTTTGGACAAGTATGGCATGTGCAAATATGAGGCAGGATCCTTTTTTAACTGTAATCCTACCTGTTTTTTTTTCATCAAAGGAAGTGGTTAGAAGCAAAAGAAGTTGTAATATAGTATGTCATCTTGTGGCAGGATAGTAAGAAGCTAGAAAACTTCCTGAGCAAGTATAATGGGGAAACTGAGACGAGAAACCGTATGGGTAGCTTGAAACCAGCTTGTGAATTATAAGACCTTATCTTCCCTAGCCAAGGACACTTGAGGGAAAATGGTTCATACCCTCCTCCCTAACCAGAGAATACATAGCTTAAATCGCCCTGGCCTGGGAAAGTAGACAACAAAGACCCAATTAATGCCATTTGTGCTGGCTAAACCCAAGGACAGATGAAGTCTGGAACAAATAACAAAAACCCCATTAAAGCCAAGAAGACCTAAGATAAAAGTAAAACAATAAAACCGAGCAAAAAAAATTCAAAACTGTCCTTTATATTCATTTTGATGCAGCAGCATATCAAAAATGAACCTGGAAAGCCAATGCTAATTCTACTGAAACCCTCCCCTAAGATTGAGTCTGGCCTACAGAAAAAAAAAAAAGGATCAAAAGCCCTCAGGACAAAGACTCAATTCAGACTCACTCTAGAACATGCCCATGCCTCTTCTGGGGCATGAACTTGTTATTTTCCCATAAATTCTAAGGGTTCCCCGAGATTTTCAACCAGGGGAGCAGTGGGTAGTTGCAGCTTGACCTGAAGTCACCTCCTGATCCTGCCTTCAAGGCCCCCTTTTTTCCTGACTTTTCAGTGAGTTAAAGCAGCCCTGTCTAGAATCACTTTTTTCCTATACCAATTCTAGACAGCCCAAACACAGCACCACCTAGCTTCTCCTTGTTTCTTCTGCCCTAATTCCTTTCTTTGCCTCGCTGTCCCCAGATTTAATAAATACATTTTTAAACCCATCTAGACTAATGTTGTGAAATCTTTCCTGCATCAAATCAAGAACCAACACACTACAGGCCAGCCCCTGAATGGTAACAATCTCATTCTGTGAATTCCTTCCATGAGGTCTGTTGACTATCACTCAACGGTCTCCCATCAAAACTTTTGTTAGCCCTGTCCACCACGTGATGACCCAGGGAAAGGCTTCTCACCGGAATGCAACCATGGTAGCACCTTCATCTTAGACTTCCAAGCCTCCAGAACGGTGAAAAATGAATTTCTGTGTTTATAAGCTAACAAACAAAAACCCTTAACTTTAAGGACCTATCAATCAGATGAGAACTCCATTAAGTCCTTTGATGAGCACTGGAAACAACCTGACCTGCAAAAGGATTGGTTCCTCCCACACATTAGTCTTCATTTCACAATTTCTGAAAAACATACCAAAAAAGCTTCTGTGAAGATCTGGCTGTGGATTCTCTCTTTCTCTTTCACCTAGGACTATGTACTCTGTTTTACCTGATTTACTGGGGAAAATATGGGCACACTGAATGTTAATTTGAGTACATTTTTTATAATAATTACTTTTTGATAAAATGCTCTTACCTTATTCATGTCTTCAACGTTGTTATCAAAATCTTAAAGTTACAGGTCAAGCTCAGTCAATATATGAGAAATACATGTTGTGTTATCTTACTGGGGAAAACCCTGATCATTTGTCACACGACCAAGGGAAATCAGCCTTTATTTCTGTCAGAACATCTGACTATATTTTTCACATTAAATAATTGTGTCAATATGCAGTTGGAAGAATATGGTTAATATATTTTTATTGATTTCAGAGAGGAAGGGAGGGGGAGAGAGAGGTTGAAACATCAATGATAACAGAGAATCATTGATCAGCTGTCTCCTACACACCCCGCAGTAGGGATTGAACCCACAAACCAGGCATGTGCCCTGACCAGGAATCGAATTGGTGACCTCCCGGTTCATTGGTAAATGCTCATCAATGAGACATGCCAGCTGGGTTCAAAGAATATTTTTGTACCAATAAGAAATTTGTGATAACCCTAACTGGTTTGGCTCAGTGGATAGAGCATCAGCCTGCAGACTGAAGGGTCCCAGGTTCGATTCCAGTCAAAGGCATGTACCATGGTTGTGGGCACATCCCCAGTAGGGGGTGTGCAGGATACAGCTGATCAATGTTTCTCTCTCATCGATTTTTTTGATTCTCTATCCTTCTCCCTTCCTCTCTCTAAAAACTCAATAAAATATATTTAAATAAAGAAATACCTGATAGGTTATTTCTTTGAATATACATATTACTAGAAATGATAACATCAAGATTTAAATGACATAAAGGTAATATACTTTGTCCATTTTCTAAAACTGAGTAATAAGGCTGTTTCTCACCTACTTTACTATCAATCTATAAATTTGTAACTAAAATTTTATGTTATCAAATAAGGCATTATAATGGAAAGCATGGTATGCATCGTTGTGTGTATTCTACTCTAGTGCTGGTCTTTGAGGAATAAAAAGTCAAATTAGGTAAACCTCAGAAATAAACCCAATACTTCTATTAAACATTAGGGTTAACATATTCCCATTCCATACGTTGCTAAAAACTAATTGGCCTAGTAGCTAGTGCAATGCTTAGTTCTGTATGAACCATCGTCTTTGAAGCTGTGTTATGGAGCACCTAGTGCTATGGACTGAATCATGCCTCCCTCCCCCAATTTGTATGATGAAGTCCAATCCTTTGTACCTCAGAATGGAAACTCATTTTGAAATAGTGTCCTTGCAGATATCATTTAAGATAGTGCAGAGTGGGACTCTAATCCAATATGACTGTTGTCTATATAAAAAAGGGGACATTTGGACACAAAGACATACACAGACAGAGAATGCCATGCAAATATTAGATATCTACTGCCACCATCTAAAGCTACCAAAAGGTAGGAGAAAGAAATGAAACAGATTCTCCATCATAATATGCAGAAGAAACCAATTTTGTTGACATGTTAATTTCAAACTCCTAGCCTCTAGAACTGTGGCAATAAATTTCTCTTTTTGAGAAATTCCTGCCCAGTTTATGGTAAATTTTTCTGCACTCAGGATCCTAGGGCACCTGGGAAAGTTTGGACTCTCCTAGAATTCATATCATATCCCAGGGAATAGCTTGGCTTTCTCCTGAAATACTAGTTCCAAAGCCACTGTAGGGCTTCCCCATATATTTTAGCAGGTTTGGGACCCTGGTTGTCAAAGATTTGTTTTGCAGTGTTTGGCTAGAGCTGACCATGTGCCTTGGCTGTGCTATGTTGCTCTGTCACATGCTTCCACACTGGACTTCCATGGACTTCCATGGTCCTCTGTGTCCTTCTTGGTGGTTTAATAGAAGGTGGTTTCTACAGTGCTTGAGTCAGCCCGATTTCCTCAGATCATGAGTGTGTGTGTTAGGGAGCAGTGATCAGTATCCTTGGAGAGGATGTCACAAGCAAAGTTTCTTATAGGCAAAGAAATTCTGAGCAATCCAGTAGTTCACTTGTGACTAGCAGTGACAGATTACTATGAGCAAGATGTCTGGCCTCCAGTGGGAGGACTTACTTGGATAGACTTGGGCCAAATCAATCCTGCCTGAGTATGTGGTCCTCAGACACTCCCTGGAAGAAAGGAGTCTTTTCAAGGTCATCTCGGAGGAAAGAAGGCTGCCAGTGACACATGGCCTCCAGGGCAAACTCAGATCCTCCCTTTTGGGACATGAAATGTCCCCACAGCCTGTAGCTTTGGGTTAGAGAGAAGAGGGAGCTAGTGACAAAAACAGCTTCCTCTAGGGACTGGAAGATGGCCAGGCAAAATGCTGGTTTCCATTGGAGAGGTTTGGCCCAGATCGGCAAAGAGATGCTGTCTAACAGGAATCTGCTTGACTCCCAGTTCTGGTGTTCCTCTAACCTCAACAGATGAGAACATTCCATGATCTCTGGATTGACTCATCACCTGGACTTCTGTGGTCATTTCTGGTGTGACACAAATGTTCCCTCTAGTCCATCCCCAACGCTGACCTTTCTAGTTCACAGATATGAAAGGAGAGGCCATCCTTCTCCTTCCCAAACCTCTGGGGTAGTGATACTTCCTTAGAGATTCTGATGGTCTGCTGCACATCTGGTCAGTAGTCTAAAGTTTTAGCATGGGCACCACAGGCCCTTCATGGCCCCATCCAACCTCCCTGAGGACCTGTTCCCTCTTCTTGACCTTCCAACTATCACCCTGGGCCCCATCCATACAAACCTTCTCTCCAATTATCTTGCTGAGTTATGGAGTTGGATGCTACTCCATTTTGCAAGCAGTGTACTGGATAGAAGGTACCTGGGCATAGAAAGAGCTCCGGAGTACTGCACAAAGTTCTTTCAAAGCCAAGACTAATGACGCATGCTCAGATTGAGATATTGCAAGGTTGGACACAGAACACCTTCCAGAAGATGTGAGCTGGAGAAATACCATAGCTTACACAGTATTATTACCAGCCAGAGTGGAGAAACCATATTGAAGTCCATGGATATTCCTCACAGAATCCAGAAAGAACACACATTAGGAGAAAGGCTCATATAGCTCTATAAGATTTACATTAACAAAACTTAAAAACAAGTATTGAGAGGCTCATGCTGGTCTGTAAGTGAACTAATTGCCTGCTGGGACAAAACTCAACACAGAAACAAAAGAAACAACAAAACCAAGACACTTAACAACATAACAGTCAAAATATCCAGCCGGTATGCAAACATTTGGAGACATGGGAAGGAGAAAAACGTGATCCATAGCCAAGGGGAAAATGTACCCGTTGTCCAGAAATGGCAAGGATTATGGGATTAGCACATAAGGACTTAAAGACAGCAATCCTATATAACAAAAGGCTAATATGCAGATTGTCCCCTCAGGAGTTTGACCTACTGGGAGTTTGACAGCTTGCTATGATGTGCACTGACCACCAGGGGGAAGCATGGAACAAAAGAAGGCCCTGGCCTTCAGCTAGCACCTAGAGGAAGAGAGGCCCCAGTTGGCTCTGATCACAGGCCAAGCCTAGGAACCCTATATCCATGCATCAATTTCATGCACCAGGCCTCTAGTTGAAAATAACCATGTTTCAGAATTAAAAGGAGGTACTAATGAGAAAGAATACCAATAGAAAAATGACAACTACAATGACAAGCCAACTAGAAATTCTAGAACTAAAAAATACAGAATAGGAACACAGTAATTGATCCAAATATCTCTCACACGCATGCATATTTACTGACAGTCACACATATTCACACACATTTCACTCACATATTCACACACTCATACTCATGGACACAAATATGCATTTATACATACTAATGCATATATACTTACAACCAATCATTCACACACTGCCTTGCAAATATAAACACATACACACTCACACACTAGATGTAGTCATCCATGTACACATTTATGCACACTCACATGCATTCACTGGCACATATTAATTGATACTCATATATGTAAACATACACTCACACACATGAACATGCAAACTAATACATACAAATGTTCATATTCAACACACTCATTAATACATTTATACTCATTAGTAACACATTCATACAGCCTTACGTACTCACATATTCACACACATTCACTGACATACATTCACAAACTCATTCATACAGACTTTCACACACATTTACACACTTTTACACGTGCTGGCCTCGTTTTGATACTCCAGGTCTGAATATGCCGATCTCTAAGACAGTGAGGAATCCTGGGACTGCCAGCTGTCCCTTACCCTGCCTTATCTTGGAGAATTCTCTGAGTGCCCTAGAGATCCAAGCAGCCACTGTCCATTCTCATCAGCATCCTATTGATGGGTACCACCCAGCCTGCCTAGTTCTGTTCCTTTGTCCTGATTGATAGATAAACCATTGTTCCCTGTGGGTGTTGACCACTGCTTTTTGCAATTTGGACAATTAACAGTGCTCATGAACCTTGTCCAGAACATACACCAATGTTAACCATGCCACTATTAACCCTCCACCCCCAGCAGACTCTTCCTTCAATTGCCCAAAACAGAGGCGAGACTAAGCTGAAACATTCAATGAACTTTATTGAAGAGAAATATTTACTGAATCCATTGAAGAAAGGGAATAACAACACAGAGAGGAGCTTTTAACTGCCACTAGAGCCCATAGATCTTACCCTCCTCATAAGGTCCCTAACTAGGTACTTCAGCTTCCCTCACATCATGGTCCTCCCACCATAGTATACCTTCCTCAGGGCCCCATGATTGACCTTTGTAGACTGTGGGTGCTAGTGATGTCCACTCACTGCAGGACTCCCTCCCCTCTGGACAATATGCTAGGGCCTGGGCCTGCCCTGTGGGCTGCACTGAACAGACATAGAACACTGGAAAACACAGCAGGAGACACTCCATTAAGCCTAAGAAACTGAGTCACAGGGAACAACAGGGTGATATATCAGAGCACAGACTCCGTGGAGTCTCTGGCAGCTGCCTTCTGTCCTCGTCCAGTCTTCCTTCCCAAGGTCGCCTGTGAGCGCCGACCATGCCTTTGACCATCTTTCCCGGAGTCTCTTAGGGTTCGGCTTGGGGTCTACAGAGTAGGGTGGTGGTGGGGAACTGCTCAGAGAAGAACACACACATCTCCACAAGCACAAGCAGCGGTTGGCTAACTACACCGAGAAAGCAGAGGCTGAGCTCACAACACTGGACGAGAGCTGGCGGTGCCTTGGCTGGCAGTGGCACTCACAGCATGTGCCGGGGCTGAGAGGTGGCTGTCCTGGGGGGGTGGAGGCCAGGACACCCAGCTGGGTTCACACACACCTGGTGGTTCTGCACAGGCACCATGGCCTGTGTGTGTGTGTGTGGGGGGAGATTACTTGACATGTGGGTCACCGTGGGCCTTACAGAGAAATGGGTGGGGGTCTCCCTCTACAGGGAGCAGCCTCTCCCAAGGGATGAAGAATGGAGGTCCCCACAACTGGCACCCTTGAGATGGTCCCTAAGCTTTCCCAGGTCTGTTTCGGTGGCAGATGTTTCCAGGTGCCACCCCCCACCAGGCCTGGGAAGGCTGCTTAGTGGGCTCTCAGGCAGGCTGCCCAAGGTAGCAAGGTTTGGGGCTGGGGCTGGGGCTGGCCTTGGCGGCTGCTGAGTGGTGGTTCGCCAGGCCAATTCCTGTTCTCTTGCCTGCTCGCTCCATACCTCCAGTGGCCCTGCATAAACAAAGAGAACAAAACACTCCCCCTCCCAATAACTCCCCCTCCTCCTCTCCTGCTCACCTCCTGTTCTCCTCCTCCTCTTCTTCCTCCTCCCCCTCCCCTGTTCAGCTCGTTATTCTCCTCCTCCACCTCCTTTCCTGCTCACCTCTTATTATCCTCCTATTCCTCTCCTGTTCACCTCCTATTATCCTCCTCCCTGTCCTCCTCTCCTGCTCACCTCCTGTCCTCCTCCTCCTCCTCTCCTGCTCATCTCCTCCACATTCTGTTCACCTCCTGTTCTCCTCCTCCTCCTCCTCCTCCTCCTCCTCCTCCTCCTCCTCCTCCTCTCCTGCTCACCTCCTGTTATCCTCCTCCCCGTCCTCCTCTCCTGCTCACCTATTCTCCTCCTCCTCCTCTCCTGCTCATCTCCTCCACATTCTGTTCACCTCCTGTTATCATCATCCTCCTCCTCCTCCTCCTCCTCCTCCTCCTCCTCTCCTGCTCACCTCCTGTTATCCTCCTCTTCCTCCTCCTCCTCTCCTGCTCACCTCCTGTTCTCCTCCTCCTCCTCCTCCTCTTCCTCCTCCTCTCCTGCTCACCTCCTGTTATCCTCCTCTTCCTCCTCTTCCTCCTCCTCCTCCTCTCCTGCTCACCTCCTATTCTCCTCCTCCTCCTCCTCCTCCTCCTCTTCCTCCTCCTCCTCTCCTGCTCACCTCCTGTTCTCCTCCTCCTTCTCCTCTTCCTCCTCCTTCTCCTCTTCCTCCTCCTTCTCCCCTGTTCAGCTCCTTGTTATTCTCCTCTTCCACCTCCTTTCCTGCTCACCTCTTATCCTCCTCCTATTCCTCTCCTGCTCACCTCCCGTTATCCTCCTCCCCCTCCTCCTCCCCTGTTCAGCTCCTTGTTATTCTCCTCCTATTCCTCTCCTGCTCACCTCTTATCATCCTCCCCCTCCCCCTCTCCTGATCAGCTCCTGGATAATTCTCCTCCTAGTTTTCCTCCTCCCCCTCCTTCTCTCCTCATGCTCCCCCTTCTCCTCCTGCTTTAGAACAAATTTCCATCCCCTCCCCCCAAAAGCAGCTGTGGTACTAGCCCAAGTCCCCATCCCCCTGCAGGCTGAGCCCAGGCTGTCCCCTGGGGCTCCCCTCCCGTCTTTGCCCTCCTGCCCCCCCATAGCCCTTCCAGGCTGCAGGCTGAGGAAACACCTGCAGGCTGAGGCCGGCTGCCCTGGTCTCACTTGCGCAGGGGCTCCAGGGTGGTGCCCTCGTGGGGCTTCCCCAGAGCAGTGTAGATGATCCTGAAGAGGGGCTGGACTCTGCGGCCTCCCTTCCAGGGCGGGGTCACCCCATTTCCCCCACACAGCTCTTCTTCATCGCAGCTGCTGGCTTCTTCTGGCAGGGCTGGCCCCGGGGAAGGTTCTTCTAGGTGTGGTGGGGCTGATGGGCCTGTGGGCACTCTTAGCTCTGAGTTCACAGGGTGGGTGTTTGGGGGTGGCTAGGTATTGGAGTTCACACCAAAGTCCTCAGCTGAAACTCTTTCAGCCTCTGCCATGGTGGGGTCCCAGCTTATGGTTGGGCCCCATGTGCTGGGTGTGGTGGCCGCCTGCTTGTGTCGCTGGTAGCTCTTCAGGGCCCTGTGCTTGTCACTCCCTGAGGGGAGTTTGGCCTCATGGGTGGGGTCCCTTTCAGCTGCTGGAGGATGAGGGGTCTTAGCCTTGTCCTGACTGCTGTGCCCCTTTGCCCCACTCAAGTCCTCCGCTATTCGTGTGGAATGCCCCTTCCTTTTCTTCCAAGATCTCCTACGTCTCCTCTGCCTGCAGGAAGAAAAGCTGACCTGTCTTCCTGAGCCTATCTGGCCTTGGACTTGGGATGGCTCTTGTCCCAAGCCCGGTCGCCGTTTCCCGGCTCTATGGCACCCTGTCTCATCTGCCTCACCAAGCGGCGGTTGGGAGCGTTGCTACATTCTGCCCTGATGTGGCCATCTTCTCCACAACTATAGCAGAATGTGTGGTGCTTCCATTTTCCTAAACTTCCAGAGCCAGCCCTTGGCACACCCCCCCTTCTGCCTCTGCCCCTTCTGCGTCGGGAACTCTGGGAAGGCCTGGCCTGCAGAACGTCGCCAGGGTCAGCAAAAGACACTGCTCGAACACCACAAGCCCTGGAAGGGGGCTGAAAGCCTGCTTCCAACCCATCCAGACACCCCCTCAGAGAGCCCACGGTGGCTTCCCACTCCTCCTCCTCACGCAACAACTTCACCAGGGCCAAGAACCCAGGAGGCTTTCTCCGCTGTCTCATCAGCTTAAGCCTGTCTCGAAGTTTATCAGGAAGGTTCGCCCCACTTAAGACTTGTTTCAGGCGCGTCTGATTCACATTCCTCCGGGATACTGCATTTTTTTCGATGGCTTTTTGAAGCAGGGGTTCCAACCGGACCACAAAACTAGATACTTTCTCTCCTGCCTCCTGATAGGCCTTACAAAACTTCACATGGGCGATTTGGCGGCTCTCCACGGGCCCAAACACCTGTTGCAGGGCTGCCAGGCACTCCTTCACAGTTATGGCAGCGTTGTGGGCGCGGAGTGCACTGACTACCTGGAGAGCAGGCCCCCGCAAGCATTCCATCAACCTCCGCCTCTTCTCCCCCTCAGGCACCTGCCACATTTGGAGCACCTCCTTAGTGTGTTCCAGCCAGGCCTCAAAGGCCAGTGCCCCCGGGATAGAGACAGTGTTCCCAGAGAACACCCTGAGCTCCCGGTATAGCATCTGTTCTAGCAGAGGCTGTACCACTGCCCCCAGACTCTGGGCCCAAATCCAGAAATCAGGGGATATGGCCACTCTGGGAGCTAGGCAACTGAGGTCTGACCCAAGGACTCTGTTCATGTCCAATACTGTCCGCCTCTCCTCCTCTAAGAAGTGGTTCAGTCTATTGAGAAATTCATCGTCCGAGTTCCGAGGTTTTACTACCACCCCCCAAGGTCCCCCTTTTCCTGGGATTTCCTTGGGGACCAAAGCATAGTCGATATCTTGGGCAAGCTCCAGGAGACACGCTTGGCCGTTCTCCTCCCTCCGGAACATCCTGCCGATGAGCCTGTACCTGCCCAGGTGCCTGAGAGCCTCCTGAAGAGCCTCCTCAAACTCATCCTCGTCACAGTCCTCAGGAACCCCCAGGATAAGCATAGACCTCCGGGTGTCCAGATGTTCCCCCCTGCACCAGTCCTGCAATAGGCTCAAAGCCATGGCCCCAATCTCAGCGTCTAATTTAGGGGAGTGGGGAATGATCAGTGTGCGATGCACAGAAATTTGGGCCAACTCTCAGGGTGACAGCAGACAGCCCAGGTCTCCACCGCCTGTGAATACGAACGAGGCGAGAGCCAGGTTAACGCTGAAGCCCCTCTCCCACCCCCTTGCTGCTGCCCCCTCCCTCCTCCCCTTGCAGCGCCTCTGCAGCCCAGGCCTGACCCTCACCCTCCCAAGACGCCAGGGGGCCTCAGCCTCCTCCCCACACCGCCCCCAGCCCTGGCAGGCTGCCACAATCCCAGCGGAGTGGGTAGGGGGCGGGGGGTCTCCAGGGTCCACGCGCACCCTCCCCTAGTCTGGTACCTTCTCCTGGGTGGGGTCCTTTCTGATGTCAGTCCCAGAAAGAGGGGCGCGGGGCGACGCGCAGCAGGGGTGAGGGTCCGACTTTTCCCTGGCTCTCTAGCTGTCTCCCACTCTTCCTTTCCCTGTTCTGTCTCAGCGCTGCACGTGGGCCAGCTCTCTGGCGCCTGCTCGCCAAGGCTCTCTGCAGTGCGGACTAGGGGCGGGGGCGCAGTAGCTGTGGAGCATGGACCCTCCACGTTGCCCAGGAGACCGCCCGGCCATTGGTGCGCGCAGGTCACGAGACAGGGCGGTTGCCACCGCTGGGGGCTCCCCGGGACCTCGGTTGACGTCACCTGCTACTTCCCCCGCCTTGGAGGGGAAGCGGGCACAGGTGGTACACCCTGGGTTCCAGCCCTGTCTCCCGCCCTTCCTGGAACATGCCATTGAAGTGGCCGCCAGAGAATGCTGGACGGGCCCAAGGTGCGCCCCCACAGGTGCATTCAGACCAGAGGTAGGGGAGCCTCAGGGGCTTCTTCACCTGCTCTTTCCTTCCCTCTCCTCCTCCCTCTCCCGCTCCCTCTCCCCACTTGGGACTGGTCCCGCCTCAAGGCTAGGCGTGGGGCACCTCCTCTAAAGGTGCACCTGTTGTTATTCTGTGGAGTAGAGACTACATGCACACATGCACGCTCACACACACCACGCAGGAGGCTGCCCAAACCTCTCTTGGGGGCTGGGGCTGCAGATGTCTGCCACTGAGGGTGCAGGGTGGCCAAAGCGATTCATTGCCCTTCTGACCAGGGCCTCAAAAAAAGTGACTTAGTATCCAGCTTGGCTGAGGCGTTTGCCTTTTTGTGCGCTGCAAGTCCTGTGTCTGGAGAAACTGCTTTCTCCACTTGAAGTTTAAGCTCTTGGGCCTGCCTTTCCCGTGGGCAGTGGGGCTGTGGGTTTCGCTCTTTCAATTGGGTCCCAGGAAGGAGGGAGGGAGTGACTGCTGTTCAGATAGGGGTCCCAGTGGTCTGCCAAGCACAGTCACACCTCCTGTGGGTAGGCCACCCCCTAGCCACGCAAGCTGTCAGATCTCAAGCATCTGGCTATGAAACACCTAGAAATTAAATGTGGCCTTGCTCACCTAATCCTTGTACATTCCCAGAGGCATACAAACTCCATTGTTGTAGGCTACTGGCTTGGACTATCTATAATAATCTATAATAATAAAAGCATACTATGCTAATTTGACCTGACATCCTTCTGCATGACCTTCTGGACGAAACCGGGTCCCAGGTAACACAGGAAAGCCAGTGCTGGCAACCGGGCAAGGAAGGCCTACTCTTGCATGAATTTCATGCATCGGGGCCTCTAGTGTTGATAATATTGCAAGTGGAGAGAAGTAAGATAATTGGAAAGGTATTTTAAAGTAGAATGAATAGAATTTTAGTTTGCATTGGATCCCATTTGGGGTGTTAAGGGAGGTGGTTGGTGTAACTAATATTAGCCACTCACTTTTGCCTGGCTAAGTAGTATTGTCCCTTATTTCATGGCTCTGTCTGCTCCATGCACTTGGTCTATAGACCCATAACTGAATCAGGCTCTGTGGAGGTTGAGGCCTGGGTATCTCAGGCATTGCCCTAGTTGAAAGTTCCCTGATGGGCTCCACTCTTTTCCTTTGTTGTGGACGAGTGAGTGATTAGCTACCATTCTCAGTAGCTCCCTGCATGCATCCTTGCAACTTGATCCAATGCAGTGTCATCGCTAAACTCACAGATGGCAGGGACTGTGCTTGAGTTCCCTGCTCTCCGGTGCCTAACACAGTGCCTGACCCACAGAAAGCACTCTACTTTGAGTTATAGTGGGAGTTAACCTTCATAATTCTCATTGTTCCCCCTGAAGTCCGCCGGAATACTACGCGTCTGTCGAGGACCCAAACTGTCCCCATCCCCACCTTGACACACATGGCTGCAGGTGTGTTAGCAGGCAGCATGATCAACAGGAGCCTGCACCTGTGTGGCTGGGCACAGTTCATTACCAAAGTCTTTGGCCTTGAAGTTCTTGCAGCTGACTCTGCCCCTTCTTCCTCCTTGCCACCATCCTTGTAGGGGCTACGCCCAACTAGACCACGCCTGCGCCTGGGCCATGGACTACAACTCCCAGGATCCTTCTGGAGGACTCTAGCACCTCTGTGTGTCCTTGGTGGGCAATAGTGGCTAACACCTCCTTCTGAGAAGTGCCAGACCAGGAATCCGTAGGACCCTGCAACCCGGGCTGGGGAGGAGCTTGGAAGGCTGGAATGGAGGTGTGGGTGGGTGGGCGTGGTGCAGGGCGCAGGCCCACGTGAGCAAGTGGCAGGCTTGGCATCCTTTCAGAGCTATGTAAGGAAGGCCTGAGGTTTGCCCTCTTCTTGGGATTCAGTGACAGGCTGCTGGTCAGGCCTAGTTGCCATGGTGATGGCCTGGCTTTGGGGCCTGTGGCTGCTGGAGGAGAGCTTGCTTTGGAGATGTCAAGAGGACACATGGTGGAGTACCAGGCAGCATTTTCTCCAGAGGCAGCACTGCCCAATAGAAACATAATGCGAACTACACGTACGCTTTTGAAATCTTCTAATAACCATATTTAGAATTAAAAAGACACTGGTGAAATTAACTTCAACGATGTGTTTTATTTACTCCAACATATGTAAAAGTATTATCACTTCAACGTGTGATCAATATAAGAAGTTACGGATGAGATAGTAGTATTTTATTCTGTGTTTTTAAAAACGAACTCTTATACATCTGGTGTGTATTTGACCTGTATACATCTCAGCTCAGACTCACATTTCAAGTGCTCATTGCCACAGTGGCTCCATGGCTGCCTTACTGGACAGCCCGGCCACAGTGTTCTCTCTTCGTGGGGCTGGGTATAGAGGAGTGGCTTAGATGGCACCTGCTGCCTGGTGGAAACCTTGTCTTGCCAAGGATTTTGCCACCCAGGCATTGGATCATTCCTTTCATTCAGGCTTCCACTTAGCAAAGCACTGCTATGTTTCTTATCTAATTTTGACTCCAGTGCCTGTGAGGCAGGTAGAACATCTGGCAGTGCCGTTTCACATGTAAGGAGTACCCCATCAGTGTGCACTGACGGTCTCCTGGAAGTCTGTTCAGAGGTAAGCTGGGATTCCTATTCCTTTCTGTAACATATGTAAAAGTATCATAAAAATATTATCAAAAGGCTCCCTCAACTTTTAAAAATATTTTTTTATTGATTTCAGAGAGAAAGGGTGAGGAATAAGGTAATGGAAACATCACTGGTGAGAGAGTATCATTGTTTGGCTGTCTCCTGCACACGCAGCAATGGGGAGCGAGCCCACAATCTGGGCATGTGGCCTGACCGGGAATGGAACCATGACCTGTTGGTTCATAGGTCGATGCTCAATCCCTGAGCCACGCCGGCAGGGCTTCCCTCAAATTTTATAGAGGGAATGCATCATCCTCCCTGCCCTGAACTGGCTCCCGTAGCCTCAAACTTCTCACAAATTGCCCAGCTTGGAAGAAGACAGAACCCATAGAACACCCTTCTGTAACTTTCTCCTTTCCATCCACCATTTAATCATTCATCACACCTTTGAGACTTGCTCTGTGCTTCAAAGCATTTATACATTGTAAGAGAGTAGTCCAATTTCATTATTTTGCATGTGAATATCTGGTTTCCCCCAATGCATTTATTGAAGAGACTGTCTTTTCTTCATTGTATGTTCTCACCTCTTCTGTCATAGATTAATTGATCACAGGCTTATTTACTAAACATGATTTATACACCTGAGGCAGAGAAGCAGCTTAAAGGGATCAGCTCTTTCTTTCACAGATACTAGCCTAAGTCAGAGCATAAACCTCTTCAGTCTTTATTGTCACCATTATATAAAATAATGTTGTCAATTGCATTTGGAATTGATGGCATAATTTGCCTGCGAAGTGTAAATATGTTAACTGGCATCAACCTTGAAGCGTCAGCCTTAGTTTTTTTTCTCTTGGGGACTGGTTTGTTCAGTTTTTCTTTTTTCTTTTGTGGGTACAGAGGCTGAGAAGAGCTCGGGGGATGCTGGGCTTGCCAAACCCTGGTCTGCTTGTTTGTCTACCCTGTCAGCCCCTGTAGACATGCCTGGCACTCACCAGTGCAGCTTCTGACAAAATGAGCTCCTCTAAGAAACTCCACTTTGAGGACTCTCTTTCCTATGGAAACACCGACATCTGGATCTCTCTTGCTCTGTTGACAGGGGCATCCACTCTGCCGTGGCTGAGCCATCTGATCCAAGATCCCTGGCCGTTGGCTACTCCTTAGGGAACTGTCCGTAAATTTTCATTCTCTTGTTTGTAAAAAACAAACACAAACAAAAAAAAAAAAAAAACACACACCACACACACACACACACACACACACACACACACACACAGACACACAAAACGCTTAGAATTTAATGATTGGTTTTTGGTATTTCCAGATCTTCCTATACTGTACTTTAAAATCTTGCTTTTGTTATTTTATCTTTTAAAAGTTACTTTAAAATTATAACAAACAATCACCTTTTGAGACTTTTAATCCTCATTCTTAACTTTGTTAACTTGGATTTTAGATCACATTAGTGGATCTGGGGAGTGGGGACAGCTAGGAATTCATCAAACCAATTCCTTTTTAACTTATAGTCCAAAGAAATTATTTAAATACTATTATAACAATATTTTAAAAACTAACAGGTCATTATGAGAGGACCCATGAACTCACTGTCCAATGTGATCACCTCTTATTTGTCTATATTCTATTTTCAGGATGCTCTTAAGTATTCTGCTACCTACAAGCTGGGTGCTAGGCAAATTCAAGAACCACTCTGAATGTATTTCCATTGTGAATGGGCATACTTAGAGATATGTACCTTACAGGGGTAGTTGTGAAGGTTCCTTTCATGTAAATTTCTGGCCACAGTGCCTAGCACGGTAGGCAATTGACAAATATTATTTTCCTTCCTGCCTTTCCTCATCCTCAGAAACTTCAGCTATTCCCAAAGGAATAACAGGTTCCTTCGGAATTCACTATTTCCCCACCTGCAAGAATATGGCCCTGGTAACTATGCAACAGAACTGGTGTGTTCTCAAGTACCAGCCACGTAGGTGAGACTTTCTGTTGTCTAGGAGTTGTCTGACTTCCTTCCATTTGCCTGTACTCCCAGAGCCAGCCTGTTCCGGTCCCTGACTCTCTTGGTCATCTGTCTGGAGCATGTGGTCTTTGTAGCTGTTGTGCCATACTGTTTACTCAAGGCTCTTCTCTGCCTTAAGGAGGTCTGCAGTTAATCCAGTCCACTCTGCTCTTTCACCTGAATAATTGTCCTGAAAGCAGATTTTTGACCTTTTGAAGCCTTGCTATCATTTGGTCCATTATTGCTTGTTGTCTTCTTTAATTATTTAAAAAGATGTTATAGCCGAGACCGGTTTGGCTCAGTGGATAGAGCGTCGGACTGCAGACTGAAGGGTCCCGGGGTCGATTCCGGCAAGGGCATGTACCTTGGCTGTGGGCACATCCCCAGTAGGTGGCGTGCAAGAGGCAGCTGATCGATGTCTCTCATCGATGTTTCTGACTTTCTATCCCTCTCCCTTCCACCCTGTAAAAAAATCAATAAAAAATATATTTTAAAAAAAAGATGTTATAGCAACACAAACACTAACACTAACCTATTTCTTCTTGTCGGAGAAAAAGAAACTATTCATAACTCTATTACTCAACAAGACTAATTTCAAATGTGTGTATTTCCTTCTAGTCTTTTTCCATTTGCATACCAATTTTTCCCATCATGTAACTCTGTTATTATTTAGTCATGTAATTATGAGGTTCTAAATGTTTTTACCCAGTCACATTTGCTTTATTGCAGAGGTAAAATGTGCTCATTCTAGGAATTTAAAAAAATAGAGACATAAAGAAGAAAACACACATGTTCTGAAAATACTGCCTCCCAGAGATAACCACTACCCACCTTTTTTAAAAAATATATTTTATTGATTTTTTACAGAGCTGAAGGGAGGGATAGAAAGTCAGAAACATCGATGAGAGAGAGACATCGATCAGCCGCCTCTTGCACACCCCCTACTGGGGATGTGCCCACAGCCAAGGTCCATGCCCTTGCCGGAATCGAACCCGGGACCCTTCAGTCTGCAGTCCGACGCTCTATCCACTGAGCCACCCCGGTCTCGGCCCACTACCCACCTTTACATGAGCGTTCTTCTGTGCACCTTCTGCACATCATGCATGGACATTTGGGTGCTTTAAGGTACATGCTGTGATCCTTTATCTGCCATTTTGCCTTAAGTACAGTAGTGTGTTGTGGACAGCTTTCCATGCCAGTGAGCACATAGGTGTAGAAAAATATTCACCCTCTTCCATAGCTGCATAGCATTCTACTTTATGAACACATCATCATCTGTTCATCCCAACCCACTATTGATAGCTACTTACGTTGTTTCCAGGTCTTCCTTATTCTAAGCAATGTGAAAATCAAACAAACTCGTACTATGTCTTTGTAAACTTATCAGCCTGACTCCTATGGCTACATTCCTCACAGTGGGATCATGGACCAGGTGGTGAAGAACAACAGCTTTAAGATACATATCTTTTAAAAACTCAGAACACTTCTTGGTCATTTTTAATTTTACTTAAGTTTTTTTTTTCTTTTCTGGGTTGTTTTTAACTAAATGCAAAATAAAGTTGAATTAGCCTTTAAAAAAATCAATTGAGCCCTAGCCTCTTTGGCTCAGTGGATAGAGTGTCAGCCCATGAACTGAAAGGTCCTGGGTTTGATTTCATTCAGGGGCACGTACCTCAGTTGCAGGCTTGAATGCCAGCCCTGGTTGGGGAGAAGTGTGGGAGGCAACCAATAGATGTGTCGCTTTCACATCGATGGTTCTCTCTCTCTCTGTCTCTCTCCTTCCCTTCCACTCTCTCTAAAAATCATAGGGAAAATATCCTTGGGTGAGTGTTAAAAACAACAACAAAAATCAACTGACATTTTGTGAACAACTCCTAGGCCCGTGAGGAAGATTGATGACATTGGGGTGGCTTTAGCTTGTTCATTTTCACTCAAGGATCTAATTTATCGTTCCGACTTCTTCTGGGCCTCTCCGACAGATTGAAGGCTGCCTCCACTTCAGAAAGGAGCCTCTTAACTATTTGTATTTGAGATCGTTCCAGATCCGTATGCAGGTAATGGGAACAAAGAATAACACAGCAGACACTTGTGTACACTCTGCGGTGTGCCAGGCATGCAAACCTATATGTGCTTTGCAAATATAGCTCAGTTCATCTTCCAACAAGTTTTAAGTAGCAGATACCATCATCTTCATTCTATTGGTGAGGAAACTGAGGTCCTGAAAGAGTATTTCGTGCAAGTTCACACAACAAGTATGTGGTTCAGCCGGAAGTCAGACCTGTGAGATTTGGCTCCAGAGGCTCACAGATGCATCTAAGCCAATGTGTTTCCCCTGCAAGTTCATGCAGGTGAAAGACACAGGTGTGCCATGCTCTAGCTAGTCAGCTTCTGTGAGCAGCCTGTGGTGCCTCTCCTCCCTGACCAACTCAGTTGAATTAAGCTGTGGCAGTTACTGCATTCATTTGCAGGGACATACGCCTCTTCTTGTGTGTGAAAGAACATTCCAGGGCTGACTCATGATTCCTGTTTCCATATCTCTCTCCCCTCCTTATTGCTCAAGGCTAACATCAGCTCACACATTCTGGGAACAAAAGTCTCCTTTGGCTTGCTATTCACGGCACAGGGAAATTTCACATTGGAGCTGGTGTTGGCTGTGTGTAATCCTAAGCTTCAAGGTTGCAGGGAACTGGGATTTCTTCCCTCCTCGTCTGTAAATAATGTCTCTTGTTGGCTGGTTGGTTTTCATCATAAAAGTATAATGTGTCGGTTGTAGGAAAAAATATTAAAAGGCAGGAAAGTACAACGAAGCAAATCAAATCACTTGTTAGAAAAAAAAAGTATTGTTAACATTTTGGTATATATTTTTTCCTGTTTTTTTTTTCTCTGCACATATAAGTATAGAGGAATATAGTTACACAATATACCTATAAACAGGCTCTGGTCATGAACTTGGATATCTAGGAGCTTGATTTGTGTTATAAATTGCTTATCAAAATGCTTCCTGGTGTGCATTCTTATAGCCGTGCATGAGAGAATACATGTCATACTCTGCCAGCATGCTCTGTTGTTTTTTAAAACTTCCCGAAACTTTGAAAATACTTTAAATATTGGAACTTTTTCCAAGTGTTTATTAGCCATGTCTTGTTTTTATTCCCCCACACAGGGTACTCTTTTCATGACAGGGTTCCTGGTGGACCTATAAAGCATTAAGCTGGACATCTAGGCCCTCCTACTCCTTCTAGGTTCCTCTTTGAAGCATGCCCTTCACCTGTACTCTGGAGCCCATCCTTAATGCGTCCTCAGACTCATTTAAATATATTTTTAATTGATTTTGAAAGAGAGAGAGAGAGAAAGAGGAGAGAGAGAGAGAGAGAGAGAGAGAGAGAGAGAGAGAGAGAGAGAGAGAGAGATGATGGAAGAGCCTACAACCTGGACATGTGCCCTGACCTCTGGGTTCCTGGGTCAATGCTACGTCTCACAGTGTGGGCCCTCCTTGAAACCTTGCCCTCTTAATTATTGTCTTCTCTCCCTTCCTCAATTTCATCTCTTCCTCCTGAAGCCATGCCTGCTCTGCCTCCCACCAGAATAGGAACATCATGCTCATTCCTGTTTCTTCTTCCACATAATGTGAAGTGTGTCTCCTGAATTTGAGAAATTCCTCCAGTGTGAATGCAGTGTGTTACCTGTCACTCCTGAAGGAGGACCCTCATTCTTGTTCTCTGATGCCTCTCGGCCACGTGGGACAGATCAGATTTTCTAGAAAACTCTCATTTTTTTCAGATCGCACTGTACTCACTGTAACTTACTTCTGGGCCTCTTCAAAGTGCTGCTTTCCCTGCCTTGGCTGCCACACAGCTGCTACTCCTTTGGTTTATTTAGAAGGCACACATGCCTCTTAGTGATTGCCTTGTAACAATCGGAGACGGTCATCAGTGGGACAGCTTACCCAGCAAACACCGGGCCCTGTGGCCCTCAGTCTTGTACAGCAGGTGGAGGATTTCCTACTCCTTGCTGAAGTTGAGCTTCCTCTACAAAATACGCTACAAAGCTGAACTCTGTTCATTGAAGCAAATTGGAACTTTGGCAGTAACACGATGCAGGTCATCTTCCCAACAAACTTGATCTTTAAAAATTGTTTTTTATATATTGCTGGCCATGACTCACATTTCTACCAGTGCTGCAAGATAGAACTCTAGACCAGAGATTTCCCACAAGAATTTTAAAACATGCAGTACCTCACTATTTAGTCAGGGGCACTGACCTCTTTTCCTTTAGGTTGTCAAATGAAAAAAACAACAACAGCCCACACAACAATAGCCGTCCGATGAGAATGAATAAAAAAGATACCTATTTTTGTCATGTTGGCAAAAAATATAATGTAATTTTTGGTGTGCAGCAGAATGTTAGTCATTGGTTCATGTGTGCCATGAGATGAGAAAGGCTGCCAATCACTGACATAGGCTGCAGCCTAACCAAGTCACTTTGGTATCACAGATCTGAGTGGATCCAAAAGAGACCAATGTGGGCCCAGTCAGTGTGGCTCAGTGGCTGAGTGTCAACCCACAAACTGGGAGGTCAAGGTTCAATTCCCAGTTAGGACACATGCCCCGGTTTTAGGCTCGATCCCCAGTGTGGCGCACGCAGGAGGCGGCCAATCAATGATTCTCTCTCATCATTGAAGTTTCTATCTCTCCCTCTCCCTTCCTGTCTCTGAAATCAATAAAAGTATACTTGGTGAAAAAAGAGACTAATGTGAGACACACACATCCCTACCATATAAATAAAGGAAACACAATATAAAGATGATTAAAAGAGGGTACCAGAACATTTAGCTATTGGGAGGGGGAAAATCACTGTAAAACCTGAACCCAAACCATACTCCGAAATACATATCAAAAGGATTAAAGGTGAACATAAATGAATATTAGACTAAAATATCAGGGAATGCTTACATCCTCTGTGGAGAGGAAAGAACAGTCTGGCCCAGCTGGGTGGCTCAGTGGTTGAGCATCGACCTGTGTTGGAGTCCTGGTCAGGACAGATACCCGGGTTGTGGGCTTGAAATCCAGTGGGGCACATGCAGGAGGCAACCTATCAGTGATTCTCTCTCATCACTGATGTTTCTATCATTCTCTCCCTCTCCCTTCTTCTCTAAAATCAATAAAAATAGAAAAAGAACATTCTGAGCTTGAAAGCAATAAAATAAATTAGAGAAAAATCTTCATATAAAACATTTTAAATATTTATATCAAGCATCATAAACACAACTAAAATGTAAGTGATGCATGGAGAAGAAATCTACAACAAATTTAATGGACAGAAGGCTAATATATGGATTGGACTTAAAATTTGAGAATAAAAATACTGAGTCTCCAGCAGCTAAGTGGGTAATTAATAGATACAGGCAATTCACCAAAGGAAAAATACAAATAGCTATTAAGTATTAAGAAATACTGTAATTAGTCGTCAAAGAAATGCAAATAAGGAGAGGATAAGTTTGCCATTTGTAAGAGAGTAATTAAAAAGATCATTTGAGTGAAAACAAATTGGTATTTTCATTTGCTGGCATTAAGAAAGCAAATTGGTGTTTCTTGCCAAAAGGCTGCTAGGAAAGATGTGTCTACAGTCTCAAAGATGTTCATATTCTTCAGTTCTCCAGTGATATTTCTGAGATATTGTGAAAGGCAAATAAATATTCATGAGATACTAAATCAGAACATTACAAAGGCATTACATTGAGTTAGATTGTAGCATGTGACACAGTATGCAAATCATGCAAAAATAGTTAAAGAACAGGTGTGTGTAGTTAACATGATGTTAAAGAAAAAAACAACACATGACCTTAATTATGAAAAAATAGCTAAAAGTTACATGAATGTTATTATGTGCCAGGCAGTGGTCTGAGCACCTGGGCCTGCATCGTTCCCCAATAATCCTCAGAGGAGCCCTAGCTGGTTTGGCTCAGTGGATAGAGCATTGACCTGTGGACTGAACGGTCCCAGGTTCAATTCCCAAGTCAGGGCACATGCTTGGGTTTCAGGCCAATCCCCAGTGTGTGGCGTGCAGGAGGTAGCAGATCAATGATTCTCTCTCATCAGTGATGTTTCTATCTCTCTGTCCCTCTCCCTTCCTTTCTGAAATCAAATATATACACTGAGTGGCCAGATTATTATGCTCTCTGAACATAGATATCTACCATATAAATAAAGGAAACAGTAGTCATCCCAATGTAAGGATGATTAAAAGGTGGTACCAGAACATTTAGCTATTGAGAGGGAAAAAAATTACTGTAAAACCTGAACACATAGCATACTCTGAAACGCATAATAATCTGGCCACTCATTGTATATCCTATATAATAGAAGGCTAATATGCAAATTGCCCCTCAACCAGGAGTTTGAGCAGCAGGCAGGCCAGCCAACCGCCCATGTCTCCTCCCCCTAGCCAGGCTGCCAAGACTTCACCCATGCATGAATTCATGTGCTGAATTCATATATATATATATATATATATATATATATATATATGGCCAGATTATTATGCATTCAGGGATCATAATAATCTGGACACTCAGTGTATATCCTATATAATAAAGAGCTAATATGAAAATGGTTATCATGGCCTCACACTGTCATGCCCTCACACCATCATGCCATAATAGCTCAGACACTCAACACTCAAGAGAGGAATTGGAACCAGCCAGGCACTAATGAGCTCGCAAGAGAGGAATGGGAACAAACCAGGCTTCAGCCCAGGAGAGGGACAAACTGCCTGCCCCAAAGTCCCAGGTTCCAGCTCAGTGGCTGCAGCTTGGGGGCAGCTGCCACCCACAGTCGCCATGGCTGTGGCTGGCCTGGTCAAAGCTGGCACAGGTCCTAGGTGCCTGCAGCCGGCCAGAGGGAGGAAAGCCCAGGTCCCAGGTGCCTGCGATCTGCCAGAAGAGGGAATTCTGGTTCCTGGGTGTGGGGCAAGGCAGACGCAGCTAGAAGTGATCAGGCAGGCAGGCAGCTGAGTAGTTAGGAGCCAACAGTCTGACATTCCCCAAGGGGTCCGGATTGGAGAGGATGCAGGTCCGGCTGAGGGGACTCCCTCCCATGCATGAGTTCATACACTGGGCCTCTAGTATGTGTATGTGTGTGTGTATACACACACACACACACACACACACACACACACACACACACACACTAGTGGCCCAGTGCATGAAATTTGTGCACATTAAAAGGGTATTAATTAGAGGAAATATTTTAATAGTGCTATTTGCCCTTTCTCTGCAATAAAAGTGTGAGTGATAAAAGATAATGAGTACAATGTATATGAAAATAATATATAATTTCATTAATAAATAAATAATAACAAAATGATACAACAACACCACGAATCCACAATAAACTGTTGAGTTAATTTTCCTGCATTTAAAATAGGATTGAACGTGTCCCTCACAGAGAGATGAAATTCATAATACTGCATTTGGGTGACTCGTGTTCTTACATTTTGTCTAGTATTCTTGTTGAGTACACTGTTGTCTCCGAGTCTTAATGCAATATCTGTTCCCCAACCTTTTTCACCATGTGGAAAAAGAATAGGATATGTCATTGCATCTAATATAGGAAACAGGACACTGATTCGTTTCACTTTAGTGGCATTTGGATTATTGGGATCTGGTTTACAATGAATAAGTCCCTTTCAAAAGGAGGTTCTCCATCTTCATTTCTGAATATGACCGCAACCTCGGTTACATGGGGAGAATTATATCTTCCTGGGTCACTCTTAGGATCATATTTAATTGCCATAGTTACTTCTGTGGGAGCTATACCTTTTGCTGCTGCTTCAGATTGGGCTCCATTTTCTACCTCATGTAGCATCTTGTACAATTTTGTTAATTCATTTATTTCATGCATGAGGTTGTTGATGTTGATCATGAGTCTTTCTGAGCAGGCCTGGCTTGCTGCGATTGCTAATCTTTTACATGTAGCTTCGGCTGTATCAAAAATATAGAGTTGAGCAAACTTCCGAGAAACACCATCAGAAGGATGTAAAGTTCCAGTACGATGATAAACTTGTCCATGTATTCTAAAACAGTATGGCCCATACCCTGATGGCGATGCAACATTTGCACCCATGAAAGCAAAAGCAAAAGAACTATTTATAGATCCAATGTTTTCCATGAAATTTTTACTGTCAGAATATTTGTTTGTCATTAATCTTTTTAAATATGGTGGGTAATCTGGAAAATGTATATCATTTGGACAGACTTTCCCTTTGCTACAACATTGAGTAAATTTCCCATCAGATGGTTTTTCATCAGAGAAATTTAGTGACAGGCAAAATTCACATCTAACAGTCATTTCACCACAACTATGTTTGAGAATTGCATCCTCAGGTACTCCATTTTCACTGAGAAGGCAGTTCCTACCACTACTGCTAGTACTTGCTGATGACTGTTCTTTAGACATATTCTGTCTTTGCCACCGTCTTCTTTCAACTTCAAAGGCACGTTGTTCTTTAGACATTTCCTGTAGAAGATGCTGGTGTTTTTCGGCTTCAGAGCAACTTTTTCCCAATAGCTACTATTCAGATACATTCTGTCGCAGGCATTGCCTTTTTTCAAGATCAGACGCACGTCGCTCTTCACACATTTTCTGTCGATAACGTTGGCACCTTTCTGCTACACAGCTCCATTGTATCAACAGTTTTTCTTTGGACATAATTCCACCTCTCTATTGCCACGTTCTGAGATAGAGGAGAATGACAGGCCTTTCAGCAGTGTGACCAATGGCTGATTTGGACAGATTCTGTGGGGGTGGGACTTCCTCCTACCTGTTGTCAGTTTCCACAGCTGGGATGCTGAAGCTGGGACTTGGGGGCCTTCCCTCTGGCGGTTGCCTTCTGTTTTTGCTGGCATATAGCTGAAGCTACACGTAAAACATTAGCAATGCCAGGAGCCTCAGTTAGACGCAGCTGTGGTGATTTCTTGCCACCACTGCCACTGCTGTCACTGCCACATCCTTGTTCTCCGCACCCAGGGGGCCTCAGATGCAGCTGTGGTTTGCTGGGGCTGCCACTGATTGGTCTCCGCTCCCGAGGCCGGGCGCTTGATGCCTTCACCACTTCGTCTCCACTCTGGGGCCTGGTGCCCATGTCTCTGGACACTGCCCCTTGCTCCCATTGGCTGGTAGCATAGCCAATCAGGAACCAAGGTATGGTCACATTTGCATGTTACTCTTTTATTAGATAGGATATATATATATATATATATATATATATATATATATATATATATATGTGTGTGTGTGTGTGTGTGTGTGTGTGTGTGTGTGTGTATAATTTTAAAAATAAAAGAGTCCTCAGAGGAACCCTGAGGGGAGGTGGATACTGTTATGACTCCTCTGCTACAGATGAGGACCCCGGGCACAGGAAGGCTCAGGGACTTGCCCGAAGCTGTGTAGCACCTCAGTGGAGGTGCTGGGATTCCAGGCCAGGTGGGCGGGCCTCACAGCCTGGGCCTTGCAAACATGGCTGAAGGACATTGGAGGTGTGTGGTTAAAAGTGACAGTCCCAGAAACACAGCTGAGGGACAGGGGAAGATTTTTAACCATGACAGCACTGGGAAACATGGCGGCTAGAAGGGCCCATAGTGTATGGGCCATGGAGATTGGCACTCTCCTAGATGTTAATATGTGTTGCTTCTGCCACTGGGACAAGAAATTCACCCAGTGCACGTCTTTTTGAAACCTCCAAGAAAGAGATTGGATGGACATGTGCCACAAGATCATAGTGACTGCCCGTGCTCAAGGACTCAATGGCCATGAGTCTTCAGCTTCTTTTTCCTCTTGTGCAGTCTTGAATCATCTGTGAAGCCAGAGCTCCTAGAGGGGGTGGCAGAAGGCTCTGGGGTGGGCCTGGTCTTTGGCTCCCACCTGCTCCCAGGCCTGGTCTTTGGCTCCCACCTGCTCCCAGGCATGGCCCTACAGCCACAAAGAAGTGAACCCGGCCCAGGGACTTCCACCAGGCAGCCCCCCTACCACTCATAGGAAGTGCCCCCCACCTTTCCCCTGTGACCTTGGATTTCTCTTACTTCCTTTCATCCCCTCCAGCCCCTTTGTGCTCACTGCTTTCCCTAGGACTCTTGCTTTGCATGCAGGATCCAGTCCTCTACGTTTTCTCAAGTGTGGTACTCAGCCAGGTGATGGCATGCTAGCAGTGAGGCCAGGTGAGGGGGCCACTCTAGAGGGAAGGCAGAGGACTTGGCAGTGGGGGAAAGAAATGATCATTTACTTTCTACATACCCCCCCACGCCAGCCAAACAAACAGAGGCAAGGGGATCTGCCCCTGGTGAGTACTGATATAAAGCAGTTTCCACCCTGTTACTGATATCACCATCCCCCTTCATTCCGAGCCATTTCTGGAAGGCCTCATCTGGACCAGGCCATGTACCAGATGCTTGGGATTCTGTGGCAAATGCTATAGAGAGGCCTGCTCCAGTGGTCCTTACAGTGTACATGTGGAGCAGACAATAAATAACTCAAGAAAGGAAAAAATTGATACAAGTATAAATCATGGCTTCAGAGATGAAGGGGGAGGGAGAGAGATGAAAGAGAATCATGGATCACTACCTCCTGCACACCCCATACTGAGGATGGAACCCACAACCTGGGCATGTGCCCCGTCCCAGAATCAACCGTGACCTCCTGGTTCATAGGTTGACACTCAACCACTGAGCTACATCGGCCGGCCTCCAGGTACATCGTTAATATGCTGATGCACAAAAATGAGCGTAGAGGGGAGTTGTGGATTATTCTTTGGTCTGTTTCATTGTTTTACTTTTATCTTAGGTCTGCCTGACATTAGTGGGGTTTTTGTTATTTGTTCCAGACTTCATCTGTCCTTGGGTTTAGCCAGCACAAATGGCATTAATTGTGTCTTTGTTGTCTACTTTCCCAGGCCAGGGTGATTTAAGCTATGTGTTCCCTGGTTATGAACCATTTTCTCTCAAGTGTCCTTGCATAGGGAAGATAAGATCTTACAATTCACAAGCTGACTGCAAGCTTCCCAAACTCTTCGGCCTTGTTTAATTTTCTTGTCTCAGCTTCCCCATTTTACTTGCCCAGGAATTCCCCTAGCTTCTTACTAACCCATTACACTAGTAAGTGCTCTTCCCCTATTGAGACAGTCTTCAGGGGGACAAGCCTTGTGGCACCTCTAGAGAATTTCTTTTCACATTAGAAGTGGGATGCAGTGAAAGTTTCCTCACTTAAAAGATGAAATAGTATTAAAGATCATGTTCAATGAATTGAAAACCACCCTTAATCATACCACATTACAGCAAAATTATTTTTTTTCTTTGTATTGAGTTGTTGGAGATGAGGGTCCCTGTATATGAATTCCTGCAAGGTTTGGGTCCCTGAAGGAGGCCTGTGGAGATCGGGATCCAGCTTGAGCCCCCAGCCTGGTTGCAGCCATGCAACCCCACAGCCCTGCCTGGCACCCTGCCTTGGCCTGGCATAGCTCCCTCACCTGCTCCACCATCCCACCTGGGGGGCCATTATTCCAGGCTACGCAACCCCCTCTCTCAGCTCCTGGGAGCTAGGCAGCCATGCCCAGGAGCCAGTCACTGTTTGTGGGGCATCGGGGGGCCATCAGGCCCGCCCCCCCCCCCGCTTGACCCGCCTTGGCTTGGCACTGCTCAATCACATGCTCCACCATCCTGCTGCTGTCACGGTCTCCTCAGAGCCCATTGGGGCCAGCAGAGCCTCCACTGCTGCCCACTGCCAGTGCTGCATTGCTAATTCCTGCCATGTTCTGTGCCACCCCCTGGTGGTCAGCACACATCATAGCAAGCAGTTGATCTGGTCTTCTAGTAGAATTCCCCATTGAACAACTGCCCAAGGGAACAATTTGCATATTAGGCTTTTATTATATAGGTTATTTATGAGTTATCTTATTTAAATTGAGATTAAAAATCACACACCAGCCTGGCCGGTGTGGCATGGTGTTTGAACATGGACCTATGTATGACCCAGGAGGTCCTGGTGAGATTCCCAGTCGGGGCACAGACCCAGGTTGTGGGCTCGATCCCTAGTGGGGGATGTGCAGGAGGCAGCTGATCAATGATTCGCTCTTATCATTGATGTTTCTTTCTCTCACTCTCGCTTCCTTTCTTAAATCAATAAAAAAATTAAAATATCACAAACCATAAGATCCATGCTTTTAAAGTGTTCAGTTTAGTGGTTTTTAGTACACCCCTCAAGTGAATATTAAGCTCTTTTAAGTTCATTCTTGGCCAGTCAAAAGCCATTTCACCTCCAAGGCAGATGGGAGTCTGAGGAAGCGCAGCAAGCTCTCCAGAGGAAGTTCAGTAAAGTGTGCCACTTTTTTGTCATTATCAACAGTGACAGGGGGTACCACTGGGGAGAGGAATACAGTGTGTGGGTCTGCAAGAGGGCCATGGTGTAATTTTAGGTTTTACTCCCTATAAATCCGGCTAGAATTCTTTGCATATAATATTTCATGTTATTACTTCTGGAACTAAAACCATAAGGACCCACAAAAGAAAGTTTAATAATTGAAGGCAGCCTGGGATATTTGAGAACTAAGAAAATGAACATGATTCTTATGCTTCATACGCAATGCCATCACCGTGAAGCATTTGGCAAGTCCATTTTCTCTTCAGTCTCAGTTCCCCCTGAGAGATCTGAACAAGGAGGGATTGTCACTGCATCCTGACCTCTCCAAAGGCCTGGGACTTTGTAAGCCTAAGGCTTTCTTCACTCGGCCCATGGCCCCCTTAGTTCTTAGTGCATCTTCATCCCCTCCACCACTCTCAAGCATTCCAATGTATAGCGAGGGGAGGGGGAAGAGCTCATTTGTGCAAGTGACTTTACTAAAGCGTTTTTGCTGAGAACAGGCACAGAGAGCAAGGGCCGTCACTAGAGGGAAATGTGGAGACAAAAGAGCCTCCTAATGTGAGATAATGGCATGTGTGTTTGCTGATGGGATAGATTTAATTAAAGGACAGGTGATGGTGCAGAGAAAGGAAGGGGGCAAGGGCATGAGCATGTGTCCTGGGAAGTGGAAGGAGATGGAAGCTGGTCTTAGATAGGGTCTGAGGCCCTTCATCCAGGGTCACCAGTCCAAGGCAAGAAAAGGGACACAGATACAGGCAGTTGTAGGGTTAATGGTAGTGGTTGGCATGATTCTTAGCTCATTGCACCTGTCTTCTCAGTGAAGTACGGGACAAGGTCATCAATTGCAAGGTTGGAAGTTTGAGGAGAGGAGGTGTGAAAGAGTAGTTCAGGGAGAGAGACTAGGAGTATAGTACCTGGGAAGTTGCCATCAAGTTTAAGCCTGTCCGCAGCCTGACAACATTCAACTGCTCAAGTGCAGCTGGGAAGTAGGCTTTTCCAGGGGTTCAGAGAGGCACGGGGCTTTAGACAGAGCGCCCCAGAGGGAGAGAGGACAAAAAACTAAAGGTGTCAGCATGGGAGCAGTTATAAAGCTAGACCACAACATCTAATTGGTTAACAGGGAAATGAGGGCATGGAATGTGTATGTGAGAGCAGGTGAATGTGGATGTGTGTGTGTGTGTGTGTGTGTGTGTGTGTGTGTGTGTGTGTGTATACACATGCATGTGTGCTGAGGTGATGGATAGTGAAAAGGAAGTCAGATCAATCGATTAGTGGGCCCTTGGGGCTAAAGGATTGTTGTACGGACAATACCAGTGCTAGCAAGCTAAAAGACAGGAGGCAGTGATCACAGAAGGGAGTGCTTGAAACTGAAGATTTGAAGGCTTTGCAGTTACTGATAATAGTGGGATGATGATAAGGCCTTGGGAGTGAGTGGCTGAGGTGGGCTTCAAGGGAAGATAGTTGGACTGAGATGGTCAGGGCACTGAGAGGCCAGGTGGGGAATAGGCATTCACGTGGAGATTGCAATTGCCAAAGTAACGACAGACAGAGGTGGGGAAAAATACAGGAAGCCAGGGCACATAACCTTCTGTGAATGGGGAGGGGGGTGAGAGGGGCAGGTGCTGGAAGATTAGTGCTTCAGGGAGGGAAAGTGGGTGGAAGAGTCTGATGTACTTTCAAGGACTTGGGAATTTTTCAGGATACACAAGAAGTGGTTGGGAAACAGCTGGCCATGAAGAGTAACTCAGCCAGTGAGCTTTCCTCTGCCAGAGGTGGTCACTGAGGGGCTTCTGATAACAGTGAGAAGGTGAGAGCCCATGGGACAGATCTTCAAGACCTGTAACCCAAGGGGGTGTGGGCTCTGGGATGAGCACTCTTTGTCTGCTGCTCTAGCCAGTTTGGCTCAGTGGATAGAGCATCGGCCTGCAGAACAAAGGGTCCTGGGTTCGATTCCAGGAAAGGGCATGAATCTCGTTGCAGGCTCCTCCCCGGCCTGGGCCCTTGTCTGGGGTCTGTGCAAAAGGTCACCAATCAATGTGTTTCTTTCACATTTTTGTTTCTCTTTGTGTTTCCTTTTCACACTCTCTCTAAAAATCAATGGAAATATATCCACAAGTGAGGATTAAAAAAAATAATAATACTTTGTCTGCTAAGGGTTTTCCCCACCAGTCTAACTTGCTGAACCCATTGAGATGTGTCCTAAGGAATCTTATTCAAGGTGTGACAAAAGGAGGTTTATAGTTGTGCTTACACAAAACTGAGTTTATTCTTGTATTATTCTTTATTAAATGTATTGTTTTCCACCTGAACAACTGTAAACCTACTTTTGCTCCACCTGTATCTTTCCAAACACTTATTATTGATCACCTTCTAGGATACAGCTCTATCACGAGCAACTATACACTTTATTCTCAAAATCTGGGTATTTTGGAGAGTGCTGGAAGGCTAAACCAGCTGGAACCCCAGGACAAGCAAAGTGAACCAGGACTAAACCAGGCAAACTGTGATGTGAGCTGACCACTAAATGACTAATGTGAGACTTTTTTAAAGACAGCAACCTGTGAGATTAATATCATCAGCCCCTCCCCATTTCATGAGGGGTGGGATAAATCCAAAGAAAACACAATTTTAAGTTTAGTGGACATTGTGAATGAAAATGATGAATTCCAGAAATATACCATTCCACTAGTTACATACATTTCTTTATTTCTATTAGCTAAAACAGCATCTGAACATTCTTCAAAACCTTTCTTTTGAACTAATTTTAGAGTCACAGAGTTCATTGCAGAGCTGGTACATGGGGTTCCCATATATTCTTTTTCATTTCATTGAATTTTATTTTTTTCCATCACCTCTTCCATCTCCACCTATCTCCCTCCATCCCATATATTCTTCACTCAGCTTCCTTTAAGCTTGTTCAATTTTAATTTTAAATTATACAATTCTCCACAGAACAATGGACAGAGAAAATTTTCATTGAGCACCCATACATCATTGACTACCCATACCTTCCAGTTTGTTCTTTTCTTTCTACTGGTTTGCCACTCTTTGTTCCCTATTGGCTGGTAAGCAGTCAAAATACTATACTTATACTGCATTACTAGATAAATACAATACTCATGCTACTTTACTAGTTACCGGATCTCTCTAATTTACTTTTTCTTCTTTATTATACTACAGAGCAAGCAGCCTTTGGTACGTGGTGTCGGACATCTGGAAGGACCTACTCTAAGGGAGTTCCACAGGTTGGTATCAGTCCACAGATTGCTCATTATTATCCACGGTGAGATAAATACAGAAACAGAGAGTAAGCATTAGGCACTTTTATGGCCATCTGACATTACTGCAGCAGCTTCATAGGCATATCTCAGAGGTATTGCGGGTTCAGTTCCAGACCACTGCAATAAAGTGAGGATTGTAACAAAGTGAGTCACAAATGTTTGGTTTCCCAGTGCATACATGTAGAAGTTATGTTTACACTACACTATAGTCTATTAAGTGTGCAATAGTAGGCCTTATCCAGTTTGGCTCAGTAGATAGAACATTGGCCTGTAGACTTAAAGAGTCCCAGGTTTGATTCCTGTCAAGAGCACATGCCTAGGTTGTGACCTCGATCTCCAGCAGGGGGTGTGCAGGAGGCAGCCAATCAAATGAACCTCTCTCATCATCTCTCTCTCTCTCTCTCTCTCTCTCTCTCTCTCTCTCTCTCTCTCTCTCATCTCTGAAATAAATAAAAATATATTAAATGTGCAATAATAGTATATCTAAAAAACTATATGTACCTTATTCAAAACATGCTTTATCACTAATAAATGCTAAACATTATCGGAGCCTTCACTGGGCCCTAATCTTTTTGCTGGTGGAGGGTATTGCCTCGATGTTGGTGAAAAGGGAGTATCTGTAAAGTGCAACAAAGCGAAGCAAATGAAGCGAGGCACGCCTGTACAGTGTTGTAGAAAAGTTCCCCAGACGGGAAACCAAAAGCCTCAGAGGCCTGGTGTCCAGAGGAGAGAGTGGTGGCAGGGAAGCCAGTTCGGTAGGCCTGACCTGGGGCCATGGGGCTTCAGGTCAGGGGATGGGGTGATGCTGGTGCTCAGTTGGTGATGACAGATAAAGAGAAGAAAGAATTAAAGATACCATTAGCAATCAACCCTCCGCCCCGCCTTGCTCTGGCCTCTCTTAGGCTGCCAGTTTGAAATTCCTCTTCTGCTCTGCCCCAAAACCCAACACATACACATTCAAGCCCAAGTCACATTCTCTCATGTACACTCCACATACATTCTCACACTATTCTCTTTCATACATGTTCACATACACATTCTCTCATATTTTCACATACATGCTCACAAAATCACACATACTCAGGTGTGTATATATATATGCCTGCCCATATACATACCCATATGCACTCACACACACATGCACTTACAAACTCATATATCACACAAACACTATGTACATGTTCTCTTACATATTCACACTCATATACACACACACACATGCACTTACAAACTCTATATCACACAAACACTATGTACATGTTCTCTTACATATTCACACTCATATACACACACACACAAATATCCCCCCAAATACTCATTCACTCTAATGCACATATGCCCTCACATATATGCACCCACATACACTCTCATACATATTCTGTCACACACATAATTTTATTTGCAGATTTATGCATGCATTCACACACATGTTCTCACACATATGTACATAGGCAAGCACATATATCCTCACACACATATTCTGTTTAAAAGTTCTCATAATTGCAAACACCTCTTTCACATGGACTCATACTCATTCTTTCACATGCACATTTTCTCACACACAAACATATATTTTCACACATACACTTACACATACCCCATCCATCCATCCATCCATCCATCAAGTCCAATTCAAATGTCACTTCCTTTGTGAAACGTTCTCTGATCCATTAATCTTTCCCTTAGTAGATTCACCCTCTCAGATTTTTAAGATTGATCTCAGCCCCACACTATAATCACTTGGCTATATATTCTTATTTTCTCTCTCTCTCTCTCTCTCTCTCTCTCTCTCTCTCTCTCTCTCTCTCTCTCACACACACACACACACACACACACACACACACACACACACACACGATGGAGCAGGCTATGTAGTTCTCATTTTAGTTTGGCCTGGGTCAGATATACACGAGGCAGCCAATACAGTTTTGGGACTCATTTGAATGGCGTATGACACAGTAGTGAATGCTTGTTACATATTTGTTGGATCAAATTAAATTTGAAGTCATGTCAGCAGTGGAGATGTACAATTGCAAGGCATGCAGAGAGAGGAGGTGGAATTATGGTTTTACTTTTTTGGAAGGAATTTAAAGGGCAGAGAAGGAAATATTTAATGTTTGATTTTAGACACACTGAAAATGAGATGACCATGGAATTTCCAATAGTCCAAAAATTTGAATATAAAGTTGAGAGAAAGGTAGAGGCTAGAGGTAGAGACTTGGAAGACGTTAGAGATCATAGTTGAATCCAGGATGAGATTTTCCCAGGAGAGTATAGAGTGAACATAGGACAGAGAAGAGAATCCTGGGAACTAACACTTCAGGTCCAGGGGAGGAAGAGGAACTGAGAGGAAAGAGAAACAGCAGGTAGAGGGCGGAAAGAGCTAACCCTCATTCTGGATTGAAGAGGAGTGTGGACATTCATCCAGGAACAAGAGTCTGCAAGGAAAGAGGGGGACTGACCTGGAGTCAGCCAGTGATTGCAGTATATAAGGGTAGAGGCTAGCAGAGTAAGACAGGTTAGACAAAATTTGAGAATTTTAGGGAGGAGGCAAGGAGAATGATCTGCATGTGTTGTCTATTAACCATAGAAATGATGTCATCTATAGATATTTAAAACTATAATGAACTAGGAATCACTAGTCCCATGAGACTAGATCACAACAATACAGACTATGGGGACTGGTCAGGGTAGGACAGGCTATGCTGAAGAACTGACAGCCTCCAATCCCAGTGTCTCATAAAAAAATCTTACTCTTGACTGGAAGATGGTGACCAGCCAGGAGGTAGGGAGGAAGAGAGTGTGAGAGAGTGAGGGAGTGATAGAGGAGTGTGTGGATGTGAGGGGTGTTTGGTGTATGAGCTAGGGCAGTAGGATTCTTCAAGTCTTCCAAGGGGCTGTCAAACTGGGCAGTCTTAGAGAGGGGAGCCCCGCTTCCAACGTGGACACTCCAGGGCGCCCAGCACAGGGAAGACTCCATCTAGAGAGACAGAGCTGCTCGAGACGAGCACCACCCAGTCTGGTCTCAAATGCAACCGGGAACCCTGCAGCCACTGGGGACAGAGACCTGTGACCACAGCTGCAGAACCACAGACACCAAGAATCCAGACATCCCTGCCTCAGATTTCTGTGAGTCACAGAACCTATCTCTCTCTCCCTGCAAACTCTCAGGCAGCGCCATAGTAACTGAGAGACCCGCCCCCTCGCATAGGCCACAGCACTGCTGCAGGAATTTGAGCCTGGGAGAGCATGGACACTGGGTATCTGTTCCCTGCAATGCAATTGGACGACCAAACCCAAGCCCATACAGGGTGGCAGTGCCACCTGATTTCAATTCTGGGCAAGTGCACGCAGAAGTCTGTTTTCCCCAGTGGAGTGGTCCTCCTGCCGACACAGTGCTACTGTGCAATCCAGTCCCCCAAGCTGACTGGGACCCTGATTCTGCAGGCAGGAGGCAGCACTGAGCACCAGTGACTTGACTCTTTCTTATCGCATGCACCTGGGATCTCTGATTCCCAGTGCATTCACATTAAGAGCCAGTGACCAATTCTTGGTGCATTCACACACAGGGTCCCTGATTCTAGGTGCATACACAAGGCCACACTGAGCGCTGGTGATGCTGACCCTGGACGAGCCTGGTTTCCACCAACCCGCGACAGCCACACATCTTGGTGTTGGAGCTCTTCAGTGACACTTGGGTGGTGCGAAGCTCCCACTGCACAGGGCCCAGGCCCACAAACTTGATATTTGAACCTTCTGGTGATAGTCAGAATGGGAAGAAAACACATTATTAACAAAGTAAAATCTGCAGTTTACATGGGGTTCATTTTTTGTGTTGAACATCTTATGGTCTTGAAAAATGTACCATTAATGTAGTATCAAACAGAACAGTTTCATTGCCCTAAAGATCGCCTGTGCCCAGCCGATTAATCCCTCCCTGCTCTGAATCCCTGGCAGCCAGGGGGTGATCAGGCTGGCAGGCAGAAGAGGTTAGGGGCAATCAGGAAGGCAGGCAGGCAGGCAAGTATTTGGAAGACAGCAGTCCTGCATTGTGAGAAGGATGTCTGACTGTCCATTTAGGCCCGATCCCGGTAGGATCGGGCCAAAATGGGCAGTCAGACATCCCTGAGGGGTCCCAGATTGGAGAGAGTGCAGGTTGGGCTGAGGGAAACCCCCCCCCCCCACCCCATGAACAAATTTCGTGCACCGGGCCTCTAGAGTGTGTGTGTGTGTGTGTGTGTGTGTGTGTGTGTGTGTGTGTGTATGTTTGTGTGTGTGTGTATAGAGAGAGGGTGGGGGACAGAGAGAGAGATGAACTATATAGGTTAAAAGTGATTTTATTAAAAAGTCTAGACAGTAACACATCTGAGCAAGCAGAGAGAGGTACAATAGTAGCAATATTTTAACAAATTCAGCACATTTCTGAGTTTCCAGAATGACTTTATGCACTATAGAGAATGGAGGGATAACAGATTTTGTGCATCCAAGGTTTCTAACTAATGATACAATTGAGGGTCTCTCTGCTGAGGTGCGGGAGCCAGGGAAGAGCTACCTATCCCTGCCCCTGATTGCCATTCTCTTGTGTATTTTCTTCAAGATATTTTCATCAAAGAGGTCTTTTTCCCGGTAACTCACGGGGGGCCCTTGCAGGTACTTTTCCTCTGCCTTCTTGTAATCTACCCCATCAAGTGCAGCGATGGAACAGATGATGGCTTCTGGCAGAAGGACTTCCAGGACAAAACTCACTTTGTCGTCTCTGGTCAGAGTCAACTTCTTGTCGATGTGCTTGTAGATCTCCTTTAGATGATCCATCACGATATCCAACTGGTCTTCATCCTCCAGGTAGGTTTCAACGCAGATCACATACCTGCTTGATTTGAAAAAGGACGCCAGCCACCTGGACTGCTTCCTGCCTTTGACGATGTCCAGAAGGTGCTGGTCGGCCCCCTTCCTTTTCACGATGAAGTCCACGAGCCTCTGGTTGTCTCGGTCCCGAGCAGCCCTCATGCGGTCAGGGAGGATCTTCTTGCAGGGCCTCTTCCCGCCCTGGGAGCTCTCCTCCTCGGAATCTTCCAGGTCTGCGTAATTCACCTTCGGGAAGGCAATGTACAGCTCCCCCTCTTGGACGGCTTTCCTCATTGGGTAGCTGATGTCAGCAGCATAGTAGTCCAGGAAAGAGCCCGCAAAAGATCCCTGAGCGAGTGCTTCTCGGTAGTGGGCAATCAGGGAGAAGCACCAGTCCACGCTCTGCTGGTACACCTTCCTGGCTCTCCGCTGCAGCTTCTCCTTCACTTTGCATTCCAGGTGCTTTAGTCTCCGAAGAGGCACCTGAAGGCCTCTCTGGTCATGGTGCATGTCTGCCTCGATGGGAAGCACCCTGGCCGTCCGCTCCGTGTGGTTCACACTCTTGACCACCGCTGGCCAAAACGGGTGGTTTTGAAACTTAAACCAGACCATCATTCCTGCTTCAATGGGACACGGCTCCTGTGGGAAGGCCATGCTTGTGGGTTGTCCCACTCCCTTGGTGACCTTCCTCTTAACAGCGGTGGTTGGGTGAAGAGCCTTTGAGTCAACTGAAGGCTGACGTTTTTTCCGTTCTTTCTTAAACAGGGGCCCCCAATGCCTCCTTACTTTGCAGGCCAAACGGGGTGAAAAACGCACACCGGGGTTAGGGTGGCTGGAGGATGCTGCTGCCCCTTCTGAGCCTGGCATCTGGGCACCTTCTGTAGGAATCTCAGTGTTCCTGGAGAAGGCAGAGCCCTCAGAGGAGACAGCCAGGGTCTTCGGGCGGGTGCCGCGTGGTGCCTTTCTTTTCCTGGCCTTGGACATAGTGACCCTGAAACCGGGTTGCTGAGGTGGAAGGCTGCCTCCATCTTTAGCACGTGCAACATCCTGCTTGGCTGAGAGACGCCGGGAAGGAACTCTTGAGACGCCTTTCTTTGCCTTGCCCTCAGTCTCACACTTATTTTCTGAACGTGATGGGAAGTTGCAGAACATGCAGCAGCTCCTTGGGGGCCTTCCTCGCTTTCTCTTTGGAGCAGGAGCGAGGGGAGTGTGCACCTGGGATTGGTCACCTTTGGGGGCATCCTCACTCTCTGAACCTACCAACAATGACTTGCGGTTTTTACTTTTCCTGACACTTCTCGGTGCGTTCCCTTTGGGCTTCGGAAACTTTTTATGAGATCGCTTCTGGGGTCCCTTTACAGACATCGCAGGCATCTCTGGACCATGGGATGCCCTGGCTGCACCCAAGTTTGCTCTCTCTCTCAGAATATCCAGTGCCAGAGTGAGAGCGCTTTGGTAGGCTTCTCCCTCCCCTGGTGGGACTCTGGCTGTGGACTGAGCCCCTAGCGAGGAGGTAATAGATTCAGTTTGAGACTCATCAAGGATCTTTATGTTTCTGTTTTTCACTTTCATTTTTTTACCCACGGAGAGTATTTCAACTTCTAGAGAGCCTATCTTTTTCCCCTTATTTTTTGGCGATGTTTTGGATCTGGACAAAACCCTTGCTGGCCAAAAGCGGCCTTTCCAATTGCATAAGATGTACTCAGAGTCCATTATGATGGGACGTGGGCGCTGCGAGGTAACTAACAGAGGTAGAGGGGCCGAGCTGTATACGCACAGCTAGAGCAGGTGTCTCCTAAGACAGTGTTCTTCACCACAGCTTTCTGCCTAGGACGACAGAGGGTTTTCCGCTTGTGTGGCCTGTGCTCCACCGGAATCTGTTAGGAATTCTGGAACTTGTGTTTTGACAGACTATACAGGAGAATACTGAAATATGGAAAAGGAAAAGAAGAGGAGTATCAGAAAGCTCTTTTTTTGGGGTAGAAGAAGTTGTTCATGGAGAACTAATAAGAGATAAATATAAAAAAGATGCAACAGACTGGATTTGGGGGTCAGGATACAAGCCGACTATTTTAGGGAAAATATACAGAAGATACCAGGAGAGTTTTATAGCATTGGGAATCCAACTCTGTGCCCTCTTTGTTGCCACTGCATATTAAAAGGCACGTGTGTGGGGAGGTGCCTGCCATGTCCTGGATTTAATTTGTGTTGTTGGACATCCTGGGCCTTTTGTGCTCCTTGGGGCTCATGCTAGGGGAATGCTTCAGTGTTTCTTTCCCGGTGTGCTAGTGCCCCCCTGGGCACCCAAGGGAGCCAGATATGATCTCTGACCCCCAGACACAGGGTGTCAGCACAGTATCATGTTCAAGAGCGTGAGCTTAGAATCCAGAGGATCATGAAGCTCATATGGTGGCTAGAGGTGTTCCCCTTCATTAGGATTGCTGCAGTCCCCAGCCCTTGGCTGGGACCTGCACCTCTTCATTTCTCTATGGTGCTGCAAATGGCTCCCCAACCCACACCACCCAGCACCAAATCAGTGTGAAGTGGTGACTGTAGCGGGAGGAGCAACATAAACCGCACCTCCAATGTCAACATGAAATCAATGATTGCAATGAAATGTGTAATAAAATGAGAAAGTCTTACCAATCTCCGTGGTAGGTGTGGTTCTGTGAGCAGGGTCTGTTGATTTGAAAACTCCAACCGCTCTGCTTCTGAAGGGCACTGCCCTTCCGGGGATCAAATGGCACCAAATGCCGATACCAAGGACCAGCACGCCGCTATATCAACCTAGAAAATGCAAGAGAGATAGGCAGTTAAGCCAAGGGAATGGGGATTGACTCATCACTTTCCCTTCCCCAACTCTGGAATGCATGCTATTCTTAAAGAGAAATGTTAGTTACATCTCATGTATTACATAGATGTCATATTCCTTTTCATCCTTCCTCTCCATTTCAAAATATTTACACCTTAAACTACTTAGTTTCTGCTAATCCCTCCTTTTTCACAACAGTGTGATTACTACTTTCATAATAATGTTCCCCTGTCTTGGACACATGGATTATTTTAAAGTAGTAGCGTGAGCATGTGTGTGTCTACGTGTGTGTGTGTGTGTGTGTGTGTGTGTGTGTGTGAGAGAGAGAGAGAGAGACAGAGAGAGAGAGAGAGAGAGAAAATGGGTGCTGTAATGTTAATGTGTATGTTTTGTGTACCTAAAGAAATATTAAATGGGCTTTTGGAGAATATAAAATCTATGAGTGATATATGCAGAAGACAACATGTCATATATATATATATATATATATATATATATATATATATATATATATATATAATTATTCACCCAAGGTCACCCAAGAATATGTTTTTATTGATTTTTATTTTTATTTTTTAAATATCTTTTATTGATTTATTACAGGGAAGAAGGGAGAGGGATAGAAAGTTAGAAACATCAATGAGAGAGAAACATCAATCAGCTACCTCCTGCACACCGCCCACCAGGGACGTGCGTGCAACCAAGGTAGATGCCCTTGATGGGAACCAAACCTGGGACCTTTCAGTCTGCAGGCTGACTCTCAATCCACTGAGCAAAACCGGTTTTGGCTTTATTGATTTTTAGAGAGAGAAGAAGAGAGGAGGAAGAGAGAGAAGAAGAGAGGAGGAAGAGAGAGAAACATGCTTGTGAGAGAGAGATACTTGGTTCATAGGTTCTACTTTTCTGTATACATGGCACAGATGTGCATTATAATTCACTTATACATTTCAGCTCATCCATTATCAGCCTCAACTGATGTCCTTCATAAGAGGAAATGCTATTTCTGCCATACGTGCTGCCTGTTCAGCTTTGGTCACACACACTCATGGAGAGAACTCGAACGGCACCAGGACTATGTGCACATAACTTGGACATAACCTTGCAGCCTTTGTCTTGGACCAGGGTGAGCAATTCTGCAGGCGGATTTGGTGCACCTGCTCTCAGAGCACAAGTGTCACATGGACACTGAACAGAACAGGGAAGGAAAAACAAGTGACTCAGTCACTGCAGTGTCCCTGCAGCAATACCTGCCAGCCTGTCACACAATACAGGGTGCCTGCGTCACCTCAGACCCACCACAGAGCAACCAACATCCTAAGACGCATGTACTAGTGCACACACACACACACACACACACACACACACACACACACACACAGACTTGGAGTGACATTAGAGACACAGATGCCTGATACTGATGTATGTAATCCGCACTCTCTGCCTCCCCACATGCATATGCAAATGGTTCTGCTTGTAGTTCTGGATGCTATTTTTAGCTCCTCTTAGTTCCGTATTTTGAAACACATGTAGAAATCCTAAAATGATGTTTATTTTTCACTAGTGGCCTGGTGCACAAAATTCGTGCACTGGAAGAGGAGGAGGTGGAAGGTTGTGTGTCCCTTAGCCTGGCCTGCATCCTCTGTAATCTGGGACCCCTGTGGGATCGGGCCTAAACTGGCAGTCGGACAACCCCCTCACAATCTGGGACTACTGGCTTCTAACTGTTCACCTGCCTGCCTGCTTAATATCCCTGCCACTCTGCCTGCTGACCTGCTTGCCCCCAACTGCACACTCCTGCCAGCCTGATAACCCCCAACTGTCCTCCCCTCCTGGCCTGATCACCCATAACCACCTCTGCCTGGGTCCTCCACCATGGCTTTGTCCAGAAGGACATCTGGAACATCTCATGGTCTAATTAGCATATTACCCTAAGTAATATAGATAGGATATGACACATTGCCATAACTATAACATATATACTAGTATTACCTATGAGAATATGCACTTCATGAGATAGGAAGGCATCTAATACATTACATTGTATATGTTGTAAATAGTAGGAAATACAGTATTTGTAGCAATAATATACACCCTGTGACTTCCCTTCCTGATCTGGGAGTGGTTCCCAGGTCTTTGAACATTTCCTGGCCCCTAATGTATTTTTTGTCATTCAGTTTAACTTTATTTATTGTTAATTGCACATGATTTGAGGTCTTTAATTTCTAACCCACAAAGATTCAAAGGACTGTTATTTTGCCATGAATTTTAACATTAACACTAGTGAATTCGTGTATTCATGTGTTTTGATGATAAACATCTGAATTATTCACATTGTCATAGATCCTGAACTCATAAGCACAGATCCACCGATGCACAGGCTGGCAGCAAGCCAGGAAGCCACTCTGCAAGCAAACTGATACTCTGTATAAGGAGAAAAGTCATAGCATAACATTTAATGTCCAGCTTTAATTCATATAGTATCAGGGACTCAACTGCTTGGATGGTGATGGGGTTGATTAATGGGAGGATTATTCCTGAAATAATTAAGGAAAGGGGTGCTCAATCTTTCTTCTTGGTTGCTTGCTCTCCCCCAGCACCTTCATATCTGGGCAGATTCTTGGGCAGCTTCTCCTTCACCTTCTCCTCAGCTTCTTGGGCATCTTCTCCTTCATCTTCACCTTCTTCCTCCTTTGCATCCTCAAATTCTTTCTTGGCACCTTCTTCCTCTTCTTTTCCTTCCTCTTCCTCAGCCTCTTACTTCTCCTCCTCTTCAGCTTCTCCTTCAGAAGGGGGTTCATCCTTAGTTTCCTCAGCTTTTTCAGCCTCAATGGTCTTCTCCACCTTGATCTGCTCCTCCTGGACATGGCAGGGGTATTAAGAAGGGAAGGAGTGAGCGGATATTGAGTAGGAGTTTGTCTGTAAATCACTGTAGGCAGATCACCAAAGACCTGGGAACTCTGGGAGTAGCCTCTGGCTATGCTTCCCACGCTGGTGAAACTGAGCAGGGTCTCCTCACCTTCCAAGAGTTTCCTGTAAGCTGTAATGTCAATGCCACCTCATCTGCACCTTTGCTCATCTCCGTCAGCCAGCCCTCTGCATCCTCATGATTCAGCACCTCTTCCTGGTAGCATGCCTGCAGGTTGTTTCCAGCCACTTCGGAGCCCAGTTGCCTCCTAACTACCCATTTCCCTCTCCTCTCCAGAGACAGGGCATGGTGTGGAGGGACACAGGCATCCCAATTTCATTAAATGTTCAACCCAGGCCTGCTCCACCAGTGTCCTTAAGTGGCTCAGGGGCACACAGTGATTCAAGAAACCCTGGCCACCCGTGCCTATGGACTCCCCAGCGACTTCAGGCACTGTCCATGTCACCTGCCCCATCCTGACCACTGCCTGTAACCCACAGGTAACATCAGGAGCTGCCTGCTGAAACTGCTCAGTTCTGATCCCTTCCTGGACCCCACGGACAGCGTTAGGAACTGCCTGCTGGAACTGCCCAGTTCCAATTGCCGCCTGGACTCTGCGGGGGGTATCAGGCGCTGTCCATGCCTTCTGCCTGGGTCCCCAATAGCTACCTGGACCCTGCGGGCAACATCAGGAGCCGCCTGCTGGAACTGCCTGGACCGATCGCCACCTGAACACCGCGGGCAGTGTCAGACACTGTGCATGCCACTTGCCTGGTCCAGATTGATGCCTGGATCCCATGGGTAGCATCAGGTGCTGTCCATACTGCTTGCCCGATCCCAATCGATTCCTGGGCTCCGCAGGCAACATCAGGCCCTGTCCGCCGGGCCTTGCTGGTCCTGATGTCGCCCAGATCCCGCGGGTGACATCAGGCACTGTCCATGACACCTGCCTCGTCCCGATCGCCGCCTGGAGCCCACAAGCAACATCAACAGGTGCCTGCTGGAACTGCACTGTCTCTATCACCGCCTGGACATAGCAGGCAGCATCAGGCATAATCCATGCCACCTGCCTGGCCCCAATCTCCATGGACAGGGTCAGGTATTGCCTGCCAAGCGTGCCCGGTCCCTATTGCTGCCTTGACTCCGCATGGGTATCAGGCACTGCCCACCAGGTCTGCCAGGTCCATGGTGGCCTGGACCCTGCAGGCTACATCAGGTCTGCCTGCCCAGCCTGCATGTGCAAAATTACTGGCCCTGGGCACCCAGCCATCACCCTGCTATGGGGCCAGCCATAGCTGGCTGGCCCTGCTCACAGCCTGGCCCGGTCTAATCCAGGACTGGAAAAGGCCTCTAGGCGAGAGGCCTTTTCTGGACCCAGGCACCCCGCCATCGCAGGGCCCTGGGATCAGGGCCCCTCCATCACTGACTGGCCCTGCCCACAGCCCAGCCCGGCCTAACCCAGGGCCTGAAAAGGCTTCTTGGAGAGAGGTCTTTTCTGGACCTGGACACCTGGACATCACCCTGCTATAGGCTTGTGGGCGTGGCTTATCAGGTGTCATGAAGGTATGGTCAATTTGCATATTACTCTTTTATTAGATAGGATTGTTGACACTGTTACAGATTTTACCCCATGAAAAATATGAAGCATTAGTAATCAAATACCTAGGAATGCTTACTGCAAATATATACTTCACAGACTGTAGAATTTTTATTCTGTTTATACACATATTCTATAACATATAAAACAGCTTTTAAATTGTACAAACACTTTCAATATTTTCTTGCATTCACATTTTTGCACATCTCTTCAACTGTCACTTTAATGGACCATTTTAAAGAGACAACCAAAATATCAACTACAGTTATTTTTCCAATTACTGAAGCAATACATCCTTATAAGAGAAAAATGAAGGGAAGGGTGCTGAATGGAAACAGTAAACTAGTCCTCCTGTCTTATACTTTGGTCCACTGGGCAAGCATCTTCCCTGAAGGGTTGGTGTGAACTCTTGCAGTTCATTTCTTTGTATATTTTATACTAAGAGGAGTACAACTGTCTCCTCTCTCTTTAAACATGTGTACAGGTAGGTGGATAGATACATGATGGCTGGCTGGCTGGATAGACAGATAGATGATAGGTAGAATACTATGTAAATACCTGCTTTTGCACACCAGGCACAGTGTGTTAAACCCAGAATATTGAACAACACCAAACTAACATTTCAAATAACCCCAAAGTCTCAGAGGGTTTGGATATGAAAATGCTTCCAAAGTTTCAGTTCACAGTCAAGTCAAACTTGCCTGCAGAGAGAGAATGCACAGAAGAAAACAGAAGTGGGGGGCCGGACAAGATAAAAAGCAACTCCACAATCTCTGACTTCATAGGGAATTTCAGGCCATCAGGAAATAAGGTTGAGAAATGGACTAGCTTCATTTCAGGTCCTGCTGTATCTTTTGTTCCATTTTATCGGCTCTTTGGTTGAGCAATCAAAGAAGCGGATGACATCGGGCTTTCGTCTCCCCAATCAGCAGCCATGACTTTCGGGAGAATTACTTGGAAGGTCTGTCTAGTCTTTCACTCCCTTCCCCTGTGAGGGCTGCAATCACTTGTGAGGGTAAAAGGAAAGAAAACAGTGCTTTGAAGGTGTTGTGTCCAAATGAGGACACTTTTCTTTTGCTGAGCCCAGCACCACTCCTCAGGCAGAAAATGTCTCATGTTCACCCCAACACCCGCTCCCCACAGTTATTAGCTGATTAGTGGAGCTGCTTTGAAGCTGTAGGGTCTGTGATTCTAATTGTCCACCAAACTCGTATTTCTATAAAAGGATGAGCTGGCAGTTCCCTTACATAGTATAAGGGCACACTTTATAAAATACGCTATGAAGAAAATACGTTCTTCCTTTTTTGCAACTCTCCATTGCCAGACAAATGGGCATAAACTTTCAAACGTATTTCATTTAAGATTTTAAGATTTCATGGGGCTTGCAGTCATCATACAGATAATGTCATAGGAAACTGAGCATGACCAAGCAGGAAAAAGGCGTTGAGAGTTTGAAGTCATATTTAAATTTCCAAGGACTCATTAAGCTGCACTGTTTGACTTCTTTAACCACTGTTTATATATACTATTAATTAAAAATTTATTTTGGCTTAAATGAAGATTCACAGTTGGCTATAAGAAATCATTCTAATTGTAATAAAATAATAATAATAATAATAATAATAATAATAATAATAATTTCATTGTGGCTTGAATTCTATGTGTGGATTGGTTGGTGAAAATTGATATATGTAACCATTTTACATATGTGGTTCACTAGTTTCTTAAATGCCTAGGAGGCACTCCTAATTGGAGATCTGGGCTGGTCTTATACATATTTAAATAGCAAATATTACAAACTGAAAAATCATGAACTGGCTTCAGTTTTCTCAAAGGAGTAACAAAATCAGACTTCTTTCTCACCTCCAAATGATCAGCTCTGACTCTAAATACACATAGTCCTCCCAATAACCAAGCTCTGCCTCCCAATTTTTCCATAACAAGCGTGCAGGAACTCACCTCTAGAGCCATCTGGTCAGAGAAAGAGAAGCATGAGCACTTGAGCAAAGAACTACATGAAGTCAGAGTTTCCCATCAGCACCTACTGTGAGACTGGAGTGAATTCTCTCCCATTCCTTTGGCAAATTCTGGAGGCTCCTCCCATCCAGTGGACCAACTTACTTCCAATGATGCTCTTATCCCTCCAGCCACAATGGCCTGCCATGGGGAGACTTCCCATATCCTCTATGACTAGTGAACTCACACACAGCCTTAGGGTAAAGAAGTCAGGGCAGCCTTTCTTTATCACAGGTGAGACCTCCGTAATTACAAACATCCTGAAAGCGAATGAGGTGTGTATATATCAGAACCCAACGATTTCCCCGTTTTGTGCAAGAGGTGCCGCTGTTCACAGGATCAGTCATTGCACTGAACTCATCACAGCAACACTGAACATAGACCAGGAGCTTGCTCCCCACGGAGAAAGACTACCAAGTCTAGTCTAGTCAAGAAGGGTATGCTGTGTGTTCAGCACAAAGACTGATGCAGACCTTCATGTACTGACATTAAAAACATTTAGACCAAACTCTGATTATAGACTAATTCAGTACAAATCATATGCTTTACATAAAGTGCAACTCACATGGGAGAGATGCTGTCCCCATGATCTAAGAGAATTATAGACAGGCAAATACAAAATAAAGACTCTCGATTGGTCAACAGAAATGTCACCATGTGGTTGCCTCCAAAAGAGAAGAGGAATGAGGATGGAAGTAGGTGCTAAAGGTAGATGTTATTTTTCAAATCGGGTTCCAGAATATTCCAGGAAGGACAGTTTACAAGTACATGTGCATCAAAAATGTACCTTACAGAGAGTCTAAGTGGACAGGAAATGAAATATTGGATGTAAGTGAACCAAAAGAAAGCAAGTGTAGCAAAATGGCAACATGCATGCCATTGTACAAAATGCAACCAGGATATATTTTAAATGTTTTGAGGTATCTTTTATATGCTCAAAATAAATATTCATCATTAAAATGTATGTACCTCTCCACAGGGGAGATATTCAATTATAGCAGTCCAATCAGAGAGGGGAGGGTTGCAGAATGTGCCAAGGAATAATAGCCACCAATTTCCCCAGGTAAAGAAATACTTCATGGGTAAATTTGATGTTCCACACCACAAGCTTAACTCCTTAGAGTACACACACACACACACACACACACAGACACAGACACACACAAACAAATATTTGCAGACAGCTATGCAAGCACACAAGCAAACATACATAGGTTCTTCATAGTAAAACTTCCAGAAATCAAAGTGAAATGCAAGACCTTAAAGCAAAGAGAGAAAAACCAAGATTATACACTAGCGGCCTAGTGCATGGATTTGTGTACTGGTGGTGACCCACGGCTTAACCTGCTGGAATCAGGCCATGGACTGGAGTCGAGGAGGAGCCCAGGGCCCTGCCCAGCGCTGCACCATGCCCCCTCATCCTGGCCCTGCTTTGCATGCTGCGGCCTTGTGTCCAGTCAGTCCTGATAGGGAGAAGTGGGCACCACTGCAGAGGCGCCAGTGGTGAGCCCAGTGTCTGGTGCTGCTCCATCAGCTGAGCTATGCTCCTGCTGTGGGAGCTCACTGACCACCCGGTGGCAGCTCCTGTGTTAAGAATCCGGGCTTCAAAACAACCAGTCGAATGGTCAAGTGGTCAAACAAGTAACATATTACTTAAGATTTTATATATATAGATGATATTAGGCAGGGTCTTCTTATTAATTTCATTAGGGAGAACTTGTGAGAATTATATGGAGCCCAGAAGACGCAAAGAGGGGGCAATGAGACACTAGTAGTGTGCATTAGCAGGAGAAGTGGGCATTTGTAGCTCTGGAAAAGCCAGGGGAAGAGGGGGTGGTTCAGAGAACTCATGACCTGGGAGGAAAGGAACCCAGAGCTTTGGCTTGGGCCTTAAGAAAAGAGTGCTGCCCACCTCTAAGTGGTTTCTGCACGAGGTCAGGGGAGGGATGCAGGAAACCCCAGCCCCATCCCGGTGATGATGGGGAAGAGTGACGAGCTCCAGTTACAGCACCAGGATCTGAGAGGGGCCACCCCCACCCTCGACCTGTGACTCCGATGTCTTAGGGGAGCATTAACCAGTCTGCTGGTGCTGGTCCCTACTGAAATTGAATGCCCCTGGCCCGACATATGAAAGGCCATTATTCGGGTGTCCCTGCGACGGGCAGGTAGGTACTGCCAGTTGTGTCACATCCAGACCCCCTCTGGCCCTCTGGAGACCCCACTGGTCAAACCTCACAGGCAGTCAGAAGGTAGAGGGGAAATGGAATCGGAACAGCTGGGTTTCAGCACCGTTCAGCAGCGTATAAGACAGAGCTGGAAGACAGAGACATCCTTAACCTACAACCTGCTTCTTCTTAAGGCCCATCCCCGACAAGGAATAAAGGGGCACACCCTACCAATGCTGTGCTTTTCTTGAGAAACACAAACAAACATATACAAACTGTTATATCGGCATCATTCTCTTTGGTATACACAGCCAGAAAACCCATAGCCTTCAAGAAGGAACTTGTATTTATGTTTATGTACTAAATGAGCCATTTACAGCCTTGAATTCTATTTACCTAACTGCTGTTAATGGTATGATAGCAGGAAATTTGACACATAGAGAACATGTTTCTCAGTATGTGTGTGTGAGTGACTGAGGGTGAGTAGAGTATCATCCCCAGTTACACAAAGTTATTTGGATCCTCCAATCCTACCCACTTGTCTCATTTGCAGACTTCAGCTCTTCTCCCTCCTTCCTATCATTGACATAATAGTTTTTACTATAAGGAGGTGTAAATGAATAAGCTTACATCTTTAAGGGTTCACGTGACAATCATTTCACACAAAGGGCTGAAATAGAAATACTTGGGGATCTCTGCTTTCAAGAACTCAGGTGACAAAACCCTCAGGCACCAGGTGTCAGCTAGGACACTGAAGGGGAAGGAGACCTGACAGGTTATTCAATCACCTTAGCCCTCAAAGCATTCTCCTGCACAAAACTGCGGGATTAGAGCTCTCAATGTCCCACTGAAGACCATACGCTGGCAACACAGACACAGGGGAACACACACACAAAACTCACATTGATTGCAGACACCGACTTATCTGGATGTTTCTACAGTTACTCCATCTCTCCAGTGTGTAAATATCCTCAGTAAATGGTTCTGCGTTAAGAAAAGAATGGCTTACCCCAGTTGCCATGGAAACCAGAATGTGCTCATAACGGTTTTCCCCATGTTGGCTCTCTGTGGAAACCAGGAACTACTAATGCATCCTGAGATGCCTGGCTTCCATCCTGCTCTCAGTCAATTACACGCCAACCAATCCAACGAAGGAATGAATAAGGCAATAAATAAATACACATATTAACAAATTAATCTAGAGACAATACCTATGTTCTCATGGAATAAGCTTTATGGGCACGAGTGTTTTCTCCAGCGGGTTCTGGAGAAAATAAAATACAATAAAAGGATACAAGCTTCTGGCCTCCCTTCATACACAAACACACACGCACGGACTCACGCACGCACACAGACACACACAAACACAGAAAATCACACACACACCACCCCACGCACTGGTACGCGTGTCCTTTCTTATGCACGCTCCCATGCACGTGTCCGCGCGCACTTGTCCACGTGCCTGTGCCCACGTGCCCAGGCGTACGAGCCCCCGTGCTCCTGAGCTGGCCGCAGGTCGCCCGTGCCCGCCGTCGGTCCCGGGCCCGCTGAGGACTTCCGCTCCCCCTGCTCGGACCCAGGAGGCTCTGCGGGTCGGAGCAGGTGAGACCCAGGGAACGTGCATCCGTGTAAAATGACCGGGGGGAGCACAGGTGAGAGGCGGGGCCCCTGGCGGCCAGAGGAAGGCCGGCCAGGCTCAGGCTGTGGCCTGACCGAGGTCCCTGGGTGCCCCTCACACACACACACTGCCAGCGGGCCCGGACCCGCGGCTCCTGAGGAGAGACGCCTCCCAGGGAGCTTCCACTGGGACGGCGGGGCCTCGGGGCGGCCCTGTGCCCTCTGCAGGCTGTGCTGCCCCACACTGCCCACGGACCGATGTGCAACACAGGCCCCTGAGGTCAGGGCAGTGGGCACACACTTCCTCTCCCATGGGCCTTTGCAGCGGTCTGTGCTTTTGGCAAACCAGGAACTGGGCTCTCTGCTCCCAGGGGGCCGCCTGAAGGTCATCCAAGGACTTTGAGCTCCAGCGGCGCCCACGGTCCCTCTGGGTATCTGGGGAGTGTCCACAGGGCGTGTCGGACCCGTGAGATCTCCCTCTCCCTGCTCTGCACCGAGAATCCCAACGCGCGGTGCCTTCCATGGAAACAACAGGTCGTTCCAGGCAGGAGGAGGAAGAGGTGAGAGAGGCCAGACCTCTCCTGTGCAGGAGCACGTTAACGAGATTTGCACAAATGTAAAACCAAGCCACACTTTGGACAATTAAAAGTGTTTTTTGAGCTTATTGGGGTGATTTTGGTTAATGACATGATACAGATTTCAAGTATACAGTTCCACAATACATCATTTATGTGTTGTATTGTGTGTTCACACCCAAACTCATGTCTCCTTCCCTCCTCATTTATCTGCCATTTACCTTCTTCTGCCCTCCCACCCCACTTCTTCCCCTCTGGTAATCTCTATGCTGTCATCAGCGCATATGAGGTTGGTTGGGGTTTTTTTGCTTCATCCCTTCCCCTCTTTGTAATCACTGTACTGTCATCTGTGCATACACCATTGGTTGTTTTCGGTTTTGTTTTTGTTTTTTCTTTCTTCATTCCCTCCCCTGTTGTAAGCACTATACTCTCATATGTGCATATAGGGTTGGTTGGGTTCTTTTTTTCTTCTTCATTCCTTCCCCCTTTTCACCCAGCCCTCTAAGGCACCTCCCCTCTGACAGCTGTCAGTCAGTTCTCTGCATCTATATGTCTGTTTTTATGTTGTTTGTTACTTCATTCTGTTAATTAGATTCCACCAGTTAGTGAAATCATACGGTAGTTGTCTTTTCTGACTGGCTTATTTCCCTTAGCATGATACCTCTAGGTCCAAAAATGTTGTCGTAAATGTAAGATTTCCTTCTTTGTTAGAGCTGAGTAGTATACCATTGTGTAAATGTACAACCATTTTTTTGTTAACGCTCCCCCGAGGATATTTTTCCATTGATTTTTAGAGAGGGTGGAAGGGACGGGGAGAGACCCACAGAGAAGCATTGATGCGAGAGAGACACATTGATTGGGTGCCTCCTGCAAGCACCCTGCCTAGGGCCAGATAGCTAGCCTGTGCCCAAGTTATGTGTCCTTGACTAGAATCAAACCCGGGAACAGAACCAAACCCGGGACCTTTCAGTCTACACACTGACGCTCTATCCTTTGAGCCAAGTCGGCTAGGGCAACCGCAGCTTTTTATCCACTTCCCTCCTGGTGGGCACTTGGGCTGCTGCCAGATCTTGGCTGTTGTAGACAACGCTGCAATAAACATGGAGGGGCATCTAGTCTTCTCAGTTAGTGTTGTGGGTTTCTTCAGACACATCCCAGAAGTGACATGCTGGTTCATAAGGCAGTTCCATTTTTAATTTTTTGAAGAGATTCCATATTTTTCCCTGTTGGCTACACCAATCTGCATCCTCACCAATACTTGTTGTTTGTTGATATATTCATGATAGCCTTTCTGACAGGTGTGAGGTGATATCTCGTCCTTATAATTTGCAACTCTCTCATGATGAGTGACTGAGCATTTTTTCATATGTTTATTGGGCATCCGTATATCCTCTTTGGAGATGTGTCTATTCAGGTGCTTTGCCCAAATTTTAAAATCAAAACCACACTTATAATATTTTTAATTTTAAAAATAGAGTGATTTTTCCCTAAAGCCTATTTACATGTAAGCAACAATGGACTTAATGTTATTTTTAATGCATGTGTTAAAATTAAAGGGTTAGTATTTATCCTAACACTTGACTATTATATTACAGTGAGCTAAAAAGTGTTATTTATAGAGTTGAAATTGTTCTGAATTGAAACATATTGACGCTCTATCCTCTGAGCCAAGTTTACATAGGTAAAACTAAGCACACATTGTAAAGTATTCCATTCAGTGGCATTAAGTAAATTCACAGTCCTGTGAAACCATCACGTCTATCTTCCGACAAAACGGTTTGCCACGTCCTGAAGGAAATCATGTAGCCAGTAGGAAGGCGGCCACTCCTCATTCCTCCTGCCCCCAGACCCTGGCAACCACTACACAACTTCCTGTCTTTTTGGATTGGCTTATTCCAAACACTTCATATATATTGAGGCATACGTTATGTGACTTTTGGTGGCTGGCTGCCTTTACTTAGAATAATGCGTTCAAAGTCCATCCTCATTATAAGACTCTTTTTTTATGGCTGCATAACATTCCATGCAATGTCATTACGTGGGCGTTTGGGTTGCTTGCATCTTCGGCTGTTTTGATTTGTGCTACTATGAACATACACGTTCATGTATTTTTTATGCTTGTTTTTATTTGGGGGGTATCTTTAGGAGTGGAATTACTGCATCATGTACTGGTACTTATTATACATTTAAACTTCTGAGGAACGCCAAACCACTTTCCACAGTTACTGTACCATTTAAAAACCCCACCAACAACGTATGACGTTTCTGATTCCTCTGCTTTCCCCACACTCCTTGTAATTATTTCTTTTTCTGAGATTTAGACATCCTAGTAGATGTTGGAGCTATTACTCTAGTTTTTATTTGCTTTTGCTCAGGCATGCTGACATGTCCTCCTGGGATTGCCTGCCATTTGGGCACCCTCTTTGGGAATTGCTCATTCAGCTCATCTACTGATCTATATGGTTGGTCTTTTGTCATTTGTGTGCCGTTGTTAAGGCTTTCCTCTCTTCTGGATCCTAGACCCTCACTAGAAGTATGATTTGCCAGTGTTCTCTCCCGTTATGGAGGATTTCTTTTTTCTCTCTTGATAGTCTTTTAATGCAGGGAGACGTTCATTTAGATGAAGACCATTTATATATTGTTTTCCTTTGTTGCTTTTGCTTTGGATCTAATATTTAAGAAATCAATGCCAAATTCAAGGTCATGAGAGTTTACTCATATGTCTTCATCCAAGGGTTGTACAACGTTAGCTCTCATATTTACATGGTGGTCCATTATGGGTGAGTAACTTTTTGTTTATGGTGTACCTTATGTGTCCAACTTTATTTGTATGTGGATCCAGTTGTCCTAGGACCATTTGTTTAGGAGACTATTCAGACCCCCATGAACTGGTCGTCATCAGTTGTCCCTTACCCAGTTCTCTGCTGTGCTTCAAAGAGCCAGGGAAATCATAAGCGTTACAAAGAAGAGAATTAGAAGTCAAATATAAGCCATTGGCTTGGTGGTAATGTTTCATGGGCAGTATGAAAATGTGATCAGACTGAAAACAATAATGACGCTTTGCTTCCAAATCTTATGAAAGAAGTAAAATCCATTAACCAAAAAAGTTTATGGAGCTGTCCCAGGTTCAGGCAGGTAGAAAAAAGTAAAATATTTTATAAAAAGCAACGTAGGGGGAAGAGAGAGAGAGGAGGGGGGCTGTAAATACGATCCCCCAATAGCAACATTGTATATCATGTCTTCCTAGTGGAATGAAGCATGAATTTCATTCCCTTCATAAATTTTATATCTTATTAAAAATTTACAGGGAATAGTTACTATTTTAGTAAATAGAATAAAAAATTGAAAGTGGAATGTATGTTAATTAGCAGTGCTCCATATCAAATTATCTTTGGAAATTTGGGTGCTCTTTATTAGGTAACTTCAGGAAAAATAACCCGGAAATTAATTAACTGATTGGCACTGCTGTAAGAAATGAGAACATGATGTAATCCTCTACAGGTTGATGTCATTTGATACCTGTGTTTTCATGCAGCTGGATGAGAATCAAAAGGAATCCATTTGATTTCCAGTTAAAGTTTAATAGAGAAAAGTTTAATGAGAGTGTTGGAAAAGTAAAAAGGTGTTATAACTCAATATGGGTTATTCTTGGAGCAAACTCCTTATTAATGTCCTTTGTTCCTATATCTTTCTTGTTTTGCAGATGTTGAATATACAGTTTCAGAACCATACTGGTTCTGAAACTTAATTTGCAAAATAAAAACCATGGTGTGAGAAAGCCACCAGATGGCGATGTTGAGCTGCCATCCTTAAGGTCAGCCAGGCCATCCTTGACACAGACAGTGGGGCTGGGACCAGCCAGGAGGATTTACTGTTAAGTACAGATTCCAGGGTCCACCCAAGAATCATTTGGGTAGGCCTGGGACAGAGCCAAAGAACTTGCGTTTGCACACTCCCTTCCCGTGATTCTGAGGTAGAGAGCCCCATGTCCTCCACACTTCGGGAAACTGACATAAATATTAATTGAAACCATAGGCCTATATGGAAAAATGTAGGGGCAGGGTATAAACTGAGGAAAGAACGCAGTAAAACTGAGTCCTGAGGAGAATACCATGGTGTGAGGGCTCATTTGAGGAGAAAGAGCTGGCAGTGGCAATGAGAAGTTGCTAGAATGACAGAGGATAGCAGTAGAGAACTTGCAGGTATGAAAGTGGAGGGAGTGGAAGGAGAAAAGGAGAGAGAGTGCTCAAACAGGCTTCACACCGTGTTTCCCTTTTATTCAAATATCTGTCATCATCTTTGATTATTTTCTGGAGATATATTGCCTCAAAGAATGGGAATGCCCTGTGATTTTTGACATAATCTAAATAACTCTTCTTTTGCAATAATTGTTATATTGTCCATCTAAAGGCCACACTCGTTAATAAACATTACATTGAATCCTAATGATGAAAATATTAAGTATCTTTCCTTTGAAATATAATGTAGCAATAGTTCACATTACATGTTTGATATTTAGGAAATTATGTACCAATGGCTCAAAAAGTGGTCACAATAAAGGCTAGACCGAATGATTACAGTGTAATTATGGTTATCAACAATAGTGCAGTGACACTATAATTAATATTGAGTGCTTGCTTTATGCTAGTCAACGCCTATAAGAGGGCTTATGCTTTACTTAATTTCATCCAAGTTTTATGACATAAATGCTATTATTATTATGCCTTCAAGAGAGTAACAAAGTCACTGAGGTTTAGAGAGTCATGAAGTTAGCTCAGCCCCAGCCAGTTTGACTCAGTGGACAGAGCTTCGGCCTGTAGACTGAAGGGTCCCAGGTTTGATTTCCATCAAGGGCACATGCCAGGGTTGCAGGTTCAGTCCCCAGTAGGGGGTGTGCAGGAGGCAGCCATTCAGTGATTCTCATCACTGACGTTTCTCTCTCTTTCTTGCTCTCAGAAATACATATATAAAGTTAGGTCAATGTCTCAGAGTTCATAAGGGGAAAAGCATCATGTCATTTCATGCTGGATTTTCAGTTCATGCTTAGAGCATTTTTGAGTTTCTCCTTAAAACAACCCTACATAGTCAAGTTTTTATTAATTTTAGAAAGGGGTAAATTGCAGGGGTTCATAGCTCTCCACCTAAAATTTTCCTTCTCCTCTTCTTCCTGAATCCTTAGCAAGGTCCCATTCCCAGGCTCCCTGGCTGTTAGGTGTGCCCTGGATCTAGATATGGTCAGTGGGATACAAGTGGAAATGGTGTGTGCCCCTGCTGGGCCGAGCTCATAAGAACCTCGTGCTGGGTACACCTCCCTGTGCTTGTTGTCTTTGAGCAAACTGCAAAGGAGGCCCCGTCAGGGCCATGGACAGGAGCCCCATGGTGAAGGTGGCAGAGTTCCCAGCAGCCTGAGTCGCTTGTGCAAGTGCATGGATAAAGCCAACAGGAGGACCATTTTGTTCTCCCAGGAATGTTCCAGGAGAAATAAACAAGTGAACTTTTCAGTCGTTGAACGAGTTTGGGCTCAAATGTTAACAAGAGGAGGGGTTTACCTTAACTAAGGCAGGTTGGGTAAAATAAGTTATGCACTGCTCTATCTTCATGAACTGCACGTGACCACACTTTGAATAGTGGCTTAGATATACGGGGGGTCCTTTATTCCAGGTGCCGTGCAGGAAGAACAGACAATTCAGGGCTGTTGCCACAGCTCTAGGAATCGGGTTCTTCTCTCTCCTTCCCCTCCATCCTACCATGTGGCTTCTGTCTCCAAGGTCACAAGCGTCTGTATTCCTGGCAGGATAAAGGGAAAAGGGCAAAGGGAGAAGCTAGCTGCATCTGTCCCGTTCCAGAACGCCTCCTGGGAATGCTGCCAGAGTCACCTGGGACATCACCTTTGTAAAGTCTCCAAACCCTTGTGGGAGGGAGCTTGTCACCCTGTTCCCCTGCCAGACTTACAGAAGCAGACTGCTCCTGAAAATTACCGGCCACATGAGTCTCCCGCTGGTGAACTGCTGATCTATTCTCTACAGAGGTTGTCCACTTTGTCTTTTCATCTGGCCTGCTCGGCATGAAGCTTCCATGGGTTCATTGTTTCACCACGATTAGGGGCGCCCTAAAGCGTCAAAGGCAATACCTCTTTGGATTAATTTATTTTGAAATTTACAAGGAAAATGATAACTTTACAAAGGACCCCCAGGTCTACAGTCACACTGCACAGAGCATTTCCTGTGTATTGGCAGATGCACACACTGCTAGGAACCATGTGTCACAGCTTACACACAGCTGATTTCCAGAGGAACGAAGGCGGACAGAACAGTGACAGGAGAGGGTCTGTGTAGAGCATTGGATCAGAATACCAAAGGTCTGGTCCTAGCACTTCACTGAAGCTCTGTGGACGTGGGTAACCAGTTGTTCTCTTTGATGCCCGGTCTCTGAAATTATAAAGTGGCGTTACATGAATTACTCTCCCAGAGGGTTATCAAGATAAGTGAATGAATCATGGTTTGGATACTTTCAAGGGGCAAAAATGCTTACAGAAATGTGCTTTTCCTTTATTTACTAGTAGCCTGGTGCATGAAATTCATGCACATTAAAAGGGTATTAATTAGAGGAAATACTTTAATATTGCTATTTGTCCTTTCTCTGTAATAGAAGTGTCAGAGGTGAAAGAAAATTAGTCAAATGTATATGAAAATCTTCCTCCTGTCAGAGTCTGGGGTGCACCATGGGACCCAGAGTCAAGTCCCTGCTCACTCACATGCACCTCTAAATGGGCACAATTTCCAGACACAGCTGGTCCCACCCCATTGGGATAGATCCAGACCCAGGCGGACCCACCCTTGTCAAGCCCCACCAGGCTGGAGGCGCAGCCTCAGGTACCCTGGCCTGGCATTGGGCTGTGGGTGCAGCCTGATGTCACCCATCAAGCCCCGCCAGGTGGGGAGCATTGCCGGAGGTCCCCAACCTGGTGCCGGCTTGGGGGACGCAACCTGAGGTCCCCTGACCTGGCACCGGGGTTTGGGGCATGGCCTGAGGTCCCCTGCCCAGGTTCCAGGGTGTGGGACACCCCTTGAGGTCCCCCTTCAAGCCACACTGTGTGGTGGATGCATCCTGAGATCCCCTGTCAAACCCCGCTGGGTAGGGAGCATGCCTTGAGGTCTCCCATCAGGTTCTGCCGGAAGGGGCCACGATCTGAGATCCCCAGTCAAGCCCCATCAGATGGGGGACACAGCCTCAGTCCCCCAGCCCGGAGCTAGGTGGAGTACCCACCTTCAGGTCCCCTGGTTCAGGGGTCAGGAGGGTGGCCTGAGGTCCCCTGTGAAGCCCTGTCAGGCAGGGGGCACAGCCTGAGATTCCCCATCAAGCCCCTACAGGCAGGGGGCACAGTGTCAGGTCTCCTGGCCTACTACCAGATGGGGTACCCAGCCTCTGGTCCCCTGGCACCTAGGTGGTGGATGTGGCCTGAGATACCTGGCCCAGAGGATGGGGAGCAGCCTGAGGTCCCCCGGCCCAGGACCAGGGTTGTGGGCCCACCTTGAGGTCCCTCATCAAGCCACTTGGGGTGGAGGGCGAGACCTGAAGTCCCCCAGCTTGGCACTGGGGTAGGGGGTGCAACCTGAGGTCCCTTGCCCAGGTGCCAGGGTGGGGAGTATAGCCTGATGTACCCTGTCAAGCAAGGATGGGATGTGGTCTGAGATCCCCTGTCATGCACCACAGGACAGGGGGCACTACCTCTGGTCTCCCTTCAAGCCCCGTTGGGGGTGCTGAATGTCAGGTTTCCCATCAAGCACCTCTGTGTACGGGGTGCAGCCTCAGGTTCCCCAGCCCGGAGCTGGGTTGGGGGCACAGCCTCAGGTACCCAGGCCCAGTGCTGGGGTAGGGGGCATGGCCTCAGGTCCCCTGTCAAGTCCTGCCGGGCAGGGCTGGCAGCTTACAATGAATTTTTTTTTCCATTACAGTTAAAATGCAACATTATTTTATATTAGTTTCAGGTGTATAGCATAGTGATTAGACGTTTATGTGACATACCAGGTGACCCTCCTCCCCATCATTCCCCTGTCGCTGTTCTGTCTACCTTTGTTCCTCTGGCATCACACATAGCTATTACATAGCTATAGTTATGGACTATATTCCCTAGGCTGTGGTTTACATCCCCCTGACCATATTGCAATCACCAATCTGTACTTGTTGATCCCTTCATCCTTTTCACTCAGCTACCAACACCCTCCTGTCTGGAAACCATCAGTTTGTTCTCTGTTGTCTATGAGTCTGTTTCTGTTTTGTTCATTTTCTTTGTGCTGTAGATTCCACATAGAAGTGAAATCTTACGGTACTTGCCTTTCCCTGTCTGACATTTGTCACTTAGCATAATGCCCATATGATCCATCGATGTAGTCACAAATGATACGTCGTCCAGAAAGATTATTTTTTGCCCTTAATATGGAACAAAATCCTGACACTTGCTTCCAGATCGATGAATCCTAAGGACATTATGCTCAGTGAAATATGCTAGCCATAAAGGAGCCATGATGTATAAAGGACGTACCCAGAGATGTCCAGTCCATAGAAACTGAGAGTAAAATGGTGGGTACTGGGGTTTTGTAGGAGGAGGGAATGGGCGAAAAGTGTTAAATGGGTATTGAGTTTTAGTTTGGAAAGCTGAAAAGTGACCAAAGGTGGATGGCAGTGATGGTTGTACAACAATGGGAAGGTACTCAGTGCCACTGAATTGTATACCTAAAAATGGTTAGATTTCCCGTATTTATTAAACACAGACACTGTTATAAGGATTGATATCTGGGATATATGAAGTGCTTCCACCAGATTGCCAGGATGTCATCCCTACCCAATGGAAAAATGTCAGGACATCCTGGTAGAGATGTACTGAAAAAGGAGACTAAAATGGCCAATTAGTATTTTTCAAAGGCCCCATCATATTCGTGATTGCAGGAGTGCAAAAGGAGACCCCAGACCAAATCTAAATCTGATTAGCCCATGTATTCGTGGGTATATGGCCCAGGCAGAAGTAACAAAAATTTGCGGGTGTGGTCATCAGCTGGCGACAATTTGGCTGTACTTCTAACCTATAAGCCAGTCATCTCACTCCTAGAAATTCTGCAAAACCTATGGCATAATCACAGGCATTAGGATATTCCTAATATCCCTACTTGTAAGGGCTGTAAGGTGTGAAGTATGGATCATGATGTTCATGGACAAGAAAATGGGTAATTGCATGGAGGATCAGGTCCACAAAGGTAGAGGACACCCAGAGAGAATGACAGCAGAGCAGCTATATGGAACAATGTAGACACCTCTGGTGACACAACTGTTGAGTGAGGAAGGAGGTGTCCTAATTTTCTTACCTAATAATATAGAAACATGTAAATTGACCGTAGCTCCACTGGAAACATATCGTCAGGTGAGGATAAAAAGAAAAATAAACGTCATATCCTATGAAAGACACGTGTTGAAAATGCCTAAAGAAAGTTGTCATTTTTTCATGGTGAAGGGACCCGAGTCCATGTTGATGAAAACACCTTGGGGGCTTTGGTGACTGCCAGTGGCTACAGCAGTGGGGTGATGGGGCTGGGGCCTTCCCCTGATCTAGCTGGTCGTCTCCCACAAAGGGAGGCCAGACTGCAGCTTAGGTCCGCTCCCAATGGGGAAGGGGCCTAAGCCATCAGTAGAACATGCCCCGAGGGCTCCCAGTATGTGCACTGGGCCCCTAGTATCATATATACTGTGATATATTTATTGTAATGGACACATACAACAGTCAGCAACAATATCTAAGGACACATACAGGTATTTCTTAAATCACTGAATATTGTTGAAGGTATTACATATGTCTCCTTTTTCTCCCGTTGTCCCACCCTGCCTCTCCTACCATATTTTTTAAATGGGGAGGAGGAAGCCGGCCCTTGGCCCCTCTGGGAGAGGGGCGTCATCCTCTGCCACCCACCCCCATTTCCCTGTCTCAGACACGGCCCAAAGTCCCCCGGGTGGGGGGGTCTGGAGAAGAGGCGATGGTGGCTGGGTTCTGGGGCCAAAGGGGGTTCTCCTGGGCACTCCGACATGATTGGAAAGGAGTTGGCTAGCAGCTGCCTGCCCATGACCTGTGCTTGTGTTCGCAGGCGACAGTGGCCAGCCAATGCCCATGCCTGCCTGGGCTCCAGGGGCGGGCTGGCTCCGGCCCCCACGTTTTGGGTGAGGCCATGGAGAGGCCTGGCCTCAGCATTCTGTGGGCGTGGCCAGGCAGTGGCCCCGCCTCCCGCATGTGCACTGTGCCAGCCAATGAGCAACGCTCCCGCTCTGGCAGCTCTCGGTGAGAAGCTCTCGGTGAGAAGCTCCTGGTGAGAAGCACTCGGAGGACCCGGCTGAGGTGCAGGGTGAAGTCAGAGGTCGGGGTCCAGTGTGACGGGCTCAAACGTGCGCCGGGCGCCGGGGACCCCGGGAACGGGTTGGCTGGGTGGCGGGGGCACCTCGGACGGGCACTGGGGGAGGCGGGGCGTCGAGGCCCGCAGATTCTCCTCAGACAGGACGGGAAGCCGCGTGCAGGGCTGCGGGGCGGGCGGGTGGCCAAGGCCTGGCCAGAGGTGATGCTGGTGAGGCGCCCGGAGGGAGGCCCCCGGGACAGAAGCGGCCCTCAGGGCACGGCCCACAGCGTGGGGCCGAGTGGAGAGGGAGGGGACAGTCCGGCAAGTCCGGGGGGCCCAGAGTGGCGGGACGGGGGCAAAGAGGCCGGGATGGCAGGGGTGACATATGTCCCTGTGGCCCGGCGGCTGTGCCCTCTGAGGAGCGGGGGGTCGGGCGGGCGGCTCTGCCCTCTGAGGGGCGGGGGGTCGGGCGGGCGGCTGTGCCCTCTGAGGGGCGGGGGGTCGGGCAGGGCGGCTCAGCCCTCTGAGGGGCGGGGGGTCGGGCGGGCGGCTCTGCCCTCTGAGGGGCGGGGGGTCGGGCGGGCGGCTCTGCCCTCTGAGGGTCCGGGGGTCCGGCAGGGCCTGGGGCACCAGGAGACCTGACTGCCGGGACCTCTGAAGGCCCCACTCCCAGTCCAGGGGGTCGGCCCTGACCTGAGTCGGGACCAGGAGGGGCCGCCCTCCATGGCCGCCCTCGTGGAGGCCCCTGGGACTGAGGGGCAGGCCCGGCCTCCCGCCAGCAGAGGGGCTGACACCCAGATGTCCCTGCGCGGGGGCCGCCCTCCATGGCCGCCCTGGGCGGGAGGCTCCGCTGTCCCGAACTGCTCGGTCCCCTGCTGGGGGGCGGGACGCCGGGCACAGGCACACTCTGTGGTCAGCGCAGAGGGCCCTGGCCTCTTCCCCGCCCTCTCACCTGCATCGCGCTCACAGGCACAGGAGATCGTGACCACCCGGGACACAGCGCCATGGCTCAGCCTCAGGAGGACGCCGGGAAAGAAGAGCTGAAGGCCCAGGTGGAAGATCAGGCCAAGCAAGAAGATGGCTCCAGAGGCAAAAAAAGGCGCGAGGGTGAGGCCGAAGAACTCCCCCCGGGTGTCCTCTGTGACCCCTTTGCAGGTGCAGAGCGTGGGCTGGGCTGTGTCCTTGTTGCCCGCAGTAACTCCAGGTGTGCGCCCTGGAAGGGGTCCCTGCATCCTCAGACCCCAGAGGATGACCGGAGCTGGCCCAGCAGCTCTGCAAGTGGGCAGCTCGGCCACACCTCTGATCAGTGTCCCAGGGGGGCTGTCACCTTCCCCCTGGAAGGCCTGCAGCAGTGTCTTCAGGGCGCGGCCCTGGCCCCTGGCCTCTCCCCATCTGCCTGCACCTCCGCGGCTCCTCCCCTGGGTCTGCCTGCTACCCGTGTGCTGGCAGGAAGCTTAACACTCCCCAGCGAGGACCTTTCTCCCTGCACAGCTCCCCAAATAAATGATCAAACTCCTTTAGTAACTTTCCCTGGTTGGTTCCGATGCAGGCCACAGTCCAGCAATCGATCACAGTGGTGGAGACCGTCCTCCTTCAGACCTACACGACAGAGAAATGGGGCGATGGGGTCATTGTGCCCCGGCGCCCAGCCTCCGTTTCTCTCCACACGTGGGCACAGCATGACAGGATGCTACATACATGACAGTCTGTGGCTCCTCAGTTCGGTGTCACAGATAACTTGTGGGCCAAGCACCAATCTGTGCCAAAGCAGGCTTCTTCTTGTGTGGGTGTCAGACGGGGAGAGTAGGGCCTTTGCGTCCTCTAACTCACAGTCACATCAGAGCATCCGACTTCCCACAGTGCTGTCACACGACCCCTTACATAACCTACAGACGCCTTTCCATAGGCAGGGCATGACCGCGACAGGGACCGTCACTGCACCCAGTGCCAACTATGTGCCAGGCACTGTTTGAAGTTTATTTGTGTTAATTCAGTGGTTCCCATGTTTTAGAAGCAAAGGACGGTAAGGAATACATTTTACACAAGAACAGACACACACACACACACACACACACACACGCACACAGCACGGACAGAACAGAAATAAAATCTTTGTAAAATGGTACTTGTTCTTTACTACATGCAAATACTGCATATGCGGGTAATTTAAAAAATGCCTTGTTCTCAGATACGGTAAGTATCTGTGTGATTTGGTTTCATAGATTTCCTTAGTTTCTCTTTCTCCAGTGTGTGGAGAGAACGGTGCTACCAATGCTGATGTGACAGTGATGCTCCTACCTTATACGCGGGTACACTGGATGGCTGTGCGGCCCTAGAAGACTTTGCATGAAGCGATCTCTGTTCCACTTGGTGTGGCAGAGTGAATGACATACCCGGTTTTTACCTCAGTTTTAGGTTTTCTCGTTGCAGCTATTGTTTGTGACTTTCCCGCTTCTTTTCTTTGGTGCCAGAAGCTTACAATGAAGCCTGCAGAACAAGCCTTCATTGTCATCTTTACATGAATCCGCTGTGCAGGGCAGAACTAGAGCCCCGTGTGCTGGCTGCTGGGGGTGTAGGGTCAGAACTGTAAGCCTGAAAGTATGTTAGTTGCTCTGTCAGACATCAGTTACGTCACCTGGGTAACAGGACAGTGTTGTTTCAGGGTCCGAGTCCACGTGTGAGCCCGCTATGTGGATCATGCATGCAAGTTGGGGTTTTCTGAAACCTTTGTTCTATGTGGTGGCGACAAGGTGCTGTCTGGTCAGTTGGTTATCACGCGCGGTCAACTGAGTGGATAAATATCTGTGTAATTGTGCAGTCCTGTTCAGATTACTGAACACAATCATTGGTGGGTCCACAGCACACAATCATGTGCTTATGAAAGCATGATTTCAAGGTTTAAAAGATTGTTACACAGTGGAACACTTTTTCTTGAAAATTACATAAAATCTCCATGAAGGTGTTTAGAAAGTGTTCTTGAATAACGTTCTGATTTCCTCAAACCGTGCATGGTCTTTCCCTTTAAGTCAAATACATTCAAAAGCTTCTCCGACTAATTATTAAACATAATTTTCTCATTTTCAAAATTATTTTGATTACTTTTGAAGACTTTTCCAAAATGCAGTACTTTGTGAGTTTTATATAACAAGATCTAACAATGTTCCTCTGAGTCCCTGGAGTTGGGGGATACGTTATAAATTTATGAGAAATTAGGCTGTATGAATTTTCCTCCTGAGGACAGAGTAGACTGTCTTTGAGACCCTTCCTATATATTTTGGAAAATAGAAGCGTTTTCCCCTCGGCTCTTTTGCACCTAGAAAAGTTGCCCAGTTACACAGTTAATGGTGGTGTGCGTAACTAGAAGTTTCCACAGCACAGAAAAGAACCCCTAAGTTTAGTTGTTCAACTGATACCTATTTTAAAAAGGGACTTTCTTTCTAGAAATGCTGAATGAACATTGCTCATACTGCCTTCATCAAACAGGAAAAACTAACTTCACCATTACATGTTAATATGTACGTTTCATGCAGTTGAAAGGTCTCTTCTTACAAAGAGAAGAAAACTTCTCAGGGAACCCTGTTCTCCGATGCAATCCATTCGCCAGAAGCTTGAAGAAGGCACCCGGAAGCGGCAAGAGGAAAGGTAGTAGGCTGCTGGTCTTCAGGGCAGGACCTGTGCATCATTTCTTACTGCTCCTGGGGGCACGTCACTTCAGAGCATCACTATCATTCTCTGTTTGGTGAAGTATCTATTGAAAAGTGCATTTGGCTCGAATTTTTTTCAAAGCAAAAATCGCCATTATTTCTGTAAAATCACACACCTTAATTGAATGGAGAAGCATTATCTAGAGGTCAATAAAGATGACCCTTTCTGCCTTTTAAATGAAAATTGTGATTTTTTACTATTAAAGAAACACACACACACATATTTTTCCTCTGGCACCTGGGATCTGGGAGTCCCTTGTAGCCCCAGTTTCGTCTGGAAGGACGTGTGGTCTAATTACCATATTACACTTTTATTATTATAGATATACTAGGGACCCAGTGCACGAAGTTTGTGCACTGGGGGTGGGTGGGCCCTCAGGCCAACCTGCCTCCCTCTCACATACAGGGAGCCCTCAGGGAATGTTGGCTCACCCCCAGCCTGCCCAAGGCCAAAAGCCTTTGGCTGAGGCTTTAGGCCTTGAGCACCCAGCAATCACCTTGCGATGGGGCTGATGCCTGGCTGCACCCCAGCCCTAGCTTGCCCAAGGCCAGAAAGCCTCTGGCCAAGGCTTTCCAGCCTTGGGCAGCAGCCATTTGGCTGGGGTTAATTTGCATATCACTCCTAATTGGCTGGTGCTCATGGATGGTGGGCATGGCTTGTGGGTGTAGCAGAAGTGTGGTCAATTTGCATATTACTGTTTTATTAGAATAACATGCTACCTGAACAAAAATAAATATACTATTTAGCTATATTCACATATGTAGAGAAAGTTAATATTAGATTGCAAATAACTTTTAAATTTCCTGAACTGGTTTTATTCTCCATGTGCATAAGATATCTGTTGTGCCAAAAGCCAGTAAAAAGTAAACTTTTCCCTTTTAGAAATGTTATATGATAAATGGGTATGCTATATCCAATGAGTCCATTTGTCTATAGAGCAAACTATAGGTTATTTTGTAAGTAAAAATCATCAAAACCTTTTGTAGATACAATGCAGTTTTCAGAAAACTTCATATTACAAATATACCTTCTTTAGTTTTGAAGAGCTGAGGCATCTGATTCAGCCTCCCTCTTAGCCAGTTACAGAGAAACAATCTTGAATGAGAGTAACACAATTCATTTTCCTGTTTCCCATCAAAGGCTTCAGTTTCTGTTATTCCCTTCTGTTCTTCCCTCTGTGGTGTGATTGTGTCCCATGAAGTTTGTCTTGAATGTGCTGACTTTCATCTTAGCTACATGAAGTGTGACCTGTTCCTTACTGTGTTTTGCAGGGAGAAGCTTGATAGCATATATGATGAGAACGTTCAAAATATGTTTAAGGAGTGGGATCGAAGTGTGGAGAGAAACGAGGTAGAACAGCCAGAACTGCATGTTGGTATTGGGCGTAGATGCATGATTAGTTTGTTGTAAGCAAGTCTGCAGCAGGATAGAGAGCCTGTTACCGTCTCAACCCCATAGAGCAGAGCCAGGGTCCCGTTCCCATTGCTGTCTATGTGGTTGGTTGGGTCCTGATCACAGAACAGCAGAGAACCACAGGCATCCACCACACCCAGAATCGTCCTTAGCTTCTAGTTCCTCTCGTGCTTGTGATTCTCCCAATTTCAAGGAACAGAAATCGGCCAACTTGTAAAAGAGAGGGATGTCTTGGTTTATCTAAGGAAAACCAGAGGGGCGGGCGGTGAGCTCCAGGTACAGCTGCATGTGCCTGGGCTCCGGTTGCTCAATTGGTGTCTTCTGGGCTCTGCCTCCCTCTCCTTTCAGGCTCGCTCCCTGGGGTCAGAATCCAGGCTTCCAATCCTAGATCCTCCAACCCCCCGGTTGGGACCCCAGTGGCCTGAGACAAACCTTCCCCATAGATTATCTTTGTCGGCACCTTAAGCAGAAACACCCTCTGAAGAAGGAGGACTCGTCCAGCCTGGATGCCTTTTCCATGGCTGAGCCGGTCACTGTGGTCAGGCATGGTCCACTCTTGATGGACTGACCTGATCTCATTGAGGAGGGAGGATAGTGGAGGCGGTGTTGCTTTCTATAGGCAGAGGGCAGTGAGTGGAAATGTTTCCTGAGTGAACGGACTTGGGAAGGATCATTGCCATGCCTCATTATGGGTTAGTGATGGGGCTTAGGTTGTTTCTTAGTGAGTATGAATCCATCTGGAGACTAGTACACGGTGCTAAGGCAGAGTGCCTGGAGGGCTTGATTTTTCAAGGTGGACGTTACGCATGCACATGGACAGAGTGCGTACAGGTAATATATACAAGGGTGTGGGTATTATGATGGACCGTGGAATTCAATTGGGAAGGAGGAAAGTGAAGACATGCGACTATGGGATGTGTTTGATGCAATGGGTGTTAAGTTTTGACAGAATCCTTAGCCGTCATATGAAAGGAGTGACCTACACACAGAGGTAGAGGCGGACTGTTGGGGAACACGGAGAAACAGCCTGTAGTACAGAGTGATCCCCACTCTGGGCTCTGGAACCATCATGTTTGGGATCCAGTTCTGATGGACTAATTAGTACCCACGGGGCCATGGGCAGATTGTGTATCACTCTGTCCCAGGGTCCTCACCTACGAAGGGAACATAAGAAGAGCACCTTTATCATAGGGTTTTTTTTTTTTTTTTTGAGGATTAATGACATCCTTTGTAAAAGAAATTTATTTAAAACTTTTCTGGACAAAACCTGGCATATAGGTCCTGTATACGGCTGCCCTCCTTCACATTGTACAGATGTTACAATTGTTGGGGTGAGAGTGCAGGGCACAAACCTGTCAGTAAATGGCTAAACTAGGGGAGAAGACAAAATTGATTTTGGAGATTAGATCACAGAATACAAAGGCCTACATTATTGGGACGTGCATCTGTGTGGAAGCTGAGTGACTAATAATTATTACATGTTTTGAATATTGTTGGGAAAGGGTTTTTTCCTCCATCACCTATGTTTTGAACATGGGTAAGAATGGAAATATTTTTCTCATGGGCTGATGTATACCATTATTGTGATTCTTGTATTTGACTGGTGAGTACAGATGTTTGCAATGTGTTATACAAGGGAAGACAGAAACTGTTAAAAATACTGACTTAAAAGAATCCTTTTAACTTAATGCAGAACTATGTTTTGCTAAATATTAAGTTAACTATGTTTTACTTCAGCTTTTTTCTTTGATATTTGCAGGCGTGGTTTCTCAAGCAAGAAGAGATTTATCAAAATATTAAAGCTGCACATCAAGAGTTCCTAAAGGTCTGTTGTATTTGGTAACACAATATATTCTTATAAAACATCATGTCTGTTTTGAAGTAAGAATTAAATTGTTTCATAATATATGGGGACAATATTTGGGTTCCACAATATTCTTAGCCATTTTTCTATTTGGACTTATAGATGTTGGTATATCATAAATGCTAAATTTATTTTTATTTTTAGGCTTTCTTAAGAGTGTTGGGATATTAAAACAAGAAATGATAAAAGGGGGCCATTACCTACAAATAGACACATTGTGATTGAAATTGATACATTAATCATAATTTTATATTGAACCATCAGTTGTCAGATGAGCAATGACTATATTATGGATCATAAAAAGCCTATGATGAGCTTCCAATGTCTTTGACTTCTGTTGTTTCACCTGTTTATGCAAACTAGGAAGTAGCAATTGTAGTTATTGAATATCTCTGTTATTTTCAAATAAATTCTATGAGTGTCTTATGGCCCATCTGCTGTTAGAATTATTACAGTGACTAAAAATGGCCTCGGATGCATATCAGTTTGGAAAAGCCGCAGGAGAGCAAAAAGCTTATGAATTCAGAATCGTGTACTCTCCCACTCTCACCCTAGCAGATGGTCCTCGCGACATTGGCCTCTGCTCCACACAGATATGTAGGAGGTGATAGAATCCTGGAAAAACCTCTTCTTCTGTGGATGGGATGTTCTTCTTGTTCATCTTGTTCAAATACATGTCACTATGCCACTCTTCAAAACTAATTGAAATAAATGGGTTGAGTAGTAAACGAGTTTTAAAAATAAACATTCTTTTTAAAACTTGAGAATCATACCTATCCAATAGCTATTTTACAGTTGTTTCTAGGAGACAACATGTGTATATTGCTCTCTGGGAACCAGTTACTGATTGGTGTGAAGATCTGATAAAGTGCTAAGGAAGATTTCTTCTGAAGTTTATTACTAGCTGTCAGCACTGCCGGCAGGAACTGGAGTATTGTCTGTGACTCCTGCAGGGTCCCTCATCCTTCCCATCCAGTCATTACTGGGCCCTGCCATTGTTACCTCTGCGCTTGGACTTAAATTTCTATCTTTGAATTCCCACTGCTGCTGCCCTGGTGCAGGACCCATCACTCCTAGTTGTCCTAGCGAGCGCTTCCCTGATTTCTCTCTTCTCCAGTCCATCCTCGGCTGCTCTGCAGTGTCCCGGTCCAAACCTATCCCTTCCTCCTGAGAGCCCGCTATTAGCTCCCATTTTACATTCTCGGGGATTCAGAGTCTGCCCCATCACTAGCCTCCCTTTGTGTCTCACACCTCCCTTCTTTCTCCCCTCCCGCCCTCCAGATGAGTCACTTTCTAGGAAGGAATTCACCGTTACTTCCTGTGCTCATATTCCTCCTCGGGAATACTTGCCATTCCTTCTCTTCTTTACCTGGTGAAATCTTATTCCCTTTCTCAACTAAATAATAATTTTATTCATCACTACACAGTCAGGGCAAAGTGTGTTTCCTTAATTGTTGTATAAGACAATTGTAAGTTGTGCTGTTGTTTTAATTGACATGTTCCTCTTGATCACAAATATGGGGAGAGAGTGTATTCATTCCTGGGTTCCTCCCCAGCACTGAGCAGAGTCCTCCTGATAGCGTGCACTGGGTGACTGTTGAACGAAGCGGGAAGATTTAGAGCATATGTTTGTTTTTCATAACTTTCGGACGTCCTATTACAGAACATTCCATTCCCTCCAATGGAATCGTGTTGCATTGGTTTTCAGTCCTGTTAGAACATTGTTACCTGGTGTCTAGAAAGCTTATTATCGAGTTTTTAAATTACGGTATTTCATTATATGGGACTTGCCATGCTTTTTCTTGTTTCTTTCCTTTCCTTTTTCTGCTCCAGCCTGACTTTAACTGTTCATTAACCCATTGTGTTCAATAAAACGTTTTACTGTTGCACTTCTACAACAATAATCTTGACTCAACTAATATTAAAAAAATTCTTAAGTGAATACTTTGACTTTCATACATTCATTATCATATTTTTATTTGGAATAAATAATGAGCAACCTGTGAATATTAACAGTTGTTACTTTTGAAATTTAATTGCACATGTTCAGAACGTGTGATATGAAAATTAGTGGTTTACAATTCAACTATGCTCTTCGTTTTAGAATATGGCATGGATACAGAAGGATGAACAAGAGTTTATTGCCAACGAAACAAAAGAATTTATAGCTGAAATGACAGAAGTGTTCGGGAATGGTGCTGTAAGTGGTGTACATTTAATATTAAGAATTAAGAAGGAAGTCAGCATTGGAGTATTTTGCTTGTAAAATGTATATAACAATCGCCCAAATAATGTTTCCTTTCCTGAAACAGCAAGTGCAAGATCCGGACAATACTGGAAAAAATCCTAACTGATTGCAAGTGTCCTGCAATTTGAAGACTCTGAAGAAAAATCTTGAACTTAAGTTATATGTTACAAGTATACCATTAGCTATGTTACAGTGGTTAAAATTTTCTAGTTCAAATCAGTACATGTTGTTTGCCATCAGGTTGTTAAGTTCAAGAATATTTGTCTGCTAAGCACCAAATGAATCTTTTTTTATTTTTAAACTTATATATATATATATATATATATATATATTTTTTACAGTATACCTTAGATTTAATAGTAGTACTTAAGTTTTCCTTCCCCCCATTGTCCTCCCAGCAAATGTCCCCCCCCGACCCCCCCCCCGCCCCAGTGTCTTGCATTCATTGGTTATGCTCATATGCATGCATACAAGTCCTTTGGTTGATCTCCCATAGCACCCGCCCCCCACCCTCCCCAGCCTTCTCCCTGTAGCTTGACAGCCTGTTCAATGCCTCCCTGCCTCTATATCAATCACTCTCCCCTGTTTCTTTTCTTCAAAAATGTATTGCATCTGTATACTAGAAGTAAATGTATAAGAACAAAAAATATTTGAGTCTCAGTTTCAATGTCCAACTGTTTGGAGTCCCAGTTTCAATGTCAAATAGTTTTTCATGTGTACATGTCAGCAATGGTATCCAGATGGTGGACACATGCTGGCAATGCAAGTTCCATCCTCTCTGGTTTGGTCCTGGGCCGCCTGCAGCCACGCACAGCTGCCGACTGCTAGCATGGCAAGGTGTCGTCAGTGTCCCCCATCTCTGGACCATCCTCGTGACTGGAACAGACCCTTCAGTTCCTCACTGTCGCAGGAACCCACCTGGTCTTGGAGTTGTTCTCTGAAAACACACAAACACATTCTCGACCGTCCTCGTGACTGGAACAGACCCTTCAGTTCCTCACTGTCGCAGGAACCCACCTGGTCTTGGAGTTGTTCTCTGAAAACACACAAACACATTCTCGACCGTCCTCGTGGCTGGAACAGACCTGTCAGATCCTCACTGCCAGGCCCCTGTGAAAGCACTACTCCTTAGGTCCGGGGTGCTGGGAGCTGAAGCAGAGCGGCTCACCCAGGATGTTGGCCCCTCATCACCCTCTCCCAATTATCCTGGCCCAGCCTTCCCTATGCACACCTGCTCACAGAGAGCATGAGGTGGTTCTGGCAGCGGGACGGAAGGCCTATACCCTCCCCCAATCCAGAGGGGCTTGACAGGGGACCTCAGGCTTCGCACCTCGCCCCAGAGCCAGGCCAGAGGACCTGAGGCCATGTCCTCCACCAGTGGGGCTTGATGTGGGACCTCAAAGTGTACTTCCCGTCCTGGTGCTGTGCTAGGGGACCTCTGGCTGCTTCCCCTGCCGGGCAGGGCTTGATGGGACCACAAGTCATGCCCCCCACCCAGCAGGGCTTGGCAGGGAACCTCAAGGTGTGCTTCCCGCCCTGGTGCTGGGCTATGGTACCTCAGGCTGCTCCCCCCACCCCAGCTCCAGGCTGGGGGACCTCAGGCAGTGCCTCCCACCTGGTATGGCTTGGCAGGGGACTGCAGGCCACACTCCCAACCCGGCAGGGATTAACAGGGGACCTCAAGGTGCACTTCCCATCCTGGTGCTGGGTTAGGGGACCTCAGACTGTTCTCTCCACCCACCAGGGCTTGACAGGGGACCTTGAGCTGCACCCACACCCCAGCACCAGGCCAGGGGACCTCAGATCATATCCTCTGCCCCAGCACCAGTCCAGGGGACCTGAGGTTGTGCCCCGCTGGCCTGGCTGGGCTTGACAGTGGACCTCAGGCTGTGCCTCCCACCCAGCGGGGCTTCACAGGAGACCTTAGCTTGAGCCCCCGTGCCAGTGGGGATTGACGGGGGACCTGAGGCTGTGCCTCCCTCCTGGTGCTGGGCCGGGGAACCTGAGGCTTGCTCCTCTGCATGCTTGATGGGGGAACTCAGACCATGACCCTTCCCAGAGGGGCTTGACAGGGGATCTCAGGTCGTGTCTCTCACCTGGTGGGACTTTATGGGGGACCTCAGTCCACGCCCCCATCCTGGTGCTGGGCCAGGGGACCCAAGGATGGCCCCTGTCCTGTGGGGCTTGACAAGAGTGGGACTGGCAGGGTCTGGATCCACCCCAATGTGGGGGGGGGTTGCGGCTGGGTCTGGGTCTCACGTGATTTTGAGGCACATGTGAGTGAGTGGGGACTTGACTCTGGGCCCCGTGGTGCACCCCAGACTCTGACAGGAGAAAGGTTTTCGTATGCATTTTATTAATTTTCTTTAGTCTCTGATACTTCTATTATACGGAAAGAGCAAATAGCAATATTAAATTATTTCCTCTAATTAATATCCTTTTAATGTGCACAATTTCATGCACTGGGCCACTAGTCTATACTAATAAAAAGGTAATATGCTAATTAGACCAGACATCTTCTGGACATCCAAGGACTCTGTGTGGGTGTGTGAGTGTGTGTCACTTAGGTCCATGCTCATGCACACACCCACGGGATAAAAACCACAGTGGTGGGGGCCAAGGCAGAGGTGGTTAGGGGTGACCAGGCCAGTTGAGGAGGGCAGTTAGTGGCAACCAGGCTGGTAGTGGAGGGCAGTTAGGGGCAACCAGGAAGGCAGATATGTGAGCAATTAGGAGCCAGCAGTCCCAGATTATGACAGGGATGTCTGACTGCCAGTTTAGGGATCAGGCCACCCCCTGAGGGGTCCCAGAATGAAGAAGGTGCAGGCTGAGCTGAGGGGACCCTCGACGACCCCCCCCCCCGTGCACAAATTTTGTGCACCAGGCCTCTAGTGATTTACATAATGATCTCTCTAATTATTCTAGAACCCACCTGCCCCCATACATAGTCACTACAATATTATTGACTACTAGTGGCCCGGTGCATGAAATTCATGCACATTAAAAGGGTGTTAATTAGAAGAAATATTTTAATAGTGCTATTTGCCCTTTCTCTACAATAAAAGTGTGAGAGATAAAAGGTAATGAGTGCAATGTATATGAAAATAATACATAATTTCATTAATAAATAAATAATAACAAAATGATATAACAATTCAAATCCACAATAAAGTGTTGAGTTAATTTTCCTGCATTTAAAATAGGATTGAACATGTCCCTCACAGAGAGATGAAATCCATAATACTGCATTTGGGTGATTCATGTTCTTGCATTTTGTCTAGTGTTAGTGTTGAGTACAGTGTTGTCTCTGAGTCTTAATGCAATATCTTTCCCCCAACCTTTTTCACTATGTGGAAAAAGAATAGGATATGTCATTGCATCTAATGTAGGAAACAGGATACTGATTCGTTTCACTTTAGTGGCATTTGGATTATTGGGATCTGGTTTACAATGAATGAGCAAGTCCCTTTCAAAAGGAGGTTCTCCATCTTTGTTTCTGAATATGACAGCAACCTTGGTTACACGGGGAGAATTTTATCTTCCTGGGTCACTCTTAGGATCAGATTTAATTGCCAGGGTTACTTCCGTGGGAGCTATATTTTTTGCTGCTGCTTCAGATTGCGCTTCCTTTTCTACCTCATGTAGCATCTTGTACAATTTTGTTAATTCATTTATTTCATGCATGAGGTTGTTGATGTTGATCATGAGTCTTTCTGAGCAGGCCTGGTTTGCTGCGATTGCTAATCTTTTACGTGTAGCTTTGGCTGTATCCAAAATATAGAGTTGAGCAAACTTCCGAGAAACACCATCAGAAGGATGTAAGTTCCAGTACGATGATAAACTTGTCCATGTACTCTAAAACAGTATGGCCCATACCCTGATGGCGATGCAACATTTGCACCCATGGAAGCAAAAGCACTATTTATAGATCCAATGTTTTCCATGAAATTTTTACTGTCAGAATCTTTGTCATTAATCTTTTTAAAAATATATATTTTATTGATTTTTTACAGAGAGGAAGAGAGAGGGATAGAAAGTCAGAAACATCAATGAGAGAGAAACATCGATCAGCTGCCTCTTGCACACCCCCTACTGGAGATGTGCCCGCAGCCAAGGAATCAAACCCGGGACCTTTCATTCCAGAGGCTGACACTGTACCACTGAGCCAAACCAGTTTTGGCTGTCATTAATCTTTTTAAATATGGTGAGTAATCTGGAAAATGTATATCATTTGGACAGACTTTCCCTTTGCTACAACATCGAGTAAATTTCCCATCAGATGGTTTTGCATCCGAGAAATTTAGTGACAGGCAAAATTCACATCTAACAATCATTACACCACAACTGTGTTTGAGAATTGCATCCTCAGGTACTCCATTTTCACTGAGAAGGCAGTTCCTACCACTATTGCTAGTACTTGTTGATGACTGTCCTTTAGACATATTCTGTCTTCACTACCGCCTTCTTTCAACTTCAAAGGCACATTGTTCTCTAGACATTTCCTGTTGAAGATGCTGGTGTTTTTCGGCTTCAGAGCAACGTTTTTCCAATAGCTGCTCTTCAGATACATTCTGTCGCAGGTGTCGCCTTCTTTCAAGATCAGATGCACGTTGCTCTTCAGATATTTTCTGTCGATAACGTTGGCACCTTTCTGCTACACAGCTCCATTGTATCAACAGTTTTTCTTTGGACACAATGCCACCTCTCCATTGCCACGTTCTGAGATAGAGGAGAATGACAGACAGTCTTGACAGTCAGGCCTTTCAGCAGTGTGACTAATGCCTGATTTGGACAGATTCCGTGGGGGTGGGACTTCCTCCTACCTATTGTCAGTTTCCACAGCTGGGATGCTGAAGCTGGGACTCGGGGGCCTTCCTTCTAGTGGTTGCCTTCTGTTTTTGCTGGCATACAGCTGAAGCTACACATAAAACATTAGCAACTCAGGGGCCTCAGTTAGACGCAGCTGTGGTTCACCAGGTGCTGCCACTGCTTGGTCTCCGCTCCCAGGGCTGGGCGCTTGATGCCTTCACCACTTAGTCTCAGCTCCTGGGGCCTGGTGCCCATGCCTCTCAACCCCACCCTTTGCTCCGACTGGCTGGTAGCATAGCCAACCAGGAGCCAAGGTAAGGTCAAATTTACATGTTACTCTTTTATTAGAAAGGATGACTGACTATATTCTCTATGCTGTACTTTACATCCCTGTGACTATTATGTAACTGCCAATTTCTACTTCTTTCTTACCTCACACAGAAGAGTAAGGTGATCTGCATGGGTGAGGAATTGGTAAGAGGGTGTGAGAACAACAATCAGGGCTTGAAACCCAACAAAGCAACCCTACTAATCACTTCTTGGTTCATTCTATGGAGCAGTTAATGGAATCCACAATGAAACTTGTCCATGAAATACCTCATCTGCAGACCTCTCACCAATTGGTCCACAGGCATCCTCAATGCCCCACATACTTCACCGCCCATAGGGGCCAGCTTCTGGAGTGCTCATCTATGGACAGCAAATGAAAACCTTTGCAAATGGCTACTTGGCACATGCAGAAAGGAACATAATAATTTTACCAAGTCACCCAAACTGAAAATCTATGAATTCCTGATAAAGAATTCTAACAATTGTGATTATTTTACATTTTATTTTCAATTAAATGTATTTGCCTTCCCTCTGGAGTGGCCCCCTCACCTGGCCTCACTGCTAGCGTGCCATCACCTGGCTGAGTATCAGTCTTGAGAAAACGCAGAGGACTGGGTCCTGCACGCAAAGCAAGAGTCCTAAGGGAAGCAGTGAGCACAAAGGGGCTGGAGGGGAAGAAAGGAAGAGAAAGCCAAGGTCACAGGGGGGAGGTGGGCGGTCCTTCCTATGAGTGGTAGGGGGGGCTGCCTGGTGGAAGCACCTGGGCCGGGTTCACTTCTTTGTGGCTGTAGGGCCATGCCTGGGAGCAGGTGGGAGCCAAAGACCAGGCCTGGGAGCAGGTGGGAGCCAAATACCAAGCCCACCCCAGAGCCTTCTGCCACCCCCTCTAGGAGCTCTGACTTCACAGATGATTCAAGACTGCACAAGAGGAAAAAGAAGCTGAGGACTCATGGCCATTGAGTCCCTGAGCACAGGCAGTCACTATGATCTTGTGGCACATGTCCATCCAGACACTTTCTTTAAAAAAGACATGCACTGGGTGAGTTTCTTGTCCCAAGGGGGAGGGGACATGGGCAGTTGACTGGCCTGCCTGATGGTCAAACTCCTGGTCAAGGGGACAATTTTGTATTAGCCTTTTATTATATAGGATATACAATGAGTGGCCAGATTATTATTCCTTCAGATATCATAATAATCTGGCCACTCAGTGTATATATTTGATTTCAGAGAGGAAGGGAGAGGAATAGAGAGATAGAAACATCATTGATGAGAGAGAATCATTGATCAGCTGCCTCCTGCACGCCCCGCACTGGGGATGGGCCTGAAACCCAAGCATGTGCCCTGACTTGGGAATTGAACCTTGGACCGTTCAATCCACAGGCCAATGCTCTATCCACTGAGCCAAACCAGCTAGGGCTCCTCTGAGGATTCTTGGGGAACGATGCAGGCCCAGGTGCTCAGACTACTGCCTGGCACATAATAACATTCATGTAACTTTCAGCTATTTTTTCATAGTTAAGGTCATGTGTTGTTTTTTTCTTTAACATCATGTTAACTACACACACCTGTTCTTTAACTATTTTTGCATGATTTGCACACTGTATCACATGCTATAATCTAACTCAATTTAATGCCTTTGTAATGTTCTGATTTAGTATCTCTTTCATGAATATTTATTTGCCTTTCACATTATCTCAGAAATATCACTGGAGAATTGAAGAATATGAACATTTTTGAGACTGTAGACACATCTTTCCTAGCAGCCTTTTGGCAAGAAACACCAATTTGCTTTCTTGATGCCAGCAAATGAAAACACCAATTTGTTTTCACTCAAATGATCTTTTTAATTACTCTCTTACAAATGGCAAACTTATCCTCTCCTTATTTGCATTTCTTTGACGACTAATTACAGTATTTCTTAATACTTAATGGCTGTTTGTATTTTTCCTTTGGTGAATTGCCTGTATCTATTAATTACCCACTTAGCTGCTGGAGACTCAGTATTTTTATTCTCAAATTTTAAGGCCAATCCATATATTAGCCTTCTGTCCATTAAATTTGCTGTAGATTTCTTCTCTATGCATCACTTACATTTTAGTTGTGTTTATGATGCTTGATATAAATATTTAAAATGTTTTATATGAAGATTTTTCTCTATTTTATTGCTTTCAAGCTCAGAATGTTCTTTTTCTATTTTTATTGATTTTAGAGAAGAAGGGAGAGGGAGAGAATGATAGAAACATCAGTGATGAGAGAGAATCACTGATAGGTTGCCTCCTGCATATGCCCCACTGGATTTCAAGCCCACAACCCGGGTATCTGTCCTGACCAGGACTCCAACACAGGTAGATGCTCAACCACTGAGCCACCCAGCTGGGCCAGACTGTTCTTTCCTCTCCACAGAGGATGTAAGTATTCCCTGATATTTTAGTCTAATATTCATTTATGTTCACCTTTAATCCTTTTGATATGTATTTCGGAGTATGGTTTGGGTTCAGGTTTTACAGTGATTTTCCCCCTCCCAATAGCTAAATGTTCTGGTACCCTCTTTTAATCATCTTTATATTGTGTTTCCTTTATTTATATGGTAGGGATGTGTGTGTCTCACATTAGTCTCTTTTTTCACCAAGTATACTTTTATTGATTTCAGAGACAGGAAGGGAGAGGGAGAGATAGAAACTTCAATGATGAGAGAGAATCATTGATTGGCTGCCTCCTGCGTGCGCCACACTGGGGATCGAGCCTAAAACCGGGGCATGTGTCCTAACTGGGAATTGAACCTTGACCTCCCAGTTTGTGGGTTGACACTCAGCCACTGAGCCACACTGACTGGGCCCACATTGGTCTCTTTTGGATCCACTCAGATCTGTGATACCAAAGTGACTTGGTTAGGCTGCAGCCTATGTCAGTGATTGGCAGCCTTTCTCATCTCATGGCACACATGAACCAATGACTAACATTCTGCTGCACACCAAAAGTTACATTATATATTTTTGCCAACATGACAAAAATAGGTATCTTTTTTATTCATTCTCATCGGACGGCTATTGTTGTGTGGGCTGTTGTTGTTTTTTTCATTTGACAACCTAAAGGAAAAGAGGTCAGTGCCCCTGACTAAATAGTGAGGTACTGCATGTTTTAAAATTCTTGTGGGAAATCTCTGGTCTAGAGTTCTATCTTGCAGCACTGGTAGAAATGTGAGCCATGGCCAGCAATATATAAAAAACAATTTTTAAAGATCAAGTTTGTTGGGAAGATGACCTGCATCGTGTTACTGCCAAAGTTCCAATTTGCTTCAATGAACAGAGTTCAGCTTTGTAGCGTATTTTGTAGAGGAAGCTCAACTTCAGCAAGGAGTAGGAAATCCTCCACCTGCTGTACAAGACTGAGGGCCACAGGGCCCGGTGTTTGCTGGGTAAGCTGTCCCACTGATGACCGTCTCCGATTGTTACAAGGCAATCACTAAGAGGCATGTGTGCCTTCTAAATAAACCAAAGGAGTAGCAGCTGTGTGGCAGCTAAAGTAGTGAAAGCAGCACTTTGAAGAGGCCCAGTAGTAGGCAGAGTTAAGATATCCAAGTCTAGTCTAGTCAACAAGTCTAGTCTAGTCTTTGCTGTGTAATCAGTGCAAAGACTGATGCCAATCTTCATGTACTGACATTGAAAACGTTTAGACCAAACTCTGACTATAGACTAATTCAGTGCAAATTATATGCTTTACATAAATTGCAACTCACATGGGAGAGATGCTGTCCCCATGATCTAAGAGAATTATAGACAGGCAAATACAAAATAAAGAGTCTCAATTGGTCAACAGAAATGTTACAATGTGGTTCCATCCAAAAGAGAAGAGGAATGAGGATGGAAGTAGGTGCTGAAGGTAGATGTTATTTCAAATCAGGTTCCAGAATATTCCAGGAAGGACATTTTACAAGTATATGTGCACCAAAAGTGTACGTTACAGACAGTCTAAGTGAATGGGAAATGAAATACTAGATGTAAGTGAACCAAAAGAAAGCAAGTGTAGCAAAATGGCAACATACATGCCATTGTATAAAATGCAATCGAATATATTTTAAATGTTTTGAGGTATCTTTTATATTCTCAAAATAAATATTCATCATTAAAATGTATGTACCTCTCCACAGGGGAGATATTCAACTATAGCAGTCCAATCATGGAGCCGAGCATTGCAGAATGTGCCAAGGAATAATAACCAACAATTTCCCCAGGTAAAGAAATAGTTTATGTGGTAAATTTCATGTTCCCCACCACAAGCATAATTCATTAGCGCGCGTGTGCACACAGACACACACAGACACACACAGACACACACAGACACACACACACACACACACACACACACACACACACACACACAGAGAGAGAGAGAGAGAGAGAGAGAGAGAGAGAGAAATATGTGGACACAGCTATGCAAGCACACATACAAACATACATAGGTTCTTCATAGTAAAACTTCCAGAAATCAAAGTGAAATGCAAGACCTTAAAGCAAAGAGAGAAAAACCAAGATTATACACTAGCGGCCTAGTGCATGGGATTTGTGTACTGGTAGTGTCCCACGGCTTAACCTGCTGGAATCAGGCCATGGACTGGAGTCGAGGAGGAGCCCAGGCCCCTGCCCAGCGCTGCACCATGCCCCCTCATCCTGGCCCTGCTTTGCATGCTGAGGCCTTGTGTCCAGTCAGTCCTGATAGGGAGAGGTGGGCACCACTGCAGAGGCACCAGTGGTGAGCCCAGTGTCTGGTGCTGCTCCATCATCTGAGCTATGCTCCTGCTGTGGGAGCTCACTGACCACCAGCTGGCAGCTTCTGTGTTAAGAACCAGCACCCTGGTGGTCAGTAAGCATCATAGCAACCAGTCAAATGGTTGAATGGTCAAACAGGTAACCTATCACTTAAGATTATATATATATATATATATATATATATATATATATATATATATATGAATGATATTAGGCAGGGCCTTCTTATTATTTTCATTAGGGAAAGCTTGAGAGAATGATTTGGAGCCCAGAAGAAGCCAAGAGGGGGCAATGAGACACTAGTAGTGTGCATTAGCAGGAGGAGTGGGCATTTGTAGCTCTGGAAAAGCCAGGGGAAGAGGGGTTGGTTCAGAGAACTCATGACCTGGGAGGAAGGGATCCCAGAGCTTTGGCTTGGGCCTTAAGAAAAGAGTGCTGCCCACCTCTAAGTGGTTTCTGCACGAGGTCAGGGGAGGGATGCAGGAAACCCCAGCCCCATCCCGGTGATGATGGGGAAGAGTCTCGAGCTCCAGTTACAGCACCAGGATCTGAGAGGGGCCACCCCCACCCTCGACCTGTGACTCCGATATCTTAGGGGAGCATTAACCAGTCTGCTGGTGCTGGTCCCTACTGAAATTGAATGCCCCTGGCCCGACATATGAAAGGCCATTATTCGGGTGTCCCTGCGACGGGCAGGTAGGTACTGCCAGTTGTGTCACATCCAGACCCCCTCTGGCCCTCTGGAGACCCCACTGGTCAAACCTCACAGCCAGTCAGAAGGTAGAGGGGAAATAGAATCGGAACAGCTGGGTTTCAGCATCGTTCAGCAGCGTATAAGACAGAGCTGGAAGACAGAGACATCCTTAACCTACAACCTGCTTCTTCTTAAGGCCCATCCCCGACAAGGAATAAAGGGGCACACCCTACCAATGCTGTGCTTTTCTTGAGAAACACAAACAAACATATACAAACTGTTATATCGGCATCATTCTCTTTGGTATACACAGCCAGAAAACCCATAGCCTTCAAGAAGGAACTTGTATTTATGTTTATGTACTAAATGAGCCATTTACAGCCTTGAATTCTATTTACCTAACTGCTGTTAATGGTATGATAGCAGGAAATTTGACACATAGAGAACATGTTTCTCAGTATGTGTGTGTGAGTGACTGAGGGTGAGTAGAGTATCATCCCCAGTTACACAAAGTTATTCCGATTTTCCAATCCTACCCACTTGTCTCATTTGCAGACTTCAGCTCTTCTCCCTCCCTCCTATCATTGACATAATAGCTTTCACTATAAGGAGGTGTAAATGAATAAGCTTACATCTTTAAGGGTTCACGTGACAATCATTGCACGCAGAGGGCTGAAATAGAAATACTTGGGGATCTCTGCTTTCAAGAACTCAGGTGACAAAACCCTCAGGCACCAGGTGTCAGCTAGGACACTGAAGGGGAAGGAGACCTGACAGGTTATTCAATCACCTTAGCCCTCAAAGCATTCTCCTGCACAAAACTGCGGGATTAGAGCTCTCAATGTCCCACTGAAGACCATACGCTGGCAACACAGACACACATGGGTGCTCGCGCGCTCGCATTCCCGCCCGCTCGCGCACGCGCGCGCACACACACACCCTCACACACACACCCTCACACACACAACTCACATTGATTGCAGACACCGACTTATCTGGATGTTTCTACAGTTACTCCATCTCTCCAGTGTGTAAATATCCTCAGTAAAGGGTTCTGCGTTAAGAAAAGAATGGCTTACCCCAGTTGCCATGGAAACCAGAATGTGCTCATAATGGTTTTCCCCATGTTGGCTCTCTGTGGAAACCAGGAACTACTAATACATCCTGAGATGCCTGGCTTCCATCCTGCTCTCAGTCAATTACACGCCAACCAATCCAACGAAGGAATGAATAAGGCAATAAATAAATATATTAACAAATTACCAGAGATGGGGGACACTGACGACACCTTGCCATGCTGGCAGTCGGCAGCTGTGCATGTCTGCAGGCAGCCCAGGACCAAACCAGAGAGGATGGATCTTGCATTGCCACGATGTGTCCACCATCTGGATACCATTGCTGACATGTACACATAAAGAATTATTTGACACTGAAACTGGGACTCAGTACAGTTGGATATTGAAACTGACACTCAAACATTTTTTGTCCTTATACATTTATTTCTAGTATGCAGAGGCAAGATATTTTTGAAGAAAAGAAACAGGGGAGAGTGATTGATATAGAGGCAGTGTGGCCTCGAACAGGCTGTCAAGCTACAGGGGGAAGGCTGGGGTGGATGGGAGGCGGATGCTGGGGGAGATCAACCGAAGGACTGGTATGCATGCATATGAGCATAACCAATGAATGAAAGACACTGGGGCGGGGAGGGGGGTGGATGGGGACATGTGCTGGGAGGTAGGGGAGGCTGGGGGGAGAATAATGGGGGAAAAGATAACATATGTATTACTATTAAATATAAGTTATACTGCAAAAAGTAATAAAAAATTAATAAAAAAAGAGTTTATTTATGGTGCTCCTATATTGTGTGCATATATGTTTACAGGGGTTATATTTTCTTGTTGAATAATTCCTTTTAATTTTATGTAGTCGTCTTTTTTGCCTCTTTGTATAACCTTTGTCTGAAGTCTATTTTGTCAGATATGAGTATTGTTACCCCAGATTTTTTTTCTCTTTCTATTCACATGAAATTTATTTTTCATTTCTTTACTCTCAGTCTGTGGGTATTTTCATTCTGAGGTGAGTTTCTTGTAGACAGCATATATATGGGTTTTGTTTTCTTATCATTCACTCTAGGTCTTTGTGTGGAGCATTTAATCCATTTACATTTAGGGATATTATTCATAGGTATTGATTTACTACAGGCCTGGTGTACAAAAATTTGTGCACTTGGTGGGTTCCTCAGCGTGGCCTGCTCCCTCATGCATTCTAGGATCTTTCGAAGGATATCCACCTGATAGGTTAGGTCCGTTCCCTGGAGGATTGAGCCTAAGCTGGTTGTCAGACATCCCTCTGGCAACCCAGAAGCACTCAGGGGATGTCTGACCGATGACTTAGGCCCACTCTCTGCAGTTGAACATCTTTAGCACTGCCAAAGAGGCAGGAGAGGCTTTCACCACCGCCTCTGCACTTGCAGCCATCAGCCTGGCTTGTGGCTGAGTGGAGTGCTCCCTGTGGGTGTGCACTGACCACCAGTGCGCAGCTCCTGCACAGAGCGTCTTCCCCCTGGTGGTCAGTGTGCATTATAGCAATGAGCCTTTCAGCCCTTAGGGTCAATTTGCATATTACCCTTTTATTATATAGTATTGCCATTGTTATTTTCTTTATGCCTATGATCATCTCTCTCTCTCCTTTTATTCTTCTTCTTAAAGACATCCCTTTATCATTTCTTTCATTACTGGTTTGGTGTTATTATATTTTTTTAAAGCTTCTTTAATGATTCTTTTGTGTGGAAAGCACTTTTTTTCTCCCTCAATTTTAAATGATTGCCTTGCTGAATATAGTATTCCTGTAATTAGGTCCTTGCTTTTCACTACTTTGAGTACTTCATGCCACTCCCTTCCTGCCTGAAGTGTTTCTGTTGAAAAGTCAGTTGACATTCTGATGGGAATTTCTTTGTAGATAATTTTTCTGTTTCTCTCTTGCTGCTTTTTAGATTATTTTGTTGCCTTTAATGTTTGTCATGTCAATTATGATGTGTCCAGATGTGAGTCTAATTGGGACTCTGTGTGCCGCCTGAATTTGTGTGACATTTTCCTTCATCAGGTTGGAGGAGTTTTCTGTCATGATGTCTTTGAACAGGTTCTGTGTTCCTTGCTTTGCCTCTCCTCCTTCTGATATTCCTATAATGTGAATGTGGTTATATTTCATGTTGTTCCAGAGCTCACTTATGCTATCTTCCTACTTTTTAATTATTTTTTTTCCATTTGCTGCTCTAATTGAGTATTTCTATCTTGTTTTCCAAATCACTGGTTCAATCCCCTACTTTGTTTGATCTATTTTTAATACCTTCCAGTGTGTTCTTGGTGTCAGATATATCATTCTTCAGTTCTGTCTGGTCCTCTTTCATGACCTCTGTTGCTGTTTTTATGCTCGAAGTTCTTTAAGAATCTCTGTAACCATAACTTTGAATTCTGTGTCTGACAGGTTGCTTGACTCCCTTTCATTTAGTTCTTTTTCTGGAGATTCCTTCTTTTCTCTCATTGGGGGCCTGCTTCTTTACCTCACCATTTTAGCTGTTTCTTTGTATTTACTTCTATGTATTAGATAAAACTGCTATACTTCCCAGTCTTTGTGGGATGCCTAATGTAGAAATTGTCTGGATGGGTTCAGTGATGCAGTTTCTTTGTTCACCTGAGTTGGATGCCCTTGGAATGTCCCTCTGTGCTCCTTATTTGACTCTGCTATTGTAATTGGGGCTTGATTATTGATGTCCTATTTGTGGGAAGGATCTCCCCTTCAAACTGCTAACAATGAGGTTGGGGTTCACTGGATTTTGCTCTGATGTTATTGAATCTGGTCTGGTGTTGTATCTATCCTGGGCCTTCTGCAAGCATTTCTAATGCAGGTCAATGTGAGTCACTGTCTCTTTCTGCCTCTGGCAACCTGATTGAGGACTGAGATATTGAAGCCGCAGTCTTCCAATGGTCAGGGACTCCTTACCCAGAGGCTGGGTCTGTTTTGTGTCTCACATCTTGATTGTCCCTGTTCTGAGTTGTCCTCCCTTCCCTAATGAATCTGGTCCCACAAGAATCAGCTGCAGATGCTCCAGGTCACCAGGGGCACTAGCACCATGGGTGAATGTCCCGTAAAGTTCCTGCTGGCAAGCATATCATAACCATTTCTTTTTAATGCCAAAGGCCTTGTGTTTTACAATGTACTACTATGGTACCTATAATTTTGAGGCTTTCTTTCTGTATCTATGAGAGCTGAAATTTTATCAGATTACACTGTTTCCCTCTATAGATTTAACTTTCTGTTATCAGCTCTTACTACTTTATCCCTTCAAATCTATTTTCCAGCTGTATACATATAGTATATATTACATAGAACATGACTTTGCTTATATGCATTTATAAGCAAATCCATAAACCTGTATTTTAATTTTATAAAATACTAATGTTTCAGTGCATGAGATTATGCACAGTGTGGGGGGTGGGTTCCCTCCGCCCAGCTGCACCCTCTTGCAATCTGGGACCGCTGGCTCCTAACCACTCACCTGCCTGCCTGCCTGATCGCACCTAACCTCTCTGTCTGCCTGAATGATTGTCTCTAACTGCTCTCCCCTACAAACCTGATCTCTCCCCCAACTGCCTCTTCCTGCCTGAGTACCCCTAAATGCCACCCCTTGCTGGGCTGATCTCATCCCCAATGGCCCTCCCCTGCTGGCCTGATCTCACACCAACTGCTCTTTACTGTCTGCCAACTTGCTCCCCACTACCCACCCCCTACTGGTCTGATTTTGCTCATAACTGCTCTCTGCTTTCGGCTTGATTGCCCCTAAATGTCTCTGCCTGCCTGATCACCCATAACGGCCCTCCCCTGCTGACCTGGTTGCCCACATCTTCCACCCCCCCTTGCCAGCCTGATCTCGCTCTCAACTCTGCTCTCCCCTGCCTGCCTGATCATCCCTATCTGCCTCTGCCTGCCTGATCGCCCCTAACTGGCCTACTATTTTGGCCTATCTTGTTCCCCACCTGTCCTCCCTTACCAACCTGATCTTGCTCCCAACAACCCTCCTCTGCCAGCCTGATCTCACCCCCAACTGCCTTCTCCCATCTACCTGATTTTGCCCCCAACTCCCCTTCCCTGCTGGCCTGATATTGCCCCCAAATGCCCTCCCCTGCCTCCCTGATCACTCCTAACAGCCTCTTCCTTGGGACCAACCACTATGGCTTTGTCCAGAAGGAAGTTGGACATCTGGAAGATGGCCAGTCTACCTGGTCTAATTAGCATATTTCCCTACATAATCCCTATGTTTGGTCTGATACCCAGCCATATGTAGCATACTGCCAAACCAGTCTTTAAAAAATTGAACTGCTTTCTTATACCTTATAGCTGTTGCCCTTAAAACCCTTCCTCAGCCCCCACCTTAGGTTCTGCCTTTGCAGTTTACCCTGATTTAGTTCTGATTGGTCATTTTCTATACCAGTCAGCATCAAAAGCTCTGCCTCCTAGGCAGCCATTGGCTCCTTGCACTTCACCCAGATTTGGTTCTGACTGCTCTGTTTCTATGCCAGTCAGCAGCTCCAGTCCTATCAGGGCCTGATCAGAGAGGCAGGGCTGATCAGCAGCCCCTGTAGAGTTCCCAGACAAAGAGAGGTGCAGCTGCAGGCCAGGCCCCAAGAGAAAGAGAGTTACAAGGGCTGATCAACAGCTGCCACAGAGGCTATGGATCAGACCCTGATCCTCTCTCCAGGCCTCCCTTTGGGCCTGATTCACAGCCCCCTCTGCCGTCAGTGCTGGGTCACGACACCCACATTGACAGGCATTCAGCACTGACTTCCAGGCAGTTGAGACTGCTGTTGTTTTGCATGTTATGACCCTCGGTTTTTATATGTTAGGATCATATGCTTTCTATTTAAATTCTTATCCATGGTTATATTTTAATGATTTTAAGGAGTGCAGAAGGTAAAGACAGAGAAAGAGAAAGACATCAATGTGAGAAACTTTAATTGGTTGCTCTCATATGGGCCCTGACCAGAGGTTAAACTTGCAAGCTAGCTCTGAGCTCTGACCATGAATCAAAGCTGCAACCTTGTCTATATCAGAGGGTGCCTCAACCACCTGGGCCTCCTGAAGAAGGTTCATGTTCTCTTTCAAGTGTCATGTCTTCTATTCAATTTTTTGTCTTTCTAGAACAAGTTCCATTGCAGGATCCTTGTACTTCTTTTGCTATCTGGTACCATGGCTTATTTTTCCAGTTATAATCTACTCTATGGCCTTGTCTTGAAATCTCTAATTTGTCACTGATAAATTTTCAGTATTTCTCAGTGTCTTAAACATTATAGTTGCTCAATAATTGCATTCTGGTTCTTCAAAAAATGTATTAATATGGTATCGCTTTTTACAAAAAAATCAAAGTTTAGTGGAGAGTAACTTTTGCTATCTTACGTAAATATAAATGCCATCCTCATAAGACTGCTATTCAAGTTGTGTGCTTTTTATGCATAATAAAACCTGTAATAATACTGTTGTGGGTTTTTTGAATGGTTAATGTTTACACATAACTTATGTGCATAACAACAAACTCTATTTGTCTAATCAAAGATAAAGGTTCTAAAGATGTGGTAGGCAAAATGGATTGTGCTTATTTGTCTTGAGCAGCGTTTGGGAAAATATACAGGTTTGTATAATTATAATTATATTAAATTATAATTATATTATATTTGAGAAAACAAGCATTCCACACCATCTGGTTGGCAGTAATAACAGTTCAAAGTACTCGATATACAGGAGAAAAGTCAATTTTATTAGCAAGTTAGTACAATCTTTTGCTTTAAATGAAAGAAAATTTAGTATATTTTACCATTAGAGGTATTTGAGTAAAGCAAAATGAAAATGTTCATTTTTCTAAGGAAATCCATTTTTTTAAGTGAAAATGAACTGTTTCTTAAATGACAAAGATACCCAATCTTACTCCAGAAGTAATAGTTAACTTTGAATTAATAATTTTTATTCTTTTCAAATACTTGTCTCTTGAGTTGAGGCAACATTAGATTGGTTCACATTTCTCTCTTCTATTTGTTCTGACCATCTTGGCTGCAAATACTGGTAGAAGAGAAGCATAAAACCAATTGACAATAAGTAAGTTATAACGACCTGCGTGGCAATTAACGAGTCACAGCAATTCAGTAAAGATTTCCCGTCAATAAACTTAAATACCAATATCATTGCTACATTTTCCACGAACCGAATGCTGTAGTGAAAGGTTTTATTACTCCCCTTGTGTGTCTTGTCGACTATTTCCTCATTTGAAAATTGCAGCCTCACGCCCGACCAGCAGAAGAATTCGATCGCAGCGTGGAGTAGAGTGATCACAACGAGTATCACTTCTCTCTGCACTGACTTGAAATTGATTTTCGACTTTCTAGGAAGATGAGATCCGCTCATCCAAAACTCCACCCATGGTGTCCACAGTGATATTGAAAATGTGAGTGCTAAAAAGGGTAGGCTCCTCAGTTTCAGAGATGCAAGGAAAAGTACCAGAGTCACTATCCGCGAGGTAATCTCCAAACCGCGCCAGAACAGGATGCAGATGAATTGTACAGTATGCAGCTTAAAGTGATTATCGTACTTGATCTGAATGGCCAGTATATTGCAGTGAATAGCGCCATAAGTCACCGAGAGTAGGGAAAATGCCATCAGCCATGCTGTTAAAAATAAACATTGAAATGTTAGAGAATTTCCGTAATAAATGATGACAATATTCTATTTTAAACTGAGTATTTTACGGTAAGTACCCCTCTACCACTTTTTTACAGGTTGGAAATGTATTTACTTTTCCAAGGAGTAAATACTTAGTCATTTTCAATAATTAGAAATAGAGCAAATATATTAATGCAATCCATATGTCCTCTCTCGAAAAATAATGAGCAAATAGACATATATGTTTACAAATATATACACATACTCCCCATAAAGAATGATACAGATGAAATTAGAAAGATAGATTTCATCTGACCCTCTAAGGTATGTGATAGGAGGCTGTTTCAATGTTATTCAAATTGAAAAGCTATTAGGAATCTTTAAAAAGGAGAGTTGCATTGTCTGATTCAACAAAAATATAATTATGCTTTACAGAAAGTTTGGTAGAAAGCGAGGAAATGAAGCAGAAGGCTAACATACGATATGTGCTTTAGACTCCCTAAAAATACGTTGCAAGGTTAAAAGGTAAAAAGAAAATCTGAAAATTGAGCTTATAGGTTTTGCTGACTCAACAGGTCAGATGTATGAAATTCTAAGTCAATAATTCAGGTATTTAGATATACAAGTTTTAAAGAATATTATGAGAAATGAATTTTGTAGAAGCAAAATTAACTTTAAGACCTATCTTTCAAAGGGTTGGACAAATGAGGACATACAAAATAATTTTATAGAGAAATTGAATAGTTTAAATAATAGTAAACTAAATTTTTGAAAGTAAAAAAACTTTTAAAATATATATGTCATATACAAAATAATTCACACTGGTTTCTCTGAAAATATTCTACAAACATAATTTAATTAGAACAGAAATAAAATCAAGTAGTAATCCTTAATGTAACTTAAACTAGAAAATCAGAATTCAAATTATATACCAGTTAAAGAATAAAACAGTAACACTGCCCTTATACTTTGAGGAATGGTCAAAATGAAACTCTGAAGATACTGAGGATCTTAATTTCATTTATGAGGAAAAAAGATTGAAAATAAAAGACTTAAAAATTCAATGTTAGCAATTAAAATTGACTTTGAGTCTTCAACATACAATGCAACATACAGATGAAGTATCATAAAATTGTATACTCTAAATCTATATAATTTCATTAAGCAATGTTACCTCCCATGAATGTGATTTTTAAAATGTGGTTGAAGAAATTTTGAAACTATACTGTGGAAAAAACCAACAAATTATTGAAGAACAAATAATTCTAAAATTTAGATATATACTTCAAATAACACTTATATGTTGCTAATTCAAAACTTTCAAAACAACTAAAGATAACAGGAACTATTCAAGAATATTTAAAATATTAGGTATAATATTATGCATGTAGAATATTAAGCTAAATGTTTTATTTTTAAAATATATGTCACTATTAAAGTTTATTCAACCAATTAGTCAATGATCTCAACAAAAAATTTTAAATGGTTGTTTAAACAATCATTTCTAAAATTTAGATCATTTGGAATAACTCTACCAAATAAATGTATACTTTTCTAACTTAATTAACTATATGAAAATAATAAATATGATCTTTCTAATGTATTGTGGGATCCAATTTGTTAGGGTTTTGTTGACGACTTTAACTCCTGTGTTCATCAGGAATATCGGCCTGTAGTTCTCATTCTTTGTCGTTTCTTTACCTGGTTCAGAATTAGGGTAATGCCGGCCACATAGAAAGAGCTTGGAAATGTTCCTCCTTTCTGATTTTTTTGGAATAGTTTTGGGAGGATAGGTGCTCATTCTTCTTTGAATGTTTGTAAAACTCTGCTGTGAAGTTGACCAGACCAGGGTCTTGGTTTGCTGGAAGTTTGTAAATTACTGCTTCAATGTCATCAGTAGTTATCAGACTATTCAGGTTTTCTGATTCTTGCTGTTTGAGTTTTGGAAGATTCCATTTTTCTAGCAATACATTCATTTGGTCAAGGCCGTCCAGTTTGTTGGAGTAAAGTTGCTCATAGTATTTTTCCCCCAATCCTTTGCAGTTTTGGGGGGTCGGTTGTCACCTCACATCTTTCATTTCTGATGTGGTTTATTTGGGTCCTCTCTCTCTGCTGTTTGGTTAGCCTGGGGTTTGTCAATCTTGTTGATCCTTTCAAAGACCAGCCTTTGGTTCTATTGATCTTTTGCACACATTTTTTTGTCTCTATGTTATTTATTTCTGCTCTGATATTTATTATTTCCTTTCTTCTACTTACTCTGAGCTTTTCTTGTTGCTCTCTTCTGAATTCTTTAATTTGTAGGTTAAATAATTTATTATCAATTTTTCGTGTTTTTTTTTAGGTAGGCCTGTAGTGCAATGAACTTCCCTCTCAGGACTGCTTTCACTGTGTGCCATAGATTTTAGATTGTTGTGTTTTCATTGTCATTTGTTTCCAGGATGCTTTTTATTTCTTCTTTGATATCTTTGGTTGTTAAATAGTTGTTAAACAGTATGCTACTTAGCCTCCATATGTTTGATTGTGTATAATTGCTTTTATTTTAGTTGATTTTAAATTTCATGCCATTTTGTTCGGAGAAGATGCTTAATATGATTTCAGTCTTCTTGAACTTGTAGAGTCTTATCCTGTGTCCTAACATGTGGTCTATCGTTAAAAATGTCGCGTGTGCACTTAAGAAGAATGTGTGTTCTGTAATTTCGAGGTGAAATATTCTGAAGTTGTCAATTAGCTGCATCTGATCTACTGAATCATTTAGGATTGCTGCTTCTTTGCTGAATTTTTTGGTCCTGGGCATTTATTCAGTGGCATCAATGGAGTATTAAAATCCCCTATCATAATTGTATTGCTGTCGATCTCTCTCTAGATACCACCCAGAAGTATTTTATGTATTTGGATACTCCTGTATTGGGTGCATATGTTTACCAGAGTTATATCCTCTTATTGAAATGATACTTTTAGTGATATATTATGAAGTGGCCTTCTTATCTCTTCTTTTGGCCTTCACTCTCAGCTCTATTTTGTGAGGTATAAGTATTTCTACCCAGTTTCTTTTTCATTGCTATTTTCCTAAAGAATTTTTTTCCATCCCTTACTCTCAGCTTGTGGTAGCCCCTTTTTCTAAGGTGGTTCTCTTGTGGACAGAATATACGTGGTCATATTTTCTTATCCATTCAGCCAGCCAATGTCTTTTGATGGGGCCTTTAATCCATTTTAGTTTAAGGTTATTATTGATAAGTACTTGTTTGTAGCAATTTTTATTCTTTATGCCTGTGTTCCTTCTTCCCTTTATACTTCTTCTTTTTACTTCAGTCCCTTGAGCATTCCTTGTAATGATGGCTTTTTGGTGTAAAAACAAACAAACAAACAAACAAAAAATACCCTTAAGCTTTGCTGTGTGTGTGTGTGTGTGTGTGTGTGTGTCCATGAAACTCCTGCTTTCTCCTTCAATTTTGAATGGTAGTCTTGCTGGATAGAGTATTTGTGTATTTCGTCCTTTCTTTTGCATCACTTTTTATATTTCATTCCATGGCCTTCTAAACTGACATATTTCTGTTGAGACATCAGTTGGTAGTTGAAGGGGAGATCGCCTGTCAGTATCATTCCATATTCCTCTTAGATTTTTACTTTGTCATTGATGTTTGCTAATTTATGATGTATCTTGGTGTGGGTATTTGTGGGTTCACCTTGCTTGGTACTTTCTTAGCTTCTTGGAGTTGTGTGACTTTCCCCGCTACCACCATCCGGGAAGTTTTCTGCCATTATTTCTTCAAACAGGTTTTCTATTCCTTGCTTAAAATCATCCCTTCTGACATCCCTATTATGCAGATGTTGCTTCATTTTTATTAGTCCCAAAGCTCCCTTAGACACTCCTCCTGTTTAAAAAAATTTTTTTTTCATTTCTGCTCCGCTTAGGTGGTTTTTTCTACTTTGTCTTCTAACTCACTCATTTGGTCCTCAGTTTCTTCTAGTTTACTGTTGAAACTGTCCATTTTATAATTTATTGCAACTATGTCATTCTTCACATCGTCTTGATTCTTATTCATGGTGAAATTCTCATGCAGCTCCTTATTATCTTTACTGAATTATGTCAGTTACCTGGCCATTTGAGCATTCTTATAACCATTAATCTGAAATCTTTCTGTGACAAATCACTTGCCTCCATTTCATTTAGTTCCTTTTCTGGCTATTCCTTTTCTTTCTTTCTGGGTTGTTTCTTTGTCTCCCATCTTTGCTGTCCTGTTGGAATTGTTTCTATCTCAGATCCAACTGCTATTTCATCCAGGTTTTCTTTGTTTGTCTTGTGTCAGGGGTTGCCTGAGATCTCACAGTCGAGTGGCTCACCGGAGGGCCCACAACAGGGTGGTGGGTATTTTGAAGCTACAGCTGAAGTCGTGTGACTCTGGCCAGTATAGTGTGACTGTTACCTAAATGGTGTCAGGGATGCAGGCATCCTGGAGTTTGCTGCTGAGGCACGGGGACTCTGGCTGGTTGGTTTCACTCTGTGAATCAGAAGGGGTCTAAGAGCCAGCGGCTGAATATATGAATGTCACGGGATCTGGGGCTGAATCAGCGTGTCTTGGTCTGAGAGGCGCACACTCATCATTTCACCAAGGGGTCTGTGAGCCAGCAGCTGGGGAAGCCAGAGTAGTAGGATTTGAGTCTGAAGGAGCACAACCAAACGGATCCAGCAGATGGTGCATATGAGGCAGAGGTCAAGGCGTCTGCAGCTGAAGCTATGGCCTTGGCAGGAGAGGCACATACTTCTGAACTCGCAGGATTCTGTGTCTGGAAGTCTGCAAATGAGGTAACATGCCTTTCACCAGAGTGGATGCAGCATCTGGGATGGTGTCTGAGGCCAGTCTGTGTGATGGTGTGGTTGGGATCCTGGTCACACAGCTCTCCCCTTCATGATGGCATGGTTTCTGTACCAGAGATGGCTGCCCAGAAGTGCTTGCAGCAGTAGAAGGGGCTCCCAGTCCAGGAAAGCCCAGTTGGCCAGCCCCCTGAGATTCCTGCACAATCTAACTCTCCCTCACTCACTCACACATATCACACATGTATTCACTCCCCAACTCACACACTCTACCTCACTGCTGTCCTGTTGGCTGCCATCTTTGAAGCAGTTTTCCAGAATTTCCTTTAATTTCAGTTTTTATGTCCACTTAATACCTATTTTTCTGAGAAAAATTTTTTTCGGTCTAAAGGTGGGGTTTATATATGACATTATTATTATAATAAATTTATAATCTCATTTTTATTACAAGTTTTAAAACTGTTTCTTCAGACTTCCTAGTCCAAATGAATTCTATATAATAAAAGGCTAATATACACATTGACCAAATGGCCCAAAAACCGGTATTATGATGCACAATGACCACCAGAAGGCAGATGCTCAATGCAGCTTCTTCTACCTCTTCGGCAGGACTAAGGATAGGTGACTGATGGTTTATACCCATTCCTCAGGGGAATTGGGCATAAGCCATCAGTTGGAAATCCCCTGAGGGCTCCTGGTCTGATAGAGAGTGCAGGCCGGGCTGAGGGACACTGCCCCCCCCCTCCAGTGCACAAATTTCATGTACCTGGCCTCTAGTATTAAATAGCGATTTCTTGTTCCAAAAGAAAAAATAGTTAACTTTTTGATTTGTAAATATAAATACCCTATATATTTACATGTATTTGTAAATGACATCTGATAATGTCAAATGATATTTTTGTGGTAACGTGTTTAATTTTACATTTATCTTTAATTATGTTTTCTTCAAGTTTTGTTATATGCATGGACACAGATAATATTGCAGGGAAACTTGGGGAAGGGTGGGAGTGGGAAGGAGGAAAGGAAATTCTACCTTTTTACCCAGTCATTCTCTTATTCACTCACTCTTCCTTTTCATCAAGCTGCTGCTGAAATATACTGATATACATCCCTCACAATTAAAAAAATAAAATCTAGACATCCTAACAGGTTTGAAGTGTTATCTCAGTATAGTTTGATCTGCATTTCATTCACATTTAGTAAAGCATCTTTTCATATACACTGAGTGGCCAGATTATGATGATCTCTGAATGCATAATAATCTGGCCACTCAGTATATATATATATATATATATATATATATATATATATATATATATATATATATGCCTGGTGCATGAATGCATGCATGGGTAGGGTCCAGCCAGCCTGGCCAGGGGAAGGGAACATGGGTGTTGGCCAGCCTGCCTTCTGGTCGAACTCCTGGTCCAGGGGACAATTTGCATATTAGCCTTTTATTATATAGGATATACACTGAGTGACCAGATTATTATGTGTTCAGAGATCATCATAATCTGGCTACTCAGTGTATGTGTTGGCCATCTGTATGGCATCTTGAAAGAAGTGTCTGTTTACGTCTTCTGACCGTTTTAAAATTGGATTGTCAATTGGCATTGAGTTTTATGAATTCTTTATATTCTTTCAATTTTAAACCCTTCTGGGAACTGTTGTTTGAAAATATCTTATTCCATTCAGTTTACTGTTGTTTTGTTTAGTTCAAATTCCTTTTCTTGTGCAAAAGTTTAATTTTATAGTCTTATTCATTTATTTTTGCCTTTACTTCTCTTGACTTTGAGGGAAAATTAATATAAACTTATCTAAGATTTTGGTTCATAAATTTGGTGCCTAGGTTTTTTAATGTACCTTGAGAATATCATGCTAAGCTCAATAAGGCATGTAAAAAAGTAAATAGCTCTATGGTTTCATTTATATCCGGAATAGAAAACTGAAGCAAAAAAACCTAACTAAACAAATCTGATAGACAGAGACCACAGTGTGGTGGTGACCCAAGTGAAGACGGGTGGGAGTTATCAAAGGGTAAAGTAGGGTATACACACAAGGCACCATACAGGTCACATATCATAAGAATGTACAACTGAAACCTAGATATACTTATTAACCAATGTGACCCCGATGCATTTAATTTAAAAAGACAAAAAGAAACCTTTCCATTTTTCAGTAATCATACCACAGACCAGACACTGGTACACTTTACACAGTTCCTCCAGTTGTTGAATCTTAGATAATTATAGTACATACAATATCATTAATGTGAAATTTACACAGGCCAATCAGCTTATACAGGTGTATTCCAATCCATCAGCATGCAGATTCATGTAACAACTACTATAATCAAAACACCAAGTCATATTCCTAGAGAATTTTGGAAGATTTAGTAAATGTATATCCTTTCTAAGTATTTAATTCTTTGCTGTTTTTACTTCTGTTATAAGAAGACATGTTATATTTTTTAACGAGTTCTGTAATGAGTTTCAGATATGAAATTATTTCCCACTAGATGTAACAGTCCCCTTTCCCATATAATCTTACATATTATTTGACCTAATAAAATGATGCCAATTTATTCATATCAATTTTCTCTCGATTTTAGATGTACCTATTTATAATTTTGTTTTGGCAAATATTCACAGAAAATCAACTTTACAAGACCTAATACAATCATGATTTAGAAGTAAATATTTAATGTCTTTTTAAAACTTCACTATGCCTTCCCTTCCCTTTTAGGATGGTCTTTTAGCTTAAAACAACCAAACTTACCTCTTTCCATAGGCCATTCTCTTATAGTGAGAGTGATATATAGTTGTAATGTTAATTGTAGAATTGAACTAAGAAAAGCCTGGATGACTGACATATAGTAGAAAGCTTTGCATTGCAGGTAAGCAGCATGGATCGTGTGAATAATCTCCCGCTCTATAATCATCTTTCTTCTTTTGATGCTCATTTGAGGTGTTTTTCTAACCTGATCAAGCCTTCTCAATATTTTGCGGTAATGTATGATGTTCTGCAGACACCTGTTAGAATGGAGTAACACTCAAGATTAAAATTTGTCAGTGGTAGACGTGTTAAAAATATTTGAAATGCCATAATGAGATGAATGTCTAATTTTTAAAATTCTATTATTAAATGTAATAAACCTAAATTAATCATGTAATACAGTTTCCAATATTAACATTAACATTAACATTAATATTAACAATATTTTAATTCTGTATCTATGATTTAATCTGATAAATACATTCTTATAAAAAATCAAACAATAAGCTAAATATCTCTTTATTAACATACAGTTGAATTTGTCTCCACAAAATAAGTTACTATTTGTAGTTTGGGACATAATATTCCAATCTTATCCCAATGCATTTACTTTATGAACCTAAATCTTTATATTCTTATCTTAAAACATATTTAAGTTATTTTTCTAAAATAAAGGGGTGCTCATACATTTTTTGATAATTTCAAACATTTTGCCCACAAACCATACAGGGGCCTAAACTCTCACCCCTTCTGAGGGAGGTCTCCTGCCCCCATGGCTGCTTCGCCTCCCATGCACAACTCATACCGGGACCCAGGTGGCAGACAGAGAATCGGCCAGCAATAGCTGCTCTATATCTAAATGCAGTCTATTACCAGGAATGCTCAGGGCCTACTCAAGAATGCAAATAATCTTTTCCACTAATATTTACAGGGTAAACTAAGATTTCTGCTTGAGTATTAAAATTGACAGTAAAATAGTAATCAAGTTTTCAGATTAATTTAAATTGGCCAAGTGAAATAAGTGAATACTCAAGAAAATTTAAGTGTACTGGACAAAAAGCTGTTCCTAAAATATTAACTAAAAATTTATTAGTAGTTCATCTCACTGTAAAATTGCCTAACATCCAAAGAACCTAAAGCAGTCATATTTGTGTGCAAAAATTAAAATTTAAAATTACCAAGACTGCAATCTAAAATTTCCAAAAGCCCCCATTAATCAAAAAAGGGGGGGATAGTAGGGTAATATCATGTAAGGAAAAATATCCTGCAAGTAAATGACATCTAGACAACTCTTACTCCAGAAAAGTAACTTCCATTTGTAAAGCCAACAGCAGGACACCCATGAAAAAACACACATGGTGTCAAAATAAGCCAAAGGAAAATCATTTAGGCAAAAATAAAAAGAATCCCAAGTCTAATTTGCAGAGAGGATCCCTTTGTTAACCTTTGGTCAAGAATATGTTTTTGCGTTTTCAGAGAACAACTCCAAGACCATGTGGGTTCCTGCGACAGTGAGGAACTGAAGGGTCTGTTCCAGTCACGAGGACGGTCCAGAGATGGGGGACACTGACGACACCTTGCCATGCTAGCAGTTGGCAGCTGTGCGTGGCTGCAGGCGGCTCAGGACCAAACCAGAGAGGATGGATCTTGCATTGCCACGATGTGTCCACCATCTGGATACCATTGCTGACATGTACACACAAAGAACTATTGGACATTGAAACTGGGACTCTGAACAGTTGGACATTGAAACTGAGACTCAAACATTTTTTGTTCTTATACATTTATTTCTGGTATGCAGAGGCAAGATATTTTTGAAGAAGAGAAACAGTGGGGAGTGATTGATATAGAGACAGGGAGGCATTGAACAGGCTGTCAAGCTACAGGGGGAAGGCTGGTGAGGGTGGGGGGCGGGTATTGGGGGAGATCAACCGAAGGACTTGTATTGCATGCATATGAGCATAACCAATGAATGAAAGACACTGGGGTGGGGAGGGGGGCAGGTGGGGACATTTGCTGGGAGGTAGGGCAGGCTAGGAGGAGGACATTGGGGGGGGAAGGAAAACATATGTACTACTATTATATCTAAGTTATACTGCAAAAAATTTTAAAAAATAAAACATTTTGGACATTTTTATGTTTGTTTCAGAAAATGAATCTGTCATAGTTTGATTGCTTTCAAGGACTCAATACGATGAGTGTATTATTTTTATTATTTTTCTATCGATGGGAGTTAGCCCATTTAGCATCCGTTCTAACATGTGAACTTTAAAAACTCAATTACAACAAAGTAGTTGTAGATTCAAGATGTTGCCAAGGTAATAGGGCCAAAATGTAATTAGACATAAAATATAAACCCATCAACACAAATAACACATTAAACACTTGCGGAATACAAGGCTTATCATGAGAAATTTCTAGAAGAAGGGGCTTTTTGTTGGGGAGCTTTGCATGAGTTGATACCAACGTTACCATGTGTACCCCCAGAATGTCAGCTATCACTCGTGAGAGTTGACCCTGCACCCAAATGAACCAATTAAATTCGAGATGCAGATACAAAGGTAGGGCTTACATAATTAAGACAAAATATATTTCAGAAGCATTCAGTTCAGATGGTCAGGGAGACTTTGCTACTAGGTTCCAGAATTTAAAAAGCTAAGAGTGCATTACCACTGAACAAGTATTACAAGAAATGTTGAAAGCCTTCTTGAAGTAAAAGAAGGAGGAGGAGGAAGAAAATAAATATATTTATAAAATATAAAATGGCAATAAATACGTACCTCTAAAGAAGCACTATGCTAAAATATTCAACAACATCTTAGCAAATTGGATCCAACAATACATTAAAAAGATCATACACCATATCCAAGTGGGATATATTTTAGGGAAGCAAGGCCAGTGCAATATTCACATGTGATTCAGCGCATTAACAAACTGAAAGACAAACGACATGATCATATCAATGCAGAGAAAGCGTTTGACAATCCAACACCCATTTTGATAAAACCTCTCAGCAAAGTCGAAAGACAGCCAACATGATCCTCAGTAGGAAAAAATTAAGAACAGGAATAAGAGCACATTGTCTGCTTTCACCACCCTCACTCAGTATAGTCCTGGAAGTCCTAGCCACAGCCACCAGACAAGAAGCACAAATCAATGGCATGCAAATTGGAAGGAGGAAGTAAAACTATCACGTTTCTCAGATGACATGATTGTGTACATAAAAAAACCTAAAGACTCCACCAAAGAACTACTAGATTTAATAAAGGAACTCAGCAATGTAAGAGCATACAAAATTAACACCCAGAAATTGGTGGTATGTTATACACCAATAATGAATTCTCAGAAAGAGAAACTAAACAGTCCCATTTATCTAGCTACAAAACTTAGGAAATAAAGGAGGTAAAAGACTAGTCCTGAGAAAACTACTGGACATTGATAAAAGAAATAGAGGAAGACATAGACAAGGGGAAGAATATATGTGTTCATTGATTGACGGAATTTACATGAATTGTCCATATTACTCAGACTGTAGATTGAAAGCAATCCCTATTAAATTACCAAGATTATATGTCACAGATCTAGAACAAACTGTCCAAAAATGTATATGGCTCTAAAATTGACCCTGAAGAGCTGCAGCAATCCTGCGAAAGAAGAACAAAGCTGGAGGGATCATAATACAGATAACAAGCTATACTACAAAGCCACTGTAATCAAAACAGCCTGGTATTGGCATAAGAACAGACATATAGATCAAGGGAACAGAATAGAGACCTCATAAAGCAACCCAACACATTATGCTCAATTAATCCTATCTAATAAAACAGTAATATGCAAATTGACCATACCTCTGATCAGGCCATGCCACAGCCAAGTCCATCGGCCAATCAGAAGCAAATTATGCAAATGAGCCCCAACCAAGATGGCTGCAGTCACTGAGAGCAGGAGGGAGGCTTGGGTTTCTTGGAAATGGAGCAAGCCAAGCTTTCCTCCTGCCCTTGCCAGCCTAGGCCTCCACTTAATTCTACAAAGTTGCAATAATAGAAGATATATTCCAACAGAAATGGAGGCAGCCATGGAGCTGGAGAGAGTAGAGGCTAGGGTTGCCCAGGTGATGGAGGAAGCCAAGCTTCTGTAGCCCTAGTGCCTAGCCCGCCACTCTAGGCTACAAAGTTTTAATTATAGAATTTAAACAGAAATGGCTGTCGCCACAGAGCGAGCAGAAGGCTTGGCTCCACTACGGGCTACAAAGTTTCAATTGTAGAATATAAATTAATTCCAGATCCCAGGGCCTCCACTTAGATCACTTGGGAACATGACCAGCCTGAAAACCATCACTGGCCTCTCGTCCAGACTGCCCCACACCCCAAGGGACACCCCACCCTGATCCGGGACACCCTTCAGGGCAAACCAGCTGGCCCCCACCCATACACCAGGCCTTTATCCTATCTAATAAAAGAGTAATATGCAGATTGACCATCACTCCAACACACAAGAGGGCTGCCCCCATGTGGTCAAAGATGCTATCCCCATGTGGACATAAGATGGCCACCACAAGATGGTCAGCAGGGGAGGGCAATTGGGAGGTTGCAGTCCTGCAAGTAAGGGCAGTTGTGGGCAATCAGGCCAGCAGGGGAGGGCAGTTGGGAGGAAGCAGGCCTGCAAGGGAGGGCATTTGAGGGCAATTAAGCCTGCAGGGGAGGGCAGATAGGGGTTACCAGGCTGGCAGAGGTGGGAAGTTAGGGGCAAACAGGCTGGTAGGGGAGCAGTTAGACATCAACTAGGCTGGCAGGGTAGTGGTTAGGGGTGATCAGGCTGGCAGGCAGAAGCAGTTAGGGGCAATCAGGGAGGCAGGCAGGTGAGCAGTTTGGAGCCAACAGTCCCGGATTGTGAGAAGGATTTCTGACCGCCCTTTAAGCCTGATTATACTGGGATCTGGCCTAAATGGACAGTTGGACACCCCTTGAGGTGTTTCAGATTAGAGAGGGTGCAGGCTGGACTGAGGGACATCCCCTGGCCTCCGTGCACGAATTTTGTACACTGGGCCTCTAGTGTGTGTGTGTGTGTGTGTGTGTGTGTGTGTGTGTGTGTGTATATATATATATATATATATATATATATATTGCCTAATGTGCAAAATGTCCCCTCTGGAGTTTCACAAATTCAATTGCTTTCTATGACATGCACTGACCACCAAGGGGCGGTGCAGAACAAAGGAAGGTCCCAGCTGGCAGCCAGAAGGCTCTGATTGGTCCTAATTACTGGCCAGGCCCAGGGACCCTACCTGTGTACAAATTTCATGTACCAGGTCTCTAGTATTTCATAAAGGAGGCAAGAGCATACAATGAAGTCAAGAGAATCTCTTCAAATGAGTGTTGTTGGGGGAAATTTGACATATACATGAAAAAAATGAAACTAGACCACCAACTTACACCATACACAATAATAAACTCAAAATGGAGAAAAGACTTAAATGTCAGTCATGAAACCATAAAAATCTTAGATGAAACTATAGGCAGACAAATCTCAGACATCTCTTGTAGCAATATGTCTGTGAATACCTCTCCTAGGGCAAAGAAATCTAAGGGGAAAATAAACAAATGGCACTACCTCAAAATGAAAAGCTTCTGCATGGCAAAAAAAAATCATCAAAATGAAAAGGGAGTCACTGGGAAGGGGAGGCTGAAAGATGGCGGCTGGCAGGAGGGACGTGAGAGAAAGGAAATGAGCAAGTAGAGGTATGAAAGGAGAGTGAGTGGATGTGCCTGGTGTGTGTATGAGTGAGTGAGGGAAAGTTGAGCCTCACAGGAGCAGCAGGGAGAGGCAGACAGGGTCTCCTTGACAAGGAGAGTCTACCACCACAGCAGACACTCCCCTGTCAGCAGAATCACAGTGCGGAGCCCACACCATCTTGAAGGGGAGAAAGGCCCTTTTTTTTGAGAACTCATTAACACCACCAACCATAAGGGCCCTGGAACTGCCCCACAAGCCAGTGACCACTCCAACCAAAGTCCTGCTACTCCAGCCGCAGATCCACGGACCCTGGGACCTCTACCTCCAGGGGTGAGCCGCCCAGCAGCGGTGAGTGCAACCTCCCCCACCCCAGCAGCAGAGCTCCCTGGTACACGTGAAATCAGCTGGTGTGCTCTGCTCCTGTCTGGAGCTTGGCATTTGGCTAGTTCTGTGTGCCCCGTCTCAGATTCCCCCACAGCCATCCCTGTGCACACTACTCAAGATTCACGCATATCTGCCCTGCTGGCAGCCAGGGAACCCCACTCCAGAATCGCAAGCACCCAGCCCCGCAAACAGCTAGGGCACTTCACCCCTTAGGCAGCACTTGGGAGCAGCTAAGAGCTCCAGAATGTGGAATTCTGCACAGACAAGGGTGCTTGCCCTGCAGTAAAAATTCTGAACTTCGTTTTCCTGGATATCTATCCACACTCCGTCCCACACCTCAATCACTGTGCCAGGACCGCTCAGAGTGCATCAGATCTCTGCGCCACAAACACACCTCCACAGATAGGAGGTGCCAACAGGCAGGCACCCTGAGCTCATCTACCCACAGGGCTCTAGGGGAAGCCACTGAGATCTCTCCCGGGGTGCCATCTTAAACAAGCCAGCGGGGGGAGAGGGGGCACACTCCTGCCCATCAGTAGAAGCTTTGAATTCTCTCATCTGGAATACTGCCAACAAGTGCCTCATCTATACAGCTACACTGCCAGGGCCCTTCAGAGTCCTTCAGTGTGCTGACAAACTTACCTTAGGTACTCCTGTGAACCGCCACTGGGAGTAAGCACTTGTCCACCACAGGTGTAACAGCAAAAGCTGGGTCTGCCCACCCCATGACTGCAAAACTCTGGGCACCACAGTCATGCCATTCCAGAGAACAGGTCCCCTGAGCCTCATCACCCCAACAGATGGTTCTGTGGTGCCACTGGGAGTCCCTCCTGGACATGCGTGACTTCAATTAAAGGTGCAAGACAGCAAAATTGGGTCACCCTCTCCCCACTCCCCACATGGTGTCGGAATTCTAGATACAGCAGTTGTGCCTCTCAAGCTTGCAGGCCCACATCAAGAGAGCCCAAAGAGCTCAAGTAGGGAGCTACACTAGATTTACAAGCCCAGGAGAACCGAGAGATCACACAAGTAGCACCATCCCCAAAAGAACCTGGGTAGCAAAGCAATTGGATCTACAATGAAAACACTACAGGGAAACATGGGAAGACAAAATATAACTGATCTCCCTAAAACCAGACCCCCCTAAAGGAGCTTTAATGTCATAGATCCCCTTGATGGGAGAAGTGTCATCAGGCAGAGAAGACTGACTCCTGTCACAGGACAGGAGAGAAGAAGTTGACATCACATCCAAACTTTGCTACAAACTATTCACCACCACCACCCCATTCATCTTTCCTAAATATCATTTACTCTCCTCTAAGAGGCCTATAGCTCCCGTTCCCTTAACCTAGAAAGAAGGTATTGAAATCTGCATTCTAAGCCACCTTGGGGAGTTACTCATTTTTCCCTGGGATCTCCCACATATACACAAGGTACACATGTTAATGAACTTTTGTTTTTCTCTTGGTGATCTGTCTTTCATTATAAGGGCCTCCACCAAGAACTCAGAAAGGTAGAGGAAAGCTACTTTTCCTCCTCCATAATTCTATCTTGGGAAATCAAGTCCCCAGCTGAACAATGAGGTTGGCTCAAGTACCAAGCAGTCCCAGCTTACGGGAGAGAAGCTTCTAGGGAGAAATCAATGATATTGGCATCAAAGTGGGGTGGAAGGCACACCCATGGTTGCTGGTGGGAGTTTAAAATGGTTCAACATTTTTGGAGGATGATTTGGGAAATTCAATAGAAATGTTCAAGGTACATCCAAGGGTCTTCTAGGAATCACATCTACTGAGATAAAGCACAAGTGCATAAGCCTTGCTCAGAACCCAGGATGCTACTGCGGGCTCCCCTTCCACGACAGGAAAACCTGGGAACAACCTGCATTTTTAGGACAAGGTGGCATCTATACAAATAAAAGGGTAATATGCTAATTAGACTGAACATCTTCTGGGCGACCTTCCGAATGTCCTTCCGGACGTCCTTCCTGACAAAGCCATGTTGGCGGGGCCAAGGCAGAGGAAGTTAGAGGCAATCAGGCAGGCAGGGGAGAGCAGGTAGGGGGACCAGGCTAGCAGGAGAGAGCAGTTAGGGCAAACAGGCTGTCAGGGAGAGCAGTTAGGGGGATCAGGCTGGCAGGCAGGTGAGTGGTTAGGAGCCAGAGGTCCCAGATTGGAGAGAGTGTAGGCCAAGCTGAGGTGACCCCCTTCTCGTGCACAAATTTTGTGCACCAGGCCTCTAGTAGATATGTAATATCTAAAGATTATATTTTACACCTGAAACTAATATAATATTGTTTGAAAACTACATTTTTAAAAAGAGGATTTTTTTCTGCAATCATTATCTGTGTTTTTTTTTTGGTATTTATAAATTTTGTAGTTTATGTGTTTTTCCTTTTCTGTGGTATGTTAATAAGTCCTTTGTTTTCAAGAAATTCAATGAATAAAACTTAAATTAGCTCAAGGGAAAAAATTCAAATCTTTTAATTCAGTGCTCCTAGGATTAAACTTATGGGATGAAGGATATTTCAATATAACTTAAATTAGCTTTGTATGTTTTTTTTCTACCTAAAACCCTAAGTGCAGATCTAGAGAAATTAATTCCTATAAAACACATAGTTGTCATGCAAATCAGCATGATAAAGAGAAATGACAATGGAAATGAATTGTTTACTGCATATAAATAATCCAAGTTTCAGATTCAATTTATGGAATGTCCTGATAATCTACAACTAATAAATTGACAAGGAAAATATATGACATTGTTTCTTAAAGTGTATCTGTCTTTCTCATTCCATTCTCACCTTGCAACATAATGTATATCTGGATTTCTCATAATTACCTAAATAATATTCATAATTGGCTTAAGGAGGGAAATAAAAAAAACAAATGTGATACATTCATAAAAAGAGCAGAAGAAACAATTTACATTTCATTTTGTATTATTCAAATTATCTAAAAATTGATCAGCACCTTATAACAATAGTTTTAAGTTAAGAAAAGTAAACAAAACTAAAATATAAGTAATTTTGTTAAAGAACCAATTAGTGCATCCACATGCATTTTTGTCTACATTTTATTTTGTAGCTTTTAGAAACAGAAAATGAATGAAGTATATTGAATACCACTTACCTCACCGCAGGACCTAGAAGCAAAATGTGCCCAATAAGCAATAAATATTTATATTTGGTCCAGTCTTTGTGAAAAAACATGAGGGTAACTTGATCAAAAACTGCTCCCAGAGCAATAAAGCCAACGGTGCATGACATCCAGTATACATCATTATTCCTTCGATAAACATCAAAAATATACAAAGCAGAGGCAACCTCACCACAATAGAGAAGAGCTGAGAATAAAATGCTAAGTGGAAAGTGTATATAGCATCTGTGGTCAGGAATTATTTCTTCCTCCAAAGCTGGGACTTGACCTCTGAATTCTTCATAAGGCTCTTCTGTCATTTTCTCCATTCTTGGGGTGCTAGCAATCCAACCCCCTTCTCTTAAATAATAAGTACAGTAAAGGTTAACATCCAATCCACTTAGCAGTAAATAAGATCCTATACAATTTAATACTCATTGAAAATGTAAATATAGGCAGCTAAATATAGACCACGGATTATGACATAATTCCACATCTGGTTCAGAGAATATTGAAATACAATATCTAATTCTACCTATTCTTTAGGAAATCTTGTTATAAATGAATTGTTATTTTCAAAAATTTAAAGATCAGAGTAGACTTCACTAAGTCAGAATGTCCTTTTTGAAAGTGTGTTTGCTCTACTACATATGAGCTTACACTAAGCACCTACACATGTATTCCAACTTATAATTGTTATCCTTTAAAAGGAAAACGATCACTAACAATTGGCACTACAATAAACCTGAGATACAAACACCATACATATATTGATTTATGTCTGTTTTGTTCTCAGAATTGCCCCCAACAGTACCTGATGTCTTGTAATGTCGTAACAATTACGTGCTGGATTAAGAAAAAATTAAAAAGGATGGAAAGTTACCTTTTTGAGAAAACTCCTTCCCTCAGCCTGTCTTCCCACAAGAAAACATTCCCAATTTTATGAAGTCTACTCTGAACTTTGTTTATTCTAAAACCATAGGAGACATAAGAAAATTCACTTATTTCTGTAATACTACTTATGCTGTCCTAAAATTAGGCTGAGGACTCTGAAGCAGAAAAAAAAAAACGTCTGTCCATATTATCTGTTTGTACTATATTTTTAATGGCATAATATTTGGAAGTATATTTATATGCATTTGTTATAAGTGGTAAATTTCCCTATCATAATATCTCCCCAATTTTTCCTATTTTACCTGAAAAACACTTCTTCATAACTAATGACAACTTTAATTAGCTCATATGCTTTTTCAGCTGTTCAAAGCCTTGATACTTTAGTGAGTGTAACCCATTTAAATTAATCTCTGTGTTTAACCTGAAAACACAGTCTCTTACAAAAAGAGGTCTCAAACTCCAACCAAAATTTTGTTGTTTATTGATATACTAGAGGCCTAGTGCATGAAATTTTTGCATGGGGGGGGGGGGGGAGGTTGGTAGGGGTGTCCCTCAGCCCAGCCTGCACCCTCTCCAATCTGGGACTCCTTCGAGGGATGTTCGACTCCTGGTTTAGCCCTGATCCCGGTTGGATCAGGCCTCAATGGGCAGTCAAACATCCTTCTCACAATCCAGGGCTGCTAGCTCCAAACTGCTCACTTGCCTTCCTGAGTGCCCCTAACTGCTTCTGCCTGCCAGCCTGATCACCCCCCTAACCACTACCCTACCAGCCTAATTGATGTCTAACTGCTCCCCTGCCCGCCTGTTTGCTCCCAACTTCCCTCCTCTGCCGGCCTGGTCACCCCTAACTGCCCTCCCTGCTGGCTTGAATGCCCCAAACTACCCCCCCTTGCAGGCCTGGTCCCTCCCAACTATCCTCCCCTGCTAGCCTGATGGCCCACAACTGCCCTCCCTTGCAAGCCTGCAACCTCTCAGCTGCCCTCCCCTGCTGGCCATCTTGTGGTGGCCATCTTGTGTCCACATGGGGGTAGGAGCTTTGACCATATGGAGGCAGCCCTTTTGTGTGTTAGAGTGATGGTCATTCTCATTTATTAGATAGGATAGAGGCCTGTTGCATGGGTGGGAACTAGCTAGTTTGCCCTGAAGGTGTCCTGAATCAGGGTGGGGGTTCCCTTGGGGTGTGGGGCAGCCTGGGTGAGGGGTCTGTGGTGGTTTGCAGGCTGGCCATGCCCTCCAACGACCCATGCAAAGGCCCTGGTATCTGGGATTAATTTATGTTCTATAATTGAAACTTTGTAGCCTGGAGCAGAGCCATGTCTTCGGCTCACTCAGCCCAGAGACTCTACCCTTCCAACCTGAGCACAGCTAATCCTCACAGCCAATTGGCCTGGAGGTCAAACCCTCCTAGTGCTATCAACAATAATCTAGGCTTAACTTCAACAAGACTATGCAACCCATAAAGGGCTGCACCAAGAGTATCCACCTCAGGTAACTGGGGAAGCTGAGCCACTGTCCCTTAGAGGACATCTACCACACAAATCGACCAACTCAGGAAAGCCGCCACCATGCAGAGACATGGAAAGAAATCAGATGTGAAAGAAATAGAGGGAAAAAAACGACTGGACATAGAGTTCAAAACCACAGTTATAAGGTTTTTCAAGAGGCTCCTAGAAAAGGCCAATGAACTTAATAAGACCTTTGAGTATATGAACGAGACCCTCGAGGATATGAATGAAACCCTCAAGGATATGATAAAGGACCAACTAGAAATTAAGCATTCACTGACTTAAATAAAAAAAATATTATACAAAGATCTGAAAGCAGTCTAAAGGACCACAAGAATCAAGTCAAAGATTTGAAATACAAAGAAGCAAAATCCACTCGGCTGGGAAAGCAAGGAAAAAAAAGAATCCAAAAAATTGAAGATAGTGTAAGGAACCTCTGGGACAACCTCAAGCATACCAACATCCGAATTATAGGGGTACCAGAAAAAGAGAGAGAGCAAGATAATGAAAACCTATTTAAAGAAATAGTGACTGAAAACTTCCCACACCTGGTGAAAGAAATTGACTTAGGAGTCCGAGAAGCACACTGAACCCCAAACTATAGGAATCCAAAGAGGACCACACCTAGACACATTATAATTAAAATGCCAAGAACAAAAGACAAAGAGAGAATATTAAAAGCAGCAAGAGAAAACAGTTAGTTACCTATAAGGGAGCACCCATATGATTGTCAGTGGATTTCTCAACAGAAACTATGCAGGCCAGATGGGAGTGGCAAGAAATATTCAAAGTGATTAATAGCAAGAATCTACAACCAAGATTACTCTACCAGCAAAGCTATCATTCAGAATTGAAGGTCAGGTAAAGTGCTTCACAGATAAGAAAAAGCTAAAGGAGTTCATCACTGCCAATCCAATATTATATGAAATGCTGAAAGATATTCTTTAAGAAGAGGAAGAAGAAAAAGGTAAAAATAAAAATTATGAACAAATAATACACATATAACAAATGAATCTAAAAATCAAGTAAATTAAAAATCTGATGAACAGGATAAACTGGTAAATATAACAGAATCATGGGCATAAGAGGGAATGGACTGACAATTCTTGGGGAGAAAAGGGGTGTGGGAGGTGCAGCAAGACACTGGACAAAAATCATACACCTATGGAAGAGGACAGTGGCGGGGAGGTAAGGGCAGAGGGTGGGATGGATACTGGGTGGAGGGGAGCTATAGTGGGAAAAGGGGGGAACAATGTAATTAATAAACTGAACAATAAAGATTAAAATATTAAAAAATAAATAAAATAAAAAACACAAAAATACTGTACATGCAGCATCAACACAGATCCAACTACACACCCTACCTGTTGCTCTTCATACAGCATGAATGTTATCGTCTTTCTGAAACTGTAATATTCTTCACAGTGCTTGATATCAGCTGAAATTCTTCTACCTGTTGAATTCTTACTTTCATAATTATTCCATCTGCACTTTTGATCCAGTCCCATGAAAATTATAAAATGTCAATTAATGCATTATATAAATAATAGATGCCTGGTGCACGAAATTCATGCATGGGATGGGGGGGGTGCGTCCCTCAGCCCAGACTGCACCATCAAAATCTGGGACCCCTCGAGGGTAGTCAGACATCCCTCTTACAATCCAAGACTGCTGGCTCCCAACTGCTCGCCTGCCTGCCTGCCTGCCTTGCTGATTGCCCCTAAACGCTTCTACCTGCCAGTCTGATTTCCCCCTAACTACTCCCCTGCCAGCCTGATTGACGCCTAACTGCTCTACCGCCATCCTGATTGCCCCTAACTGTCCTCCCCTGCTGACCTGGTAACCTCAAACTGCCCTCCCCTTATGAGCTGGTTACCCCTAACTGCCCAGCCCTGTTGGCTTGGTTTCCCCCAATTGCCCTCTCTTGCAGGACTGGTCCTCCCCAACTGCTGTCCCTTGCAGGCCTGGGTCCCTCCTAACTGACCTTCCCTGCCATCCTGGTCATCCACAACTGCCTTCCCCTTCAGGCCTGGTGCCCCCATCTGCCCTCCCCTACAGACTTGGTTTCCTCCAACTGCCCTCTCTTGCAGGCCTGGGTCCCCCCAGACTGTCCTCCCCTGAAGGCTTGGTTTCCCCCAACTGCCCTCTCTTGTAGGCCTGGGTTCCCGCAACTGCACTCCTCTGCTGGCCTAGTCACCCCTAACATCCTTCCCCTGCTGGCCATCTTTTGGCAGCCATCTTGTGTGCATATGGTGGGGCCATCTTTGACCACATGGGGGTGGCCATCTTGTGTGTTAGATTGATGTTCAATTTGCATATTACTCTTTTATTAGATAGCATATATGAATATTTCATTCAATTAGAAAATGAGCTTTATTTCTAGTCCTTTAAAGAATTACAAGCTTTTGCCAAGACCAGTTTGGCTCAGTGGATAGAGCGTCGGACTGGGGACTGAAGGGTCCTGGGTTCGATTCCGGCAAGGGCATGTACCTTGGCTGCGGACACATCCCCAGTGGGGGGCATGCAAGAGGCAGCTGATTGATGTCTCTCTCTCATCGATGTTTCTGACTTTCTATCCCTCTTCCTTCCTCTCTGTGAAAAATCAATAAAAACTATATATATATATTTAAAAAAAGAATTACAAGCTTTCACTTAAACAATGAAAAAAGAATTCTGAATTTTTTCACTTTTTTTCCAAATCCCCTTTTAGACTAATGTTCAATCACTAAAGCCTGTATTCTATCACATAGCTATTGAATATTTTCTGATAAAACAAACTAGAAATAAATTATGTAAATAAAAAATTTAAGCAAGTCATTGAATTGAATCTTTAAGGAGACAGTGAAGAGAAATATGACTGAAAAAATAAGGGAACCAATATATTACATTTCAATGTACATTTAAATACCATTAATCTTTAATCCACCTGAAGTTAATTTTTGTACACAGAGACAAATGGTAGTCTAGTTTTACTCTTTTGCAAGAGAGTTTCCATTTTTTGCAAGGCTACTTATTGAAAAGAATTTCTTTTTTTAATTTTAAGTTTTTGGCTTTTTTTTGGTTGAAAAATTTTCCCCCATATACATATGTGCTTATTTTCAAGCTTTCAATTCTGTACCATTGACATGTTTTTATGACAATATCATAGTGATATTTCTCTTTTTCTGAGATTATTGGGGCACAATGGAAAATAACATTTTATAATAATCAGGTATACAGTGCTACAGTTATGTAATGGCCAAATGTCCTAACCAGACACTTCTCCAAGAAGGACATACAGATGGCCAAGAGATATATAAAAGGTTGCTCAACATCACTAACCATCAGACAAATACAAATTAAAAACCCAATGATGGAGAATATTATGATAAGTGAAATAAGCCAGCCTGAGAAAGACAAATGTCACATGATCTCACTTATCTGTGGAACCAAATGAACAAAATTAACTGACCAACAAAATAAGACCTGAAGCCTGGAGGCGTGGAACAGACTGACATACTTCAATGTGGGGTTAGGCGGACAAGAGATAAAGTAACTTATATACTTACTAGAGGCCTGGGGCATGAAAACGTGTGCACTCAGGGATGGGGAGTTCTTCAGCCTGGCCTGCACCCTCTCCCAGTCTGGGAGCCCTTAGGGGATGTCCACCTGCAGACTTAGGCCTGCTCCCCAGGGGATTGGGCCTAATCTTGCAGTCAGACATGCCTCTGGCAGCCCAGGAGACCTTGGGAGATGTCCGACTAACGCCTTAGGATGTCTGACAAATGGCTTAGGCCTGCTCCCTCTGGCTGCCTGACCACCTCTAAGCAATCTGCCTGACTGATGCCACTAACAGCCTCTACTGGCTTGATCACCCCTAATTTCGTCTTCCTGCCTGCTTACCCCTAACTGCTCTGCCTGCCTGATCCCCCCTAACCACCTCTGACTGCCTGATCACCCCTAAGCAATATGCCTGCCTGATCGCCACTAAGCACCTCTGTCTGCCTGATTTCTCATAACCACTTGCTTACCTGCCTGATCACTGCTAACCACCTCTGCCTGTGTGATCGCCCATAAGTACACTGCTTGCCTGATCCTCCTAAACCCGTCTGGCTGCCTGATTGCCCCTAACCACCTCTGTCTGCCTGATCACCCCTAATCACTGCCTGCCAGCCTGATCACCCTAAACATCTCTGCCTGCCTGATTGCCAGTAATGACTTGCTAGCCTGCCTGATGTGCCCTAACCACCTCTGCCTGTCTGATCACCCCTAAGCAATCAGCCTGCCCTGATGGCCCCTAAGCCCCACTACATTCTTAAAAGCCCGTAAAAGCTCTGCCTGCCTGATCACCCACAGGCAGTCTGCCTGCTGGATCTCCCTAACTGCCTCTGCCTGCCTGATCCCCATAAGCACTCTGCCTGCCTGACCACCCCTGAACACTCTGCCTGCCTGATCACCCCTAACTGCCTCTGACTGCTGATCACCAGTGACCACTGCTGTCTACCTGGTCACCCCTAAACACCTCTGCATGCCTGATCACCCTAACTGCCTCTGCCTGTCTGATTGCCCTAAGCACTCTGCCTGCATAACCAATCCTATCTGCCTCTGCCTGCCTGATCATTCCTAACCACCTCTAAATAGCTGATCACCCCCAACTGCCTCTGCCTGCCTGATCCCCCTAGCCACCTCTGCCTGCCTGCTTGCCCTTAAGCACTCTGCCTGCCTGATCTCCCTAACCGCCTCTCACTGCCTAATCCTTCTAACTAGCACTGCATGGCTGATCAACCCTAAACACCTCTGCCTATCCAGTGGCCCCTAACTCTCCCATGCCAGTTGTTCAACCCTCAACAGTCTGCATGCCTGCCTAAAATCCCTTCACAGCCTCTGCCTTTCTGATGGCCTCAAAACACTCTGCCTGCCTAATCTCCACTTACTGCCTCTGCCTGCATGAGCCCCCTAACCACCTCTTCCTCCCTGATGCCCCTAAGCAATCTGCTTGCCTAATCTCCACTAACTGCTTCTGCCTGCCTGAGACCCCTAACCTCCTCTGAATGTCTGATTGCCCCTAACCTCTCACCTGCCTTCCTGGTCACCCCTAACCACTCTTCCTGCCTGACCCCCCAAACTGCCTCTGTTGGCCTGATTGCCTCTAAGCACTCTGCCTGCCTCATTCTCCTAACCACCTCTGCCTGCCTGATTGCCCCCACGTACTTTGCCTGCCTGATTCCCCCTAAGCATTTTGCCTGCCTAATCTGCCCTAACTGCTTCCGCCTGCCTCATCCTCCTAACCACCTCTACCTGCCTAATGGTCCCAAACCACCTCTGCCAGCATGATCACCCCTAACCACTCTGCCTGGCTAATCCCACTAACAACCTCTGCCTGCCTGCTCCCCCTAACTGCCTCTGCCTATCTGATCACACCCAACCTCCTCTGCCTGCCTGGTCACCCCTAACATCCTCTCCCAGCCTAATTGCTCCTAACCACCTCTGCCTGCCTGATCAGCCCTAACCACCTCTGCCTGTCTGATCATCCCTAAACACATCTGCCCGCCTGATTGCCAATAACAAATTGCTGGCCTAATCACCCCTATCCACTCTACCTGCCTGATTTCACTAACAAGCTCTGCCTGCCTGATCAACCCTAACCACTCTGCCTGCCTCATTTCCCATAACCACCTCTGCTTGCCTGATCATCCCTAAACACATTTGCCAGTAACAAATTGCCTGCCTTCCTGATCTCCCCTGCCTGCATGATCACCCCTATACACTCTACCTGGCTTATTCCACTAACAACCTCTGCCTGCCTGATCACTCATAAGCAATCCGACCTCATGATTGCCCTTACACATTCCGCCTGCCTGATCCCCATAACTGGCTTTGCCTGCCTGTTCACTCCTAACTGCCTCTGGCTGCCTAATCATCCCTAACCAACTCTGCCAGCATGATAACCCCTAACAACTCTGCCTGCCTGATTGCCTCTAAAAAAATTGATGCCTGATCGCCCTAAGGGCCTCTGCCTGCGTTATCACCCCTAACTATTCTGCCTGCCTGATGGCCCCTAACCATATCTGCCTGATTGATCATCCCTGACTACTTGCCAGAATGTCTGATCACATCTAATCGCCTCTGCCTGCATGATCGCCCCTAACAACTCTGCCTGGCTGATCCCACTAACCACCTCTGCCTGCTGGGTCACTCTTAAGCAATGTGCCTGCATGATCCCCCCTACACACTCTACCTGCCTAATTCCCCTAACTGGCTCTGCCTGCCTTATCACCCCTAACTGCCTCTGCATGCATGATCGCCCCTAATCACCTTTGACTGTGTGATCACCTCTAACCACTTTGCCTGCCTGATAGACCCTAACCACCTCTGCCTGCCTTATCACCCCTTACTCTTCTGACTGCCTGATCATCCCTAACTGACTTTGCCTGCCTAATGGCCACTAACCACTTCTAACCACATATCACCCCTAACCACTCTGCCTGCCTGATGGCTTCTAACCATATCAGCCTGCCTGATCACCCCTGACCACTTGCTGGCATGCCTGGTCACCTCTAATCCCCTCGGCCTGCTTTATCACCCCTAATTGCCACTGCCTGACTCTTATGACCCTAACAACTGCTGCCTGCCTGATTGCTCCTAACCAACTCTGCCTGCCTGATTGCCCCTAAACATTCTGCTGCCTGATCTGCCTAAGGGCCTCTGCCTGCCTGATCACCCCTAACCTCCTCTGACTGCCTGATGGACCCTAAGCAATCTGCCAATCTGACTCTCTCTAACTGCCTCTGCCCTCCTGATTGCCCCTTCTTCACTCTGCTTGACTAATCACTCTCAACCACTCTGCCTGACCCCACCCCCACCAACTGGCTCTGCATGCCTAATCACCCCTAACTGCCTCTGCATGTAAGATCGCCCCTAACCACATCTGACTGATCATCTCTAACAACTTTGCCTGGCTGATATACCTTCTACTTCTGCCCGCTTTATCACCCCTTACTCTTCTGACTGCCTCATCGTCCCTAACCACATCTGCCTGGCTGATCCCACTAACAACCTCTGCCTGCCTTATCACCCCTAACCACTTTGCCTGCCTGATGGCCCCTAACCACGTCTGTCTGGCTGATCACCCCTAAATAATTGCCTGCCTGCCTTATTGCTCCTAACCACCTCTGCCTGCCTGATTGCCCCTAAGCAATCTGCCAATCTGACTTCCCCTAACTGCACTGCCTGCCTAATTGCCCCTAACTGCCTCTGCCCTCCTGATTGCCCCTACTTGACTCTGCGTGCCCAATCACTCTCAACCAATCTGTCTGACCCTGCCCCCCACTAACTGGCTCTGCATACCTGATCGCCTCTAACTGCCTCTGCATGTAAGATCACCCCTAACCACGTCTGACTGTCTGATCATCTCTAACCACTTTGCCTGCCTGATAGACCCTCCACCTCTGCCTGCCTTATCACCCCTCACTCTTCTGACTGCTTGATCACCCCTAAGAGCCACTGACTGCCTAATCACCCCTTACTGCCACTGCCTACCTAATGGCCTCTAACCACCTCTATCTGCCTTGTCACCCCTAACCACTCTGCCTGCCTGGTTACCCCTAATCACTCTGCCTGCCTGATCGCCCCTAAACACATCTGACTGCCTGATCACCAATAACCACTTGCCTGCCTGTCTGATCACCTCTAACCTGCCTGATCACTTCTAAACACCTCTGCCTGCCTAATCCCCCTCACTGCCTCTGCCTGCCTCAACCCCTAACCGCCTCTGGCTGCCTGATCGCCCCTTACCATTCTGCTTGGCTCATCCTGCTAACCATCTCTGCCTGTCTTATTGCCTATATCCACCTATGCCCGCCTGATCACCCCTAATCACCACCTGCCGGCCTGATTCCCCTAACCATCTCTGCCTGCCTGATAGCCCCTAAATGCCTCTGCCTGCATGATTGCCACTAACAACTTGCTTGCCTGCCTGATCGCCCCTAAGCACTCTGCCTGTCTGATCACCCCTAAACAATCAGCCTGCCTGATGACCCCTAAGCACCACTATATTCTTAATCACCTGTAACCACCTCTGCATGCCTAAACCCCCTAACTGCCTCTGCCTGTCTGATTGCCCCTAACTGCCTTTGACTGCCTGAACACCCCTAAGCATTATGCCTTCCTGATCCCCCTAACCACCTCTGCTTGGTCACCCCTAAACTCTCACCTACCTGCTTGGTCACCCTGAACACCAGCTTCCTGCCCGCCTAATCACACCTAACCACTTCTGCCTGTGTCTGATCACCCTTTATCATCTCTGCCTTCCTCATCCCCTTAAACTCGTTTGCCTACCTGATCACCCCTAACCATCTCTTGCTGACTGATCACCCCGAACTCCTCACTTAATGCCTAATAGCCCCTATCGGCTCACTGAGGGGAAGCCAGAGGGGGTGAGCTGTGGTCGTGGTTGTTCTGGTCTCTAGTCGTTATGGTCATCCCACTGTTTTGGTTGCTGGGCTTTTATTATATAGAATTATAATATTATTTTAAGGAAAAATATAAACTATATGTTATATTACATGAGCCAAAGTTATAAGTATTAACATTGATTACTAGTAATGAAAATATGACTAAAATATTAGCCAATTGACCAAATAAATTTGTATACACATATGGTGACAATATACTGGTACAATGGGTCAATAATCTTTTCAAGTCTACACTATAAATACTAAAATAGAGTTAGTAGAAAAGATATAAGCACAATAGATATTTCACCTTATTTTCTCAGTTCATAGGCTCTCCTGTAGGAGACAGCAGTAGAAATGTTCACTTACAACTTCTCCTTCAGAATTTAGAATTTCAAATGTTCTTGTAATAATTGATGAGATACTGAGATTCTAACTCAGTTGGAAATGTGCATTTATGAAACTTAGGGCTGCAGTTTTAGATAAAATTGTATTAAAAGTTGTAGAATGTTATATTTCAAGGTGCTTATTCTGCATAAGTTTCAGTCAAATAAAATATGCTGTAGCGATGTATGTAAATATATGTATTACTATGTACAAAAGATTTTAGTTTGACTACAGCAACTCCAATAATTTATCTTTTTCATGTATTTATTATTGAAACATCATAAGCAATTTAAATGATGAAATATTTGAAATTTTAGAAAGTGTGTTATTTTTACTATACCTAAAAATAAGTTTACTATGTTAATTTTTATTTCTTAATATTGGTTAATTAAATTGATTGGGGTGATATTAACTTACATAGCTTTTTTAGGTGGTATAATATATAGTGATGTATAAAATAACAGAGACAAAAATGGAAACTACCTGGGTAAACTGAAAAGAGTGATTTCTTTTATTCTTTTAAAAATCTTTATTGTTCAGCTTATTAATTACATTGTTTCCCCTTTATTATCCCCCTATAGCTCCCCTCCACCCTGTACCTATCCGACCCTCCACCCTCACCTCCCCTCCCCACTGTCCTCTCCCATTGTTGCAAGATTTTTGTCCAGTCTCTTGCTGTACTTCCCACACCCCTTTTCTCCCCAAGAATTGTCAGTCCATTCCCTCTCTATGTCCATGTTTCTGTTATATTCACCAGTTTATCCTGTTCATCAGCCTATCAATTCACTTGATTTTTATGTTCATTTGTTGATAGATGTGTATTTGTTGTTCATAATTTATATTTTTACCTTTTTCTTCTTCCTCTTCTGAAAGAATATCTTTCAGCATTTCATATAATATTGGTTTGGTGGTGATGAACTCCTTTAGCTTTTTCTTATCTGCGAAGCACTTTATCTGATCTTCAATTCTGAGTGATAGCTTTGCTGGGTAGAGTAATCTTGGTTGTAGATTCTTGCTATTCATTAATTTGAATATTTCTTGCCACTCCCGTCTGGCCTGCATCGTTTCTGTTGAGAAATCCGCTGACAATTGTATGGGTGCTCCCCTGTAGGTAACCAACTGTTTTTCTCTTGCTGCTTTTAATATTCTCTCTTTATCTTTTGCTCTTGGCATTTTAATTATGATATGTCTTGGTGTGGTCCTCTTTAGATTCCTATATTTTGGGGTTCTGTGTACCTCTTGGGCTTTTAAGTCAGTTTCTTTCACCAGGTGGGGGAAGTTTTCAGTCACTATTTCTTCAAGTAGGTTTTCATTAACTTGCTCTCTCTCTTTTTCTGGCACCCCAATAATTCGGATGTTGGCATGCTTGAGATTGTCCCAGAGGCCCCTTACACTATCTTCAATTATCTGAATTCTTTTTTTTTTTCTTGATTTTCCAGCCGAGTGGATTTTGCTTCTTTGTATTTCAAATCTTTGACTTGGTTCTTGTGGCCCTCTGGAATGCTTTTAGGACTTTGTGTAATATTTTTTATTTCAGTCTGTGTATGCTTGATTTCTAGTTGGTCCTTTTTCATATCTTTGAGGGTCTCATTCATATCCTCAGAGGTCTTGTTCATTTCCTTGAGGGTCTCATTCATTTCCTTGTAAGTCTCATTCATTTCCTGATTGGTCTTGTTTATTTCCTCCTAGTTCTCATTAAGTTCATCGGCCTTTTCTAGGAGCCTCTTGAAAAGCCTTATAACCGTGGTTTTGAACTCTATGTCTAGTCGTCTTTTTTCCTCCATTTCTTTCACACCTGATTTCTTTCCATATCTCTGCATGGTGGCTGCTTTATGTGGTAGATGTCCTCTAAGGGTCAGTGGCACAGCCTCCCCAGTTACTTGAGGTGGGTCCTCTTACTGCAATCCTTTATGGGTTGTACAGTATTTTTGAATTTAAGCCCAGCTTATTGTTGTTAGCCCTAGGAAGGTCTGACCTCCAGGCCAATTGGCTGTGAAGGGAGACTGTGTTGAGGTTGGATGGGCGGAGTCTCTGAGCTGTGCAGGCAGCCTCAGTGTCAGCTATGTCCTATGCGGCACTCAGGCGCGCACGGATCTCTGTTGGATGGGGATGGCTGCAGGCACCTCCAAGAGAAAGCCACTAGTCTCTTCCCCTTGCCAGACAACTCTGCCTCTCCACAAATGAGTCTGCACACCCAAAGTCTCGCCAAGGGTTGTAAAACAAGTGGTTTTTTGGGACCAGGAGACAAGTTTCCAGGGAGCAAGTCGCACATCTGTGCTGTCGCACAGTTTACTTGCGTGCAAAGTTCATTTCCCAGCTACCCAGTTTCTCCGCAGACTAGGAGACCTCTGCCGCGCCCGGCTTTCAGGGTGCATGCCCCGGACCTTGGACCTTGCCTGGCACTGGGGAATCTGTGCAGTGGGACGTCTCCACATACCCCAGATCTCAGACCTCGCCTGGCACTGGGGAATTTGTGTAGTGGGACGTCTCCACCCTCCCCGTTGGCGAAATCCAGCCGAGGTTGCTGCTCCAGCCCTACAGCCCATGCAGGCGACCAGGACGGCTCCTAACCTGTTTCCGTCTTCAAGGCTGTGCTCCCGCTGCTCTTCTGAGTCTCAGTGTCCCACCTTTACTTTTATTTGTGGAGTTTTCACTCAGCCAGCTTTCTGGTGATTCTGGGTGATGTTTGTTTTGTTGTTATGTTGTAGTTTTTGAATTGTTGCGCGGGGCAGAACAATAGGTGTTTACCTATGCCGCCATCTTGGTTCTCCTCGATTTCTTTTATTCTTAATCACAATTCATAATTGAATAAAAAAATAATAATGCAATGTTGGTATAAGCAATAAAAATAAAATGCATGCAATTAACACAAAGGCTTAGAAGGAACACAAGTAAATATACAGTTTTAAGATTTTTATATTTTACATTGAAAATATGTCCCATGAAGGTAGATTATGGTTGTTAAAATTTATAATTCAAATTTCTAAGTGACAAATAACATAAGTAAACAAAGAGCTAATAAGTTGACAAAAATATAAAATGCAATAAAATTTTTGATTAATTGAAAATAAGGTAGGTAATTAGGGAAAATGGAATAAATTATAAATAAAGCAAATAGAAAAATAAACAAATGAGTATATATACTAAAAATGGTCCACTGGTCCTGGTAAAAAATAAAAGTAAAGTTTTAAAAAGCCTAGATATATAGCCCTGGGAAGTGTAGTTTAGTAGGTTGAGTATCAGACTCTGCACCTAAAGGTTGCTGGTTTGATTCCTGCCCAGATTGTGGGAACTGGTACCTGGTTGGGGTGCATTCAGGAGGTAATTGATCATGTTTCTCCCCCATCTCTCTCTCTCTCTCTCTCTCTCTCTCTCTCTCTCTCTCTCTCTCTCTCTCTCTGAAATCAATAATAAATATAGTGATCATTATTGAATTTAGTTAAAAAAACAAACAAGTTCTTACTATATGTTGCTTTCAAGAAATTAACCATACAAAACATTTATATAGAAATGCAAATAACTGGCAAAGACCAATTAGTAAAAACACAAGTAATAGTATAGGTATGAAAACACATTGTGTCTTATTAGTCCTATTCATAATGAAACCAAAGGGCTGAATTCCTGTCTAATTTCTTTATCTTTCAAAAATGAAGAATGAGTTCAGAAACAAGGAAGTAAACAAAAGAAAAGCAAAGTTTATTGTGCTATAGACAGACTCTCACTAGCAGGGAGGGAACCCAAGTGGTTTGACACTTCAACACTCTGTTTAATGATGTATATGACCTGCTGACTTCTGATTGGTTCTTCTGAGGAATCCCCTTGTTATGGGGGTAGGTATATACCCTACAAGCTCTCTATTTAGGAGTCCACGTAGCCCTACTGGCTTCTGATTGGCCCTTACACAGAAGGTCTCTGTTGAGGGATAGAGGAAACTCTCTGTCTAAGGCTAGAGTAGACTTTCTGCCTAGGATTAGAAGAAATTCTCTGTGTCGGGGTAGAGGAAGTTCTTCTGTAGTGCAACAGGAACGCACATATATAAAAGCCTAAAATGCTAAGTGTTCAACCAACTGCTCAGCCAGTGGCTATGTCATGCACTTACTACCAGGAGACAGATGCTCTGATGGGTAGGTCAGCTTGCTGCTGGGGTCCAGCCAATTGGGACTGGGTGAGATGGGCCAGACAGGCCCTGGAGCAATCCTCTTGCAGTCCATCGCAGGCCTGTAAAATATTTCTTCTAATTAATTTTCTTTCAATGTACATGAAATTCATGTACAGAAGGTATGTCCCTCTTCCCAGCCTGTACCCTCTCCAATATGGAACCTCTCAAGTGACATCCGACTGCCCATTTAGGCCCAATGTGACATTGGGCCTAAATGGGCAGTCAGACATCACTCTCACAATCCAGGACTTCTGGCTCCAAAGTGCTCGCCTGCCTGCCTGCCTAATTGCCCCTAACCAGTTTGCCTGCCACCCTGATTACCCCCTAACCACTCCCCTGCCAGCCTGATCAATGCCTAACTGCTCCGTTGCTGGCCTTATTGTCCCTAACTGCCCTCTCCTGCCAGTCTGGTCACCCCTCGCTGACCTCCCCTGCTGTCCTGGCTGACCGTAACTGCCCTCCCCTGCCATCCTAGTAACCGCAACTGCCTCCTCTGCAGGCCTGGTCCCTCCCCACTGCCCTTCCCTGCTGGCGTGATCACCCACAACTGCCTTCCCCTGCTGACCATCTTGTGGTGGCCATCATGTGTACACAGGGGAGTAGCCATCATTGACCACATGAGGGTAGCCATCTGGTGTGATGGAGTGATGGTCAATTTGCATATTATCTCTTTATTATATAGGATGAGAACCCATCTGACAAAATTCTCTGTAAAAAATAATACACAAATAGTATTTAGAATAGTTTTGGCACATGTTTAACTTTGGAAAGTTGTTGCTTTGACATACTCCTCTTCATCATCATCATCATCATCATCATCATCACCAGTAGCTCATCACATTTGGAATAAAAATGATAAATAATAGATTAAGATAAGTGGAGAACACCGGTCCCCAAGTGGATTGATCACCTGGATTCAGAGGAGCTCTGCGCCTCCTCACAGAAAAGTCAGATTTTGCCTTGTATAAGGAGAGAGAGAACTACAGAACCAGACACCCAGAGAAGATAGGTCATGGGGAGACAAAGAAAAAGCCCACATATGAGAAAGAAAAGCAGGCATCACCAGAAAAGGAAGCAAAAGAAATGGAGGCAAGCAACCTGTGAGAGAAAGAATTCAGAGAAATGGGTAAAAGATGGATGAAAAGAATAAAAGACAAATTCAACAATATGTGTAAGAACCAAGAGGAGATGAAGAAAAACCAAGAAGAAATAAAAGGTGACATCACTGCTATAAAGAAATTAATAGAAAGCATCAAAAGTAGAGTAGAGTAAGCAGAGGACCTCATCAGTGAACTAGAAGACAATGTAGGAAAAAATACTAAAGTAGAGCAGCTTCTACAAAAAAAAATTAAGAAACAGGAGAGCCTAAGGGAACTTTGGGACAAGATGAAACAAAACAACATCCATATAATAAGTATTCCAGAAGGAGAGGAAACTGAGCAAGGAATAGAAAACCTGTTTAAAGAAATAATGACAGAAACTTGCATGATATAGGGAAGAAAAACCTCACACAAATCCAAAAATCTCACAGACTCCCAAACAAAATGATCCCCAAAAGACTAATGCCAAGGCACATTATAATTAAACTGGCAAATTCCAATGACAAAGTAAGAATCTAAAAGTGGCCAGAGATAGATAGAAAGTTGCCTACAAAGGATTCCCCTATCAGACTAGCGACTGATCTCTCAACAGAAACACATCAGGCAAGAAGGGAATTGAATGAAATATACAAAGTCATGCAAAGGAAGGGTCTGAATCCAAGAATACTCTATCCAGCAAGGCTATCAATCAAAATTGAAGGTGAATCGGAAGCTTCATAGACAAAAGAGGACTAAGTGAGTTTATTAACACCAAACCAGCAATGCAAGAAATGCTAAAGGGTCTGATATAAAAACAAGAAATTGGAAGCATAGAAGGAACAAATGGTAAAGAATAAAAATGGTGACAAACAAGTACCTATCAATAATAGATTTAAATGTAAACGGATTAAATGCCCCAAGCAGAAGACATAGGGTAACTGATTGGATAAGAAAACATGACCCATATATCTGCTGTCTATGAGAAACCCACCTTAGGAAAAAAGAAACACTCACAAACTGATGGTGAAGGGATAGATAAAGGTTTTTCAGGCAAATGGAAATGAAAAAAGGCTATGGTAATAATACTTATATCTGACAAATTATATCTCAAAGTGAAGGATATAAAAGGAGATAAAGAAGACCACTTCATAATACTAAAGAGAGCAATTCAACAAGAAGAAATAACTCTGATAAACATATACACACACAATACAGGAGCACCCAAATACATAAAAAAACTTCTAGAGGACATCAAGGGAGACAATGACAGCAATACAATTATAGCAGGGAACTTTAATACCCCACTATCACCACTGGACAAATCCTCTAAACAAAAAAAAATCAGCAAAGAAACATCAATCCTAAATGACTCACTAGATCAGATGGAATTGACATCTTCAGAACATTTCACCCCAAAGCCACAGAATATATATTCTTCTCAACTGCACATGGATCATTTTCAAAGATGGACCATATAGTGGGTCACAGGCAAAGTCTCTTCAAATTCAAGAGGATAGGAATCATATCAAGGATCTTCTCAGATCAAAATGGCATAAAACTGGAAATCAGCTACAATAAAAACAATCCAAAAAAATCAAACACATGGAGACTCGACAGCATGCTATTAAACAATGACTGGGTTAGTAGAGAGATCAAAGAAGAGATAAAAATATCATGGAAACAAATGACAATGAAAACACAACAATCCCAAACCTATGGAACACAGCAAAAGCAGTCCTGAGAGGGAAGTTCAAAGCTCTACAAGTCTACTGCAAAAAACCCCCCAAGAAATAATGGTAATAAATTACCTAACACTAGAACTCAAAGCCCAGTGTAAGCAGAAGGAATGTAACAATAAAGATCAGAGCAGATATAAACGACATAGAGAACAACAACAACAACAAAAAAGACAAAAGATCAACAAAACCAAGAGCTGGTTCTTTGAATGGATAAACAAGATTGATGAACCTCTAGCCAGGCTCACCAAGAAGCAAAGAGGGAGGACTCAAATAAAATCAGAAGTGATAGGGCGAAATAGCAAGGATGCCACAGAAATATAAAGGATTGTTAAAAAATAATATGAACAACTCTATTCCAACAAGCTGGACAACCTGGAGGAAATGAACATATTCCTCGAAAAAATACAATCTTCTAAACTCAATCAGGAAGGTTCTAAAAATCTCAATAGGTCAATAACTATGGAAGAAATTGAAGCAGTCATTGAAAAGCTTCCATCAAACAAAAGCTCTGGGCCACACAATTTCACAGGGCAGTTCTACCAAACATTCAAAACATTCTGTTATCCTACTCAGACTATTTCAAAAACTTCAGGAGGAAGCAACACTTCCAAGCTCATTCTATTAAGCCAGCAGCACGCTAATAGCAAAAACAGATAAAAACAACACAATGAAAGAGAACTACAATATCCCTCATGAACATAGATGCCAAAATCCTCAACAAAATTCTAGCAAATCACATCCACCAGTACATCAGAAAAATCATACACCATGACCAAGAAGGATTTACCCCAGGAATGCATGCATTGTACAATATCTGCAAATCAATAAACAGGATACATCACATACACAAATTAAGAGATAAAAATCACATAGTCATATCAATTGATGCAAAAAAAGCATGTGACAAAATCCAACACCCTTTCTTGATAAAAACTCTCAACAGGGTTGAAACAGGAGGATCATACCTCAACATAATAAAAGCCATATATGAGAAACCCACAGCAAACATCATACTCAATGGGCAAAAACTAAAACCATTTCCGCTAAGAACAGAAACAAGACAGGGATTCCTACTCTCACCACTCCTGTTGGACATAGCACTGGAAACATTAGCCATTGCAATTAGACAAGAAGAAGAAATAAAAGGCATCCAAATTGGAAAAAAAAGAAGTAAGGCTGTCCTTATTTGTAGATGACATCATATTGTACATAAAAAACCCGAAAGACTCCATCAAAAAACTATTAGATTCAATAAATGAATTCGGCAATGTAGCAGGATACAAATTAATGCCAAGAATTCTATGGCATTTGTATACACTAATAGTAAACTTACAGAAAGAGAGACTACAATCAATCTTATTTACCATCGCACTGAAAAAATTAAGATACCTAGGAATAAATTTAACTAAGGAAGTAAAAGAGCTATATGTGGACAATTACAGGACACTGAAAAAAGAGACAGAAGAAGATATAAACAGATGGAAGAACATACCATGTTCATGGATTGATAGAATCAACATCATTAAAATGTCCATGCTACCCAAAGCAATTTGTAGATTCAATGCAGAGCCAAGTAAAACACCAATGGCATATTTCACAGACCTAGAAAGAACTCTCCAAAAATTCATCTGAAATTAATAAAGACCCCTAATACCTGTAGCAATCCTGAGAAACAAGAACAAAGTAGGTGGGATCTCAGTACCAGATTTCAAGCTGTATTACAAAGCCACTGTTCTCAACACAGCCTGGTAATCGCACAAGGACAGACATATAGACCAATGAAATAGAATAGAGAACCCAGATATCAATCCAAACCACTATGCTCAATTAATATTTGACAAAGGAGGCATGAACATAAAATGGAGTCAAGACAGTCTCTTCAATAAATGGTATTGGGAAAATTAGACATACACATGGAAAAAAAAGAAACTAGACCACCAACTTACACCATACACAAAAATAAACTCAAAATGAATAAAGGACTTAAACATAAGACCGGAAACCATAAAAACACTAGATAAATCCACAGGCAAAGAACTCTCAGACATATGCCAAAGTAATTTCTTCACCCATACCACCTCTAGGGGAATGGAAACTAAAGAGAAAATAAAAAAATGGGACTACATCAAAATAAAAAGCTTTTGCACAGCAAAAGAAACCATCAATGAGACAACAAGAAAACCCAATGTATGGGAGAACATATTAGCCAATGTTATCACTGATAAATTTTAATCTCCAACATTTATAGGGAACTCATACAATATAATAAAAGGAAGATAAATGATCCAATAAAAAATGGGCAACAGACCTAAATAGAAACTTTTGGAAAGAAGACAAAAGGAAGGCCAAGAGACATATGAAAACCTGCTCAAAGTCACTAATTATCGAAGAGATGCAAATCAAAACAACAATGTGGTACAATCTCACACCTGTCAGAATGGCTTTCGTCAACAAATCACCAAATGACAAGTGCTGGTGAGGATGCACAGATAAAATAACCCTCATGCACTGCTGGTGGGAATGCAGACTGGTGTAGCCACTGTGGAGAACAGTATGGAGTTTCCTCAAAAAAGCTAAAAATGGAACTCCCATTTGACCCTGTGATCCCACTTCTAGGAATATATCCCAAAAAAGTAGAAACATGAATCAGAAAGTATATATGCACCCTTATGTTCATAGCAGCACAATTCACCATAGCTAAGATTTGGAAACAGCCTAAGCGCCCATCAGCAGACAAGTGGATTAAAAAACTGTGGTACATGTACACAATGGAATACTATGCTGTGGTAAAAAAGACGGAGCTTCTACCATTTGCAACAACATGGATGGAGCTGGAGAGCCTTATGTAAGTGAAATTAGCCAAGCAGAGAAAGATAAATATCACATGATCTCATTCATTTGTGGAATATAATGAACAGCATAGACTGATGAAAAAGAACTGATTCAGAGACTGGGAAACATCCATCAGAGTGTCAAATCTCAGGGTAAGTGGAGGTCAGTGAGAGTAAGGGGGAGAGATCCACAGGAGGGACTTGTGTGCAAGCACATGAGCCTAATCTATGGACACAGACAAGAGGAGGGTGGGGCATGAGTGGGGGGTAGAGGGTAATGGGGGATTAAGGACACATATGTAAAAAATAAAAATTTAAAAATAATAATAAATATTATAAGAAAAAATTATATAAAAGAAAATATTAAATCTAAACCATACTAGTGGTCACCATAACTTTAAGAAAAAGGATTGTAACTGAAAGTCAATATATTTGACTTCTTGAAATAAAGTAAGTAATTTATGTTTTTACCTCCCTGGCATACTATCTAATAAAAGAGTAACATGCAAATGTGACCGTACCTTGGCTCCTGATTGGCTATGCTACCAGCCAATCAGGAGGGGGGGGCGTTACTGGGGGGTGTGGCCACGGCTTACCTGGATGCCAGTGAACACTTCCCTTCAGGAACACTTCATTTCATGCCTATGGGGAACACTTCACTTCATGCTTGCGGGGGCGGGGAAGGAAGCAGGGACCACGCCTCTGCACAGGCTGTTTTCCAAGGCCTAGTGAGCCAGCGGGAGAAGCTTGGTCCTTGAGGCGTCCGGGGTGTGGGGAGGGCTGAGCCAGAACACCACCATACTTTCAAAGAAAGCTGTTTCCCACTTAAATATCCTCTGATGAGTATCTTTAAAAAAGAAGTAAATATTCAGCCATTGTCACACCTTGAAAGGTTAAGGTAATTGCTTAATATCACTTAATATCCACTGTACGTTCAAATGTCTTTGTTTCAAAGATGCCTTTTACTGTTGTTTGCCCCCTCCGGAGGCTACCCAAGGTCTGATTTCAGCCCTGATGTTGGGCTGCTTCCCCCGACCATAAGTTCCCAAAGCACTTCCAGCCAGAGTTAAAGGGGCTTCTTCTGTTTTTAAGGCATCGCCAGATCCAGTGCCTGCCAGGCCCCTGTGAAAGCACTACTCCTAAGGTCTGTGGTGCTGGGAGCTGAAGCAGAGAGACTGAGGCCCAGCTCACCCAGGATGCTGGCTCCCATCACCCCCTCCCAATTATCCTGGCCCAGCCTTCACTGTGCATACCTGCTCAGAGAGCGTGAGGTGGTCGTGGCAGCTGGATGGGAGGCCAGCAGGGGGTGTGGCTGCAGCACGAGGGAAGGGAGGCCTACACCCTCCCCCAATCCAGAGGGGCTTGACAGGGGAACACAGGCCACACACCCCACCAGAAGGGCTTGACAGGGAACCTCAAGGTGTGCTTCCCGCCCTGGTGCTGGGCTAGGGTACCTCAGGCTGCTCCCCCCACGCCAGCTCCAGGCAGCTGGGGGACCTCAACCTGTGCCTCCCACCTGGTGCAGCTTGACGGGGGACTGCAGACTACACTTCCAACTCGGCAGGACTTGACAGGGGACCTCAAGGTGCGCTTCCCATCCTGTTGCTGGGTTAGGGGACCTCAGACTCTTCTCTCCACCCGCCAGGGCTTGACACAGACCTCAGGCCACACCCCCACCCCGGCACCAGGCTGGGGGACCTCAGACCATACCCTCTGCCCCAGCACCAGGCCAAGGGTCCTGAGGCTGTGCCCCTCCTGCCTGGCTGGGCTTGACAGGGGACCTGAGCCTGTGCCCCTGTGCCAGTGAGAATTGACAGGAGACCTGAGGCTGCACCCCCCTCCCAGTGCTGGGCTGGGGTACTTGAGGCTGTGCTCTTCTGCCTGGTGGGGCTTGACGGGGGACCTCAGGCCATACCCCCTACCCAGCGGGGCTTGAGAAGGGATCTCAGGTCATGTCTCCCACCTGGTGGGGCTTGATGGGGGACCTCAGGCCATTCCCTCCATCCTGATGCTGGGCCAGGGGACCTGAGGACACACCCTGCCCTGGGTGGCTTGACAAGAGTGGGACTGGTGGGTCTGGATCTACCCCAATGAGGGGGGGGAGGCATGCAGCAGGGTCTGGGTCTCACGTGATTTTGAGGCACATGTGAGTGGGTGGGGACTTGACTCTGGGCCCTGTGGTGTGCCCCAGACTCTGACAGGAGGAAGGGTTTCATATACATTTTACTAATTTTCTTTAGACTCTAATACTTCTATTATAGAGAAAGGGCAAATAGCATTATTAAATTATTTCCTCTAATTAATACCCTTTTAATGTGCACGAATTTCATGCACCGGGCCACTAGTTTATATAAAGTTACAAAAAAATTTGACAGCCAGTTTGAAATTGAATTGACATGGCCTAGAGCAAAGAATATCCTTACATGATATTACTGTACAATATCATATTTTTTGATATTTTACAACAGCATATTTTACAATTATCCCAAATAACTGTACAAACTAATTCTTTGAATGTATGGCAGCAATTTAAAAAAGTACATGAAAGGATTCAATCCCTTTCAGAAGGAATTAAGGCACTGGGCAGGCACTTGAGCATTCTATATTGGTCCTTCTTGCCCTTTTTGCCAGTAAAACATCAGATAAACAGAATAAACTGGTGAATAGAATAGAATCAGGGGCAGGGGCAGAGAGAGTAAAGAGACAATTCTCAGGGGGATAGGGGTGTGGGGGTGCGGGAAGAGCCTGGACAAAAAATCGTACATTTATGAATGAGGACATTGGGGGAGCTAAGGGCTCGGGGTGGGGTGGGAACTGAGTGGAGGAGAGCTATGGGGGTGGGGGTGGGAACATCTGTAATAATCTTAATATTTATTTTAAAAATTAAAAAAATAAAAACACATCAATGTGGGTGGGAAAATAAAAAATAATAAAATAAATGGTTTACAAAAAAGAAACAAACAAACAAACAACAACAACAAAAAAAAACACCCACAAGTAGAAACTAAATGTGTATCAAAGCACAGTACTCTATCCAGGCTTGCCAACTAGTTCTTTGAAACCACCTGTCTAGTGTCTGAGCTGCAGTTGTTCCAAAGCTGGTGTGGTTGTGGGTGTGTGTTGGTGAATGGGGAAGAAACACAATAATTCTGTGCAGTGAAAAGATTTATGAAAATAGTACGTATTGTGAAAAAGTACAAAAATTGAAACTCTTGAGGTAATATGGTCATTTAGTTTTCAATCATTTGAGATTAAGTGTGAGAAAGTACATGGGAATGATGGCATTCTATAGAAATGCCACATAGCAGTGGTAGTACCACCTTTTTGTACACTGAGCATGTTACCTTAGCCTGGATCCTTTCTGAAACTTTTACATTGGGATTAATTTCAACATAAAGGAATTATATAAAATGATGGAAAAATCACTTCTCTATGCTTTTAAAACTAATCTAGATCTCAAAAAAAAGTTTATGTCACTTGGGGTTTACATAAATAGCATTCATTTTTTAAAGGACTTTAGAATTGATATTTTGTAATAAAAGATAATTATACACTTATCAGCATAACAAGCATGTATTTATTGTCTTTGGAATCTATTCCTGCACACAAAAAAATTATGTTCTGAAGAAAATTCAAATTAATCATTCACTTATATCTTTAATTAAAGATTAAAATATTTCACACTAAAAAAAAAGAAAAGAAAGCAGATGTTGTATGCTTTATTTTTATTTTTGCTTAAGTAAGAACAATGAAACATTTCATACTCCCTCTTTCTATCTCTGGGGATTGATACAGATTTTCAGAGGCCAAAACCTACCATTATTTCGATTTATTGCTGAAGGTTAATTGACAGTGTTAGGAACAAAAAACCTCCATTACTACAAAGAGTTGAACACTTCATACATATAACTACGAAACTTCTGCTACCCACATAACTGTTTAAGATTCATCTGGTGCTTAGCAGACAAGGATTATTGCACTTAACAAACTGATGGCAAACAACATGTAGTGATTTGAACTGGAAAAATTTGAAACCACTGTAACATAGCTAATGGTATTGTCTATCATGTAACTTAAGTTGAAGATTTTTCTTCAGAGTCCTCAACTTGCAGGACATTTTCCAACTGCTCAGGATTTTTTTCAGTATTGTCCAGATCTTGAGTTTGCTATTTCAGGAAAGGAAATATTATTTAGGCGATTGTTATGTACATTTTACAAGCAAAATACCCCAATGCTGACTTCCTTCTTAATTCTTAATATTAAATGTACACTACTTACAGTATCATTCATGAACAATTTTGTCATTTCAGCTATAAATTCCTTTGTTTCTTTGTCAATAAACTCTTGTTCATCCTTCTGTATCCATGCCATATTCTAAAACAAAGAGCATAGCTGAATTATAAACCACTAATTTTCATATTGCACGTTCTGAACATGTGCAATTAAATTTCAAAAGTAACAACTGTTAATATTCACAGGTTGCTCATTATTTATTCCAAACAAAAATATGATAATGAATGCATGAAAGTCAAAATATTCACTTAAGAATTTTTTTAATGTTAGTTGAGACAAATATTATTGTTGTAGAAGTGCAAGAGTAAAACGTTTTATTGAAAACAACGGGTTAAGGAACAGTTAAAGTCAGGCTGGAGCAGAAAAAGGAAAGGAAAGAAACAAGAAAAAGCATGGCAAGTCCCATATAATGAAATACCGTAATTTAAAAACTCGATAATAAGCTTTCTAGACACCAGGTAACAATGTTCTAACAGGACTGAAAACCAATGCAACACGATTCCATTGGAGGGAATGGAATGTTCTGTAATAGGATGTCCGAAAGTTATGAAAAACAAACATATGCTCTAAATCTTCCCGCTTCGTTCAACAGTCACCCAGTGCACGCTATCAGGAGGACTCTGCTCAGTGCTGGGGGAGGAACCCAGGAATGAATACACTCTCTGCCCATATTTGTGATCAAGAGAAACATGTCAATTAAAATAACAGCACAACTTACAATTGTCTTATACAACAATTCAGGAAACACACTTTGCCCTGACTGTGTAGTGATGAATAAAATTATTATTTAGTTGAGAAAGGGAATAAGATTTCACCAGGTAAAGAAGAGAAGGAATGGCAAGTATTCCAGAGGAGGAATATGAGCACAGGAAGTAACGGTGAATTCCTTCCTAGAAAGTGACTCATCTGGAGGGCGGGAGGGGAGAAAGAAGGGAAGTGTGAGACACAAAGGGAGGCTAGTGATGATGGGGCAGACGCTGAATCCCCGAGAATGTAAAATGGGAGCTAATAGCGGGCTCTCAGGAGGAAGGGATAGGTTTGGACCGGGACACTGCAGAGCAGCCGAGGATGGACTGGAGAAGAGAGAAATCAGGGAAGCAGTCGCTAGGACAACTAGGAGTGATGGGTCCTGCACCAGGGCAGCAGCAGTGGGAATTCAAAGATAGAAATTTAAGTCCAAGCACAGAGGTAACAATGGCAGGGCCCAGTAATGACTGGATGGGAAGGATGAGGGACCCTGCAGGAGTCACAGACAATACTCCAGTTCCTGCCGCAGTGCTGACAGCTAGTAATAAACTTCAGAAGAAATCTTCCTTAGCACTTTATCAGATCTTCACAACAATCAGTAACTGGTTCCCAGAGAGCAATAGGTTAAACATGTTGCCTCCTGGAAACAACTGTAAAATAGCTATTGGATAGGTATGATTCTCAAGTTTTAAAAAGAATGTTTATTTTTAAAACTCGTTTACTACTCAACCCATTTATTTCTATTAGTTTTGAAGAGTGGCATAGTGACATGTATTTGAACAAGATGAACAAGAAGAACATCCCATCCACAGAAGAAGAGGTTTTTCCAGGATTCTATCACCTCCTACATATCTGTGTGGAGCAGAGGCCAATGTCGCGAGGACCATCTGCTAGGGTGAGAGTGGGAGAGTACACGATTCTGAATTCATAAGCTTTTTGCTCTCCTGTGGCTTTTCCAAACTGATATGCATCCGAGGCCATTTTTAGTTGCTGTAATAATTCTAACAGCAGATGGGCCATAAGACACTCATAGAATGTATTTGAAAATAACAGAGATATTCAATAACTACAATTGCTACTTCCTAGTTTGCATAAACTGGTGAAACAACAGAAGTCAAAGACATTGGAAGCTCATCATAGGCTTTTTATGATCCATAATATAGTCATTGCTCATCTGAAAACCCAACACTCTTAAGAAAGCCTAAAATTAAAAATAAATTTAGCGTTTATGATACACCAAGGTCTGTAAGTCCAAATAGAAAATAGCTAAGAACTTTTGTGGAACCCAAATATTGTCCCCATATATTATGAAACAATTTAATTCTTATTTCAAAACAGACATGATATTTTATAAGAATATACTGTGTTACCAAATACAACAGACCTTTAGGAACTCCTGATGAGCAGCTTTAATATTTTGATAAATCTCTTCTTGCTTGAGCAACCATGCCTGCAAATATCAAAGAAAAAATCTGAGGTAAAACATGGTTAACTTAATATTTAGCAAAACATAATTCTGCATTAAGTTAAAAGGATTCTTTTAAGTCAGTATTTTTAACAGTTTCTGTCTTCCCTTGTATAACACATTGCAAAGATTTGTACTTACCAGTCAAATACAATAACGATAGTGGTATACAGCAGCCCATGAGAAAAATATTTCCTTTCTTACCCATATTCAAAACATAGGTGATGGAGGAGGAAAAACCCTTTCCCAATAATATTCAAAACATGTCATAATTATTAGTCACTCGGCTTCCACACAGATGCACTTCCCAATAATGTAGGCCTTTGTATTCTGTGGTCTAATCTCCAAAATCAATTTTGTCTTCTCCCCTAGTTTAGCCATTTACTGACAGGTTTGTGCCCTGCACTCTCACCCCAACAATTGTAACATCTGTACAATGTGAAGGAGGGCAGCCGTATACAGGAACTATATGCCAGGTTTTGTCCAGAAAAGTTTTAAGTGAACTTATTTTACAAAGGATGTCATTAATCCTCAAAAAAATACCTATGATAAAGGTGCTCTTCTTATGTTCCCTTCGTAGGTGAGGACCCTGGGACAGAGTGATACACAATCTGCCCATGGCCCCGTGGGTACTAATTAGTCCATCAGAACTGGATCCCAAACATGATGGTTCCAGAGCCCAGAGTGGGGATCACTCTGTACTACAGGCTGTTTCTCCGTGTTCCCCAACAGTCCACCTCTACCTCTGTGTGTAGGTCACTCCTTTCATATGACGGCTAAGGATTCTGTCAAAACTTAACACCCATTGCATCAAACACATCCCATAGTCGCATATCTTCACTTTCCTCCTTCCCAATTGAATTCCACGGTCCATCATAATTCCCACAACCTTGTATATATTACCTGTACGCACTCTGTCCATGTGCATGCGTAACGTCCACCTTGAAAAATCAAGCCCTCCAGGCACTCTGCCTTAGCACTGCGTACTAGTCTCCAGATGGATTCATACTCACTAAGAAACAACCTAAGCCCCATCACTAACCCATAATGAGGGATGGCAACGATCCTTCCCAAGTCCGTTCACTCAGGAAACATTTCCACTCACTGCCCTCTGCCTATAGAAAGCAACACCGCCTCCACTATCCTCCCTCCTCAATGAGATCAGGTCAGTCCATCAAGAGTGGACCATGCCTGACCACAGTGACCGGCTCAGCCATGGAAAAGGCATCCAGGCTGGACGAGTCCTCCTTCTTCAGAGGGTGTTTCTGCTTAAGGTGCCGACAAAGATAATCTATGGGGAAGGTTTGTCTCAGGCCACTGGGGTCCCAACCGGGGGGTTGGAGGATCTAGGATTGGAAGCCTGGATTCTGACCCCAGGGAGAGAGCCTGAAAGGAGAGGGAGGCAGAGCCCAGAAGACACCAATTGAGCAACCGGAGCCCAGGCACATGCAGCTGTACCTGGAGCTCACCGCCCGCCCCTCTGGTTTTCCTTAGATAAACCAAGACATCCCTCTCTTTTACAAGTTGGCCGATTTCGGTTCCTTGAAATTGGGAGAATCACAAGCACGAGAGGAAATAGAAGCTAAGGACGATTCTGGGTGTGGTGGATGCCTGTGGTTCTCTGCTGTTCTGTGATCAGGGCCCAACCAACCACATAGACAGCAATGGGAACGGGACCCTGGCTCTGCTCTATGGGGTTGAGACGGTAACAGGCTCTCTATCCTGCTGCAGACTTGCTTACAACAAACTAATCATGAAACTACGCCCAATACCAACATGCAGTTCTGGCTGTTCTACCTCGTTTCTCTCCAGAGTTCGATCCCACTCCTTAAACATATTTTGAACGTTCTCATCATATATGCTATCAAGCTTCTCCCTGCAAAACACAGTAAGGAACAGGTCACACTTCATGTAGCTAAGATGAAAGTCAGCACATTCAAGACAAACTTCATGGGACACAATCACACCACAGAGGGAAGAACAGAAGGGAATAACAGAAACTGGATTCTTTGATGGGAAACAGGAAAATGAAATGTGTTACTCTCATTCAAGATTGTTTCTCCGTAACTGGCTAAGAGGGAGGCTGAATCACATGCCTCAGCTCTTCAAAACTAAAGAAGGTATATTTGTAATATGAAGTTTTCTGAAAACTGCATTGTATCTACAAAAGGTTTTGATGATTTTTACTTACAAAATAACCTATAGTTTGCTCTATAGACAAATGGACTCATTGGATATAGCATACCCATTTATCATATAACATTTCTAAAAGGGAAAAGTTTACTTTTTACTGGCTTTTGGCACAACAGATATCTTACACACACGGAGAATAAAACCAGTTCAGGAAATTTAAAAGTTACTTGCAATCTAAGATTAACTTTCTCTACATAAGTGAATATAGCTAAATAGTATGCTACATTTATTTTTTGTTCAGTTAGCACATTATCCTATCTAATAAAACAGTAATATGCAAATTGACCACACCTCTGCTACACCCACAAGCCATGCCCACCATCCGCACGCACCAGCCAATTAGGAGTGATATGCGAATTAACCCCAACCAGGATGGCTGCTGCCCAAGGCAGGAAAGTCTTGGCCAGAGGCTTTCTGGCCTTGGGTAGGCCGGGACTGGGGTGTAGCCAGGCATCGGCCCCATCTCAGGGTGATCGCTGCGTGCCCAAGGCATAAAGCCTCAGCCAAAGGCTTTTGATCTTGGGTAGGCTGGGGGTGAGCTGAAATCGCCTGAGGGCTCCCAGTATGTGATAGGGTGGCAGGTTGAGCTGAGGGCCCACCCACCCCCAGTGCACAAACTTCGTGCACTGGGTCCCTAGTATATCTATAATAATAAAAGTGTAATATGGTAATTAGACCATACGTCCTTCCAGACGAAACTGGGGCGACAAGGGACGCCCAGATCCCAGGTGCCAGAGGAAAAATATGTGTGTGTGTGTTTCTTTAATAGTAAAAAATCACAATTTTCATTTAAAAGGCAGAAAGGGTCATCTTTATTGACCTCTAGATAATGCTTCTCCATTCAATTAAGGTGTGTGATTTTACAGAAATAATGGAGATTTTTGCTTTGAAAAAAAATCGAGCCAAATGCACTTTTCAATAGAGACTTCACCAAACAGAGAATGATAGTGACGCTCTGAAGTGACGTGCCCCCAGGAACGGTAAGAAATGACGCACAGGTCCTGCCCTGAAGACCAGCAGCCTACTACCTTTCCTCTTGCCGCTTCCGCGTGCCTTCTTCAAGCTTCTCATGAATGGATTGCATCGGAGAACAGACTTCCCTGAGAAGTTTTCTTCTCTTTGTAAGAAGAGACCTTTCAACTGCATGAAACGTACATATTAACATGTAATGGTGAAGTTAGTTTTTCCTGTTTGTTGAAAGCAGTATGAGCAATGTTCATTCAGCATTTCTAGAAAGAAAGTCCCTTTTTAAAATAGGTATCAGTTGAACAACTAAACTTAGGGGTTCTTTTCTGTGCTGTGGAAACTTCTAGTTACGCACACCACCATTAACTGTGTAACTGGGCAACTTTTCTAGGTGCAAAAGAGCCGAGGGGAAAACGCTTCTATTTTCCAAAATATATAGGAAGGGTCTCAAAGACAGTCTACTCTGTCCTCAGGAGGAAAATTCATACAGGCTAATTTCTGATAAATTTATAATGTATCCCCCAACTCCAGGGACTCAGAGGAACATTGTTAGATCTTGTTATATAAAACTCACAAAGTACTGCATTTTGGAAAAGTCTTCAAAAGTAATCAAAATAATTTTGAAAATGAGAAAATTATGTTTAATAATTAGTCGGAGAAGCTTTTAAATGTATTTGACTTAAAGGGAAAGACCATGCACGGTTTGAGGAAATCAGAACGTTATTCAAGAACACTTTCTAAACACCTTCATGGAGATTTTATGTAATTTTCAAGAAAAAGTGTTCCACTGTGTAACAATCTTTTAAACCTTGAAATCATGCTTTCATAAGCACATGATTGTGTGCTGTGGACCCACCAATGATTGTGTTCAGTAATCTGAACAGGGCTGCACAATTACACAGATATTTATCCACTCAGTTGACCGCGCGTGATAACCAACTGACCAGACAGCACCTTGTCGCCACCACATAGAACAAAGGTTTCAGAAAACCCCAACTTGCATGCATGATCAACATAGCGGGCTCACACGTGGACTCGGACCCTGAAACAACACTGTCCTATTACCCAGGTGACGTAACTGATGTCTGACAGAACAACTAACATACTTTCAGGCTTACAGTTCTGACCCTACACCCCCAGCAGCCAGCACACGGGGCTCTAGTTCTGCCCTGCACAGCGGATTCATGTAAAGATGACAATGAAGGCTTGTTCTGCAGGCTTCATTGTAAGCTTCTGGCACCAAAGAAAAGAAGCGGGAAAGTCACAGACAATAGCTGCAACGGGAAAACCTAAAACTGAGGTAAAAACCGGGTATGTCATTCACTCTGCCACACCAAGTGGAACAGAGATCGCTTCATGCAAAGTCTTCTAGGGCCGCACAGCCATCCAGTGTACCCGCGTATAAGGTAGGAGCATCACTGTCACATCAGCATTGGTAGCACCGTTCTCTCCACACACTGGAGAAAGAGAAACTAAGGAAATCTATGAAACCAAATCACACAGATACTTACCGTATCTGAGAACAAGGCATTTTTTAAATTACCTGCATATGCAGCGTTTGCATGTAGTAAAGAACAAGTACCATTTTACAAAGATTTTATTTCTGTTCTGTCCGTGGTGTGTGCGTGTGTGTGTGTGTGTGTGTGTGTGTCTGTTCTTGTGTAAAATGTATTCCTTACCGTCCTTTGCTTCTAAAACATGGGAACCACTGAATTAACACAAATAAACTTCAAACAGTGCCTGGCACATAGTTGGCACTGGGTGCAGTGACGGTCCCTGTCGCGGTCATGCCCTGCCTATGGAAAGGCGTCTGTAGGTTATGTAAGGGGTCGTGTGACAGCACTGTGGGAAGTCGGATGCTCTGATGTGACTGTGAGTTAGAGGACGCAAAGGCCCTACTCTCCCCGTCTGACACCCACACAAGAAGAAGCCTGCTTTGGCACGGATTGGTGCTTGGCCCACAAGTTATCTGTGACACAGAACTGAGGAGCCACAGACTGTCATGTATGTAGCATCCTGTCATGCTGTGCCCACGTGTGGAGAGAAACGGAGGCTGGGCGCCGGGGCACAATGACCCCATCGCCCCATTTCTCTGTCGAGTAGGTCTGAAGGAGGACGGTCTCCACCACTGTGATCGATTGCTGGACTGTGGCCTGCATCGGAACCAACCAGGGAAAGTTACTAAAGGAGTTTGATCATTTATTTGGGGAGCTGTGCAGGGAGAAAGGTCCTCCCTGGGGAGTGTTAAGCTTCCTGCCGGCACACGGGTAGCAGGCAAACCCAGGGGAGGAGCCGCGGAGGTGCAGGCAGATGGGGAGAGGCCAGGGGCCAGGGCCGCGCCCTGAAGACACTGCTGCAGGCCTTCCAGGGGGAAGGTGACAGCCCCCCTGGGACACTCATCAGAGGTGTGGCCGAGCTGCCCACTTCCAGAGCTGCTGAGCCAGCTCCGGTCATCCTCCGGGGTCTGAGGATGCAGGGACCCCTTCCAGGGCGCACACCTGGAGTTACTGCGGGCAACAAGGACACAGCCCAGCCCACGCTCTGCACCTGCAAAGGGGTCACAGAGGACACCCGGGGGGAGTTCTTCGGCCTCACCCTCGCGCCTTTCTTTACCTCTGGAGCCATCTTCTTGCTTGGCCTGATCTTCCACCTGGGCCTTCAGCTCTTCTTTCCCGGCGTCCTCCTGAGGCTGAGCCATGGCGGTGTGTCTCGGGTGGTCACGATCTCCTGTGCCTGTGAGCGCGATGCAGGTGAGAGGGCGGGGACGAGGCCAGGGCCCTCTGCGCTGACCACAGAGTGTGCCTGTGCCCGGCGTCCCGCCCCCCAGCAGGGGACCGAGCAGTTCGGGACAGCGGAGCCTCCCGCCCAGGGCGGCCATGGAGGGCGGCCCTCGCGCAGGGACATCTGGGTGTCAGCCCCTCTGCTGGCGGGAGGCCGGGCCTGCCCCTCGGTCCCAGGGGCCTCCACGAGGGCGGCCATGGAGGGCGGCCCCTCCTGGTCCCGACTCAGGTCAGGGCCGACCCCCTGGACTGGGAGTGGGGCCTTCAGAGGTCCCGGCAGTCAGGTCTCCTGGAGCCCCAGGCCCTGCCCGACCGCCCGCCCCTCATAGGGCAGAGCCGCCCGCCCCGACCCCCCGCCCCTCAGAGGGCAGAGCCGCGCGCCCGACCCCCCGCCCCTCAGAGGGCAGAGCCGCCCGCCCGACCCCCCGACCCTCAGAGGGCAGAGCCGCCAGGCCACAGGGACATATGTCACCCCTGCCCGCCTGGCCTCTTCGCCCCCGTCCCACCACTCTGGGCTCCCCGGACTTGCCGGACTGTCCCCTCCCTCTCCACTCGGCCCCGCGCTGTGGGCCGTGCCCTGAGGGCCGCTTCTGTGCCGGGGGCCTCCCTCCGGGCGCCTCACCAGCATCACCTCTCACCAGGCCTTGGCCACCCGCCCGCCCCGCAGCCCTGCACGCGGCTTCCCGTCCTGTCTGAGGAGAATCTGCGGGCCTCGACGCCCCGCCTCGCCCAGAGCCCGTCCGAGGTGCCCCCGCCCCCCAGCCAACCCGTTCCCGGGGTCCCCGGCGCCCGGCGCACGTTTGAGCCCCTCACACTGGACCCCGACCTCTGACTTCACCCTGCACCTCAGCCGGGTCCTCTGAGTGCTTCTCACCGAATGCCTCTCACCGAGAGCTTCTCACCGAGAGCCTCTCACCGAGAGCTTCTCACCGAGAGCCTCTCACCGAGGGCCTCTCACCGAGAGCCTCTCACCGAGAGCTTCTCACCCAGAGCCTCTCACCGAGAGCCTCTCACCGAGAGCTTCTCACCGAGAGCCTCTCACCGAGAGCTTCTCACCCAGAGCCTCTCACCGAGAGCCTCTCACCGAGAGCTTCTCACCGAGGGCCTCTCACCGAGAGCCTCTCACCGAGAGCTTCTCACCCAGAGCCTCTCACCGAGAGCCTCTCACCGAGAGCTTCTCACCGAGAGCCTCTCACCGAGAGCCTCTCACCGAGAGCCTCTCACCGAGAGCCTCTCACCGAGAGCTTCTCACCGAGAGCCTCTCACCGAGAGCCTCTCACCGAGAGCCTCTCACCCAGAGCCTCTCACCGAGAGCCTCTCACCGAGAGCTTCTCACCGAGAGCCTCTCACCGAGAGCTGCCGGAGCCTCTAACCGAGAGCCTCTAACCGAGAGCCTCTCACCGAGAGCTTCTCACCGAGAGCTTCTCACCGAGAGCCTCTCACCGAGAGCTTCCCACCGAGAGCTGCCGGAGCCTCTAACCGAGAGCCTCTCACCGAGAGCTTCTCACCGAGAGCTGCCGGAGCCTCTAACCGAGAGCCTCTCACCGAGAGCTTCTCACCGAGACCTGCCGGAGCGGGAGCGACACTCATTGGCTGGCACAGTGCGCATGCGGGAGGCGGGACCTCTGCCTGGCCACGCCCACAACATGCTGAGGTGGGGCCTCTGCCTGGCCACGCCCACAGAATGCTGAGGCCAGGCCTCTCCATGGCCACACCCAAAACGTGGGGGCCGGAGCCAGCCCGCCCCTGGAGCCCAGGCAGGCAGGGGCATTGGCTGGCCACTGTCGCCTGCGAACACAAGCACAGGTCATGGGCAGGCAGCTGCTAGCCAACGCCTTTCCAATCATGTCGGAGTGCCCAGGAGAACCCCCTTTGGCCCCAGAACCCAGCCACCATCGCCTCCTCTCCAGACCCCCCCACCCGGGGTACTTTGGGCCGTGTCTGAGACAGGGAAATGGGGGTGGGTGGCAGAGGATGACGCCCCTCTCCCAGAGGGGCCAAGGGCCGGCTTGCTCCTCCCCATTTAAAAAATATGGTAGGAGAGGCAGGGTGGGGCAACGGGAGAAAAAGGAGACATATGTAATACCTTCAACAATATTCAGTGATTTAAGAAATACCTGTATGTGTCCTTAGATATTGTTGCTGACTGTTGTATGCGTCCATTACAATAAATATATCACAGTATATATGATACTAGGGGCCCAGTGCACATACTGGGAGCCCTCGGGGCATGTTCTACTGATGGCTTAGGCCCCTTCCCCATTGGGAGCGGACCTAAGCTGCAGTCTGGCCTCCCTTTGTGGGAGACGACCAGCTAGATCAGGGGAAGGCCCCAGCCCCATCACCCCACTGCTGTAGCCACTGGCAGTCACCAAAGCCCCCCAGGTGTTTTCATCAACATGGACTCGGGTCCCTTCACCATGAAAAAATGACAACTTTCTTTAGGCATTTTCAACACGTGTCTTTCATGGGATATGACGTTTATTTTTCTTTTTATCCTCACCTGACGATATGTTTCCAGTGGAGCTACGGTCAATTTACATGTTTCTATATTATTAGGTAAGAAAATTAGGACACCTCCTTCCTCACTCAACAGTTGTGTCACCAGAGGTGTCTACATTGTTCCATATAGCTGCTCTGCTGTCGTTCTCTCTGGGTGTCCTCTACCTTTGTGGACCTGATCCTCCATGCAATTACCCATTTTCTTGTCCATGAACATCATGATCCATACTTCACACCTTACAGCCCTTACAAGTAGGGATATTAGGAATATCCTAATGCCTGTGATTATGCCATAGGTTTTGCAAAATTTCTAGGAGTGAGATGACTGGCTTATAGGTTAGAAGTACAGCCAAATTGTCGCCAGCTGATGACCACACCCGCAAATTTTTGTTACTTCTGCCTGGGCCATATACCCACGAATACATGGGCTAATCAGATTTAGATTTGGTCTGGGGTCTCCTTTTGCACTCTTGCAATCACGAATATGATGGGGCCTTTGAAAAATACTAATTGACCATTTTAGTCTCCTTTTTCAGTACGTCTCTATCAGGATGTCCTGACATTTTTCCATTGGGTAGGGATGACATCCTGGCAATCTGGTGGAAGCACTTCATATATCCCAGATATCAATCCTTATAACAGTGTCTGTGTTTAATAAATACGGGAAATCTAACCATTTTTAGGTATACAATTCAGTGGCACTGAGTACCTTCCCATTGTTGTACAACCATCACTGCCATCCACCTTTGGTCACTTTTCAGCTTTCCAAACTAAAACTCAATACCCATTTAACACTTTTCGCCCATTCCCTCCTCCTACAAAACCCCAGTACCCACCATTTTACTCTCAGTTTCTATGGACTGGACATCTCTGGGTACGTCCTTTATACATCATGGCTCCTTTATGGCTAGCATATTTCACTGAGCATGATGTCCTTAGGATTCATCGATCTGGAAGCAAGTGTCAGGATTTTGTTCCATATTAAGGGCAAAAAATAATCTTTTTGGACGACGTATCATTTGTGACTACATCGATGGATCATATGGGCATTATGCTAAGTGACAAATGTCAGACAGGGAAAGGCAAGTACCGTAAGATTTCACTTCTATGTGGAATCTACAGCACAAAGAAAATGAACAAAACAGAAACAGACTCATAGACAACAGAGAACAAACTGATGGTTTCCAGACAGGAGGGTGTTGGTAGCTGAGTGAAAAGGATGAAGGGATCAACAAGTACAGATTGGTGATTGCAATATGGTCAGGGGGATGTAAACCACAGCCTAGGGAATATAGTCCATAACTATAGCTATGTAATAGCTATGTGTGATGCCAGAGGAACAAAGGTAGACAGAACAGCGACAGGGGAATGATGGGGAGGAGGGTCACCTGGTATGTCACCTAAATGTCTAATCACTATGCTATACACCTGAAACTAATATAAAATAAGGTTGCATTTTAACTGTAATGGAAAAAAAATTCATTGTAAGCTGCCAGCCCTGCCCGGCAGGACTTGACAGGGGACCTGAGGCCATGCCCCCTACCCCAGCACTGGGCCTGGGTACCTGAGGCTGTGCCCCCAACCCAGCTCCGGGCTGGGGAACCTGAGGCTGCACCCCCTACACAGAGGTGCTTGATGGGAAACCTGACATTCAACACCCCCAACGGGGCTTGAAGGGAAACCAGAGGTAGTGCCCCCTGTCCTGTGGTGCATGACAGGGGATCTCAGACCACATCCCATCCTTGCTTGACAGGGTACATCAGGCTATACTCCCCACCCTGGCACCTGGGCAAGGGACCTCAGGTTGCACCCCCTACCCCAGTGCCAAGCTGGGGGACTTCAGGTCTCGCCCTCCACCCCAAGTGGCTTGATGGGGGACCTCAAGGTGCGCCCGCAACCCTGGTACTGGGCCGGGGGACCTCAGGCTGCTCCCCATTCTCTGGGCCAGGTATCTCAGGCAATGTCCACCACCTAGGTGCCAGGAGACCTGAGGCTGGGTACCCCATCTGGTAGTAGGCCAGGAAACCTGACACTGTGCCCCCTGCTTGTAGGGGCTTGATGGGGGAATCTCAGGCTGTGCCCCCTGCCTGACAGGGCTTCACAGGGGACCTCAGGCCACCCTCCTGACCCCTGAACCAGGGGACCTGAAGGTGGGTACTCCACCTAGCTCCGGGCTGGGGGACTGAGGCTGTGTCCCCCATCTGATGGGGCTTGACTGGGGATCTCAGACCGTGGCCCCTTCCGGCAGAACCTAATGGGAGACCTCAAGGCATGCTCCCTGCCCAGCGGAGTTTGACAGGGGATCTCAGGCTGCATCCACCACCCAGTGTGGCTTGAAGGGGGACCGGACCTAAGGGGTGTCCCACATCCTGGCACCTGGCCAGGGGACCTCAGGCCATGACCCCTACCCTGGTGCCAGACCAGGGGACCTCAGGTCGCGTCCCCCAACCCGGCACCAGGTTGGGGACCTCTGGCAATGCTCCCCATCTGGCGGGGCTTGATGGGCGACATCAGGCTGCACCCACAGCCCAATGCCAGGCCAGGGTGCCTGAGGCTGCTCCTCCAGCCTGGTGGGGCTTGACAAGGGTGGGTCCGCCTGGGTCTGGATCTATCCCAATGGGGTGGGACCAGCTGTGTCTGGAAATTGTGCCCAATTAGAGGTGCATGTGAGTGAGCAGGGACTTGACTCTGGGTCCCATGGTGCACCCCAGACTCTGACAGGAGGAAGATTTTCATATACATTTGACTAATTTTCTTTCACCTCTGACACTTCTATTACAGAGAATGGACAAATAGCAATATTAAAGTATTTCCTCTAATTAATACCCTTTTAATGTGCATGAATTTCATGCACCAGGCCACTAGTAAATAAAGGAAAAACACATTTCTGTAAGCATTTTTGCCCCTTGAAAGTATCCAAACCATGATTCATTCACTTATCTTGATAACCCTCTGGGAGAGTAATTCATGTAACCCCACTTTATAATTTCAGAGACCGGGCATCAAAGAGAACAACTGATTACCCACGTCCACAGAGCTTCAGTGAAGTGCTAGGACCAGACCTTTGGTATTCTGATCCAATGCTCTACACAGACCCTCTCCTGTCACTGTTCTGTCCGCCTTCGTTCCTCTGGAAATCAGCTGTGTTCAGCTGTGACACATGGTTCCTAGCAGTGTGTGCATCTGCCAATACACAGGAAATGCTCTGTGGAGTGTGACTGTAGACCTGGGGGTCCTTTGTAAAGTTATCATTTTCCTTGTAAATTTAAAAATAAATTAATCCAAAGAGGTATTGCCTTTGACGCTTTAGGGCGCCCCTAATCGTGGTGAAACAATGAACCCATGGAAGCTTCATGCCGAGCAGGCCAGATGAAAAGACAAAGTGGACAACCTCTGTAGAGAATAGATCAGCAGTTCACCAGCGGGAGACTCATGTGGCCGGTAATTTTCAGGAGCAGTCTGCTTCTGTAAGTCTGGCAGGGGAACAGGGTGACAAGCTCCCTCCCACAAGGGTTTGGAGACTTTACAAAGGTGATGTCCCAGGTGACTCTGGCAGCATTCCCAGGAGGCGTTCTGGAACGGGACAGATGCAGCTAGCTTCTCCCTTTGCCCTTTCCCCTTTATCCTGCCAGGAATACAGACGCTTGTGACCTTGGAGACAGAAGCCACATGGTAGGATGGAGGGGAAGGAGAGAGAAGAACCCGATTCCTAGAGCTGTGGCAACAGCCCTGAATTGTCTGTTCTTCCTGCACGGCACCTGGAATAAAGGAGCCTCCGTATATCTAAGCCACTATTCAAAGTGTGGTCACGTGCAGTTCATGAAGATAGAGCAGTGCATAACTTATTTTACCCAACCTGCCTTAGTTAAGGTAAACCCCTCCTCTTGTTAACATTTGAGCCCAAACTCGTTCAACGACTGAAAAGTTCACTTGTTTATTTCTCCTGGAACATTCCTGGGAGAACAAAATGGTCCTCCTGTTGGCTTTATCCATGCACTTGCACAAGCGACTCAGGCTGCTGGGAACTCTGCCACCTTCACCATGGGGCTCCTGTCCATGGCCCTGACGGGGCCTCCTTTGCAGTTTGCTCAAAGACAACAGGCACAGGGAGGTGTACCCAGCACGAGGTTCTTATGAGCTTGCCCAGCAGGGGCACACACCATTTCCACTGATATCCCACTGACCATATCTAGTTCCAGGGCACACCTAACAGCCAGGGAGCCAGGGAATGGGACCTTGCTAAGGATTCAGGAAGAAGAGGAGAAGGAAAATTTTAGGTGGAGAGCTATGAAGCCCTGCAATTTACCCCTTTCTAAAATTAACAAAAACCTGACTATGTTGGGTTGTTTTAAGGAGAAACTCAAAAACGCTCTAAGCATGAACTGAAAATCCAGCATGAAATGACATGATGCTTTTCCCCTTATGAACTCTGAGACATTGACCTAACTTTATATATGTATTTCTGAGAGCAAGAAAGAGAGAGAAATGTCAGTGATGAGAATCACTGATTGGCTGCCTCCTGCACACCCCCTACTGGGGACTGAACCTGCAACCCTGGCATGTGCCCTTGATGGAAATCAAACCTGGGACCCTTCAGTCTACAGGCCGAAGCTCTGTCCACTGAGTCAAACCGGCTGGGGCTGAGCTAACTTCATGACTCTCTAAACCTCAGTGACTTTGTTACTCTCTTGAAGGCATAATAATAATAGCATTTATGTCATAAAATTTGGATGAAATTAAGTAAAGCATAAGACCTCTTATAGGCGTTGACTAGCATAAAGCAAACACTCAATATTAATTATAGTGTCACTGCACTATTGTTGATAACCATAATTACACTGTAATCATTCGGTCTAGCCTTTATTGTGACCACTTTTTGAGCCATTGGTACATAATTTCCTGAATATCAAACATGTAATGTGAACTATTGCTACATTATATTTCAAAGGAAAGATACTTAATATTTTCATCATTAGGATTCAATGTAATGTTTATTAACGAGTGTGGCTTTTAGATGGACAATATAACAATTATTGCAAAAGAAGAGTTATTTAGATTATGTCAAAAATCACAGGGTATTCCCATTCTTTGAGGCAATCTCTCTCCAGAAAATAATCAAAGATGATGACAGATATTTGAATAAAAGGGAAACACGGTGTGAAGCCTGTTTGAGCACTCTCTCTCCTTTTCTCCTTCCACTCCCTCCACTTTCATACCTGCAAGTTCTCTACTGCTATCCTCTGTCATTCTAGCAACTTCTCATTGCCACTGCCAGCTCTTTCTCCTCAAATGAGCCCTCACACCATGGTATTCTCCTCAGGACTCAGTTTTACTGCGTTCTTTCCTCAGTTTATACCCTGCCCCTACATTTTTCCATATAGGCCTATGGTTTCAATTAATATTTATGTAGTTTCCCGAAGTGTGGAGGACATGGGGCTCTCTACCTCAGAATCACGGGAAGGGAGTGTGAAAACGCAAGTTCTTTGGCTCTGTCCCAGGCCTACCCAAATGATTCTTGGGTGGACCCTGGAATCTGTACTTAACAGTAAATCCTCCTGGCTGGTCCCAGCCCCACTGTCTGTGCCAAGGATGGCCTGGCTGACCTTAAGGATGGCAGCTCAACATCGCCATCTGGTGGCTTTCTCACACCCTTGTTTTTATTCTGCAAATGCAGTTTCAGAATGGTTCTGAAACTGTATATTCAACATCTGCAAAACAAGAAAGATATAGGAACAAAGGACATTAAAAAGGAATTTGCCCCATGAATAACCCATATTGAGTTATAATACCTTTTTACCTTTCCAACACCCTCATTAAACTTTTCTCATTTAAACTTTAACTGGAAATCAAATGGATTCCTTTTGATTCTCATCCAGCTGCATGAAAACACAGGTATCAAATGACATCAACCTGTAGAGGATTACATCATGTTCTCATTTCTTACAGCAGTGCCAATCAGTTAATTAATTTCCGGGTTATTTTTCCTGAAGTTACCTAATAAAGAGCACCCAAATTTCCAAAGATAATTTGATATGGAGCACTGCTAATTAACATACATTCCACTTTCAATTTTTTATTCTATTTACTAAAATAGTAACTATTCCCTGTAAATTTTTAATAAGATATAAAATTTATGAAGGGAATGAAATTCATGCTTCATTCCACTAGGAAGACATGATATACAATGTTGCTATTGGAGGATCTTATTTACTTTCACCCCCCCTCCTCTCTCTCTCTTCCCCCTACGTTGCCTTTTATAAAATATTTTACTTTTTTGTACCTGCCTGAACCTGGGACAGGGTCCATAAATTATTTTGGTTAATGGATTTTACTTCTTTCATAAGATTTGGAAGCAAAGCGTCATTATTATTTTCAGTCTGATCACATTTTCCTACTGCCCATGAAACATTACCACCAAGCCAATGGCTTATATTTGACTTCTAATTCTCTTCTTTGTAACGCTTATGATTTCCCTGGCTCTTTGAAGCACAGCAGAGAACTGGGTAAGGGACAACTGATGACGACCAGTTCATGGGGGTCTGAATAGTCTCCTAAACAAATGGTCCTAGGACAACTGGATCCACATACAAATAAAGTTGGACACATAAGGTACACCATAAACAAAAAGTTACTCACCCATAATGGACCACCATGTAAATATGAGAGCTAATGTTGTACAACCCTTGGATGAAAACATATGAATAAACTCTCATGACCTTGAATTTGGCATTGATTTCTTAAATATTAGATCCAAAGCAAAAGCAACAAAGGAAAACAATATATAAATGGTCTTCATCTAAATGAACGTCTCCCTGCATTAAAAGACTATCAAGAGAGAAAAAAGATATCCTCCATAACGGGAGAGAACACTGGCAAATCATACTTCTAGTGAGAGTCTAGGATCCAGAAGAGAGGAAAGCCTTAACAACGGCACACAAATGACAAAAGACCAACCATACAGATCAGTAGATGAGCTGAATGAGCAATTCCCAAAGAGGGTGCCCAAATGGCAGGCAATCCCATGAGGACATGTCAGCATGCCTGAGCAAAAGCAAATAAAAACCAGAGTAATAGCTCCAACATCTACTAGGATGTCTAAATCTCAGAAAAAGAAATACTTACAAGGAGTGTGGGGAAAGGAGAGGAATCAGAAACGTTATACATTGTTGGTGGGTTTTTTTAAAAATATATATTTTACTGATTTTTTACAGAGCAGAAGGGAGAGGGATAGAAAGTCAGAAACATCGATGAGAGAGAGACATCGATCAGCTGCCTCTTGCACGCCCCCCACTGGGGATGTGCCCGCAGCCAAGGTACATGCTCTTGCCGGAATCGAACCCGGGACCCTTCAGTCCGCAGTCCGACGCTCTATCCACTGAGCCAAACCGGTCCCGGCTGTTGGTGGGGTTTTTAAATGGTACAGTAACTGTGGAAAGTGGTTTGGCGTTCCTCAGAAGTTTAAATGTATAATAAGTACCAGTACATGATGCAGTAATTCCACTCCTAAAGATACCCCCCAAATAAAAACAAGCATAAAAAATACATGAACGTGTATGTTCATAGAAGCGCAAATCAAAACAGCCGAAGATGCAAGCAACCCAAACGCCCACGTAATGACATTGCATGGAATGTTATGCAGCCATAAAAAAAAGAGTCTTATAATGAGGATGGACTTTGAACGCATTATTCTAAGTAAAGGCAGCCAGACACCAAAAGTCACATAACGTATGCCTCAATATATATGAAGTGTTTGGAATAAGCCAATCCAAAAAGACAGGAAGTTGTGTAGTGGTTGCCAGGGTCTGGGGGCAGGAGGAATGAGGAGTGGCTGCCTTCCTACTGGCTACATGATTTCCTTCAGGGCGTGGCAAAGCGTTTTGTCGGAAGATAGACGTGATGGTTTCACAGGACTGTGAATTTACTTAATGCCACTGAATGGAATACTTTACAATGTGTGCTTAGTTTTACCTATGTAAACTTGGCTCAGAGGATAGAGCGTCAATATGTTTCAATTCAGAACAATTTCAACTCTATAAATAACACTTTTTAGCTCACTGTAATATAATAGTCAAGTGTTAGGATAAATACTAACCCTTTATTTTTAACACATTCATTAAAAATAACATTAAGTCCATTGTTGCTTACATGTAAATAGGCTTTAGGGAAAAATCACTCTATTTTTAAAATTAAAAATATTACAAGTGTGGTTTTGATTTTAAAATTTGGGCAAAGCACCTGAATAGACACATCTCCAAAGAGTATATACAGATGCCCAATAAACATATGAAAAAATGCTCAGTCACTCATCATGAGAGAGTTGCAAATTATAAGGACGAGATATCACCTCACACCTGTCAGAAAGGCTATCATGAATATATCAACAAACAACAAGTATTGGTGAGGATGCAGATTGGTGTAGCCAACGGGGAAAAATATGGAATCTCTTCAAAAAATTAAAAATGGAACTGCCTTATGAACCAGCATGTCACTTCTGGGATGTGTCTGAAGAAACCCACAACACTAACTGAGAAGACTAGCCCCTCCATGTTTATTGCAGCGTTGTCTACAACAGCCAAGATCTGGCAGCAGCCCAAGTGCCCACCAGGAGGGAAGTGGATAAAAAGCTGCGGTTGCCCTAGCCGACTTGGCTCAGAGGATAGAGCGTCAGTGTGTAGACTGAAAGGTCCCGGGTTTGGTTCTGTTCCCGGGTTTGATTCCAGTCAAGGACACATAACTTGGGCACAGGCTAGCTATCTGGCCCTAGGCAGGGTGCTTGCAGGAGGCACCCGATCAATGTGTCTCTCTCGCATCAATGCTTCTCTGTGGGTCTCTCCCCCTCCCTTCCACCCTCTCTAAAAATCAATGGAAAAATATCCTCGGGGGAGCGTTAACAAAAAAATGGTTGTACATTTACACAATGGTATACTACTCAGCTCTAACAAAGAAGGAAATCTTACATTTACGACAACATTTTTGGACCTAGAGGTATCATGCTAAGGCAAATAAGCCATTCAGAAAAGACAACTACCATACGATTTCACTTATAGGTAGAATCTAATTAACAGAATGAAGTAACAAACAATGTAGAAACAGACACATAGATGCAAAGAACTGACTGAAGCTGTCAGAGGGGAGGTGCCTTAGAGGGCTGGGATTAAAAGGGGAAGGATGAAGAAACAAAAGATATACCCAACCAACCTCATATGCACATACGAGAGTATAGTGCTTACAACAGGGGAGGGAATGAAGAAAGAAAAAACAAAAACAAAACCGAAAACAACCAATGGTGTATGCACAGATGACAGTACAGTGATTACAAAGAGGGGAAGGGATGAAGCAAAAAAACCCCCAACCAACCTCATATGCGCTGATGACAGCATAGAGATTACCAGAGGGGAAGAAGTGGGGTGGGAGGGCAGAAGAAGGTAAATGGCAGATAAATGACGAGGGAAGGAGACATGAGTTTGGGTGTGAACACACAATACAACACATAAAAGATGTATTGTGGAACTGTATACTTGAAATCTGTATCATGTCATTAACCAAAATCACCCCAATAAGCTCAAAAAACACTTTTAATTGTCCAAAGTGTGGCTTGGTTTTACATTTGTGCAAATCTCGTTAACGTGTGCCTGCACAGGAGAGGTCTGGCCTTTCTCACCTCTTCCTCCTCCCGCCTGGAACGACCTGTTGTTTCCATGGAAGGCACCGCGCGTTGGGATTCTCGGTGCAGAGCAGGGAGAGGGAGATCTCACGGGTCCGACACGCCCTGTGGACACTCCCCAGATTCCCAGAGGGACCGTGGGCGCTGCTGGAGCTCAAAGTCCTTGGATGACCTTCAGGCGGCCCCCTGGGAGCAGAGAGCCCAGTTCCTGGTTTGCCCAAAGCACAGACCGCTGCAAAGCCCCATGGGAGCGAAGTGTGTGCCCACTGCCCTGACCTCAGGGGCCTGTGTTGCACATCGGTCCGTGGGCAGTGTGGGGCAGCACAGCCTGCAGAGGGCACAGGGCCGCCCCGAGGCCCCGCCGTCCCAGTGGAAGCTTCTGGGGAGGCGTCTCTCCTCAGGAGCCGCGGGTCCAGGCCCGCTGGCAGTGTATGTGTGTGAGGGGCATCCAGGGACCTCGGTCCGGCCACAGCCTGAGCCCGGCCGGCCTTCCTCTGGCCGCCAGGGGCCCCGCCTCTCACCTGTGCTCCCCCCGGTCATTTTACACGGATGCAGGTTCCCTGGGTCTCACCTGCTCCGACCCGCAGAGCCTCCTGGGTCCGAGCAGGGGGAGCGGAAGTCCTCAGCGGGCCCGGGACCGATGGCGGGCACGGGCGACCTGCTGCCAGCTCACGAGCACGGGGGCTCGTACGCCAGGGCACGTGGGCACAGGCACGTGGACAAGTGCGCGCGGACACGTGCATGGGAACGTGCGTGCGTGCGTGCGTAAGAAAGGACATGCGTACCAGTGCGTGGGATGGTGTGTGTGTGTGATTTTCTGTTTGTGTGTGTCTGTGTGCGTGCGTGAGTCCGTGCGTGTGTGTTTGTGTATGAAGGGAGGCCAGACGCTTTTATCCCTTTATTTTACTTTATTTTATTTTATTTATTTTATTTTATTTATTTTATTTTATTTTCTCCAGAACCCACTGGTGAAAATACCGGTGCCCCCTAAAGCTTATTCCATGAGAACATCAGGTATTGTCCCCAGATTAATTTGTTAATATGTGTATTTATTTATTTATTTATTTATTTATTTATTTATTTATTGCCTTATTCATTCCTTCGTTGGATTGGTTGGCGTGTAATTGACTGAGAGCAGGATGAAAGCCAGGCATCTCAGGATGTATTAGTAGTTCCTGGTTTCCACAGAGAGCCAACATGGGGAAAACCGTTATGAGCACATTCTGGTTTCCATGGCAACTGGGGTAAGCCATTCTTTTCTCGCGGCAGAACCCTTTACTGAGGATATTTACACACTGGAGAGATGGAGTAACTGTAGAAACATCCAGATAAGTCGGTGTCTGCAATCAATGTGAGTTGTGTGTGTGAGGGTGTGTGTGTGAGGGTGTGTGTGTGCGCGCGCGTGCGCGAGCGGGCGGGAATGCGAGCGCGCGAGCACCCATGTGTGTCTGTGTTGCCAGCGTATGGTCTTCAGTGGGACATTGAGAGCTCTAATCCCGCAGTTTTGTGCAGGAGAATGCTTTGAGGGCTAAGGTGATTGAATAACCTGTCAGGTCTCCTTCCCCTTCAGTGTCCTAGCTGACACCTGGTGCCTGAGGGTTTTGTCACCTGAGTTCTTGAAAGCAGAGATCCCCAAGTATTTCTATTTCAGCCCTCTGCGTGCAATGATTGTCACGTGAACCCTTAAAGATGTAAGCTTATTCATTTACACCTCCTTATAGTAAAAGCTATTATGTGAATGATAGGAGGGAGGGAGAAGAGCTGAAGTCTGCAAATGAGACAAGTGGTAGGATTGGAAAATCGGAATAACTTTGTGTAACTGGGGGATGATACTGTACTCAGTCACTCACACACACATACTGAGAAACATGTTCTCTATGTGTCAAATTTCCTGCTATCATACCATTAACAGCAGTTTGGTAAATAGAATTCAAGGCTGTAAATGGCTCATTTGGTATATAAACATAAATACAAGTTCCTTCTTGAAGGCTATGGGTTTTCTGGCTGTGTATACCAAAGAGAATGATGCCGATATAACAGTTTGTATATGTTTGTTTGTGTTTCTCAAGAAAAGCACAGCATTGGTAGGATGTGCCCCTTTATTCCTTGTCGGGGATGGGCCTTAAGAAGAAGCAGGTTGTAGGTTAAGGATGTCTCTGTCTTCCAGCTCTGTCTTATACGCTGCTGAACGATGCTGAAACCCAGCTGTTCCGATTCTATTTCCCCTCTACCTTCTGACTGGCTGTGAGGTTTGACCAGTGGGGTCTCCAGAGGGCCAGAGGGGGTCTGGATGTGACACAACTGGCAGTACCTACCTGCCCGTCGCAGGGACACCCGAATAATGGCCTTTCATATGTCGGGCCAGGGGCATTCAATTTTAGTAGGGACCAGCACCAGCAGACTGGTTAATGCTCCCCTAAGATATCGGAGTCACAGGTCGAGGGTGGGGGTGGCCCCTCTCAGATCCTGGTGCTGTAACTGGAGCTCGAGACTCTTCCCCATCATCACCGGGATGGGGCTGGGGTTTCCTGCATCCCTCCCCTGACCTCGTGCAGAAACCACTTAGAGGTGGGCAGCACTCTTTTCTTAAGGCCCAAGCCAAAGCTCTGGGATCCCTTCCTCCCAGGTCATGAGTTCTCTGAACCAACCCCTCTTCCCCTGGCTTTTCCAGAGCTACAAATGCCCACTCCTCCTGCTAATGCACACTACTAGTGTCTCATTGCCCCCTCTTTGCTTCTTCTGGGTTCCAAATAATTCTCACAAGTTCTCCCTAATGAAATGAATAAGAAGATCCTGCCTAATATCATGTTGGTTTTTCTCTCTTTGCTTTTAAGGTCTTGAATTTCACTTTGGTTTATACAAGTTTTGCTATGAAGAGCCTGTGTGTGTTTGTATGTGTGCTTGCATAACTGTGCAAGAATCTCTCTCTCTCTCTCTCTCTCTCTCTCTCTCTCTCTCTCTCTCTCTCTCTGTGTGTGTGTGTGTGTGTGTGTGTGTGTGTGTACTCTAAGGAGTTAAGCTTGTCATGCAGAACATGAAATTTACCACGTGAAGTATTTCTTTACCTGGGGAAATTGGTGGCTATTATTCCTTGGCACATTCTGCAACCCTCCCCTCTCTGATTGGACTGCTATAGTTGAATATCTCCCCTGTGGAGAGGTACATACATTTTAATGATGAATATTTATTTTGAGCATATAAAAGATACCTCAAAACATTTAAAATATATCCTGGTTGCATTTTGTACAATGGCATGCATGTTGCCATTTTGCTACACTTGCTTTCTTTTGGTTCACTTACATCCAATATTTCATTTCCTATCCACTTAGACTCTCTGTAAGGTACATTTTTGATGCACATGTACTTGTAAACTGTCCTTCCTGGAATATTCTGGAACCCGATTTGAAAAATAACATCTACCTTTAGCACCTACTTCCATCCTCATTCCTCTTCTCTTTTGGAGGCAACCACATGGTGACATTTCTGTTGACCAATCGAGAGTCTTTATTTTGTATTTGCCTGTCTATAATTCTCTTAGATCATGGGGACAGCATCTCTCCCATGTGAGTTGCACTTATATGTAAGGCATATAATTTGTACTGAATTAGTCTATAATCAGAGTTTGGTCTAAATGTTTTTAATGTCAGTACATGAAGGTCTGCATCAGTCTTTGTGCTGAACACACAGCATACCCTTCTTGACTAGACTAGACTTGGTAGTCTTTCTCCGTGGGGAGCAAGCTCCTGGTCTATGTTCAGTGTTGCTGTGATGAGTTCAGTGCAATGACTGATCCTGTGAACAGCGGCACCTCTTGCACAAAACGGGGAAATCGTTGGGTTCTGATATATACACACCTCATTCGCTTTCAGGATGTTTGTAATTACGGAGGTCTCACCTGTGATAAAGAAAGGCTGCCCTGACTTCTTTACCCTAAGGCTGTGTGTGAGTTCACTAGTCATAGAGGATATGGGAAGTCTCCCCATGGCAGGCCATTGTGGCTGGAGGGATAAGAGCATCATTGGAAGTAAGTTGGTCCACTGGATGGGAGGAGCCTCCAGAATTTGCCAAAGGGATGGGAGAGAATTCACTCCAGTCTCACAGTAGGTGCTGATGGGAAACTCTGACTTCATGTAGTTCTTTGCTCAAGTGCTCATGCTTCTCTTTCTCTGACCAGATAGCTCTAGAGGTGAGTTCCTGCACACTTGTTATGGAAAAATTGGGAGGCAGAGCTTGGTTATTGGGAGGACTATGTGTATTTAGAGTCAGAGCTGATCATTTGGAGGTGAGGAAGAAGTCTGATTTTGTTACTCCTTTGAGAAAACTGAAGTCAGTTCATGGTTTTTCATTTTGTAATGTTTGCTATTTATTTTTTAAATGGTGTTTAGTCTTTTTTATTGATTTTTTACAGAGATTAAATGAGAGGGATAGAAAGCTAGAAACATCGATGAAAGAGAAACATCAATCAGCTGTCTCCTGCACACCTTCTGCTGGGGATGTGGCTGGAATTGAACCTGGGACCTTTCAGTGCAGAGGCTGATGCTCTATCCACTGAGCCAAAGAGATAGGGCTAATATTTGCTATTTAAATAAGTATAAGACCAGCCCAGATCTCCAGGTAGGAGTACCTTCTAGGCATTTATGAAATTAGTGAACCACGTATGCAAAAACAGTTAAGATATATAAATTTTCAACAAGCAGTCTACAAATGGAATTCAAGCCACAATGAAATTATTATTGTTATTATTATTACCATTATAATGATTTCTTATGGCCAACGGTGAATCTATTTATCGCAAAATAAAAATTTAATTAAAAGTATATATACACAACGGTTAAAGAAGTCAAACAATGCAACTTAATGAGTCCTTGGAAATTTAAATATGACTTCAAACTCTCAACACCTTTTTCTGCTTGGTCATGCTCAGTTTCCTATGACATTATCTGTATGATGACTGCAAGCCCCATGAAATCTTAAAAGCTTAAATGAAATACGTTTGAAAGTTTATGCCCATTTGTCTGGCAATGGAGAGTTGCAAAAAAGGAAGAACGTATTTTCTTCATAGCGTATTTTATAAAGTGTGCCCTTATACTATGTAAGGGAACTGCCAGCTCATTCTTTTATAGAAATACGAGTTTGGTGGACAATTAGAATCACAGACCCTACAGCTTCAAAGCAGCTCCACTAATCAGCTAATAACTGTGGGGAGCGGGTGTTGGGGTGAACATGAGACATTTTCTGCCTGAGGAGTGGTGCTGGGCTCAGCAAAAGAAAAGTTTCCTCATTTGGACACAACACCTTCAAAGCACTGTTTTCTTTCCTTTCCCCCTCACAAGTGATTGCAGCCCTCACAGGGGAAGGGAGTGAAAGACTAGACCTTCCAAGTAATTCTCCCGAAAGTCATGGCTGCTGATTGGGGAGACGAAAGCCCAATGTCATCCGCTTCTTTGATTGCTCAACCAAAGAGCCGATAAAATGGAACAAAAGATACAGCAGGACCTGAAATGAAGCTAGTCCATTTCTCAACCTTATTTCCTGATGGCCTGAAATTCCCTATGAAGTCAGAGATTGTGGAGTTGCTTTTTATCTTGTCTCCCCCCCCCTTCTGTTTTCTTCTGTGCATTCTCTCTCTGCAGGCAAGTTTGACTTGACTGTGAACTGAAACTTTGGAAGCATTTTCATATCCAAACCCTCTGAGACTTTGGGGTTATTTGAAATGTTAGTTTGGTGTTGTTCAATATTCTGGGTTTAACACACTGTGCCTGGTGTGCAAAAGCAGGTATTTACATAGTATTCTACCTATCATCTATCTGTCTATCCATCCAGCCAGCCATCATGTGTCTATCCACCTACCTGTACACATGTTTAAAGAGAGAGGAGACAGTGGTACTCCTCTTAGCATAAAATATACAAAGAAATGAACTGCAAGAGTTCACACCAACCCTTCAGGGAAGATGCTTGCCCAGTGGACCAAAGTATAAGACAGGAGGACTAGTTTGCTGTTTCCATTCAGCACCCTTCCCTTCATTTTTCTCTTATAAGGATGTATTGCTTCAGTAATTGGAAAAATAACTGTAGTTGATATTTTGGTTGTCTCTTAAAAATGGTCCATTAAAGTGACAGTTGAAGAGATGTACAAAAATGCAAATGCAAGAAAATATTGAAAGTGTACAATTTAAAAGCTGTTTTATATGTTACAGAATATGTGCATATACAGAAGAAAAAATTCTAAGTCTGTGCAGTATATATTTGCAGTAAGCATTCTTAGGTATTTGAATACTGATGCTTAGTATTTTTCATGGGGAGGAATCTATAGCAGTGTCAACAATGAAAAATAAACATCATTTTAGGATTTCCATGTGTGTTTTTAAAATAAGGAACTAAGAGGAACTGAAAATAGCCTCCAGAACTACAAACAGAACCATTTGCATATGCATGTGTGGAGCCAGAGAGCATGGATTACATGCATCAGTATCAGGCATCTGTGTCGCTAATGATACTCCAAGTCTGTTTGTGTGTGTGTGTGTGTGTGTGTGTGTGTGTGTGTGTGTGTGTGCGCACGCACGCTAGTACATGCGTCTTAGGATGTCGGTTGCTCTGTGGTGGGTCTGAGGTGACGCAGGCAGCCTGTATTGTGTGACAGGCTGGCAGGTATTGCTGCAGGGACACTGCAGTGACTAAGTCACTTGTTTTTCCTTCCCTGTTCTGTTCAGTCTCCATGTGACACATGTGCTCTGAGAGCAGCTGTACCAAATCCCCCTACAGAATTGCTCACCCTGGTCCAAGACAAAGGCTGCACAGGTTATGTCCAAGTTATGTGCGCGTAGTCCTGGTGCCGTTCGAGTTCTCTCCATGAGTGTGTGTGACCAAAGCTGAACAGGCAGCACGTATGGCAGAAATAGCATTTCCTCTTATGAAGGACATCAGTTGAGGCTGATAATGGATGAGCTGAAATGTATAAGTGAATTATAATGTACATCTGTGCCATGTATACAGAAAAGTAGAACCTATGAACCAGGTATCTCTCTCTCACAACCATGTTTCTCTCTCTTCCTCCTCTATTCCTCTCTCTCTAAAAATCAATTAAAGCATATCCTTGGGTGAAGAACAATATATATATATGTGTGTGTATATATATATATATATATATGTTGTCTTCTGCATATATCACTCACACATTTTATATTCTCCAAAAGCCCATTTAATGTTTTTAGATGCACAAAGCAACACACACACTAACATTACAGCACCCATGTTTGTATCTCTCTCTCTCTCTCTCTTTCTCTCTCTCTCTCTCTCTCTCTCTCTCTCTCTCTCTCACACACACACACACATGCTTACATTAATACTTTGAAATAATCCTTGTGTGCAAGACAGACAAACACTATTATGAAAGTAATAGTTCACTCTGTTGTGGAAAAGGAGCAATTACTATAAACTAAATAGTTTAAGGTGATATATTTTTAAAATGGAAAGGAAGGATGAAAAGGAACATGACATCTATATAATACATGAGATGTAACTAACATTTCTCTTTAAGAATAGCATGCATTCCAGAGTTGGGGAAGGGAATGTGATGAGTCAATTCCCATTCCCTTGGCTTAACTGCCTATCTCTCTTGCATTTTCTAGGTTGACATAGTGGCGTGCTGGTCCTTGGTATCGGCATTTGGTGCCATTTGATCCCCGGAAGGGCAGTGCCCTTCAGAAGCTGAGCGGTTGGAGTTTTCAAATCAACAGACCCTGCTCACAGAACCACACCTACCACGGAGATTGGTAAGACTTTCTCATTTTATTACACATTTCATTGCAATCATTGATTTCATGTTGACATTGGAGGTGCGGTTTATGTTGCTCCTCCCGCTACAGTCACCACTTCACACTGATTTGGTGCTGGGTGGTGTGGGTCGGGGAGCCATTTGCAGCACCATAGAGAAATGAAGAGGTGCAGGTCCCAGCCAAGGGCTGGGGACTGCAGCAATCCTAATGAAGGGGAACACCTCTAGCCACCATATGAGCTTCATGATCCTCTGGATTCTAAGCTCAGGCTCTTGAACATGATACTGTGCTGACACCCTGTGTCTGGGGGTCAGAGATCATATCTGGCTCCCTTGGGTGCCCAGGGGGGCACTAGCACACCGGGAAAGAAACACTGAAGCATTCCCCTAGCATGAGCCCCAAGGAGCACAAAAGGCCCAGGATGTCCAACAACACAAATTAAATCCAGGACATGGCAGGCACCTCCCCACACACATGCCCTTTAATATGCAGTAGCAACAAAGAGGGCACAAAGTTGGATTCAGAGGGCTATAAAATTCTCCTGGTATCTTCTGCATATTTTTCCTAAGATAGTCTTGTATTCTGCCCTCCCCCTCCCCCACCCCCCAAATCCAGTCTGTCCCAATTTTTTTATACTTATCTCTTACTAGAGGTCTGGTGCACGACATCTGTGCACCAAGGGAGGGGGAGTCCCTCAACCTGGCCTGTGCCCTCTCACTGTCCAGAACACCTCAGGGGATGTACACCTGTCAGCTTAAGCCCAATCCCCCTGGGGCTCTCCCAGTCCAGGATCCCTCCCTCCTTACCGCCCGCCTGCAGTAGAGGCAGGAGAGGTTCCTAACACCACCACGGCACTCGCCAGTCATGAGCCCGGCTTCTGGCTGAGTGGCACTCACCCTGTGAGAGTGCACTGACCACCAGGGCAGTTCCTGTGTTGAGCGTCTCCGCCCTGGTAGTCAGTGCAGTCATAGCTATCAGTGGTTCCTCCATTTGGTCGGTTTACACATTAGGATTTTATTACATAGGATTAGTTCTCAATGACCAACTTTTTCTACCCCCAAAAAAGAGCTTTCTGATACTCCTCTTCTTTTCCTTTTCCATATTTCAGTATTCTCCTGTATAGTCTGTCAAAACACAAGTTCCAGAATTCCTAACAGATTCCGGTGGAGCACAGGCCACACAAGCGGAAAACCCTCTGTCGTCCTAGGCAGAAAGCTGTGGTGAAGAACACTGTCTTAGGAGACACCTGCTCTAGCTGTGCGTATACAGCTCGGCCCCTCTACCTCTGTTAGTTACCTCTCAGCGCCCACGTCCCATCATAATGGACTCTGAGTACATCTTATGCAATTGGAAAGGCCGCTTTTGGCCAGCAAGGGTTTTGTCCAGATCCAAAACATCACCAAAAAATAAGGGGAAAAAGATAGGCTCTCTAGAAGTAGAAATACTCTCAGTGGGTAAAAAAATGAAAGTGAAAAACAGAAACATAAAGATCCTTGATGAGTCTCAAACTGAATATATTACCTCCTCGCTAGGGGCTCAGTCCACAGCCAGAGTCCCACCAGGGGAGGGAGAAGCCTACCAAAGCGCTCTCACTCTGGCACTGGATATTCTGAGAGAGAGAGCAAACTTGGGTGCAGCCAGGGCATCCGATGATCCAGAGATGCCTGCGATGTCTGAAAAGGGACCCCAGAAGCGATCTCGTAAAAAGTTTCCGAAGCCCAAAGGGAACGCACCGAGAAGTGTCAGGAAAAGTAAAAACCGCAAGTCATTGTTGGTAGGTTCAGAGAGTGAGAATGCCCCCAAAGGTGACAAATCCCAGGTGCACACTCCCCTCGCTCCTGCTCCAAAGAGAAAGCGAGGAAGGCCCCCAAAGAACCGCAGCATGTGCTCCAACCTCCCATCACGTTCAGAAGATGAGTGTGAGACTGAGGGCAAGGCAAAGAAAGGCGCCTCAAGAGTTCCTTCCCGGCGTCTCTCAGCCAAGCAGGATGTTGCACGTGCTAAAGATGGAGGCAGCCTTCCACCTCAGCAACCCGGTTTCAGGGTCACTATGTCCAAGGCCAGGAAAAGAAAGGCACCACGCGGCACCCGCCCGAAGACCCTGGCTGTCTCCTCTGAGGGCTCTGCCTTCTCCAGGAACACTGAGATTCCTGTAGAAGGTGCCCAGATGCCAGGCTCAGAAGGGGCAGCAGCATCCTCCAGCCACCCTAACCCCGGTGTGCGTTTTTCACCCCGTTTGGCCTGCAAAGTAAGGAGGCATTGGGGGCCCCTGTTTAAGAAAGAACGGAAAAAACGTCAGCCTTCAGTTGACTCAAAGGCTCTTCACCCAACCACCGCTGTTAAGAAGAAGGTCACTAAGGGAGTGGGACAACCCACAAGCATGGCCTTCCCACAGGAGCCGTGTCCCATTGAAGCAGGAATGATGGTCTGGTTTAAGTTTCAAAACCACCCGTTTTGGCCAGCGGTGGTCAAGAGTGTGAACCACACGGAGCGGACGGCCAGGGTGCTTCCCATCGAGGCAGACATGCACCATGACCAGAGAGGCCTTCAGGTGCCTCTTCGGAGACTAAAGCACCTGGAATGCAAAGTGAAGGAGAAGCTGCAGCGGAGGGCCAGGAAGGTGTACCAGCAGAGCGTGGACTGGTGCTTCTCCCTGATTACCCACTACCGAGAAGCACTCGCTCAGGGATCTTTTGCGGGCTCTTTCCTGGACTACTATGCTGCTGACATCAGCTACCCAATGAGGAAAGCTGTCCAAGAGGGGGAGCTGTACATTGCCTTCCCAAAGGTGAATTATGCAGACCTGGAAGATTCCGAGGAGGAGAGCTCCCAGGGCGGGAAGAGGCCCTGCAAGAAGATCCTCCCTGACCGCATGAAGGCCGCTCGGGACCGAGACAACCAGAGGCTCGTGGACTTCATCGTGAAAAGGAAGGGGGCCGACCAGCACCTTCTGGACATCGTCAAAGGCAGGAAGCAGTCCAGGTGGCTGGCGTCCTTTCTCAATTCAAGCAGGTATGTGATCTGCGTTGAAACCTACCTGGAGGATGAAGACCAGTTGGATATCGTGATGGATCATCTAAAGGAGATCTACAAGCACATTGACAAGAAGAAGCTGACTCTGACCAGAGACGACAAAGTGAGTTTTGTCCTGGAAGTCCTTCTGCCAGAAGCCATCATCTGTTCCATCGCTGCACTTGATGGGGTAGATTACAAGAAGGCAGAGGAAAAGTACCTGCAAGGGCCCCCCGTGCGTTACCGGGAAAAAGACCTCTTTGATGAAAATATCTTGAAGAAAATAAACAAGAGACCGGCAATCAGGGGCAGGGCTAGATAGTTCTCCCCTGGCTCCCGCACCTCCGCAGAGAGACTCTCAATTATATCATTAGTTAAAATCCTGGATGCACAAAACCTGTGATCCCTCTATTCTCTATAGCACATAAAGTCATTCTGGAAACTGAATTCCTTTTGGGTCCATCTCTGGCATTTGTGGGTGGCACAGTTATCACCATTTCTTATTCCTAAACTCTTCACAAATTAATTTGGTAAAATATTGCCAGCAGTTGCTTACTCAAATGTGTAACTCCAGACATTTTCATGAAATTATTTTTGACTGTACATAGTTCATATTTTGATATATGACATGTGCTCTTACACGTAGCAGCAGCCCTGGTAGCAGGTCTTGTGCAACAATTTTAAAAATCTGAGATGTATTTTACAGAAACATCACATGGGCTGCTCAGTCTTTTTGTGATACATTCGTATAAACAATTGAATTCCTTCCTAAGATAATTCCTGAGTCTTTTGTTTGGTGGTCCGGGATAACAGCCCTGAGAGCTGAAACCAATGACAGAGTGGTTTTCAGTGTATTATCACTGCCGTCACACGGTTCTTGGCAAAGCAATCTGGAATCCAGACCAAATTAATGGATCATCTGCCTGTAGCCCACATGTGGATAACTGCTTGGTCCAGCTGTGCAACATTGTTAACTCTTCATTTCCATGATATTTCACTTATGGGAGTAGCTTTTCAATGGCCAAATGTTTTCCTAAAACAGACAGGCTGTCTGGCTGCCTTCCTCACTGACAGTGACTTCCTTGAGCCTCTCTATATAAGCGGTCTCTCCCCACATGGAAGGCAACTAGTCATTAGATACACCGTCCAGCTGCTCTAGACCTAGGACTATGAGGAGCTCATCTTATTAGCATAAATTGGAAGAAATCAAGCACTTTGTTCTGGAACTGTCTCCTGAAAAGCAGTCATTTGCCTTAAAGCAAGCAAGCTTTATCTTTTGACTTATTCATCGACTAGCTCTGACAGGTTCCAACAGTGTAAGATGCAGGCTGGTAAGTCAGTCCAGGCTGCTCAAGGAATAAGTGCACCAAGATGTGGAAACTGGGGAAAGGGTTTCACAAAAGATTCTACCTAAATATGGTTGTGTCATGATACAATGACATATTAAAAGATCAATTCTTAAGCCTATTAAATGTTATATTAGCTTGTTACAATATTTCTTTTAAAAAATATTAGACAATGTACTTTACTTTTAAATTTTGTTAGAAAATAAACAGTAAAAGTTTTAACATGAGTCTGAGTGCATTTTTACTCTTAGGGGAAGTCAAATGTCACTCATGGGCCAATGCTATGTGTTCCCATGACCAGGTGAATTTTTGGAAGGTGAAATTCACAAAAAGTGAGCTGTTTTGACTCACCATAAATCATTGCATCTTTCACCTAGAGTCTCTGCTTCATCCTATTTCAGGCTGGACAACTACATAGTTGGAATATCTAAAATACACACACATGTATGTATTTTAGTGATTTAGCTGTCATCTTTTAAAGTTCATCATTAATTTCTTCTCATTCTAAATAAACATTTGCTTTCATGCTCATTTTTATAATTTTCCAAGAGGGCCTTCCAGATTGCACAAGCTTTAGGCCCAGCAGAATCCTTTAGGACACTCCCTAAGAGACACCAAGACTGCTGGGGCATTCTGCCTGGGCCAATCCACGTGACATCCTGATGATCACTGGAAGTACTTGCAAACATACCACCTCTATGTTCTATGTTGACCTTATACATTGGAAGAGCACACTTTAGCTCTGCTGTCAAATGCATCACTAAGCTTCAGCTTCTCATGGAGCCATATCTACTTACATTCTAATCTTTTCTTCCCTACTTCATGCATTCGTTCATTCACTCATTCACTAATTCATAGCATTGTAAGCCAGTAGAACAAAGATGATATGGCTTAGGACTCTGCTCTGAGGATAAATTTCAAGTGCCATAGAAAGGAGATCACAGTCTTGTGCTCCAGGAGACACACTAATGTCTAAGATGACTGAGATGCACTACTTCATCTTCTTGGTGAGAAACGTTTATCAGTGTCATGGACTGATGGCTTATGTGTGACACCAGAACCCCATGATTCCCCACATGTGAGCTCATGGGTGTGTGTTGGATTTGGGGTGAAGGGAGAGGACCTGGTTGCATAGAGAAGGCATGACAGCATTCACAGGTTTTCAAATCTGTGTGTGGGTCTCATAAAGAAATAGTGAACCAGCCCTGAAGTGTCACATCTTGCCTCAGGTACATTTTAAAATTAATAAGGACAAAAAATATTTCCTATAAGAGAGTAACCAGAATGGCAAAGGGGCATCCACTAGAGTCACAAAGCAAAGCCAAGGGAGGATGGGATGTCTAACCTGGAAGAGAAGATGCTGGGTGGCTGTGGCTCAAAAGAGGAGAGCTGGACTTCACTTCCGTCCCTTACAGGGTGGTTAGCTATCCCATCACCTACCACTATAAAATGGAACCAAGGCTCTGCATGTGTTGCTCAGTGGTTGAGCGCCGACCTATTAGGAAATTACACTTCAATTCCCGGTCAGGACACATGCCCGAGTTGTAAGCTTGATTCCCAGGGTGGGGCATATAGGAGGCAGCTGATCAATGGTTCTCTCTCATCATTGATGTTTCTATTTCTTTCTCTCCCTCTCCCTTCCTCTCTGAAATCAATAAAAATATATTTTTAAAAAATTTTAAGTGGGACCAAGGAGCTGAAGTGACTGCTTTCCCCATTGGAATCAGTAGCCCACACTGCACCCCACTATTGCTGTGATCCTCTGCCTTAGAAGGCCTTGGAATGTGCACGGCAGGCATGGAGGAAGGAAGGAGCTAGGCAGAACCAGGGAAGTCTTTAAGAAGGTTCTTCATGAGGCCCTGGCCTGAGGCAATGCTGCCTGTGCAAAGGGACAGCAGCCACTAGGGAGAGAAGCCATGGTTGACAGCAGAACAGGCTGAATGCAGCAGCGATGGAAGATCTGCCTGGATACCTCGTTAAACCTAGATATCCAATCAAGATGCCAGAAAGGTCACGTATCAGTAGTGAGGATCACACCCAGGAGACACAAGCAGAATTGCTGTGAGGCACCGAGTCTGGAGGGCTGCCTGGGGTTGAGACGGCGCCAGAGGAAGGGCAGGCTGTCCTGTTGCTTCATGGCCCCAGCAGACCATTTCCCTGGGGGCAGTGGGCTGGGCACGCATGTATTCAGCTGTGTTCCTGCAACCCCAGGTCTGACTGACAAGGAGACTGCCCAAGGAGGGGGGCCCAGTTCCAGGATGGGGTCTTGATCTTCCCAGAGGTGAACTGTGCTAGGAGGGAAGAGGAAGCGGATGGAGGAGCAGCCTAGTCAAGTAAAAAGGGGCCCCTGAGAGGAGCAGGAGATATGTGTGCTTCTCTCTGCCCCTCCCCCCAACCAGCTGCACCAGGCAAATCCCCTGCATTAGAAGAAGCACAGGTAGAGTAGCTCAAGTGGCCTGGGGTGGGGTGGTGAGGCGCTCCAGCAGAGGCAATAGTGGGAATACGTGGGGGAAGAGCCAAGCCACACTAGGGAAGGGCAAAGACCCAGGGCTCTGAGGTAAGTGGTGGGTATGCCCTCAGTACTCCTCTCCCACATGGGAAAGTGCCTAATGATACAGATCTCTAGGTGCACCCCATAGAGGGGGAGATGCCTGGGAGCCAGTGGAGCTGCCACAGCCAGAAGGACCTGAAGGAAGAGCAGGTGAGAAGGTGGGAGAAGTAGAGGGAAGGAAGGAAGCAGTGACTGAGAGGCAAGAAAGCATTATCGTGCCCTCCTTCCCTCCTTCATGTGACTCAGGGCCCCAGCAGACCTAGATGAAACCATCTTTTACCTCTGTAGGGCACACCTGCTCAGAGGAAGGGCCAAGGACACATCTGGAGGTCTGTTGCTTTCATTATTTACTAAGAAGGGCCTCAGGCCTAGTGCATTCCCCTCTAGGAGATGGGTCCTGGGAGGCATTGTGCAGGGTTTGCTGCTGACCTATTCATTCTCACCTAAGGTAGCTGTTCTTTTCTGTGAAGCCAGCCCCTGTGTGAGCAACTGGGCACACAGAGAGGGAGGGGCAGATGGCCTGTGTTCCAGGAACCCACAAGCAAGGAAGGGCTTATCATCACCATGAAGGTCTAAAGAGGCTGGAACAGACTGGGGACAATTATCCCTCAAAACCCACTTCCAGGACAAAGACTTCCATTGAGAAACTACTAGGCATAGAATATAGGTAAAGCAAGACAGAAACACTAGGAGCAAAAAAAAAAAAAAAAAAAAGAGAGAGAGAGAGAGAAATTCCAGATCAACGTGAGGGAAGAGAACAAATTGAGAAAATCACAAGTAAGCTGAGACAGTTCTCAAAATCAACAGAAGAGGGCGGGCTTCATATGTAAAATTCGAACATCTATCCTTTACCTTCTTTCTACAAGTGCAGGAAAACTAATTTTGGGTGAAAATGAGTAGCAGAAGAAGATCAAAGGCAAATCTCATACAAAGTCATTAAAATAAAAGAATACAAAGCATAATAATGTCCCTCTAGACACAGAAAGATATGTGCACAAAACACACGGGACTACAATCTTTCATTTGTAAAGCAAGCTAAAGGCATTAAGAAAATTATAGAAGATGTGCAAGAGCAACATACATCAGAATTAGAAAAACTCAAAACCGGGAGATGGTAGACTCAAAGTAGTTAAAGATAAAAGTTTTTTTTAATTTCTGAAATTAAGACTAATTTAAAAGGAGTCCAGGTGTGAATAAACACAGCAGTTAGTGACTTAAGAGAAAGAGAAGAAAAATAAGGGAATTCGTAAGGAAGAAAGATGAGTAAAGAGATGAAAAGGATTTTAGAGAAAATGACTAATACAGAAGACAGGCCCCCCAAAATCTAATACATATAATAGAAGTCCCCAAAGATTAAAACGAAAGCAAAGGAAAGAACAAATATTAAAGTGTATAATTCAAGAAAACTTTCCTGTTATAGCCGGTTTGGCTCAGTGGATAGAGCGTTGGCCCACAGACTAAAAGGTCCTGGGTTTGATTCCGGTCAAGGGCATTTACCTCAGTTGCAGGCTCGATCCCCAGCCCTGGTCAGGGTGTGTGCAGAAGGCAACTAATAAATGTATCTCTCTCACATTGATGTTTCTCTGTGTGTGTGTCTCCTCATTCCCACTCTCTCTGAAAACCAATGCAAAAATGTTCTCAGGTGAGGATTAGAGAAAAAAAAATGTCTAACACATGCTACAACATGGATGAACCTTGTGGACATTGTGCTAAGTCAGCAGTCGGCAAATCGCGGCTCGTGAGCTGCGGTTTGCCACTCTGTTGACTAATGAGTTTGCCAACCACTGTCATATACTACCCTTTACCTCTCTGCACACAATATGCCACAATTGCCTAATCCTCACAGCTTCCAACTACACGGTAACATTTAATTTAGTCCAGTGGTCAGCAAACTCATTAGTCAACAGAGCGGCAAGCCGAGGCTCATGAGCCACATGTGGCTCGAGAGCCACGGTTTGCCAACCACTGTGCTAAGTAAAATAAGCAGACACAAAAGAACAAACAGTATGTGAATTCACCTCTATGAGGTCCCCAGGGTAGTAAAATTCATAGAGACAGAAAGTAGAATGGGGGATACTAGGGGCTGGGTAGAGGGATGAATAGTTAGTATTTAACGAGGACAAGAGTTTCAGTCATGCAAGATGAAAAAGGTCTGGAGTTTTGTTATACAATACTGTGAATGTACTTAACACTACTAAGCTATTCACTTAAAATGCTTAAGGTGGTAAATTTTATGTGTATTTTACCACCATTAAAAATGTCTTAGCCCAGTCAGCGGGGCTCAGTGGTTGAGTGTCAACCTATGAACCAGGAGGTCACAGTTCGATTCCGGGTCAGGGCCCATGCCTGGGATGTGGGCTTAATCCCCAGCTTGGGGCGTACAGGAGGCAGCCAATCCATGATTCCCTCTCATCATTGATGTTTCTATCTTTCTCCCTCTCCCTTCCTCTATGTATTTATTTATTTTTTAAATATATTTTATTGATTTTTCTCAGAGAGGAAGGGAGAGAGATAGTCAGAAACATCGATGAGAGAGAGACATCGATCAGCCGCCTCTTGCACGCCCCCTACTGGGGATGTGCCCGCAGCCAAGGCACATGCCCTTGACCGGAATCGAACCCAGGACCCTTAGACCGCAGTCCTACGCTCTATCCACTGAGCCAAACCGGTTTCGACATATGCATTTAAAAATAAAATTTTAAAAAATGTTTTTAAAAGAACAAGCTAAGCATTTGAACCTCAGCTCACTAACACTCCATGTTACAAGTCAAAAGGAGGGATTCCAAGCACAGGGATTTGAGAAACTCTGAAGCTGCAGACAGCCCATTAAAACCAACTTGTGCTAACATTTCTGATCAGCAGCCATCTTGGAGGCAAGGCTCTCAATATGTAACGGTTCTGTGGACGAATCCTGAAACCATGGAAAGAAGGTCTACAACAAGGCAAAGAAGCCTGAAGAAATAGCTCAGCTACTGCTGTTTTATAAACAGTCACTTTCCTGCCCTGCTAGAAGTCACTTAAGCAAATATAGTCCTTGGCAATTACTGAAAGAAAAGTCTTTTCACATAGTGCACCTAGAAATGCTTACCCCAAGCAGGCTGACCTGTTGTATTCAGCCAGTGGCCAGCTGCAGTACGTGGACTAAGAACCTCCAGAGACTGGTTCCTTTAGCAGCCCCAGCTCACAAGCCCACTATCAACTCCCCCACCCCCTGCCTCCCACCCCTGCTCATTTGAGTGTGCCTCTATGGAACCCTCTCTCCTTTTCAAATGGCCAGGAAGCATTACCATAGCCCCATCCTCTCATCAGTGCTCTGTGTACAGAGGGAAAAAAATGTTTTTCGGATTGGGGAAAAAGCAGGATTCTGATCACTTGGAGCATTGGTATTTCTTTTCCAGCCTGTAAAGAAGTGGGAATGTAAACCAAGTTATTCCAGTCGCTCACCAAATTGAGTTCTGGTGTTTTTGTAAAGGAAAGCCTATTTGTTTATTTCTTTCAGCATAGAGACACATTTATTCATTCAACAAACATTTTCATAACACTTATATTATGTATGTGAAAATCACAGGATGTGTCCTGTTAAATTTCCAGATAGGGCAGGCCAGGGGATTATAGGGGAGCAGACGGCATGGGCACCTCCCCTTACTCAGCACGTAGGGAAGGCCTCCTGGGAACTCTTTAAACCGAAATTGGCATAATAAGTGGGAGTTACCCAGGCCAAGAGAATCACAGGATGTGTGCTGCAAAGATTCAAGATAGGGTAAACCAGGGGATTATAGGAGGGAGGACAGCAAGGGTACCTCCCCTTGCTCAGCAGATAGGGGAGGCCTCCTGGGAACTCTTTATGTCTTCAAAAACATATTTTTATTGATTTCAGAGAGAAAGGGAGAGGGAGAGAGAAATAGAAACATCAATGATGAGAGAGAATCATCGATCATCTGCCTCCTGCATGCCCGCCCCCCCCCCACTGGGGATCAGCCCCATAACCCAGGCATCTGCCATGATGGGAATGGAACTGTGTCCTCCTGGTTCATAGGTCGATACTCAACCACTGAGCCACACTGACTGGGCCTGGGACCTCTTTAAAGCAAAGTGGACATAATAAGCAGGAGTGACCCAGGCCCAGGAAGGATGATGCACCAAATAAATGCTCAGAGAAATGTTTCACCTAAGTAAGAAAGCCAGTGAGGAGAGGATGAATCTAAGTCATTGTGAACAACAGCCCAGAAGGCAGGACAAAGGTTCTGGGATTGGTACCGTAGACCCACATGTAAAGCCAAGACTGGATAATGAATGCATGAATGAATGAATGAATGAGGTACTGGGCAGAGAGGAGCCCTTTCTACACCCCAGGCTTCCTTCCTTGGCCTGCTTTTCTCAACATGCTTCTCCAGCTCCGAATGCCACTCACCCGGTCTATGGCCAGTCCTCCGGGTCAGCAGTCCACAAACCTGGGGTAGGCCCCAGGCTGGTGGGGGCCAAAGAAGGGGAAATAGCATATTTCTATTGTTCTTACATCATTTTTAAATGCCTAGGTTGTCGATACTTTCTAGTGCAGGACATACTATATTACAGTAGTAACATGCATGTGATTTAAAAATAACTATGTATGCACACTTTGGGGAGGGGCTATCAGTTGAGTCCTGCTGGGTTGCCAAGAGGGCCTATGGAATGCACAGTTTCTGCCAGTTGGTCCCTCAATTTATGTGCACACACTGCTTCTATATGTGTACACATCTGCCCTGCGGGAGCCTTCTAGACCAGTTCCCCTTCATGTACCTCCATTGCTGAGAGCCTCCACATTTCAGGGCTATAACTGTACATCGAATTTGGGGGTTATTAGCCTGCAGACTCAGAGAGGCCAGAGACCGTGTGGATTTGTGCTCACTGCGATGTCATCAGAGCCTAACACAGCACTGCCTGGCACACAGGAGGAGCTCAATAATCAATTCTTGCTGATAAATGAAAGAGAGTGAGCAGGCAACGGCAGCCGCTAGTTTTAGATCTCCCATATTCTGAGTACCAGAATATGCGCTCACTGAGTAGAGACATACTCATGAAGTTGGACTGTTAAATCATACACATTCTGAAATGACGCCAGGGCAAATAACCTCAAGAAGTAATGTCTACACAGGAAAATTGTGGTCACGTAGCACAGGTAAGGAGGAACTGGACGTAAGTGAATTCCTGGCACTATCAGAGGCCAGCTGTGTGACCTTTGGAAATCACCTAAACTGTTTGTCTCCATTTTTTCATCTGAAAAAAAAAATGGTCATGCTGGTTCTTGTAAGGTGTTGGCCAAATACCCTGCAAAGACCATTTCACAAGTTGCCTGTTGCTTCATGATTAGTCAGTGCTTGCCGTTATTACAATTCCTGTGCAGTTTGGTCATGGAGTTCAGCCTCATCTTGGCCCAGGGGGACCTGCCCTTGTCAAACTATGTCACCTCATATACTCAGTAGTAATGAATCTTATCATCCAGTGACTCCCCCGCCCCTGTTTCTCCTTAGCAAAGGAATATTTATTTACCTGTCTATTCTGGACACAGGTCATTCAATTCCAGTGTTACATCCCCACACATCCATACCAGGGGTTCTGAAGCCTGGTCACCAAGAATAGCTTCCAGTTACCTGGCTACTGAACACATTACTTACAGACTTGCTATTCTGAAGGATTTGGAGCTGATCAAACAGTAAAATTATGCTCTAAAATTATACTCAGGAGTTTTGAGTCAATTCCAAAGCTGTCTGGAGCTTTCAAAGGCCATCTTCCAAGGCCTTAACCTTGTGTGTGCTGCCCCATGACCTTGGAATGGCAACTTGCTGGAGAAGTCCGTCAGTGCTGACCTGCGGGAGGTTCCACGGTGTTTCTCAGCATTCCCCTACCCTTGTGACTAAAATGCAGACTCCAAAGCCCCATCCCTGCGAGTCTGACTTGAGGATATGGGCTGTAACCCTCCGTGAGAATCTAGCCATGTCCTGCATCAGAGCCTTGGCACTGGGAAGGCTCAGGGAGCTCACCAGGCCTCCAAAACACCATGGGCCCTGGCCAGTTTGGCTCAGTGGATAGTGCGTTAGCCTGTGGACAGAAGGGTTCCGGGTTCGATTACCATCAAGGTCACATGCCCAGGTTGCGGGCTCGATCTCAAGTTAGGGGCAAGTAGGAGGCAGCCAGTCAATGATTCCTTCTCGTCAATGTTTCTATCTCTCTCTCTCCCTCTCCCTTCCTCTCTGAAATCAATAAAAATAGATTTAAAAATAAAAATGTCCTCAGGTGAGAATTAAAAACAAACAAAACACCCTGGGCTGTATTGCCCAAAGGCTCCAGATTCCACCTTTTCACCCAAGTGGCAACAATCCATTCAGCTCCTCAGGTCCTCGTGGGTGCTGACCCACATTCCCAGGAGCTGGAGGGGCGGCGGAAAGCTGGGCTGAGGCAGCACGTCCATAGATGAGGCAGGAGGGGAAAGTCTTCAGCAGCCCCTCTGGGAGAACCTCAGGGCTTCTTCTTCTTCTTCTTCAGGGCTGCTGGCACAGTGCAGGGTGCCAAGGAGGGGTGAACACAGGGCCCTGCCCACAAGAGTGCCTCTGCTGAGGCATGATGCTGAGGAAGGACAATCCCAGCAACCAAGGAAGAAACCTCTCTCCCACACTCCCTACTAAGTGCATTTCATGATCTCCATTCTACGGATGAGGAATCCAAGGCTCTAAGAGGGAAAGAAAGGCCATAGTGTTTATTGGGATGAAGTGGCTAATCACCAATAAGCAAGTCAACTGAGCAACAGGACATGCTTGAGTGCTCCCGGTTTCATATCCAAGGCAGTCATATGGTCAAGGACGAGCAAGGTGGGATTCCCAGATGGGCTCTCCAGGGTGTCAGCTCACACACTGACCATGCTCCCGGAAGCAGCCAGCGGCATCTGCTGAGGGCTATGTCTGAGATGAGCCTGAATGCACGTCCCATCCTGCACACCTATCAGTAAAAGATCTTTATTATGGTCATTTCATAGTTGCAGAAACTTAGCTTCAAGCAGGTTGAGTAATTAGACCCAGACAATAAGGCGGTGGCCTGGGGTGGAGGGCAGGGGAAGGCTGGAGGAGATCAATGGGGGTGGGGGAAGAAGGGGACGTATGTAATACTTTCAACAGTGAAGATATGTTTTTAAAAATACATTTTTTTAAAAAAGGTTGAGTATTCCTGCAGAGAACAAGGCTGCTAAGCAGTGAAACTGGGCTTAGAATCCAGACAGCCGCGCAAGTATTTGTGGTCTTCACCCAATGCTGGGCTGCAAGGATTCTAGAACTTTCTTCCTTGTCAGAACTAGTTACAGAGCTTATTAAAACTCAGAGTGCTGGGCTCCACTCCTCAAGTGTCTGGAGTGGTGGGCCCTGAGCATTTGCATTTCTGAAAGTTTCCAGGCCTCCACCTCATCTCACAGTCCACCCCCTGCTTACAGTGCCCTCCATAGTGGAGCTACAGTCCTGCCTGCGTGCTTTGTGGCACATCCTCTATCTGGAATGTCTGCCTCCCAAATCGCCCTAAGAAAATCCTCCAGATCTGCCTTAGGAAATGGCATTCTCTGACTCATCCTCCCTGCAATAATCTGCCTATTCTGTTGCTATTCCATGTAGCAATGATCTCATGGTATCGTGCATACTTACTTTCATCTTTATCTGTTCCCTGCGTTGCGGTTTTACTTTTTCTAGAAATATGACCTTGTCCGATTTATCTTGTTATGCCCAGAAGTAAGTACGGGCTCAAAGAAATGCTTGTTGATAAATGCATGACTCCATCCCACCCAAGTTTCTGATCCTTCCATAGCCCTGGCCTGACCATTCTTTTCTTCTTATCTTTTGTCTCATCCATGCTGCTCCAGCTTGCTTTCCACGTAGTCACAGCAGGAGACAGGATGATGGTGGAGCCAGAAGCATCCCTAAACATAAACTGTATATAAACTGTATGATTAATGCTAACGGTGGCCAGGGTCAGTACAATAAATATATCCCCAGGACCCAAGAAGTACGGTATAGCACTGCAGTTCTCAGAGGAGATGCTGGGAAACCTTGTTGGGGCAGGGGCGGGGGGTGGGGGAGGTCCTTGAAAACATTTTAAGCAGGGATCCACAAGATCAGATGATAGTAAGATGTTTATGCCTTTTACAGTCTCATTCCTAAGGGCCACATGGAGTTTTTCAGAGCTCACCCAAGTCTGATATCATGGCAAACCAAAGTCAGAAACAGATATGATTACTTAGCCAGACATACTAGTGTAGTCTCCTATTAATCCAGGTATCAAAGAGAGTTGCAAAAGGATAAAACAATGCCACTTTCCCCACTAATTTTTATTTGTTTTGTGAAGTATATATTGTTTTCAGGAAATATGATTTTTGTGTTATCAAGGAAGGTTTTTGTTACTGTCATCTTTAAATGAATGAAAACATATATTTTTTAAATTTCTCATTTTAAATTTCAATACAGTGAATGCCGAAATGTATAACCTACATAAACAAGAGCTCTTTGGGGTCCTCAATGCATTTTAAGTGTGCAAAGGGATCCTGAGACCAAAAAGTTTAAAGACTTGCTTAATATGATGCTCCACAGTGGAAGAAAGCGAAAATCTTCCATGGTATATTAGGTTATGGGGTGGGATCCCTTCTCTTTGAAAGGTAACTTTGGGTTTTTTTCCCCTTCATGATGGTGTAGGTGCCACAGAATGCAAATTTAGGAGGACAAGCATATAAGACTTTTGTGATCCAGGCAAAACACAGGATATTTGACCAGCAATGTCTATGCCTTACTTTTAAAATCCTCTTTGTTTGTTTTTATATGGGAAGGGCATATAGATGGAATACAGTTGTGCACTGCATAATGATGTTTTGGTCAATGATGCACCTCATATACAACAGTGGTCCCATGAGATTATAAAGGAGCTGAAAAATTCCCATCATCTCGTGACATCACAGATGTCATAATGCCATAGTGAAACCCATTTGCCATGTGTTTGTGGTGATGCTGGTGTAGCCAAACCTGCTGCGCTGCCAGTCATATAAAAGTCTAGTGCGTGCGATCATGTACAATACATGCTACTTGATAATGATAATAAACAACCATGCTACTGGCTTCTGTATTTACTATACTAAACCTTTTATTGTGATTTTAGAGTGTACTCTTTCTCATTATAAAACAGTTTGCTGTAAGACAGCATGCCTGTTACACCAACAGCAGCCTCATCCATCTGGTGTTTAGCTTGTCCCTTGATTGCAGTTTAATCTTGTGCTTGATGTAATCTCACATTGCATTGTTTTTGCCTGTTCTTGACTTAACATCGTGTCGCTTTGTACAGTGATGTGCTGTACAGGCTTGTAGCCTAATACCAATAGGCTATACCACACAATTGGTATGTAGTAGGCCATACCATCTAGGTTTGTGTAAGGGCATTCTGATGTTTGCACAATGTCAAAATCACCAACTATGAATTTCTCAGAACATTTTCGTGTTATTAAGCAGCGAATCTATAATAATAAAAGCATAATATGCTAATTAGACCTGCACAGCTGAATGTCCTTCCAGACAATCAAACATCCTTCCTGACAAAGCTGCTGTGGCAGCAAGGGCCAAGGACAGGCAGCTGAGGCAACAGTGGTGCCTTCCCCTGATTGGCCAGTTGCCTCCCGCAGACGGAGGCCAGACTGCAGCTTAGGCCCGCTCCCCGGGGGGATGGGGGGTGGAGGGATAGGATCTTCACAGAGATAAGATAATCGAGTTGTCAGGAGACATTAGGGGGCCCCTAATTCAATAGGTCGGATGGAAATTTGGAAATACACATATGCACACCCAGGGAAAACACTCTGTGGAGATTGGAGTGATGCTGCCACAAGCCAATAAGTCCCAGAAACTAGGAGAGCAGATCCTCCCTTAGCGCCCTCAGAGGCGCATGGCCTTGCTGACACCTTGATCAGTAGGACATCCCCTGAGGGCTCCTGGACTATGAGAGGGATCAGGTCGACAGAGGGATCCACTCCCCCTGTAAATGAATTTTTGTGCACTGGGTCTCTAGCGACACTATAGATAAGGAATTATGGCTTCAGCTTAAAAACTGCCTGAGATAAAGAAATGGGTTGTAGTCTGGCCAGCATGGCAGACTGGTTGAGTATCAACCTATGAACCAGGAGGTCACAATTCGATTCCCAGTCAGGGCACATGCCTTGGTTGTTGTGAGCTCAATCCACAGTGTAGGGCATGCAGGAGACAGCTGATCATTGATTCTCTCTCATCATTGATGTTTCTACCTCTCTCTCCCACTTCCTTCCTCTCTGAAATCAATGAAAAATATAAATAAATAAATAAATAAATAAATAAATAAGCAAGCAAGCCCCAGTTAAAAAAAAAAGAAAGAAATGAGTTGTATTAGTTTGCTAGGGTTGCTGTAACAACATATCACAGACTGAGTGCTTCAAACAACAGATGTTTCTTGTCCCACAGTCTGAAGATTGAGGTGTGAGCAAGGCCATGTGCCTCTGAGGGCGCTAAGGGAGGATCTGCTCTCCTAGTTTCTGGGACTTCTTGGCTTGTGGCAGCATCACTCCAATCTTCAAAGAGTATTTTCCCTGGGTGTGCATATGTGTGTATCCAAATTTCCACCCAACCTATTGAATTAGGTCCCCCCACCCCCGAATGTCTCATGACAGCTCAATTATCTCTGTGAAGATCCTGTCCCCAAATAAGGTCACATTCTGAAGCACTGGGGATTAGGACTCCAACACATCCTCTTAAGGGGATGCAATTCACCCACAACAATGAACAAGGACAAGTTAGAGAAATCATAAGGGAAAGAGGCATGATTTAAAACCATGGGGTCAAATCAAGGAAGCCAATTCCATATTTTAGTCCATGGCAATAAAGCACCAAGGAGGTTCCCAGGACCAAACCTTAAATTTTCTTGTTGCATTGCTGCTATTTATCACCAAGTACATGCATGGAAATGTTACTTGGAGAACTGTGTCTTCTATTGTTAAGTTTCTTGCTGGGCTGGAGGAGTGACTTCACATTCCTATAAGCCAGTTGTGTTCAGATGATGCAAGTGGGAAGATCGATCTGGACCTGCAAGTTTTCGAACCAATTCTAAAGTTCAAGATAAGAGGGGGTATGGAGGACAAACAAGAAGAAAGCCCTGGCCAGTTTGCTGAGTAGACAGGGTATAGGCCCGAGGACTAAATGGTCCTGGGATTGATTCCGTATGTATGTACCCCTGTTGCAAGCTCAATCTGTGGCCCGGGCAGGGCAAGTGCAGGAGGCAACCAATTGATGTGTCCCTCTCACATCAGTGTTTCTCTCTCTCTTTCTGTATCTCCCTCTCCCTTCCACTCTAAAAAAATGTTAAAATATCCTTGAGTAAAGAGTAACAAAAAACAAAAAAAGGGGTGGGGGAGAAGAAAAGTGGAGTCCTCTATAACTCTAAAATCTTTTAAAATTTGGGGCCTCACAGACATTTAAGGATGCAGCTTATAGTGATGAGAAATGTGGCTACGAATGAAATGAGCTTGGTTAGTGAATTTAGAGAGGGACAGCTTGTAAAGAAAGACAAGTGACACAAGAAAACATTGTATTGTTGCAACCACAATAGTCATCTGAGCCAGGAAAACAGTTGGAAGTTGACCAAAGGGAGCCTGAGACTGAGAGACACTGGGCCCAGTACCCACCATGCCTTGGGGGCTGGGCAGTGAGGAGAAAGCCACACTCACCAGCCACACCAATAGGAAGAAGCTGCTCTTACCGGGGGAGTGTTATGCTGGCTACCAATTTTTTAAAAATATCTTATTTAATTGATTTTAGAGAGGAAGAGAGAGGGAGATGAGAGAGAATCATTGATCAGCTGCCTCCTGCATGCCTTCTACTAGGGATCGAGCCCACAACCCGGCCATGTGCCCTGACTGGGAATCAAACCATGACCTCCTGGTTCATAGGTCAATGCTCAACCACGGAGCTACACTGGCCAGGCTTGCTGCCTACCAATTTAGCAGCTCACAATAATGCCCAGCTAGTACACACAGTTGCCTTGGGTCTGAGGTCCAGGCACCACCAAGCTCCGGAAGCTACAATCCGAATGCTGGCCTGCCAGGGTTTTCTCTGGAGGTTTGGAGCAGAATGCTTTCCGGCTCACCACAGTGGTCCATCTGCAGAATCCAGTTCCAGGCAGCTGTCAGTCTGGGGTCCCCATTCCTTTTTTGGCTGTCCTCAGGGGACCACTCTCTGATTCTAGGGGCTACTGCCGCCTACATTCCCTCTCATATCCACCCCCCATCCTGTGCCATGCCAGCATGGCCAAGGGTGAACCTGAGGAGGGGTGGTGACCGATTAAAGACAGACAAGAGAATACAGCTGGGGCTCAGCGGATCTCCTGTGCCTGGATGAGGACACAGAAAGACCCAGCCTGCAAGCCAAAGCTTTATTTTATAGACAGATCAAAACAAGGGTGGTGGCCAACATGTCTAGAATGTTCTTATGAGTTTCACTTGTTTTGGTAGCACTTGCTGCACCTCCCACAGCCCATTAGCTACCTAGGAAGGAGCAAGTGAGGACTATAAGGTCAGGCTTAATTATGCTAAGAAGGCTCTGCCCTCCAAAATGGGACTTGTTTGTGACCCTGTCAGTCAGAGGCTTAACCCTTTAGCTGCTCCCTACACCCTCCTGCTGACTTCCCCTTGTGCCTTCCGGGAAGGGGGGGGGTTCTGCTTGTAAAGAACCTACCAGAGAATCCAAGATAATCTCCCTATTGTAAGGGCAACTATTAGTAGCCATAATTGCATCTGCCATGTAATTTTACATATTCAAGGTCATGACATCAGGAGGCAAAGGTCCTGAGACCGAAAGCCTTCCTAGTACAGGAGGGCCAGCCAGCCTGCGTCTCAGGAAAGCTATCTTCTGTGACTGTATTTTTCATCCATCAAAGGATTATTTCTGTTTTATCAAAATCTCTCCCTCCTTCCAAATTGCTTTCTAGCCTCTCTTGACTTATTATTGCAGCGGTTTCCCTAGCAACAACTGGAGCTAGCCAACCTCTTTCTGATGCAGACCACTCGAGTATTTTTCCACAGAGTGCTGTCCATAGCAACATCAAAAGAGAGAGAGACAGACTCGTAGATAGAGAGCAGGCAGACAGCTCTTGGGCAGGAGGTAGGTTTTGGGGGGGGGGGTGAAGGGATTGAGAAAAAGAGAGAGAACTCATGAACATGGACAACAGTGTGGCCATTGTGGGGGGGAGGGCATGGTGGAAGTGGTAGAGGGCATAGAGGGGATAAAAGGTAATGGAACAATATTGAGAGAGAGAGAGAGAGAGAGAGAGAGAGAGAGATCTTTACCTGTTATGAAAAAACCTCAGTATGGATTTCTCTTTGCTTCTCCAGCTCATGCTTCACCTCTGTCCTCTCTCTTGGCAGCCCTGACACTCATGCCTCTCCTCTCTGATGGAATAAGCCACACTTTCTCCCAGTCTTCCCTCTACCTCAGAACTGGGGCCCAGCCAGCATGGCTCAGTGGTTGAGCATTAATCTATGAATCAGGAGGTCACAGTTCAATTCCCAGTTAGGGCACATGCCTGGTTGTGGGCTTGATCCCTAGTAGGAGGCTTGCAAGAGGCAGCCGTCAATCTTTCTCATCATTGATGTTTCTATTTCTTTTCCCTCTCTCATCCTCTCGGAAATAAATAAAAATGTTTTTTTTAAAGACTGACACAGAACACATCTCCGTCAGGGAACCCCTGTGAATCTCAGGCTGAGTTCCATGTAGTTAAAGTCAATTACCCTTGGCCATCGCACATACCTCATGCCAAGTACTCAGCCTGTGTCACTCCAACACAGGACAGGACACTCCGCAGGTAAAGCAGCGCCCATACAACAAAGTCCTAAGGTGAGTCCTCCATAAGGACTGTTTTCGTCCCTGCCACCACTACCTACATCAGGGTGCCTCTCTCCTCTGCCATTGGTCCCTCCCCCCCTGTGTGCCCAACTGCTGGCACAGGAACTAAGTCTTACAAACAGGACCGCCATCCCAAATTGTGAATAAACAAGCTGGAAACAAATTCCACAGAATCTCCCCTGCTCCAAGGGCCCATCTCCTGCAGGGGAATGCAGTGAGCCTGGAGCCCTTCTTGGTAATAAATAAATAAATAAATAAAGGCATCAGACCTCCAGATGTCGTTGGCCCTTCCTCTGAGCAGATGTGCCCTACAAAGGTGGAAGGTGGTTTCATCTATGTCTGCTGGGGCCCTGAGTCACCTGAAGGAGGGCAGGATGATGCTTGCTTCTCGGTTGCTCCCTCCCTCCCTCCTCTCTCCGATCCTTCTGGCCTTGGCATCCCCACCATCCCCATGCACTACCCCCTCTGTGTTTCCAGGACTGTCACTGCTAATCACACATCTCAAGTGTCCTTTAGCCTGAGAGGTCCACTGGCCTGGCCTGGAACTCCAACACACCTCCACTGAGGCACTGTGGGGTGTTGGGCAAGTCCCTGAGCCTTCCTGTGCCCGGGGTCCTCATCTGTAGCAGAGGGTTGCAATACTGTCCACCTCCTCCCAGGGCTCCTCTGAAGACTCCCAGAGAGATGCAGGCCCAGTTGCTTAGTCCACTGCCTGGTAGGCAGCCAACATCCAGAGATGGAAGTTCTTAAGGAAGTACTCATTCTTCTTCCAGGACCCTAACCTTTAACATCTTTTGGGTACACGGCTGATGTTGCAGGTCCAGGTCCGCCGTGCCTTACTTGGCCAGTGGGACCACGGCTCTCAGACTGCCGTGCAGAGCTGGAAGCAAGGTATGGGTTGTTATGGGACACAGTGCCACAAGCAGTGGCATGGGAAGCCCAGCATAGAGGGCAGGTAGCATAGGGATGAGCCTTTGCAAAGCCTGATGCACATGTGTTAGGACACCTGGGTCTGAGCTCAGGGAGGTGAGAGGCCAGTCTTATGCAGCACTATGTGACCTGCAACAGGGCCACAGGCCCCAAAGGTACTCAGTGGTCATCTGGGCTGGCTGGCAGCTCTGCTGGAGAGAAATGTGCCCAGCCACATCGTGGAATAAGAAAGCAATCTGCTTAGGGGGCTGATCTTCCCTCTTTGTGATGGAGATCATGGCTCCCAATATGTGCTAAGGAGATAGGGATCTAAGCTTTCTAGTGTGAGAATGGGAGCCCTGAGTTCCAGCCCAGATGGGCAGCTGGGGAAGGAGCAGGACAGCCAAAGTTACAGGCAACTAAAGTGTTCAAGGGAACACTCTGGTGGGTGTGGCTCATTTGGTTGGGGCATCATCCCACGCACGCACGAGGGGTCTAGGGTTTGATTCCTGGGCAGGGCAGATACCCAGGTTTCAGGTTTGATCTGGATTCCTTCCCCCATTTGGGGGTATGTACAGGAGGCAACTGATCCATGTTTCTCTCTCACACTGATATTTCTCTCTCTGCCTCACTTCCTCTCTAAAGTCAATAAAAACATATTCTCGAATGAGGATTTTAAAATAACAATAAAAAGTTAAGTGTTCAAAGGAAGAACTCCCATGTGCAGGGACAGCAGCTGAGGAGGCAGGCCATGATCCAGGCTCCAGGAGTCAGCAGTGGGGTCTAGAGGAGAATGGTGGTCTTGAGGAGGGGGAGGCGCCAAATGACAGCTTTGAGCTCTGGTAGGAAAACTTCAGAGGGCAGAGCAGATATGGCCCTCATGACTCCTTTCCAACACCCCCCACTGCAACTGCCCCTCTTTGCCTGTGTGCTCAGCACTTTCAGGGGCCACTCCATCCCTGCAACCCCACTGTCCTCAGCCCTCATTACAGGGCCCAAGTTTCCCCAGATACATGGTTCCTGCGGACCCCATGCTTCAGAGCCCTGGCTCTTCAGCTGCTCTGGGGACTGTGCCCTTCATCTGTGCTGTGGGGGTGATCAGAGACACTATCCCATCAGAAGAGTTGGAAGACACCTATGGGCAGTCTAAGGGAGCCCCAATGCATCTCTCACCATTTCTGAGTCAACAGTACTTTCCCGTCCTCCAATACATGCAAGAAGTACCCAGTCCCTCCTTCTGTCTGCCTCCTAAAGACTTGGAATCAGTTCAGTGACCTATGGAGGGCCATCCTCAATTTGTGGTAGGCTTGTGATCCTCGGGAGTGAAAGGGCAGGACCCAGGAGCGATAAAACCACCTTAGCCTCCCTTCCCCACTGGCAAGGGGTAAGCCCTGTGAAACCCACCTGGCCTGCTCTCCATCCCTCTAGTATCTCTCAACGGTTCTACCAACACTGGCCAATTGTCAGCTGCCAGGGTTAGGCTGATCACAGAGGGGTGGGCCGTCACCCCACCTCACCCCAGAGTCCTGCGCTAAGCTTCTGACAGAGGCATCTGACCTCACTCCCAGTTCCTTCTATGGCCCACTGGTCTCTGGGACTACACAGGTGACTTCCCTGACCCCGAGTCCCCACAACGCTGCCAGAGAAACCAGGGCCTTCACTCCTGCCTACTGTCTAACCCCCTAGCTTCGATGTTTAACCCAATTATTGCTATGGGGATCCCAGTTTCCTGCAGAACTAACCAGCCATTGTTCGTGCCAACTATGCCATCCAGCCCAGAGGATTTCACAGCCCCCATGGACCCTGCCCCTACCTTACCACAATGCTGACTTGGAGTCCCAGGACATTGTTCTTCCCCAACCCTGTTCCCAGAAGACCCTTCCCTCAATTGCCCACAGCAGAGGCGAAACTCAGCTGAATCATTCAATGATGTTTATTGAAGAGAAATATTTATTGAATCCATTGAAGAAAGGAATGACAACACAGAGAGGAACTTCTAACGGCCACTAGAGCCCATAGGTCACACCCCCTGCTCCTGGGGTCTCTAAGGAGGTGCCTTAAACGTCCTCCACACTGTGGCCCTCCCTCCATAGTGCCCCTCCCTGAGGGCCCTTTGACTGAACTTTGTGGGACCATGGACACAGGTCATGTCCACTCACTGCAGGGTCCCCCTCCCCCTCTGGACAACATGTTGGGGCCCGGCCCTGCCCTGTGGCCTGCACTGAACAGACACAAGATACTGGGAAACACAGCAGGGGACACTCCAGCATGCTGAGGAAACGGAGTCACAGGGAACAACAGGGTGGCATATCAGAGCACAGTCCCCGTGGAGCCTCCAGCAGCCGCCTTCTGTCACTGGTCAATGTTTCCTGCCAGAGGTCACTGGGTGAGCGCCAGACGCGCCCTGGACCGCCCTTCTCATCCGTTCTTCTGGGCCCGGGCTCGGGGTCTCCGTCCGGGGTGAGAGTGGTGGTGGGAACTGCTCAAAGAAGAACACACACATCTCCACAAGCACAAGCAGCGGTTGGCTAACTACACCGAGAAAGCAGAGGCTGAGCTCACAACACTGGACGAGAGCTGGCGGTGCCTTGGTTGGCAGTGGGACTCACAGGACGTGCCGGGGCTGAGAGGTGGCTGCCCCAGGGCAGGTGGGGGGGAGGCCAGGACACCCGGCTGGGTTCACACACACCTGGTGTCCTGCACAGGCACCATGGCCTGTGTGTGTGTGTGTGTGTGTGTGTGTGTGTGTGTGTGTGTGTGGAGGGGCGGTGATAACTTGACAGGTGGGTCACTATGGGGCTATGGAGAAATGAGTTGGGGGCCTCCCAGGGGATGGAGGATGGGGGTCCCCAAGAGTGGCACCCCTGTGATGGGCTCTAACATCTCCCAGTTCCACGCGCGTGGCAGATGTCTTCAGGTATCCCTCTCCTAGGCTGAGATTGGCTGCTCAGCGGCGTTCCCAGGCCAGTGCCCAAGTTGGCAGGGGCTGGGGCTGAGACCAGGTGTGGGGGCACCTCTCCCCACCCCACTGGATGTCAAACATGGTCATCTTGGTGACTTGTAAGGGCTGATGGTGGTGGTCAGGGCACCTTGGGAGTAGCGGGGGACCAGGGGACCAGGGGGCAGGGCAGACCCTTCCCTGGGCCTTGCTCCCCATTGGGGTGAGGTGGCCTTCCCCTGCCTCCAGGGCTCTGCTGCCCCAGAGAACAGGAGGCCACTGGGCCCTCCAAGCTTACTCAAAGGAGGGCTCGGGGGAACTCATCTCTCCAGACTCATCCTCACTTCCTGACTCCTCAGATAAGAGAAGGAGCCCCTCCTCATGGGGCTTCTCAGCCTCCTCATCTTCTTCCTGGAGCAGGCCCTCTGGGTCATAGCCAGGACCTCCTGAGCCCACCCCAAAAGCAATGCCCATGTTGGCAATGGAGGGCCCTGCCTGAGCTAGACCTGCAGGAGCCAGAGCATCCTCATCTCCCTGAATGGAAAGAGAGGCCGTGGTGGTGGCCTCAGGGGCAGGGTCTGCCCCGGTGGCATCACCGGTTTCAGGAGCAGCCTCATCAGGATCGGCCATGGCAGGACCCGCCTCAATGTCCACTTCCTTGGCCAGAGTGGCACCGGCATTATCTTCCTTGGAAAGGGCAGCCTGTACTGCATCTTCATTGTCTGTGGGGGCCTGGCCAACATCTTCATTGGCTAGAGCATCCTGAGCTGAATCTTTATTGGCTGGGGCGGCCTGGCCAACATTTTCATGGGCTGGAGAGGCCTGGACAGCATCTTCGAAGGTTGTAGCGGTCTGGGCTGCATCTTCATGGCTTGTCGCGGTCTGGGCTGTATCTTCATGAGCCGGGGCGACCTGGCCAACATCTTCACGGGCTAGTGTGGCCCGGGCAGCAGCCAGTTCTTTAATGTCCTCCCAGACTGGTTCTTCACCTTGAAACTGCTGGCTCGTAGTCGGAATGACCTCACATGCCTCTGACTCCCGAATGAGCCGAAGCATCTCCAGGAAGCCAGGTGATTTCCCCTCCAGGTGCATCTCCTTCAGCTTTTTCTGGAGCTTCTCATTGGGGCGGCCCCGCCTTAGCACCTGCTCGTTCCGTACCTCATCAGCCACGCCTGGGTGGATGGCCCCCTTCTCCATGGCCACGTGCAGCATGTCTTCCAGGCGAATCACATAAGCAAAGAGAGTCTCCTGGGGCTCCTGGGCAGACGTCACAAACTTCAGCCTCATGACCGCGTGGGTGTCCTTGTTTCTAAACACCTGAGCCAGGGCTACCAGGCAGTCCTGAGCAGAGATGGTAGGGTGTTCATTCAGGAAGCCATGCATGAAATTCTGCGCGGGCCCGTGCAGGCTCTCCACCAGCCGCCGCCGCCGCTCTCTTTCCGAGATGTGGCGCCACAGGAACAACATCTCGTTGGCATGGTCCAGCCAATTCTCAAAGGACTCCTGCTCTCGGCCTGGCTGTTCAGTCCCATAAAAATCTCTCAGTTCCTGGTAGGGCATATTTTCTAGCACAGGCTTCAGGGCCTGATTCCATTGCTCGATCCAGGCTTCTTCATCAGCTCCATCTCCTGCCTGGGCTGCAGCTCCTGCCTGGGCTGCAGCTCTTGCCTGGGCTGCAGCTCCTGCCTGGGCTGCAGCTCCTGCCTGGGCTGCAGCTCCTGCCTGGGCTGCAACTTCTGCCTCGGCTGCAGCTCCTGCCTCGGCTGCAGCTCCTGCCTCACCTGCAGCTAATTCTTCACCTGGAGCTTCTAACACATCTTGAGCTTCTGCCTCATCTTCAGCTTCTTCCTCATCTGCAGCTCCTGCCTCACCTGCAGATCTTGCGGCATTTGCAGCTCTTGCCACATGTGGCGTTCCTGCCTTGCCTAGAGCTCCTGCTTCACCTGCATCTCCAGACACGCCTGAAGCTTTCTCACCTGGAGCTTCTGCCACATCTTCAGCTGAGGCCACAGCTGCAGCTCCTTCCTCCTCTGCAGCTCCCTTCTTCCCTGAGACCCCTGCCGCATTTGCAGATCCTGTCTTATATGGAAAATTTGCTGCCACACCTGAAGCCCCTGCTTCCCCTGCCAATCCTGCCTCACGTGGGGCTCGCACCATATCTTCAGCTCCTTCCTCGCCTGCAGCCCCTGCCACATCTGCAGCTCCCTCCTCACCTACGGCTCCTGCTTCACCTGCAGCTCCAAGCCCCTGTGGGGCTCCTGCCTCCGCGCCAGCTGGTTCAGCCACCGCTTGCCTCTGGGGCTGTGCAGGAAGATTGCCTCTATCCCGTAACTCAGAGTCAACGCCCTGAGGCAGGAAGATCACAGTCCAGTCCTGTTGCTTGGCTGGTATGTATCGGGGGACAAGACTTGGGTTTAAATTTTCAGCAAACTCAATCAAGGCGACCCTGCACCCTAGCTCCCTTCTGAATACATTGCCCAGCACTCGGTACCTGCCCAGGGACCACATGGCATCCTCCAGGGTCTCATGGAACTCCCCCTCCTCGCAGTCCTCAGGGATGCCCAGGATGAGCACTGTGCGCTTTGAGTTCGCATCCATCCAGCTGCACCATTCCCGAAGCATCGAAAGCGCCATCTCCCAGACGTGGGGGGGAGCAGACGCAAGAGGAAAGAGGTGCGCAGAGTGTCGCAGTCTCTGCTGGGGTGGCCTGGGAATGCAAAGAGGCGGGGCGGGGGGGGGGAGAGGAGGGAGGAATGTTGGTGCCACACAGCCCACCCCACTGCCTCCCAGTCCAGTTCGCGCCCCCCACCCCCCACTGCCGCGTAATTCACCACTGCACCTCTCACCTCCGAAGCCAGAAAACCCTCTTTGGTCTGGGCTTAAACCCCTGATCCGGCCGCAGCAACTGGAGTCCCTTCTTCCATCATCTGCAATTCCCGCATCCAGGATCCCTACCCTTCCACCATCTGCAAACCCCGCAGTCAGGAGTGCTCCCACCCTCCCTTTCCTAGAGCGAGGCTAGAGCTCTTGCGCTTCCTACTCTGACTCAGACAACCTGTAAACCGGCTGCCGCAGCCCCCCCCACCGCCCCCGCCACTGCAGCCAAGTCCGCAGCCCTTCCCCCACCAGCCAGAACCAGCCCCTCTGCAGACAGGAGCCCTCTCCTCCCCAGACCCCTGCAGTCCGGGACCCCACCTCTCCTCTCCTCCCCATCCGCACCCGCCCAGAGACCCCCCTCTGCCCCATTGCCTTCCCAGCCCAGGCTGAGATTCGACCCCTACCCAGGGCGCTGGCCCGCGGTAATTCTGGGGTCCAGTCCCAGCGAAGCCCCCAGTCACCTGCTGACTCTCTCAGCTTCCGAAAGCCTTGCCGCGGTGGTGGGGGGGTGGCGCGGGGAGTACCGCCTGTGGGCTGCGGAGCCCACTGCGGATACCACCGCACTGCCCTGAAGCCAGAGAGTCAGAATATCATGGTCTAGGGCTGCGCAGTCCAGGGGTCTCCCGGGTAGCTCCCTCGGAGTTCAGGCCAGGTGGGCTTCCCAGGGCTTCTGAGCTTCTAGAAGCCCCGGGTAGATGAGGCAGACAGATCTCTGCGTCTGGGTGCAGAGCAAATGACTGGATCCTGAGAGCACGTGAGAAGGCGTCAGTGTTGCCCTGGCAATAGATTCATGAGGCAAGACCTGCAGCCTACACCCATTGGTCCTCCAGCCACAAAATGGCCTCCATTAATAACTGCAGCAAATATGGGGGTGCAGTGGGGGCTGAAAACCAGGAGGCAGGGGCCAGAGGAACCTAAGAACAGGTCCCCGATGCCCCCTCTGCACTCACAGCCTGCCCTCATTAAGCCTGGAATCTCCACAAGAAACGCAGGCTAGCTGTTCCCATGCCAGCATCCTCATCACACCTCTCTACACTGTGAAGCCAGCTCTTAACCAGGCAGGCAGCCATTGCAGTGGCAGGTCTGTGGGCTTGTGTGAGCCCAACACAGAAGCTATACAAGTCACTAAACATCTGTGCCCTGCACCTGTGAATAGACAATAGAAAAACTTTCCTTACCATATGTTGCTGGATCTGACTGGCTGATAGGTAAAGATTTTTTTTAAACTCTCATTTCTTTCTTTTTTAAATATATTTTTATTGATTTTTTTGCAATATAACTTATATTTAATAGTAGTACATGTGTTTTCCTTTTTCCCCTCAATATCCTCCTCCCCAGCCTCCCTTACCCCCCAGCACATGTCCCCACCTGCCCACCTCCCCACCCCAGTGTCTTTCATTCATTGGTTATGCTCATATGCATGCATACAAGTCCTTCGGTTGATCTCCCCCAGCATCCACCTCCCATCCACCCCAGCCTGGCAGCCTGTTCAAGGCCACCCTGCCTCTATATCAATCACTCTCCCCTGTTTCTTTCCTTCAAAAAGATCTTGCCTCTGCATACTAGAAATAAATGTTTAAGAACAACAACAAAAAAAGTTTGAGTGTCAGTTTCAATGTCCAACTGTTCTGAGTCCCAGTTTCAATGTCCAATAGTTCTTTGTGTGTACATGTCAGCAATGGTATCCAGATGGTGGACACATCGTGACAATGCAAGATCCATCCTCTCTGGTTTGGTCCTGGGCTGCCTGCAGCCATGCACAGCTGCCGACTGCTAGCATGGCAAGGTGTTGTCAGTGTCCCCCATCTCTGGACCGTCCTCGTAACTGGAACAGACCTGTCAGTTCCTCACTGTCGCAGGAACCCACAGATAGGTAAAGATTTTTGCTAACTATTCATGAAGGACATTTTTCTATAATGTTCTCTTTTTTCTTAACCATCACTTTTTATTTTTATTTTATTTTTTTAAATATATTTTATTGGTTTCTTTACAGAGAGGAAGGGAGAGGAATAGAAAGTCAGAAACATCGATGAGAGAGAGAAACATTGATCAGCTGCTTCCTGCACACACCCTACTGGGGATGTGCCCACAGCCAAGGTACATGCCCTTGACCGGAATCGAACCTGGGACCCTTCAGTCCGCAGGCCGGTGCTCTATCCACAGAGCCGCACCAGTTTCGGCTTAACCATCAGTTTTTAAATCAAGATTTATTTCCAGGTTTATCCTAGCTTTCCAAAATGAATTAGGAATTGTTCCTTGCTCCCCTATTTCCTGAAAGTGTGTGAGATTTGGCGAGTTTCATTCCTTAAACATTTGCTGGAATTTACCCATGAAGTCATCTGGGCCTGGATTGTTCTTTTGTTGTGTTTGTTTTGTTTTTAGGAAAGTTTTTTTTATAGTAAATTAAATTCACATCTAAGAAATAGGGCTGTTCCTATTTTATATTTAACCTGTTGTCAGTTTTGATCAATTGTTTTGTGAGCAAGGAATTGTTCAATTTGATTTAATTTATCAAAATTATTGGCATAAGGATGCCCACAAGAGCCCCTCATTATTCTTTTAGTATCTGCATGATCTATAGTGATAGCCCTCTTTCATTCTTGATGCTGATGAGTAGTGTACTTTGTCTTCTTGATTAGTCTTGCTGGGGGTTGTACATTTCATTGCTTTTCTAGAAATATATGGCTTTGTTCATTTTCTCCATAGTTTGTTTGCTATTGCATTTTGTCCTGCTCTTATCTCTGTCATTCTTTTTTCTACTTGTTTTGGATTTACTTTGCTTTTCTTTTTCTCACTTCTTTGGATGGACTATTAGGGCATTGATTTTATGCCTTTTTTATTTCTGATATGATTTTAAGCAATAAATCTTCCTCTAATCACTTCTTTGGCTGCCTCCCACTAATTTTGATATTTTATTTTTATTACCATTCAAATTTAAATACTTTTAAAGTTTCTTTGTGTTGTTTTTTCTTTGATACAAAGAATAAAGTGTGATGTTGAATTTCCAAACATTTGGGGACACATTATTAGTTTCTAATGGAACTCCACTGTGGACTCAGCTAACTTATTATGCAAACCTTCACTTTTTCTAAAAGTGTTGAGACTGGATTTTATGGCCCAGTAGTTGATCTATCCAGGCGAATGTCTTTGTAAAGAATCTATAGTCTGCAGTTGTTGGCTATAGTGTTCTTTAAATATCAATGAAGAAAGGTGGTTGATAATGTCATACAGATCTTCTAAATACTTACTGATTTTTTTGGTCTAATTTTATCAATTGCTGAGACAAGGGTGTTAAAATATCTGGCTATAATTGTGGAAATATATATCTCTCCCTTTATTCTGTCAAGTTTCATTTCCTACTAGATGTCTAGTGCAGGACATTTGTGCACTGTGGCAGGGGAGGGGGTCCCTCAGCCCAGTCTGCACCCTCTCGCAGTCTGGGACTCCTTGGAGGTTGTCCACCTGTGGGCTAAGCTGGCAGGCGGATATCCCCCAGGGGTCTTGAGCACTACCACAGAGGTGCGAGAGGTTCCCGCCACCACCACTGCCCAGCTGTGAGCCCAGCTTCTGGCTGAGTGGCACTCTCCCTGTGGGAACGCACTGACTACCAGGGGGCAGCTCCTGCATTGAGCATCTGCCCCCTAGTGGTCAGTGCGCATCATAGTGACCGGTCTTTCCTCCTTTCAGTTGATTTGCAAATTAGCCTTTTATTATATAGGATAGCTTGAAATTCTGTTATTGGGTGCATAGACATTTATGAATTCTATGTGTTTCTCACTAGCAGACAGTTAGCCAAACACAGACTCCAGATGAGGCACCAACTGAAATCTCTGCTCAGCTCTTTTCTTGGAGTGCATATCCAGCCCAGGACTCCCAGAGATTTGGGCAGAGTGTATATGCCAAACGTGAATTCCCTGTTTGTGGTTCTCCCTCTTCAGGATAATCCCTCTTCCCTTCCTTCTGCCCTGGTCACCCTGCACTCTGCCCTCTGGGTCTCTGGGTTTTTGGCACCCAATATGGCATCCTCTGTAACCTGCCCTCACACATGAACAAATATGCAGGCAGGAAACTCAAATTCTACCAATTGTTTGAGGAAAAAATAATGCCAACACTATGCAAAATCTTCCAGAAAAATGAGGAGGAAAGACTACTTCCAACTCAGTCAATGAGGTCAGCATTTACATTTATATCACCTCTATACAAAGACGTATGGCAAGAAAACTCCATACTTAAATGCTTCATGAACATCCATGCAAAAAAATTCTAAACTAAATTTTAGTCAATTGAATTAAACAAGATATAAAAATGACAGCATAACATGACTGAGTAGTTTACCACGAGAATGCAAATTTCACTTAAACATTTGAAATTTTATCGATGTAATTCAGCATATTAACAAACTAAAAAATAAAAATTCTCTAATCTCTATCGTAGTTCATTTGTGCTGGTATAACAAAATATCACTAACTTGGTGGCTTATAAAGAACAGAAACTGATTCCTCAGTTCTGGAGGCTGAAAGTTCAAGATCGAGGTGCCAATATGGTTGAGTTCTGGTGAGGGGTCGCTTCTTGGTTCATAGCCAGAGCCTTTCTGTGCATGTCATCACATGGTGAAGCATCTCTGGAGCATATTTATAAGGGCATTAATGCCCCTGAGACCTCATTACTTCCCAAACATTCTACCTTCTAATGCCTTTAGGGGTTAGGACTTCAACATATGAATTTTGGGAAGGGACACACTCAGACAGTAGCAATCTTCTCAATAGATGTAGGATAAACAGAATCTGACATCCATTCCTGATTTTTTAAAAATCACAGAAAACTGGGAATAGAAAGGAACTTCCTTAACCTGATAAAAGACATATATAAAAAACCTACAGCTAACATCATCCTTAGCAATGAAAGGATGCCCCCCCCCAAAAAAAATCAAAACAAGACAAGGATGTTCACTCTTTCAGTTTTTATTCAACACTGTACTGGAGGTTCAAGCCTGAGAAATTGGGCAAAGAAAAGAAACATCATGCAGATCGGAAAGGAAGAAGTAAACCATCTTGATTCACAAATGACAAGATTATCTATGTAGAAAATACACTGGAATCTACAGAATATTTCCTATAACTAATAGGAGAGTTTAGCAGGTTGCAGAACTTAAGTTCCATCTGCAAAAATCAATCGCATCTCTATATACTAGAAATGAACAATTCTAGATATTAAAAAAATTAAACAATACCACCCACAAGAGCATCAAAATATGCAACATTTAGGAATAGGTCTGACAAAAGACTTGTACATTGAAAACTACAAAACATTGATGAGAAAAATTAAAGGACAGAAATAAATGGAGACAGAGAGACCTCATTCCTGGGTCAAAAGACTTAATATTGTTAAGATGCCAATTCTCCCCAAATGGATCTACAGAATTTAATCCAGTTCCACTCAAAATATCATCAGACATTTTTTCTGAAAACTAAGATGATTTAAAATGTATATGGGAATTCAAAAAACCTAAACTGGTTAAAACAATGCTGAAAATAGCAAAAGTTGTAGAACTTACACAAATTGATTTCAACAATCATTCTAAATCTACAGTAATAACAGCTGTATATTATTGGTGTAAAGATAAATACATCAACAGAACAGCATAGAGCCCTAAATCCAAACATTTATGAACAACTGAATATTGAAAAAGGCACAGAACAGTACAATGGGGAATGATAGTCTCTTCAACAAATGATGCTGGAATAACTGGATAGTCTCATGAACAAAAATGAACTTTGACCCATATTTCCCACTACATACAAAAATGGACCCCAAATGGATCAGAAATCTAAATAAATATAAAACCTAAAACCATAAAACTTCTAAAAGCAAAGGAGATCCTTGTGACCTTGAATTAGACAAAGATGTCTTGGGTATAACACCAAAAAATATAATCCATAAAAAAACAGCTTGATCAATTCAGCTTCATCAAAACAGAATTTCTGTTCTTCAAAAGACACTGCTAAGAGAATAAAGACATGCCACCAACTGGCAGAAAGTGTTTGCAAAGCATATATCTGAAAAAAAAAACACACTTGTATTAAGTATTAACAAAGAGTTCTTACAACTTAATAAGACAAAAAACTCAATAATAATAAAATGGGCAACATGTTTAAGCAGATACTTCACTAAAGATAGCTAATGAGGATATGAAAATATGCTCAACATCACTAGTCAAGGAAATCCAGATTAAAACGATAATGAGGTTATACTACACATCTATTAGAATGGCTAAAGTTAAAAAGTCTGACCATACCAAGTATTAACAAAAATGTAGAACAATTGGAACTCTCTTTACACTGCTGGTGGGAATGTAAAATGGTACACTCACTTTGCAAAAACAGTTTGGTCATTTTAAAAAGTTAAACATACTTCTACTATACTATCAGCCATACCATTCATGAATACTTACTTACCCAAGATAAAAGACAATATATGCCTATATAAAGGCTTGTACACAAATATTCATAGCAGCTTTATTCACAGTTGTTCCAAACTGGAGATATCCCAAATGCCCATTAATGAATGAAAGAATAAACCCATTGTGGTACATTCATGCAATGAAATATTATTCAGCAATAGAAATGAATGAGCTGTTGGTACATGCAACAATGTGGATGAATCTGAAAATAATTTTGAATGAAAGCCAGATTTTTAAAAAACACTTATAATATTATTCCGTCTATATATATAAAAGCCAAGTGACCAGAATGACTGCTATGATGCACACTACGGTGGCCAACCAGCCCTATTGGAGCCCCAGTCGGCCCCCCAACCTCCCTCGGCCCCTCCCCACAGCCAGCCCGGGCCCTGATCGCCATCCCCCACTTTGATGAGGAGCGAGGCTAGCCGATCAACCTCCTGAGGTCCCCCCCCCCCCCCGCCAGCCCCAATGATGGGGCCGGCCAACCTCCTGCATCTCCTTCCCCCCCACCCCACCCCCACACCAGCCGGCCTGTTAGGCCCCCATCTGAGCAGGCTGGCCGGACCCCACTCATGTATGAATTTGTACACCAGGCTTCTAGTTTATATATAAAACTAGAAAATGCAAACTACCCTACAGTGACAGAAGGTAGATCAATGGTTGCTTGAGAAAGAGAGAAGCAAGAAGAGAGAGGAGAGAGAGATTACAAAGGGACTACAATCTTTGAGAGTAATGGATATGTTTGTTGCCTTGGTTGTGGTCATGGTATGACAAACCTTAACAGATTGTACAGTTTAAACATGTCCAGGTTATCATATGTTAAATATACCTCAAAAGATCTGTTTTTCAAACAAATGCACCTACAAGTAAATAATAAAAAGACAAATAATCCCACAAAAGTGCCCAAGCTTTTGAACAGACACTTTATAAAGGGGGATGGAGAAATGGCCAGTGAGCACATAAAAACATCATGCTTGATGTGATTAGTCATCAGGGAGATGGTAATTCAAATCACACTAAGTTACCACTTCGCACCCACTTAAATGGTTAACAGTAAAGGCTGACAACCCCAAATGTTGAGGATGATTGGAAATAAAAGAAACCCTCATACATTTCTGGTGGGAACATAAATTGTACAATCACTTTGGAGAATATTATGGTAGTTTCTTATAAAACAACTATCATGGCAATTTCCTTTCTAGGTACTTACCCAAGAAAAAAATGAAAGTATTTATCTACATGAAAGTGTACACAAATGATCATAGTAGCTTTTTTTAGAGTAATCCAAAATGAAAACAACACATCATAAAGTGTTGAGTGAATAAGCCAATTCAGATATGTTCAGACGATGGAATGCTACTCTATAATGAAAGTAAAGAAGTAATAACATTCAGCCCAGACTGGTTTGGCTCAGTGGATAGAGCGTCGGACTGCGGACTGCGGGGTCCCGGGTTCGATTCCGGCAAGGGCATGTACCTTGGCTGCGGGCACATCCCCAGTAAGGGGCGTGCAAGAGGTAGCTGACCGATGTTTCTTTCTCATCGATGTTTCTGACTTTCTATCCCTCTCCCTTCTGCTCTGTAAAAAATCAATAAAAAATATTTTTTAAAAAAAAGAAGTAATAACATTCAACAATATATATAAATCTCAAAATCATCATAATGAATGAAAGAATCCAGACACAAACTAGTACATACTATATGATTCCATTATTACAAAGTTCTCAAGTAGGCAAGAGAAATCTGTGGTGGGGAAAAATTAGAATAGTGGTTGCCTGCATGTGAGATTGTGTTGGGGACTGACTGGGAATAGACACAGGGGAAATTTCTGGAATGTTGATAGTGTTCTGTATCTTGACAGAAGCTTGGAGTACACATTTGTCAAAAGTCAATGCGTGGGCTCTTAAAATGTGTGTTTTGCTGTATGAACTTTTATCTCCACAAAACAAAAAGAACTGTAAACAGGTATTGATCTGCAGCCAATGCCGTGTATGTTGAAGTGTTTAGGGGTGAAGTGTATTGACTGATGTCTGCAACTTACTTTGAAATGGATCAGTAAGTCTACGGCCATACCACCCTGAACATGCCCGATCTTGTCTGAAATGAGTCAGCAACATAAGGATGACCATGCAATCGAGCAAGTAGAGCATATTGGTCCACGGATACAAACCTTTCAATTGAGCTGTATGTTGCAAAGTTCTCATAATAAAATGTGGAGGGAAAATAAGAAAAAGGTTGTTAGTATCGAATGGATAAAATTGTTCAGAGAATATTTAAGAAGTTGGTTATATTCATTATTATGAATAAATGATTAAATGCTTATGAATTTTTAAATGAAGAAAAAATCAGGTCATATCCTTCAGACTCAATTTCAGTGCCGAGCGTCTGACTCTTCTTTCCCTTGGCTGACTTACTGCACTCCAGCATTTTCTTTAGAATCCTGGAACACGTCCAGGTTGCTGTGCCTTTTACCTGTGGACACTTTCCTGTCTTCAACAACCTTTACATGACTGAGCCCTTCTTGTCATTCAAGTCTCATCTCAACTGTAGCCTCACCTAAGTCCGGCAGCCATCACCCTACCTGATGGTCTTCACAGTTCTAATAACTCTTCTGGTTATATGTTGATCCTTGTAAATTACTGGCTTCCTTTCGAAACAGGCAGCTTCAGGAAAGCAGAGATGGGCTGAGCACACTGCAGGGCTTAGAACGCTGCACGTTCCTAGATTTTGGTTGATTCCCAGCAAATTCATCTGCAATTAGCTGTCACTACTGGCAGCACCTTGAATACAAGAATCCTATTCTTTTCCTTTACTGTATAACCTGATGTTCTGAAATTAATTCAAGTGCGTTTCCCTTCCACCCTTACTCCGCGGCTTCCCTCCGCCCCCACCCCACTGCACTCCACCGCACCCCACCGCACCCCACCGCAAGAGCGCGCGCGCGCGCGCGCGCGCGCGCACGCGCACACACACACACACACACACACACACACACACACACACACACAGGAATTCTTGGACGCCAAATGCGCGCCCCTGCGGGCAGGGATGTGGCCTGGTTTTGCTCACAGATGTATTCTCACCAGGGCTCACTTCCTCAGTGAATCAGTGATGCACTCTGACCCCTCCAGTGAGGCCTGATTTTGCTCTATTTCTCATGACATTCTCCTCTCCTCTCCCCACCCCTCACCCTCGTCCATAAGGCGCGGGGGGCGGGGGGCGTTATATTCCTTCGTTCCCTTTTTTCGTGGGCTGGTAGGTTCGTTCACTCGTTCGTTCGTTCATTCATTCATTCATTCATTCATTCATTCATTCATTCGTACATTTCATCCACTCCCCCTACCTCCACCCAGGCTTTGCCAGCGTGCACGCCACTCCAAGGACTCAGGCTGGACCACCCCCCTCCCCGCTGGCTTCAGCCCCGCCCCCTCCCCGCCCCCTTTCTGGGCCAATCGTGGCCGGGATATAGGGCGGGGCCAGAGTCTGGGCGGGGTCTCGCTCCACACTACCCCTGGCGGCTCCCGCGGCTCCGGAAACGAGCCCGCCGTGGGGCTGTGGGGCTCAGCCGGGCGCGGGTGGCTCCGTGGCGCTTCCTGCCACGCCGGGCCTGCGGGGGCTGTTCCGGAGCCGCTCAGCGAGAGCCGCGCGTCCACTGCCGCCGGGCTGCGGTGAGCGTGCGGGCCACGGGAGGATGTCCGCGGAGCACGGGAGGGGGTGCTGAGACGAGTGATCCTTTGGGAAGCGAGAGGATGTCCTGGGGGCCCGGGACAGTACGCGGGCCGCGGGTGAATGTGCGGGACTGAAGTGAACCTCGGGGCTGCGGAAGGATGCGCAGGGCCATGACCCGGGAGAACGTGGGGATTTGGGATGAGTGTTTCGGAGAGTGTGAGGTTAGAGGGGACTGTCAAGCCTTGTGAAGGGGCGGGGAGGGGCATCTTTTGGGCCTCAGTAGGCTGTTTGGCCTTGGGACCAGCTGGAGGGGGGACTGTGTCCAGGTTGGCGGGTAGGAGGAGGGTCGGAGGCCTCCCCAGCGCGGGCAGGGGGCGGTGGGCAGGGGCGGGATTCGAGGATGTGTGGAGACAGACCTATGATGCTTTTTGGGAAGGCGCTGAGGCGTGGGAACGAGCCAGTGTGGGAAGGAACTGACCCTCTCCCCAAATGTAATGGAGGCCGAGGGGGGTGTTTAAAGGGCATTTCCCCAGTCTGGGGTTTGGGGCGGGCCGGGGCTGAGCAGCAGTCCGAGGCGCCTGGAAAGTGAGCTGGGAAGGAAGGTTCCTGCCAGTGGAGTCCCTCCTTTGCTTTTGGGTAGGGGGCAAGCCTTGTCTTGGCAGGAAGGCTGGAGGCTGGGAGACCAGAGCCCAAGGTCTGTGAGGGAGGGGGAGAGGCAGCCCTTGCCCAAGGCCCTTGGTCTGAACAGGGCTTTATCTGTTGCCCTTCTGGGGGCCACCATCTCCTGCTCTAGTACCGCCTCCCCCAAAACTCCTTTGCTGCCTCTTTTAGTCTATATTTGGGTGATTAATTACATGTCATTTTCCATCTTCCCCCCACCCCCCCTCACACACACACACTCGCCTGCTGCCCAAAGCCCATGGTCTCTTTCAATCACCACCACCCCCCCAAAAAAATCCTGGCTCTCTTCCCGGAGGTCCCACCCTGTTCTAACGGACGCCCTCCAGCCAGCGTTCCCCCAGCCCAGCCTCCAGCCCCCTCCAGTCTCCTTGGTCAGTGAAATACTTCTTCAACCTCAGACCCGACATATTTCCTTCACCAAAGGGTTTCAGATGGGATTGCTAGAACGTACCTCCTCTGGGCACTAATGCCCAGATCCAGCAGCCCTCCTCCCCCATTGGGCCTTTAAGTAGAAGCAGCTTGTACAGTGTCTGGCACAGTCCAGTCTATCCCCCCCCCCAAAAAAAATTCCTGGAGCTATATTTAGAATCCTATTGAGCAGTGATCTCCAGCCTTCTTTGGGTGAGAGACCCCTTGGAAAGTCACTAGAACATGTGAATTCTCTTTCAGAAGTCTGACAGGACAGAGTAGGGTTCCACTCAGGAGCCTCGTGGGCCAGAATCCTGTCTGCTGAGCAGAAGAGAGGAAGTCTCCAGATCCAAGTGGTCCAATGCTCAGGAGGAGCAGCAGCTCTGTATCCCAAGCCCAGTGCTGGTTAGAAATGCAGACTCCTTGGCCCCACCTACAGCTGCTACTCTGCCCTTAGAGTTCTTAGCAAAACCCAAACCAGGGTTCTCACCCATTGATCCAGCTCTAGCCCTGAGCTCCTCAAATGGCCCAGGGACCCTTTGGGATTTGCACAGCGCCCCCGCCCTCATTTAGATTCTTACATATCCAGGGCAGTATAACCTAAATGAAGCTATGCTTACCATTTATTGTGATTTTTTTTTATTACTAAAATGGCATGCATCTTCTTGGAGAAATGGGAACATATAAAACTTTCCTCAAGTAAGTACAACAAACACTACAAACTCCCCTTCTGGTCTACCTTCTGGCTTTTTATAGAAGGGAAGGAAAATGGAAACCTAAACAGAGAGGGACAGGTGCCCAGGCAGAGTGAGAGAGAAAAACTGAGGAAGACAGAGACAGATGCCTCCCACCCACACACACCAAAAAAGACACACACACAGACAAAAACATCCTGAGAGAAACAGTCTTTTCCTGGTGAAACACCCTCTTTCTTGGCCCTTTAGGATTCTGCCACTTCTAGTAGCAGTGCATTGGTACAGTATAAGGTGGGCTTGAATGAGGCCTTTGGGACCCCACCCTGGCCAGGCAGGGAAAGAGCCAGACCAGCTCCAGCCCTGGACTCAGCGACCTGGCCTTCCCGGGGGTGGGCAGAGATCAGGATCATGCAGGATATATTCAGTTTCAGCCTGTTCTTTGGTTGAGCATTCACGACCCACAAAGACATGTTCCCAAGTCTGCTTCTGTCTCCTCGGATTATTTTGGTCCAACAGGTGGGGGGGGGCATTTATCGGGTTGATGAATCACTCAGAATCGTCTCAAGATGTGATGAGCCATCCTTGTGTGTCCCTTTGGGGGTAAGTTGGGTGTTTCCAGACCTGTGTGGTGGCCTTGAAGCTGGCCTTGCTGTGAGAAGAGCCCATGGTGGAGAGGCAAGATGGTGAGAAGTATTGTTTCTGTTGTGGAAGTGACTGTATTTTCATATATGCCAGTATTGCCACACCGTCTTCGCCCAGACACAGTTCTCTCAGTGTAAGTGACACAACTGAAGGAAGAACAGGTATCCAGGCAGGAGAATTGGGAATCCAGGTGATCATTTGAGTGGGAGCAGAAGCTGAACGCACGTATCTGAATTAGATGCTGAAAAAGGGGGTCTTGTGCCACCAAAAAAAGGCACGCCCCAGCACATGTTTCCTCCAGCCCAGAACCAAACTGAACATCACGAGCTGCCTATTGTCTTCTGGGGCCTGTGAACATTCTGCTACAGTCCTTATCTAGATACTCCAGGAAGTCCAAGTGTTCCTGGTACCCCTTGGAAATTTCCAGAAGCTGCCAGAATGATCTAGTTTGGGTGGCCTTGCTGCTTGTCCCCTGCCCCCACTGCCCAGGGACTGATGGGTGCCGAGGTGGTTGCTTGGCTATTTGTGTCATGTGATTGGTCAAAAAAATATATCTTTTAGACTCCAAATAAATCTTTACTAGCAGCCAGATATCCGGAGAAGGGGTTCTCACCTCAAAGTCAACCAGAAGACGCCTAATTCTTTTTGTGATCACGAGTTGGTTTTTGTCTCTATTGAATTCAACTCTGACTTTCTGTTCTCTCTGATCAAAGTGGAATGATTATTTTGGTTCTCTTAATGTTTCTGATTCCCTGCACAAAAGTCTATTTAAATGAGTTGGGTGAAATTCACATCGCCATTACACTGAGTAGCCATATTATTATGACCTTTGAACGCATAATAATCTGGCCACTCAGAATATATATATTAGAGGCCTGGTGCATGAATTCGTGCATGGGTGGGGTCCGGCCAGCCTGGCCAGGGGTAGAGGACATAGGCAGTTGGCAGGCCTGCCTGCTGGTCAAACTCCTGGTCGAGGAGACAATTTGCATATTCGCCTTTTATTATATAGGATACACACCGAGTGGCCAGATTATTATGCGTTCAGAGATCATCATCATCCGGCCACTCAGTGTAAAGCGCTATCAGGAACGCAATGAGCTCTCATGCTTTATAATGCATGGCTTTTCAGACTGCCAGGCAGTGGGTTAGCATGGACATGATCTCCCTGCGTTTATGAAACAGCCGAATTGGCCGTGGCACTTGACTAGGTTCAAGGTGGAATATGAAGTCAACTTGAGAGATCTGGGTCTCTGAGAGCATCTAGTCATTAGCCACGACTTCCCATCTCACTTAAAAAAAAAGGAAGATAATATGATTTATATTAGGAGGCAGAGATGTGTCTTTCTGTATATTTCTCTGAAGTTACATTTCCCGGCTGGGTGTAGGAGTGCACTGTGTGAGGTGTGGCGGGTGCTTATCCACAGTGAATTCGTTTTAAAGGTCAGCCTCACCCTCTGTATCCATTGGGTACACCACAATGGTTTTTATATTCTGCCTGGAACTGCTTTGACCTTGGTCCCCCAAGGTCTACTTTCAGAAGGCGGCAGACACCTGTTTTTGTCACTTTGGTCACGGCGTCCAGCTTTTCCAGATTAGTTCCACCATTTTGAAGTGGAGCCATTGTGCAACATGGCTTCTAAATGGTCAGGTTGTCTCCAAGATTGATGATAATTTTATTTTATAACTGCAGTGGGGAATTAATGTGTATTATCTCTTTTAATGATCTATCTTTGCTTCTCTGGAAGCTTTCACCAGATACACTTGGTTAATTACACGGAGTTTAGCTTCCTTTTGTGAAATCAGGGCTCACCTTTTCCCTCCGGTGTTTGTCAGCGCCTTCTAAATGATTTCTATGTCTGTGGGCACTGTTGCTGTGGACGGTGATGTGAAGTACCCTCAGGCGAAGTCCCTGGGCAAGCCTGGTACAAGGACCAATTCTGTTGCTACCTGGGAAAGAATAACCAACGATTCGCTTGGGAGTTGTGGCTCCAGGATTTCAACAGTTAATCAGGCCAGTTAAATAAATACACTTCAGTGGGATCTGCTCCATTAAATGGAACATTTCAAAAGGATTTACTCAGTTAAATGTGGGTAGCTTGGAAGAACTGTGGGTGAGCGTATGTCCGTGTGTGTGTGTGTGTGTGTGTGTGTGTGTGTGTGTGTGTCTGAGAAAGAGAGAGAAAGAGAGAGAGAGAAGAAGAGAGAGAGAAGAAGAAGAGAGAGAGAGCACGCAGTAAGGGTCTGCGATGGCCTATTGATAGGATGATTTGAAGCCAGTCCCCCCAAATTCACATATACTATCAGGCTGCAGGGACTCTCCATGACTGCCTATCTTCTGGTGATAGAGAGTTGGATATTATTTCTCTCCTGTATTGCAATTCATGTAAAGTCTATAATATTGGGAGCTGGACCTTAGGCAAGTTACTTAACTTATTGGATCCATGACTTCCTTCTCTGTAAAAGGGAGGCATAATAACTACAGGTTGTGACAATTAGACAATTAAATTAAATTTGGGGAAGGGGAGGCATTGCCAAACCTGTAAATGGCAGTTTGCTCTGTTTAACATGCCCCTTCCCTTCTGTTAATCACTGCTTGCTCAAGGCCAGGAGCTGCTACAGATGTTGGGGTTCGGGTGACCAAGAAAGAAAAGACCCCTGAACAGTATTAGGTGACATTTCTTCTGGGGAGTGTCACGTAAAAACAAGCAATTTCAGAGGATAACTTTTAGGTAGTAAAAAGTGTTACTAGTATTATTAGTATACCCTGATGGGGCTGAAGAATAAAAACACTCGAGTGAGATCTGAATTCCTAGAAGAAGCCACCTGTGTAATGGTCAAAGGCCCTGAAAAGCATTGCCTTGGCATATCTAGAAAGGATGAAGGTCAGAATGTCTGGAAGGAATGACTGAGATTTGGGGTGCAGAATATGGGTCTGGTGGGCTCAGCCAGGGCCGTGTCGGGGGTTAAGGGCTTACTTGAGTCTCTGGCCTGAGGGTTTGTAACAGGCCATCTTTCTCAGGAGGTGTTCTCCCACCACCCTTACACTTGGCAGCAAAACCTCAATGCCAATTGAAAGTACATCTTAATAAATGGATCGTGTAAGTAATTTCTGACCAATTCGCTTTTTGAGTTTGAAGTCAAAGCAGACGTCAAATGTATACCAGGAAGAATCCAACTGCTCAGAGTGGGCCCTGCCCAGGTGACAACAGGACACAGAGGGCTTGGCTGCTGGGCAGTTGGGGCTTAATTCACACACCGGGGAATCTCCTGTGCTGGGCAGCTGGTTAGAGGTGGGAATGGGGCTCCTGTGGATGCTAGGGCCAAGGACGGCTTGCACACACCTATCCCTGGCGCTGACAACATGAGAGTTGGGGGGGGGGGGATACAGGCCCTGAAAGTCTCAACCCCATGGTGTTGCCTCTTAAGTTTTCTGGGACTACCCACATTCCTGCCAGCCCCTCTTCCCTGTGCCTGCCCTGCCCATGTGGACCCTTCAGGATGTTGCCCAGCTTGGAGGGCGGTTTCCTGTTGTCTCCTGGGCCCCTCAACCCTGTCCTCTTGCATCTGAGCATCTTTTTAATCCAAAATCTACCCACACCCTTTTAAATTATTCTTTTCTGATTACCAGAGCAATGCAGTTTGATGATCAGTAATTCACACATTACAGAAACAGAAAGCAGACCTTTCTAGACCCAGACCCCACCCCAGGGTAGCACTCGCTGCAGTATAGATATAGCTACAAGCCGCTCTCAGTTTATTCCTTTCACCTCGTAGAAAGCAAATTTATAGTTAGTCATCCTCTCCCCTTTACCTACTTTTTTAAATGATGATTTAACAAATAGTTCTATCTGTCTACATCCTCTGCGAAGGATTTGCATTTTTATAATCTGCATGTCATTCTGCATCGGCCACCTGTTGATCTCTATTTTTGTTTGTTTGTTTTGTTTGTTTGTTGTTTTTCTGCCATCTGTTGATTTGATACCTAAGCCCTCCAGTTGACGTGCCTGCTCTGAGTTCTAGTGCCCTTCCGTACAGTTTTCAGAGCTCTGAGCTGCACTCGCAATTCTCTCCCTCTCTCTCGTTTTTATGACAAGGGGCTAACTTAGACCCTTCCTGTTGGTGATAGTGTATTGTTTTCCATCCTTTTACTTTCAACCTGCCCAGGTCTTTACATTTAAAGTCTTTATGTAGCTGAGACCGGTTTGGCTCAGTGATTTCAGGTACACAATTCTACAACACATCATCTGTATACTGTATTGTGTGTTCACCACCCCAAGTCAAGTCTCCTTCCATCACCATTTATCCCCCCTTTACTCAGTTCTAACTCCCCCCACCCCCTTTTCCCTCTGGTAATCATCATACTGTTGCCTGTACCTATGAGGGGTTTTTGTTGTTGTTGTTGTTGCTTTTTGCTTAATCCCTTCGCCCAGCCTCCAACTCTCTGCTACCAGTCTGTTCTCTATCTATGAGTCTGTTTCTATCTTGTTTGTTAGTTTATTTTGTTCCTTAGATTCTACCTATGAATGAAATCATATGGCACTTATCTTTCTCTGACTGGCTTATTTCACTTAGCATAATACTCTCCCTACCCCCTAAAAAAAGTTTGGTGCATTTATATGATGGAATACTACTTACCTGTAAAAAAAAAATGAAAAAAATCCTACCCTTTGTGAGTCCATTTGCATTTTACTTAATTATATGGTTGGAATTATATTTACTGTCTTGCTGTTTGTTTCTATCTGTCCCATCTGTTCTTTTCCCATTATTTATTTTTTTGTTTTCCTTTATTGTTGAAAGTATTGTAGATGTCTTCCTTTTCCCCCCATGGACTCCCCCAACCTCTCTCCCACCCGTTCTCCAGGCCTTCACTGCACTATTGTCTACTAAATGCTCCAGGCGATCACTGAGGAGGGTTCTCTACTGGTTGTTTGGACCCTGAACATCTCTCTTCCTTTGTGTGTCCTGGGAATTATTCTGCTTACAGCTTCCTGGTCCTGCTTTCCCCAGTTTTGGAGTTTCACTGTGTGCATGCATGGCTGGGGAGTCAGGAGACTTGAGGGGAGTCTTATGGAGACCTTTTTGGAGCTCTTTTTTTTCTTCATAGCTCCTTCCTTTCTGGAACTTCCGGCTGCCTTGAACACTGATCTGTGTCTTGAAGCCACGAGCTCTATTTGGGTCCTCCTCCTCTACACTCTCAATCTGGAAATTGCTTTCAGAGAGAGAACCTAGGCATCGATCAGGCTCATTTCCTTCTGTGTTTCTTCTCTCGGGGATCATGATCCTGTGCTGTTTGTCATCCAATGTCTAAAAACTGTTGCTTTGCCCTTGCCAGTTTTCTCAGTGGTTAGAGCACCAGCCCGCAGACTGAAGGGTCTCGGGTTCGATTCTGGTCAAGGACATATGTACCTCAGTTGCAGGCTCAATCCCGGCCCTGGTCAGGGCATGTGCGAGAGGCAACTCAATCGATGTTTCTCTCTGTGTGTGTGGCTCTCTCCCCCTTCCACTCTCTCTAAAAATCAATGAGAAAATAGCCTCAGGTGAGGATGAACAAAACAACAACAACAACAACACCCTATTGCTTTACATCTATTCTATACAGTTTTCTGCCTGTTTGTGGCGGGACATGAAGTCTATCCTTGTTACTGCATCACAACCAAAAGTGGAAATCTCCATCCGCCCTTTTAACATAGCATCGAATTTTATGCAAGTCTTTCTGCTGGCATAGCTGGGCTTTGTACTCCTTGAGCTGGTGTAAAAATGCTTCCTTCTCATTGAATTATAAATGGAATGGAATTGACCTGGCACCAGAACAGTCACTGTGCTCCTGTTTCTTTGAACTCACTGAAGTGGGAGCCCAGTGATGCACACGTCTGTGGTAGCATCTTGTAATTTTTCACCTCTTCTGCAACCTGGAAGAAAAAGGTAGCATATATATTATTCAGACCTTGTATTTATTTAGCAAGTTAGTGCTTGAAGATATTTTCTTTGATGCTTCTTTTTCCAGCTGGTTTTTTTTTTTCAAATCTTTCTTTTGTCCAATGGATCACACAAGTGTTCTTGTCTGTGGCTGAGTCATGGTCACCTGGCGCAGTTTCAGTGGGTGGGAGGTGGCTATTAAAGGCCTTGCCGCTGGGCAGAAAGCCCTGCCTCCTGTCCTTTGTAGCTTCTCTTCTCTCCAGTGGCCCGATCTGATTTTCTGTTGCCCCTACACAGTTGGAAAGAATCTCCCACCTCCTAATTATTTCTTCTGATATTCTTCGGGGACCGCTTTCTTCCTGTGCTGTGTAAGTGGGCACTGATCTCTTCAAGGCTCACTGCTGGGAGGCCCGTGGCTGGCCTGTCTCTGAGAACTAGTCTCCCCGCCATCAACCTTCCATCTTTGGCTTCTCCCGGCTGTGCCTGGGCTATCATTCATTCATCTCATCAGGCTCCCTCTGGCCTGCCTGCATTCATTCTTTGCCATTCCACTTTCCCCACTGCTTGGGGGTATGTTTTCTTAGGCCCACCCAGGCTCTGGCTTGTCATTCAGCAGCTGCGCAAGAAAAGATTCAACAAGATATAAAACCAAGAAAAAGGAAATTGCCGGTCACACCCCAGGGCTGCTGTCACTCACAGCTCTTTTCATTTCCCTGAACTCTACCTGTTCCTGCTCCTCACCAGGGTCCTGCCTTTCCCCTGGGGTGTGACTGGCAGGCCATCTTGAGATGCTGGAGGCATCGCTTCTGCCCGTCACTCCTCCCTATTTTGGCTTCAGCCTCACCTCTTGCCCCAGCATGACACAAGGCAGGGCCTGGACCTCAGCTGCCGCCTTCTCTCCCTTCATTTCTCCCTCCCTTTGCTTCTCTCCCTGGACTCTGCCAAGGAATGGATGCTCACTGGGCTTGTAATAGCCATCATACTACTGGGGGAGCTAAATTTCAACCCAGGAAAGGGACTGAACCAAAGTCCCTTGGGAAGCCAGGGCTGTGGCCCAGGTCTCCTGGCACATGATCAGGTTGTCTTCCCAGGACTTCTTGACACTTGCGGGTAGATCTCCATGTTAGCAGGGCACACCCACTGCAGACCCCCACCTCCTGTCCCTGGTGTTACTGGGACTGCCTCTACCTCATTCTAGAATGGATACAAGAACCAATGATCCTTTTTAATTCTTTCAGGCTTCACTGACATTTGGTGACGTGGCACAGAACCTCACAGAAAGGGAGTGGTTGAGGCCTGATCCTGAGCAGAGGACGCCGGCATATTACAGCAGCGTGACTTCTTGCGGGTAAGGACACTCCTAGCCCTTCCCCCAGCGTCATGATCCTAAACAGCAGGAGTGGGATGGAGGGGGCTTGTGCCCCCTAGGGATGGGCTGTAAGAAAATATAAGGGTCTGCCACACCCTAGCTTCTAATGGCACGGAAAGACACCCCCCCCCCAATATTTTAAAAAATATATTTTATTGATTTTTCACAGAGAGGAATGGGGAGGGATAGAGAGTTAGAAACATCGATGAGAGAGAAACATCGACCAGCTGCCTCCTGCACGGCCCCCACTGGGGATGCGCCCCCCAACCAAGGCACATGCCCTTGACTGGAATCGAACCTGGGACCTTCCAGTCCGCAGGCCGACGCTCTATCCACTGAGCCACACCGGTTTCGGCCCAACTTTTTATTAGAAAAAAAATTGAAATAAATGTGCCACTGTAATTTAGAATGAATTAATCCCATAAAATGATACCAATTGCATGGCCATTTTATTATAGTTGACTGTCAAGAGAAAGATTGGCACCAGCAAGCTTCTGCTCACCATCATGCTGATGTGTGAGGTGGCAAGGGTCCTTAGAAGAGAGACACCAGAGTCACATGTGGATTGTGGAAGAGCATGGAGTTCAGTGTGGGGCCCGAGGGGGTGGATATAGAAAAAGGGAGGGTCCGCTCTGCAGGACAACCACCTTCCACTCCGACGGGGCAGGCCCAGTGCCATCTCATCCCGCCCTTGGCAGGAGTTGCCCATTGGGAAAGGCATTTGAAATAGATGAATAATTTCCAAAGGTCACAGGCAAGCTAGACTTTGCGAATTGAAGGAGTTTCCCTTTTGAAGTCCCTGCTTGTTCTGTGCTCTTCCTATGCCATCTCTGGCCGCCGCCATCATCAGTTTCCTTTCCCACGCGCAGGAGTTCCTGTTTTGAATCCTGCCTGGGTCTCTCCCTGGGTGCCTGCACACGCACGATTGGTAGCAGACCCTTAACACGGATCGAGCTACGTATTCTGGTGAGTGAAAAGGAATCCTAAAGCAATGTGAGGCAACGGTGGGGGAAGCCCAGCTGAGCCCTTGGGGAGAGGGTGTGGCTGCTGCTCAGTCACAGAAGGGGAGACCTCCCTGGGCCCACTTTGGTAGGAAGCACAATCCATTAGGCCCTTCTACCCTTTCCGTCTATGTTCCTTGCTTCCGGTTGGATGAGGACCAGCTAACCCGACCTGGTGGTCCCCAGGCCCAGTGCTTTGCAGCTGTCTCAGGAGGAAAGTGATTGTTTTTAAAAAATATAGACTTTTATTGATTTCAGAGAGAAAGGGAGAGAGAGAGAAAGGGAGAGAGAGAGAGAGAGAGAGAGAGAGAGAGAGAGAGAGAGAGAAATATTAATGGTGAGAGAGAATCACTGATTGGCTGTTTCCCGCACACCCCTCATTGATGATCAAGCCCATAACTCCCCAGCATGTGCTCTGACTTGGAATCAAACCATGACTTCCTGGTTCATAGGTCGACGCTCAACCACTAAGCCACACCGGCTGGGCAGGAAAGCGATTCTTGACAAAAGAATTATCTCCTTCCTCCTTCCTTTACAGACTGCAGTGTCTTCCTGTGGTTCTCATGTCAGAAAACATCTTGGCGACCCAACACCAGCCAATGGGTGAAGACGCGCAACCCCAGGAGATGGCATTCAGGAGCTCCTCAAGGGCCAGTGAGCCCAAACCTGAGGTCAAACAGAATGGGGACTCTAAGGGGAGGAGAGGGAGCCCCCAGAATCTGCCTGTAGAGCATCACTTTGCGTGTAAAGAGTGTGGGGATGCATTTCGGCTTAAGGTCCTCCTTCTGCAGCACCAGAGAATTCACAGTGAGGAGAAGGGCTGGGAGTGTGGGGATTGTGGGATGGTCTTCAGGGGGGTCTTTGAGTTCAATGAGCACCGGAAGAGCCACGTGGCTGTAGAGCCCCGCCCTGGCCCAAGCCAGGCCCTGGATGAGGATGCCACGGAGAAGAAGACAGAGCAAATGGAGGAGGAGGCCAAGCCCTTCGAGTGTAAGGAATGTGGGAAGAGGTTTAAGAAGAACGCAGGCCTTAGTCAACATCTGCGTGTGCACAGCCGAGAGAAGCCCTTCGCCTGCGAGGTGTGCGGGCAGTCCTTCAAAGTGAACAGCCACCTCTCTCGCCATCAGCAGCTGCACGTGTCCGAAAAGCCCTTCGCCTGCAAGGCCTGCGGCAGGGATTTCCTGGATCGCCAGGAGCTGCTCAAGCACCAGCGGGTGCACACTGGCCACCTGCCTTTCGACTGCGACGACTGCGGCAAGTCCTTCCGAGCGGTCAACGGCCTGGCCGAGCACCAGCGCATCCACAGCGGCGCCAAGCCCTACGGCTGTGCCCACTGCGGCAAGCTCTTCCGCAGGAGCTCGGAGCTCACGAAGCACCGGCGGATCCACACGGGCGAGAAACCGTACGAGTGCGGCCAGTGCGGGAAGGCCTTCCGGCAGAGCTCCAGCCTCCTGGAGCACCAGCGCATCCACACGGGCGAGCGGCCCTACGCGTGCGGCGACTGCGGCAAGGCCTTCCGGGGGCCCTCCGACCTCATCAAGCACCGGCGGATCCACAGCGGGCTGAAGCCATACGAGTGCGACAAGTGCGGCAAGGCCTTCCGGAGGAGCTCCGGCCTCAGTCGCCATCGGAGAACCCACAGTGGAGCCAGGCGCTGTGAGTGCCCGGAGTGTGGCCGCGTGTTCAAGAGGTGGTCCTCGCTGCAGAAGCATCAGCCAACCCATCATGAGTAGAGGAGGCGTGCAGACCCCCGTCTGTCAGTGGGTCCCTGCCCCCCCCAACCCCCCACCCCCACCCTAGAGTGGGATGGCAGAGTCAAAGGAGATGAATAGTTTTGTAGCGCTTATATATTCTATTGTCAGGGTGAAAGCAATTTATACTGCCACCAGCAATGGATAAGTGTACATTTCCCATTTTGCCTCTCGAGAGTAGCTTTGTCCACGTTGACTTATGTCGGCAAGTTTGTCTGGCATCAGATATCTTCAAGGGTATTGAAACCTGCAGGCCTTGAAGCTGAGGATGAGAGAAGAGAAACCTGGATGCAGGGCTCCAGGGAAGCTTGTCGGTCCCCCTCCTCTGAGCTCCCACCTCCGGGAACCTGACACGGCTATTCACTGATGGTGTCATCATAAAGTGAGTCCAACTTTCCCCGAAGAAACTATTGCCCCAAAGCCTTTTGGCCTACTAGAATCTATCAATGTTTAGGGAGATACATAGCATATTCAAATGTGTTATAATGTTTAACTTATTTAGTTATACGTACATATTATAAATCACATATTATATAGAATAATATATTAATTTACAAAATATTCACCCTCCCCACACTCTGCTCCCTATCATTTAGTTCTCACTCCTCACATGCATTTCTGACCCCACCATTGTCACCAGCCTGGGAGCCCCTTTTAAATCATCAGTTTCAAAGCACATAGAATGGCTCTCCATGCATTCAAGCCGCATGCCATGTAGCATTGTGACAACGCTCTCACTGGCAATTTCCTCCCGAGCCATAAGTACGCGTCCATGTAAGATGAGGACAGTTGTTTTTAAAAATGGTCCCATAACTTTACACTATAGCCACTCCAGGTGTTGCTTTTTAAATGACCTTTGAAAGCCTTTTAAGCATCTGAAACCTGCCATTGTGGGTCATACTCCTCCTAGGTTCAGTTTCTTTGGTAGCCTGTTTTTCTGAAACCAGTTCTGTCTGCTGAGTCCCACACATAGACAAAACTAGCATCTGTTGCAGTTTGCTTCAAGCTAATGAGTCGTCTGTCCTTCGGGGGCACTATCTTGTTCAAAATCAAGTAGCTGAGAGAGCATCCCCATAGTAACAGGGACATCAAGGACTCAAGTGTGACACCTCCCTTTCTAGAACAATTGCCTCTCAGAAAACAATTGCCTCTGATCGAATGGGACCTAGAGCTTACTTCTCAACCCCTCAGTTCAGGCTCTAAAACAGGGGTGATCACAGGACTACCTCCTGGGGTTATGGTGAGAACTGTGACGCCCCGGCCTGCATGGAGGGACACTCAGTGAAGAGCATCTGCTGTCATCGTCATAGTTATTGCTGTCATTCTTGGGCTCATTAGTAGCAGAACTGGGGATGGACCCAGGCCTTCTGACTCCTGGTCTCATCTTTCTCACACAATGACTTAAATGCTGTTTCCATTTTCTTGCATGCAAATCGTACATTCATCTCCTTTGACCAGGTATCAAGTTACCTTCGGATATATTGACTTTATGCAGAAGTTCTTTCTATATCGATTGTGAGGATCTCTTTTTCAATTTTATTGCTTTGTTCTTGGTAGCAGTTTTATTATACTTTTTGTTATGTACGCTTCTAGTTTTTACATATCCAAGCATTCATTGTCCGTTAGGTCATAATTTTCATTGGTTGAGTAGTTAGATATGACATTTTGTTGTAGAATTTTAACTACAAACGAAAAGTCGAAAGTCCTGCCCCGCCAGAAGGTGACCTGTTGCAAGTGGGCAGGCTGGATGGGAATGGGCCGGAGAAGCAGGCTCGCTCCTCATCCAAGACGCAGACACTTGCATGTCTGCAGGCAGTACTTGACTATCCAACCTGGCCACTTAGGCACGTGAGAGAAACTTCATTCACGGCTTGGCCAGAACACTGACCACTCCTCAGTGTAGCCCTAGCCATCAGCAGCCGGGCTGGACCTCCCCCGATCGATGGGGTGGTCCCAACTTGGTTTTGGCAACAGCTGGCCATTGTTTGGACTCCTGGGAGCCTTGACCATGTCTGATGTGGACTCAATGCCTGAGCAGCAGATCCACCCAAGAGACATCTCCTCCAACACAAAAAGACTTACCTGACGACGATGTCATGTGAATCGCATCCTCCTCTTAGGAAGTGACTCCGGAAACGAGAAAGAAGTCCGTTTGGTGGCTTCCACTTTTAGCAACCAGGGAGAAATTCAGCCATGTGTTCTAATGTCACCTGCAGCCACACCTAAGAGGAGCAACAGAGCAAAGTCTCAGAGAGAAACCATGGCCCTCTGGCCACCTGCAGGTCATCGTCATCAAAGTTGGCCACCCAGGCCTGGGCTGTGACTTACAGCAGGTGCGCCCAAAAGGGGCAATAAAACAAGGGTTCGGAGGGCAGTGATGCCCTTCTGATGGCCCGTGTGGCATAAAAACAAAAGCTGGTCATTCTGCGGCTGGGCTGTTACTTCCAGCAGCCTCACCAGGAGGAGTAGCAGCAAGGGCTGGCCAGCAGCCTGGCCCCTCCTGCAAAGCCCACAGGGGAAGCCAGCCGCACAGGCTGTGACTCCCCAGCATCTGTGTCTGGGGGTCCCAGGCGGCAGGAGGGGCACTAGAAGGCCTGAAAAGGAAGTGTGCCCTGATGGGCCCACCAAGGCCGAGGCAACACTTCCCCAAAGCTCCCATCCTGGGAAGCAGGGTCCCACAGTGACCCCCGCGGCCTCAGCCAGAAGGTTCTCTGCAGTGGCCGCTAGGCCACACCGGTGGCTATCTGCGACAGCTCCATCCTGAGCCCCAGGCTGGAGAGCCGCCGCCAACACTTGTTCCATAGCAATTCCTTTCGCTCTGTGGGCTTCAGTTCTCGCGAATCTGTGTCTGAGATCGCTACTTCCTCCTCGCAGCAGTTTTTCTCTTTCCGGGCTGTTATGACATGTTTGATACAAGTGTCCTTTGGTAAGGAATGGCTGACGTGATGTGGGGCGGGGGGCACAATCTGGCACCTGTACCTGCAAGTACTTTGCCATCTCTTGCCCATTCACTAGGTATTTGTTGGGTTTCTTGAAGGATCCAGATGCAGTATTAACTCGGAACTTAGCATCATCCACACTGCCTCGTTTCCCCCCCCCCCCCCCCCCCCCGCCAGGACATGGTGTCCTGCCATGCCATCATGCCCGCCTTTACTTTTTTTCCATTCCTGGTTCTACAGTTTCCTCTCAAAGAAACCCTTTTCCAGGGTTAACACTAAACACCGCGTCTTTTCCATCGCCGCGTTTGCCCCACACAATCCATTTGTAGCTTTCTCCTATGCCCTGTTGTGGCGCTGAGCTCCGGTTTTGCCTCTGGCAACTAGAGGGTGGGCTTCCTGGGATTCTCTAGGCAAACTGCTACGTCAGATGCAAACTGTGACCGAGCTTTCCGTCATGTGCGCTTGTCTCTTCTTTGCATTTGGGTATCTACCTCATTTCACTTTTCTTTCTGCTCACGCAGACCTTTTGCAAGGGAAACGGAGAGCAGTGGGGGTCCATAGAACGCTAGCTCTCATTAGAAATCTATCCTTTTGTTCTATTCTGAAAGCAGGCCTCCATTGCTTTTATGAAAATGTTGAATACTTGCTGAAATTCCCCCCCCCCCAAAAAACAATTGCTTACCATTTTTGCTGCTTGAGATTAACTGTTGATTAGTTGTGTCAGACCCACTCTCAGATTTCCATAGTGAGCCCCACCCGATCCCAGTGGGCAACCTTCTCATGTGGGGTTGCATTCCCAGTGCCCCTGGCTTGGGCCCTAATGTGCGCCACGTGACTCCCACCCCTCTTCTAGGCCACATTCATTCAACCACAACGAACCACGTGACTCATGGCTGGAGATGATGGGCCGGACCTTTGAGGTTTTGCAAACAAGGAAACTAAGAAGTTTCTAGTTGGTGTTGGGAGAAAGAGGGAGCGCTCCACAGTTAGACAGGGCTTGAAGATCTATGGGTTCCTGTTAGGTGCCCCCAGAGATGCTTCAATCCCAGCACCCCAGGGAAAGCCTGGTCTCATGTTTTTGGATTTCCAAGGACTGCCCTCCGCTATAGACTTCCTAGACTGAGCCAGCTAGAGCGGGTCTCTGCTTTTTTGCAGTCTGTCAAGAGCCAATGTATCATTTGGCTGTTTCCTGAGAAGCATCAGGTGGCTGTCTTTCCTTGTGTTCACCTGGCCCAAGTTCCTGGCCCAAGTCCCCCGTGACTATAGTAACCACCCATTTAAATGCGGTACTGCTTTCTGTTTGCTAAGATGGGTAAAAAAAATCTATGCCTTCTAGTGTCAGTGAATTAGACCAATGCTTTTCTGTCTGGTTATCTGGTTATCCTGTACTGACCCCAAGTTCGCCCCACCCACAGTGGTCCTGATTTTGGAAGTGTCTCCCTACTTCCAGCAAACCCATCAGACAAAGAATCGATCTATTTCTATGTGTATTTACATTCTGTAATTGTCGTTGCATCGGTTGGGTATTTACTTTCAAAAGTAGAAATGGTCTCTTTAAGCTTGGCCTTCAGCAGTACTTGCATATCTAAAACCAGTAGCTATGTCCCACCCCAGTTCGTATTTTGGTTGTTGGTACTCTTTTCTTCTTCCTTCCAGTCTCCATAACTTGTCTGTTTACGGTACTTGACTATAACCAGCCTTGCACTAGAGCTTCGCCCTCCCTGCCCTCCCCCACCCGTTAGATTGTGCGCTCTTAGAAGACAGGGGTGATCTTTCATGTCTTTACTCCCCTACCAGACCTAGCACAGTGCCTTGCATCAAGTAGATTTCAATAAATATATGTTAAATGGCTTTGGTCTCCTGAACTTATTTTGTCAAAGCTTAGTTTATCAGTTCTTCCCCAGCCTTTCTGCACACTCTGGAGTTCTCCCCAGTCCTGGGGTCCAGGTGCTGTATTAGCTTCCACTTGCTGACACTCAGAGGGGAGAGGAGATTCCCTGATGAGGGAGGGCCGCTTTGCTTGGAAGTTTGAGTTCCCCCTTGGCAGAAGGGGCCTGTCGTTCAGTCTCGTGCCTTCCCCCTCTAGTCAATTCCAGGTGGGAGCAGAAGACCAAGCTGGACCCTGAGCTCCTCCCCTAAAGAATGGAGTAACATCACTTCTGGGACTTGAGAATCAGTCAGCCTCTCTGGGCTGGGTGAGGACAGGAGTTGGGTGGTCAGTCCCCTTGGTGGCCAGTGGCTGGTCCTCTCTCCAATGACCATACAATATAATAAAAGAGAAACATGCAAATTTGACCATACCTTCGCTATGCTACCAGCCAATCAGGAGTGGGGGGCAGGGCCGAGTGGTGCAAGGGATGGGGCTGAGTGGTGTGAGGCGGGGAGGCGGGGCGGGGCCGAGGCAGTGCATGAGAGGCTGCCAGTGCGGAGTGCCTCTGGGGGTACGGCCAGGGCTGGGGCAGGGAGGGGGGCCAAGGCAGCCGGGGCAGAACCAGCCATGGGCCCCATTGAGGGGACAGGTTGGGCTGAGGGATCAGCTACCCCCAGGGCATGAATTTTGTGCACCAGGCCCCTAGTTATCTCATAAAAAGCAGGTAATAAGGAGAGGACCCTGGCTTCCTGGCCCTTCTAAATACAAACAGCTCAGCTGTGAGGTTGGCTATCTGGTCCCGGAAGGACAAGCACAGAGTAGGCTCCAGGAGTGCTTGGGTTGGACCCTTGTGGTCCACAATGTACCCCAATAGGAGAGAGCCACATTGGAATAGAGCATGACTGCCCCCACCCACCCAGGCTCCCTGGAGGCTCCCAAGCAAGGATCGTGCCATCTTTCCTCCAGGGCCCCATCCTCATCACGCTGTCAGTTACCAACTTCCGGCCAAGGGGTGTAATAGCTCCTTGCCCCATTTGCAGCCCAGCCAGCTCTGCTCGCAAGCCACGTGTTAGAAAAGAATCATTCGTTTGCTTTGCCGATTTCATCATATGCTTGCTACTGATAATGCTACCCATTTTTTTTTCTTTAAAACATGCAAACTGTTCTGGCAAGCTTTGGTTTTACAGAAGTTAAGGACACAGGTTCACTTGGACACCTAATTCCAGACCCCAAGGGAGGGGACAGTCTGGGCTTTTCTCTCGGGACCCCCTGTGGGCCTCTACTAGGGGTTTGAGAATATTCTAGTGCCCACTGCTTTCGGGAGCCCAGTAGCTTCTCCAACATCACCCTCCTCTGAGGCCCTGCCCCCACAAGTCTTGCTGGCTGGGGGTTCACAATCGCCACAACCCCATCTTGTTGTCCTAGACCATTCTCCCAAGCACAACCCTCTGCCCGAACCCACTCTGTCCAGCTGTGGCCCACCTGGGTGGGACCACTGGCATTGTATTAATCTGTTCGGGCTGCTAAAATGAAAACACCCTAAGTCAGATGGCTTATCAACAACAGACATTTATTGCGCACAGTTCTGGAGGCTAGAAGTCCAAGATCAAGTTGATGACAAACCCAGTGTCTGGAGAGGACCCATTTCCTGATTCATAGATGGCTGTCATTTTGCGGTGTCCTCACATGGAACTGACATGGGAGCTCTCTGGAGTCTCTTTTACAAATTCCTCTCATAGGGGTTCCACATGCATGACGTGATCACTTCCAAAAAGGCAGCAGGTCCCAAAACCACCACCTTGAGGTTTAGGATGTCAATGGATGAACTTCGGGGTGACACTTTCAGTCAATGACAGGCTCACAGATAGAAAGGGGGGATTCTGTTTTGACGCTCACTGCATTTTAGCTTAGCATCCTCCCAACCCATTAGCCTTAAGATTCCATCACCAGCCCCTACCAGAGCTTCTGCTGTGGGCCGTTTCATCCTGGGAATCATGGGCTGAAATGCATTTCACACAAATGGCTGGGGCTGTCACTACCCTCACATCAAAATACACCTTTGGCCTGTCCTAGCAGCTTTGGCTCGGTGGATAGTGTCAGTCTGCGGACTGAAGGGTCCCAGGTTTGATTCCAGTCAAGGGCCTGGACATGTACCTCAGTTGTATGCTCCATCCCCTAGTCAGGGAGCTGGAGCTAAAAGCAATTAATGTCTCTCTTACATCAATGTTTTTCTCTGTCTCCCTCCCTCCCTACCACTCTCTAAAAATCAATGGGGAAAATATGTATCTTCAGGTAATGATTAATTAACAAAAAAATTTTAATACACTTTTGGCCTAACACAATCACACTGGTGATGAGGGGAAGAAGAGAAACATGTGGGCAACATTGGTGAGCTGTTTGAATTTTGTCCCCACTGAGCACCTATTATTCCTTTAATTAAAAAATATTTATACAATAAAAAAAATCCACATCCCCAACTTTTTTTCAGACAAGATGGGTCACAAATAACCCAACCCAGTGTTCCTCAACCTTACCCATTTCCTGAAATTCATGAAAGCATTTATTGACTACCTGCTGTACGGCAAGCTCCACAAGCATTTATTGAGTAGCTGCTGTATGCCAAGATCCAAAAACAAATGACGTAATCCCTGCCCTCAAGCACAGAATGCCAGAGCAAGGCCGACATGCAGCGAAAATGTTACCACATGTGGGGCCTACATTCTCACCAGGTTGGACTCCTAGGATATGTGCCCTTAAGTGGGTACTGGTTACACTTTATTTTAAAAACCACAGGCCAAACTCACGCAGTATAGCGCACGAATCCCCCGCCCTCCAAGCTCAGGTCCTGCTGATTTTGCATTGCAAGGCCCTCCATGCTCTGCCCTGGCTGGAGCTGGCCTCCCCCTCCCCCTGGGGCCCCTTTGCTTTCAGACCCAACCTCACTCCTGGGAGTGGCCTATACCCCACTGGGAGCCACTGGGTCAGGGTGGGGCAGATCTGCCCTGTCCCCTGCGCACACACAATGGGGGCCAGGCCCCAAGCGGGCCCCTGGTGGAGAACGGTGTCCTGTGAGGGGGTGGGTGGGCTGGATGGGAGGCAGCCTCAGCCTGAGCCTCCCCTCCCGTCCGCCCACCCAGAACCAAGCTGTGCAGATGATGGATCAGATCCTCCACTGGGTGCGCCAAGACCCATCCGGACTGGGCCGGCCCTGGCTCTCAGGGGCCCCAGCTCAGAGTCCATGGCGGTGCCCAAGATGCTGCTCAACCTGGTGAAGGCGAACCCGGAGCTGGTGTGCAACTCTGGACTGGGGAACTGGTGAGCCAGAGGATCCCATAGCATGGCCGGGTAGGTGGAGGGTAGGGAGGGACAGAAAGCTGATGCCAGCTGCCAGATGGGGCCTGGGCGCTGGGGGCAAGGCCACCCCCACTCCCACCGTTCATGGCTCCTCCTCTGCCCACACCACCCTCAACCAGGGCCCTGCTGGGCCCCTTCACAGACAGGGAGCCTCAGAGGCTTCCCCGGGCAGAGGGGAGACCCAAGACCCTCAGGAGGTGGAGGGTCCAGGGAACTGGGTGGAGCTGCGGGCAGGAGGGCGGGGAGGGCGGGGAACCAGGAATGGCAGAGAGCAGGAAATCCAGATTCCATCCTGTCAGGCCTGTGTGTTCCAGGACAGCACGTTGGTGGCAGGGGTAGGATCTCCTGGTGGGAGGCGGCTGGTGCCTGGGAGATGGGGTGCAGCATCAGCCTTGGCTCACAAGGCCCCTCAAGGCCAGGAGCTGCCTACACACTGGGCTGCTGAATGGGCGGGGCCTACTGGGTGAGGGCTGTTGACCCTGAACTTCAGGAAGCTTCCCAGCACCAAGGCAGCTGCTGAATAACAATGAAGGGCATGAAGACACATTTGGCCACTGCTAGATGGTTAAGGCCAAATAGCAAATCCCAGACAGAGGAGGGTGGGGGGCGGGGGCTGTAAGAGATGAACCAAAGGACTTGTATGCGTGCATATAAGCATCACCAATGGATACAAGACACTGGGGCAGGAGGGGCAGGTGAGGGCATGTGCTGAGGGGTAGGGGAAGCTGGGGGGAGGACGATGGGGGGGAGGAAAACATATGTACTACTATTTGTAATACTTTAAACAATAAAAAAATAAACAAAAAATTGCAAATCCCACTTTCAGGAAATGAATTTGAGATTCAGTAAGTCTGAAATGTATCGACAAGTGTACCTGTTACACTAGGATGTCAATGGATGAACTTCGGGTGACACTTTCAGTCAATGACAGGCTCACAGATAGAAAGGGGGGATTCTGTTTTGACGCTCACTGCATTTTAGCTTAGCATCCTCCCAACCCATTAGCCTCAAGATTCCATCACCAGCCCCTACCAGAGCTTCTGCTGTGGGCCGGTTCATCCTGGGAATCATGGGCTGAAATGCATTTCACACAAATGGCTGGGGCTGTCACTAGCCCCACATTGAAATACACCTTTGGCCTGTCCTAGCGGCTTTGACTCAGTGGATAGAGCGTCAGTCTCCGGACTGAAGGGTCCCAGGCTCGATTCCAGTCAAGGGCCTGGACATGTACCTCAGTTGCATGCTCCATCCCCTGGTCAGGGAGCTGGAGCTAAAATCGATCGATGTCTCTCTTATATCAAGTTTCTCTCTGTCTCTCCCCCTTCCTTCCACTCTCCAGAAATCAAAGGGGAAAAACATATCCCCAGTAAAGATCAATTAACACACAAAAATTTTTAATACGCTTTTGCCCTTACACAATCACACTGGTGATGAGGGAAAGAAGAACAACATGTGAGCAAGGATACCCAGCCCACTGTTAACAGAGGTGAGAGAACTTGGGCTTCTTCTGCATTTGGCTTGTTAGGACTTACACATTGGGGAGCTGTTTGAACTTTGTCCCCACTGAGAACCTGTTATTCCTTTAATTTAAAAATATTTATACAATAAAAAGTGCCCCTCACTTTTTCAGACAAGATGAGTCACAAATAATCCCGTCCCTTACCCATTACCTGAAATTCATGTAAGAAGCATTCATTGAGTACCTGCTATATGCCAAGCTCCACAAACACTTACTGAAAACCTGCACTATGGCCAGCTCCACCAGCATTTATTGAGTAGCTGGTGTATGTAAGCTCCATAAGAATTTATTGAGTAGCTGCTGCATGGCAAACTATACAAGCATTTACTGAGTGCCTGCTGCATGCCAAACTACACAAGCATTTATTGAGCACCTGCTGTATGCCAAGCTCCATATGCATATATTGAGTACCTGCTGCATATGTAAAGCTCCACAAACATTTATTCAGTACCTCCTTTATGGCAAACTCAACAAGGATTTATTGAGTACCTGCTGTATGCCAAGCCCCACAAGCCTTTATTTATTGCCTGCTGTATGCCATGCTCCACAAGCATTTACTGAATACTTGCTTTATGCCAAACTCCACAGGGATTTATTGAGTATCTGCTCTATGTCAAGCTCCACAAGCATTTATTGAGCCTCAGCCTGCGGACTGAAGGGTCCCGGGTTTGATTCCTGGCAAAGGGATGTACATGTACATTAGTTGCAGGCTCCATCGCCTGGTCAGGGCGCTGGCACTGCAACCAATCCATGTCTCTCTTACATCAAATTTCTCTCTTTCTCTCTCCCTTTCACTCTCTAAAAATCAATGGGGAAAAATACACCCCCAGTAAAGATTAATTTTTAAAAATATTTTAATACACTTTGGCCTAAAACCATCACACTGGTGATGAGGGAAAGAATAGAAACATGTCCGAAAGGGTACCCTGCACACCATTAACAGAGGTGAGGGTACTCGGGCTTCTTGAGGATTTGGCCTCCTTGGACTTACACATTGCTGAGCAGTTTGATTTTGTCCCCACTGAGCACCTATTATTCCTTTAAATAAAATATATTTATATAATAAAAATATAACCGTCTCACTTTGTTCAAGAGAGGATGGGTCACAAATAAACCTGGGTTCCTCACACTTAATCGTTTCCTAAAATTCACGCAAAAGGGATTTATTGAGTACCTGCTGTATTGCCAGGTTCCAGAAGCATTTAATGAGCACATGCTGTATGCCAAGCTCCCCAAGCACTTACTGAGTACCTGATGTATACCATTCTCCTCAAGAATTTATTGAGCACCTGCTGTATGCCAAGCTCCACAAGCATTTATTGAGTGTCTGCTCTATTTCAAGCTCCATAAGCATTATTGAGTGCCTTCAGTATGACCAGCTTCACAAGTAGTTATCTATGCCAAGCTCCACAAGCATTTATTTTTTACCCACTGTAGGCCATGCTCCACAATCATTCATTAAGTATCTGACACATGCCAAGTTCATTAACCATTTATGGAGTGCGTGCTCTAAGCCATCCTCCAAAGCATTTGATTACCTGCTATATACCAAGATCCAAAAGGATACTTGAGTACGTTCAGGAGGGCCATCTTGACAAGCATTTATTTAGTACTGGCTGTATGCCATGCTCACAAAGCATTTATTGAGTACCTGCTGTATGGCAAGGTCTACAATCATTTATTTACTACCTGATGTGCGCCGAGCTGCACAAATATTTATTGAGTGCATGCTGTATGCCAAGGCCAACAAGCATTTATTGAGCACCTGCTGTATGCCAAGCTCCACAAATATTTTATGAGGATCTACTGTATGCCAAACTCCTCAAGCAAATACTGAGTACCTTCTGTATGCCAAACTCCATAAGCATTATTGAGTACCTACAGTATGGCCAGCTTCACAAGCATTTATTGATTACCTACTGAATGCCAAGTTCCAAAAGCATATTTGAGTACCTTCCATATGGCCAAGTTCGCAAGCATTTATTTAGTACCTGCAGTATGCCATGCTCCTCAGGCATCAATTGAGTACCTGATATATATGTCTTGCTCCATAAGCATTATTGAGTATCTTCAATATGGACAGTTCCACAAACATTTACTGAGTACATGCTGTATGCCAAGGTCAACAAGCATTTATTGAATACCTGCTGTATACCAAGCTCCAAAAGCAATTATTGAGTACTTGCTGTATTTTATGCTCCAAAAGCATTTATTGACTGCCTGCTGTATTCCAAGCTCCACAAACATTTATTGAGCATCTGCTGTATGGCAAGTCTACCATCATTCATTTACTACCAGTTGTATGCTAAGCTCCACAAACAGAGTGCATGCTGTGTGCCACAGTTAGGCATTTATTGAGTACCTGCCGTATACCAAGGTATACAATCATTTATTAAGTACCTGATGTATGCCAACCTCCACAAACATTTAATGGGTGCATACTTGAATGCCAAGGTCAACAAGTATTTATTGATTACCTGCTGTATCTCATGTTCTTCAAGCATTTATTAAGTACCTGCTGTATGCAAAGTTCTACAATCATTTTTTTGCTACCTGATATATGCCAAGCTCCACAAACATTTATTGAGTGCACGCTGCATGCCAAGGTCAACAAGTTTTTATTGATTACCTGGTGTATTCCAAGCTCTACGATCATTTATTTACTGCCTAATTTATGCCAATCTCCACAAGTATTTATTGAGTACCTACTGTATTCCAAGATCCACAAGCATTTATTGGGTATCTGCTGTATGCCTGGCTCCATAACCATTATTGAATACCTTCAATGTGACCCGCTTCATAAGTATTTATTGCTTACCAGCTTATGCCAAGCTCCATAAGCAGTTATTGAGTACTTGGTGTATTTTATGCTCCAAACCCTTTTATTGATTACCTGCTGTATGCCAAGGTCCACAAACATTTATTGCGTACCAGCTGTATTTCATACTCCTCAAGCATGTATGGAGTATCTGTTCTATGCCAATCTCCACAACCATTTATTGAGTACAGGCTATTTGCTAAGGTCAACAAACAATTGAGTAACTGATGTATGCCATGCTCTTCAAGCATTTATTGAGTACCTGCTGTATGCCATCCTCCACAAGCATTTATTGAGTACGTGCTGTATACCAAGGTCTACAATAATTTATTTACTTCCTGATGTAGGCCTGGCTACCCAAACATTTACTGAGTGCATGCTATGCCAAGGTCAACAAACATTTATAGAGTACCTGTTGTATGCCAAGATGTACAATCATTTATGTACTACCTGCTATGTGCCAACTTCAAAAAGCATTTTTTGAGTACTTGCAGTATTTTATGCTCCAAACTCATTTATTGATTACCTCCTGTATGCCAAGCTTCACAAGCATTTATTGAGTACAGGCTGTTTGCTAAGGTCAACAAGCACTTATTGAGTACCTGCTGTATGCCAACCTCCACAAGCATTTATTGAGTACCTCCTCTATTTCCAACTCCGTAAACATTATTGAGTACCTACAGAATGGCCACCTGCCCAAGCGTTTATTGAATACCTTCTGTATACCAAGCTCCAAAAGCATATTTGTGTACCTTCTGTATGACAAGCTTCACAAGCATTTAATACCTGTTATATGCCATACTCTTCAAATATTTATTGAGTACCCGATGTATGCCAAGGTCTACAATCATTTATTAACTACCTGATGTATGACAAGCTCCATAAACATTTACTGAGTGCACGCTGCCTGCCAAGGCCAACAAACATTTATAGAATACCTGCTGTATGCAAAGGTGTACAATCATTTATGTACTACCTGCTATGTGCCAACCTCAACAAGCATTTATTGAGTACCTGCGGTATTTTATGCTCCAAACACATTTATTGATTACCTGCTGTATGCCAAGCTTCACAAGCATTTATTGAGTACCTCCTCTATTTCCAACTCCGTAAACATTATTGAGTACCTACAGACTGGCCACCTTCCCAAGCATTTATTGAATACCTTCTATATACCAAGCTCCAACAGCATATTTGTGTACCTTCTGTATGACAAGCTTCACAAGCATTTAATACCTGTTATATGCCATACTCTTCAAATATTTATTGAGTACCCGATGTATGCCAAGGTCTACAATCATTTATTAACTACCTGATGTATGACAAGCTCCATAAACATTTACTGAGTGCACGCTGCGTGCCAAGGCCAACAAGTATTTATTGAGTACCTGATGTATGCCTAGGTCCATAAGCATTACTGAGTAACTTCAGTATGGACAGCTCTGCAAGCATTTAATGAGTACTTGCTGTATTCCAAGCTCCACTGGCATTTATCGGGTATCTGCAGTGTACCTGGCTCATAATCATTATACAGTACCTTCAGTAAGGACAGCTTGATAAGTATATATGGATTACCTGCTTTATGCCAATCTCTGCAAGCAATTACTGAGTACCTGCTGCATTCCTAGCTACAAAAGCACTTATTGGGTTATTGTTATATTTTTTGCTCCAAACACATTTATTGAGTACCTACTGTATTCCAAGATCAACAAGTATTAATTGAGTACCTGCTGTATGCCTAGCTACAAAAAACACTTATTGGGTTCTTGTTATAATTTATGCTCCAAACACATTTATTGAGTACCTATTGTATTCCAAGCTCAACAAGCATTTATTGAGTACCTGCTGTATGCTAAGCTCCACAAACAAATTTATTGTGTACTTGCAGTATGCCATGTTCCTCAAGCATTTATTGAGTACCTGCTGTAAGCCAAGCTCCATAAGCATTTATTGAGTACCTGCTGTATGCAATGTTCCTCAAGCATTTATTGAATACCTGCTGCATGACAAGAGCTACAATCATTTATTTACTACCTGATGTATGACAACCTCCACAAGCAATTATTGAGTACCTACTGTATTCCAAGCTCCACAAGCATTTATCAGGTATCTGCTGTATGCCAGCCTCCATAACCATTATTGAGTACCTCCAGTTGGGCCATCTACACAAGTATTTATTCATTACCTGCTGTATGCCAAGCTCCTATAAGCAATTATTGAGTTCCTGCAGTATTTTACGCTCCATTTATTGATTGTCTGCTGTATGCCAAGATCCACAAGCATTTTTTGCATACCAGCTGTATGCCATACTCCTCAAGCCTTTATTGAGTGTCTGCTATATGCCAAGCTACACCAACATTTATTGGGTATGAGCTATATGCTAAGGTCAATAAGCATTTATTGAGTACCTGCTGCATGCCATGCTCCTCAAGCATTTATTTAGTACCTGCTGTATGCCAACCTCCAGAACAATTTATTGAGTACCTGCTGTATGCCAAGTTCCACAAGCACTTATAAGTACCTACAATATTTCAAGCTCCACAAACATTTATCTGTTATCTGTTGTATTCCTGGCTCCATAACCATTATTGAGTACCTTTAGTATCACCACATTCACAAGCATTTATTGATTACCTTCTGCATAACAAGGTCCAAAAGCATATTTCAAAACCTTCTGTATGACCAGCTTCACAAGCATTTATTTAGTGCCTCTTGTATGCCATGCTCTTCAAGCATTTATTGAGTACCCACTGTATGCGAACCTCCACAAACTTTTATTGAGTACCTGCTGTATGCCAAGATCTACAATCATTTATTTACTACCTGATGTATGGCAAGCTCCACAAACATTTATTGAGTGCATGTTGTATGCAAAGTTCAACAAGGATTTATGGAGTACCTGATATATGCCAAGCTCCACAAGCATTTATTGATTACCTACTGTATTCCAAGCACCACTAGCATTTATTCGGTGTCTGCTGTGTGCCTGGCTACATAATCATTAAACAGTACCTTCAGTAAGTTCAGCTTGACAAGGATTTATTGATTGCCTGCTGTATGCGAAGCTCACCAAGCAACTAGTGAGTACCTGCTGCATGCCTAGCTACATAAGCAATTATCGAGTACTTTCTGTATTTTATGTTCCAAACACATTTTTTGAGTTCCTGCTATATGCCAAGCTCCAGAAACCTTTATTGAGTGCATGCTGTGTGGCAAGGACAGCAAGCAATTATTTAGTTCCTGATGAATGCCAAGCTCTGCAATCATTTTTTACTACCAGATATATGCCAAGCTCCTGATGCATTTATTGAGTACCTGCTGTATACCATGTTCCTCAAGCATTTATTGAATACCTACTCTGTGCCATTCTCCTCAAGCATTTATTGCATACCTGCTTTATGCCAAGATAAACAATCATTTATTGAGTACCTGCTGTATGCCAACCTCCACAAGCATTTATTGAGTACCTTCTGTATGCCAAGGTCTACAATCATTTATTTACAAACTGATGTATGACAAGCTACACATTTATTGAGTGCATGTTGTATTCCAATGTCAAAAGGCATTAATTGAATACCTGCTGTATGCTAAGCTCCACAAACATTTATTGGGTATCTGCTGTATGCCTGGCTCCATAATCATTATTAAGTACCTTCAGTTTGGCAGGCTACAGTGTATTTATTGATTACCTACTGCATGCCAAGCTCCATAAGCAATTGTTGAGTACCTGCAGTATTTTGTGGTCCAAAGCTTTTATTGGTTACCTGCTGTATGCCAAGGTCCACAAGCATTTTTTGCATACCAGCTGTATGCCATACTCCTTAAGCATTTATTGAATATCTGCTGTATGCCAAGTTCCACAAGCATTTATTGAGTGTGGGCTGTATGTTAAAGTCCATAAGCATTTATTGAATACCAGCTGTATACCAACCTCCAGAAGCATTTATTGAGTACCTGTTGTATGCCATACTCCTCAAGCATTTATGGACTATCTGCTGTAGGCCAAGCTCCACAAGCATTTATTGAGTACAGGCTGTTTGCTAAGGTCAACAAGCACTTATTGAGTTCCTGCTGTATGCCAAGGTCTACAATCATTTATTTCCTACCTGATGTAGGACAAGCTCCACAAACACTTATTGAGTGCATGCTGTATGCAAAGGTCAACAAGGATTTATGAGTACCTGATATATGCCAAGTTCCACAAGCATTTATTGAGTACCTACTGTATTCCAAGCTCCACTAGCATTTATTGGGTATCTTCTGTATGCCTGGCTCCATAATCAATAAATGGTACCTTCAGTAAGGACAGCTTGACAAGTATTTATTGATTACCTGCTGTATGCCAAGCTCCCTAAGCAATTACTGAATACCTGCTGCATGCCCAGCTACATAAGTACTTATTGAGTACTGTCTGTATTTTGTGCTCCAAACACATTTACTGAGTACCTATTTTATGCCAAGCTCTACAAACCTTTATTGAGTGCATACTGTGCACCACGGATACCTAGCATTTATTGAGCACATGCTGAATGCCAAGATCTAAAATCATTTTTATTACCAGATGCATGCCAAGCTCCTGAAGCATTTATTGAGTACCTGCTGTATGCCAAGTTCCTCAAGCATTTATTCAATACCTACTCTATGCCATGCTCCCCAAGCATTTATTGCATACCTGCTGTATTCCAAGGTCAACAAGCATTTATTGAGTACCTTCTGTATGCCAAGGTCTACTATTATTTATTTACCAACTGATGTATGACAAGCTCCACAAACATTTATTCAGTACCTACTGTATTCCAGGCTCCACAAGCATTTATTGGGTATTTGCTGTATGCCTGGCTCCATAACCATTATTAAGTACCTTCAGTTTGGCAAGGTACACAGTATTTATTGATTACCTACTGCATGCCAAGCTCCAGAAGCAATTGTTGAGTACTTGCGGTATTTTATGGTCCGAAAGCATTTATTGGTTACCTGCTGTATGCCAAGCTCCACAATCATTGATTGGCTGTGGGTTGTATGTTAATGTCAAGAAGCATTTATTGAACAGCTGCCCTCTGCCAACCCCCAGAAGTATTTATTGAGTACTTGTGGTATGCCATACTCCTCAAGTATTTATTGAGTATCTGCTGTATGGCAAGGTCAATAAGCATTTATTGAGTACCTGCTGTAAGCCAACCTCCACAAGCTGTTATTGAGTCCCTTCTGTATGCCAAGGTCTACAATAATTTATTTAGCAACTGATGTATGAGAAGCTCCACAAATATTTATTGAGTGCATTTATTGGGAATCTGCTGTGTGCCTGGCCCCATAATCATTAAACTGTACCTTCATTAAGGACTGTTTGACAAGTATTTATTGGTTACCTGGTGTATGACAACCTCCCCAAGCAATTACTGAGTACCTCCTGCATGCCTAGCTACATAAGCACTTATTGAGTACTTGCTGTATTTTATACTCCAAACACATTTATGAGTACATGTTCTATGTGAAGCTCCAGAAACATTTATTGAGTACCTGCTGTATGTCATACTCCTGAAGCATATATATTGGGTACCTGCTGTATGCCAAGGTCAATAAGCATTTATTGAGTACCTGCTTATGCCAAGCTCCATTAGCAATTATTGAGTTCTAGCTCCATTTTACTCTCCAAAACCATTTATTGGTTATCTTCTGTATGGCAAGGTCCTTAAACATTTATTGTGTACAGGCTATTTGCGAAGGAAAAGAAGGTTTTATTGAGTACCTGCTGTATGCCAAGCTCTAGAAGCATTTATTGAGTATTTGCCATATGCTATGTTCCACAAACATTCATTGAGTAACTGCTGTATGCCTAACTCTATAAGCATTATTGATTAACTTGTGTATGGACAGCTTGGCAATTTGCCAACTCCATAAGCAATTGTTGAGTACTTGCTTTTATTTTAAGTTCCAAAAGCATTTATTGCTTACCTACTCTATGACCAGCGCCAGAAGCATTTATTGAGTACCAGCTGTATGCCAAGCTCCACAAGCATTTATTAACTACCTACTGTATTCCGAGGTCCATAAACATTTATTTGATATCTGTTGTATTCCTGGCTCCATAACCATTATTGAGTACCTTCACTATGCCTAGCTTCCCAACTATTTATTGACTACCTGCTATATTCCAAGCTCCTAAAGCATATTTGTGTACCTTCTGTACAGCCAGCTTCAAGAGCATTTATTTTATAACTGTTGTATGCCATGCTCTTCAAGCATTTATTGAGTACCTGCTCTGTGCAAATCTCCACAAGCATTTATTGAATACCTGCTATATGTCAAAGTCTACAATCATTTATTTACTACCTGAGGTATGACAAGCTCCACAAACATTTATTGAATGCATGTTGTATGCCAATGTCAAAAAGCATTTATTGAGTAACTGCTGTATACCATCTTCCTCAAGCATTTATTGAATACCTACTCTATGCCATGCTCCTCAGGCATTTATTTGATAACTGTTGTATGCCAAGGCCAACAAGCATTTATTAGGAATGGGCTATATGCTAAGGTCAAGAAGCATTTAGTGAATACATGCTGTATGCCAAACTCCAGAAGTATTTATTGGGTACCTGCTGTATGCCAAGGTTAATAAGCATTTATTGATATCTACTGTATGCCAACCTCCAGAAGCATTTATTGAGTACCTACTGTATGCCATGCTCCACAAGCATATATTGTGTACCTGCTGTATGCCAAGGTCAATAAGCAATTATTGAGTACCTGCTGTTTGCCAAGCTCCACAATCATTTTTTGCATACCAGCGGTATGCCGTTCTCCTCAAGCATTCATTTAGTATCTGCTGTAAGCCAAGCTCCACAAGCATGTAATGAGTACAGGCTGTATGCTAAGGTCAAGAAGCATTTATTGCTTACCTACTGTATGCCAACCTCCAGAAGCATTTTTGAGTACCTGCTGTATGCCATACTCCTCCAGCATTTATTGAGTATCTGATGTCAGCCAAGCTCCGCGAGCATTTATTGCATACAAGCTGTTTGCTAAGGTCAACAACCATTTATTGAGTACCTACTCTAAGCCATGCTCCTCAAGGATTTATTGAGAACCTGCTGTTTGTCAACCGCCACAAGCATTTATTGAGTACCTGCTATAGGCCAAGTTCTACAATCACTTTTCACTAACTGATGTATGCCAAGCTCCAGAACCATTTAGTAAGTACCTGCTGTATGCCATGCTCCTCAAGCATTTATTGAATACCTACTCTATGCCATGCTCCTCAGGTATTTATTGGGTACCTGCCATTTGCCAAGGTCAATATGCATTTATTGATTACCTGCTGTATGCCAACCCCCACAACCATTTATTAAGTAACTTCTGTATGCCAAGGTCTACAATCATTTACCGACTGATGTATGACAAGCTACAAAAACATTTACTGAGTGCATGCTGTATTCCAAGATCAAAAAGCATTTATTGAATACCTGCTGTTTGCCCAGCTCCACTAGCATTTATTGAGTAACTACTGTATTATAGGCTCCACAAGCATTTGTCGGGTATCTGCTGAATGGCTGGCTCCATAACCATTTTGAGTACCTTCAGTTTGGTCAGCAACAGAAGTATTTATTGATTACTTGCTGTATGCCAAGCTCTCCAATTATTTTTATTACCTAGTATTTGCCAGCTCCAGAAGCATTTATTGAGTACCTGTTGTATGCCATGCTCCCCAAATATTTAAAGAGTACCTTCTCTATGCCATGCTTCTCAAGCATCAATTGGGTACCAGCTGTATGCTATGGTCAACAAGAATTTATTAAATACCTACTGTATGCCATACTCCTCAAGTATTTATTGAGTATCTGCTGTATGCCCAGCTCAAAAAGCAATTATTGAGTACTTGCTGTATTTAATGCTCCAAAACGACTTTTTGCTTACCTGCTCTATGCCAAGCTCCAGAAGCATGTATTAAGTACCTGCAGTATGCCAATATCCACAAGCATTTATTGAGTACATGGTGTATGCCAAGGTAAGCAAACATTATTGAGTACTTGCTGCATGCCAAGCTTTACATACATTGTTTTACAACCTGATGTATGCCAATACCCAGAAGCATTTATTGAGTACTTGCTGTATCCTATGTTCCTCAAGCATTTATTGAGTGTCTACTATATGCAATACTCCTTAAGCATTTATTGAGTATCTGCTGTATGCCAAGCTCCAGAAGCATTTATTGAATACAGGCTGATTGCTAAGATCAACGATAACTTATTGAGTTCCTGCTGTATGTCATACTCCTCAAGCATTTATTGAGTACATGCTGTATGCCAAAGTCTACAATCATTTTTTTTACCACCTGATGTATGCTAAGCTACACAAACATTTATTGGGTGCATGATGTGTGCCAAGGTCAGCAAGCATTTAGTGAGTACCAGCTGTATGCCAAGCCCTACTATCGGTTTTCACTACCTGATTTGTACCAAGCTCCAGAAGCATTTATTGAGTACCTACTCTATGCCATACTCCTCAAGCATTTATTGAGTACCTACTGTATGCCATGTTCCTCAAGCATTTATTGGGTATCTACTGTATGCCATGCTCCTCAAGCATTTATTGAGTACCTTCTGTATGCCAACTTCCAGAGCATGTATTGAGTACCTTCTGTATGCCAAGGACTACAAACATTTATTTACTACCTGATGTATGACAAGCTCCACAAACATTTATTGAGTGCATGCTGTATGCCAAGGTTAACCAGCATTTATTGAGTACCTGATGTATGCCTAGCTCCACAAGCATTATTGAGTACCTTCAGTGTGGACAGCTCAGCAGGCATGTACAGAGTACATGCTGTATGCCAAGGTTAGCAAGCATTTATTGAATACTTGCTGTATGCCAAGGTTCACAAGCATTTATTGAGTACCTACAGTAATCCAACCATTATTGAGTACCTTCAGTTTCACCACCTACAGAAGTATTTATTGATTATCTGATGTATGCAAAGCTCCATAAGCAGTTATTGAGTGCTTGCTGTACTTTATACTCCAAAAGCATTTATTGATTACCTGATGTATGACAAGCTGCACAAGAATTTATTGTATAAGGGCTGTATGTTAAGGTAAAAAAGCATTTATTGAGTACCTGCTGTATGCCTTGTCCCACAAGCATTTATTAAGTAACTGCTGAATGCCTAGGTCCGTAAGCATTATTCAGTAACTTCAGCATGGGCAGCTTGACAAGTATTTATTGATTACCTGCTGTATGCCAAACCCCATAAGCAATTATTGAGTACTTGCTGTATTTTATGCTCCAAAAGCATTTATTGCTTACTTGCTCCATGCCAAACTCCAGAAGCATTTATTGAGTACCGACTGTATGCCAAGGTCTACAATCATTTTTTAACTACCTGATAAATGCCAAGCGCCACACGCATTTATTGAGTATCTACTGTATTCTAAGCGCGACTAGCATTTATCGGGTATCTGCTGTGTGTCTGGCTCCATAATCATTATACAGGACCTTCAGTTTGGACAGCTTGACAAGTATTTATAGATTACCTGCTGCATGCCTAGCTACATAATCATTATTGAGTAACTTCAGTATGGACAGCTCCACAGGCATTAATTGAGTACCAGCTGTGTGCCAAGCTCCACAAGCATTTATTGAGTACCAACTGTATTCCAAGCTCCACTAGTATTTACCAGGTATCTGCTGTGTGCCTGGCTTCATAATCACTATACAGTACCTTCAGTATGGACTGGTTCAAAGTGTTTATTGAATACTTGCTATATGCCAACCATCACAAGCATTTATTGAGTACAAGCAGTTTGCTAAGGTCAACAAGCATTTGTTGAGTACCTGCTGTATTCCAAGATCCTCAAGCAATTACTGAGTACCTGCTGCATGCCTAGCTACATAAGCATTATTGAGTACCTTCAGTATGGACAGCTTCACAAGCATGTATTGAGTACATGCTGTATGCCAATATCCACAAGCATTTATTGAGTACATCCTGTATTGAAGGTGAACAAGCATTTACTGAGTACCTGCTGTATGCCAAGCTCCACAAGCATTTATTACCTACTCTATTCTAATCTCCACAAGCATTTATCGGGTATCTGCAGCATGCCTGGCTCCATAAAAATTATTGAGTATTTTCAATTTGGCCAGCTTCACAAGTATTTATTGATTACTTTCTGTATGCCAACCTCCAGATACATTTATTAAGTACCTGCTGTATGCCATTCTCCTCAAGAATTTATTAGGTACCTGCTGTATCCCCAACCTCCAAAAGCATTTATTGAGTACCGGCTGTATGCAAAGGCCTACAATCATTTCTTTGCTACCTGATGTATACCAAATGCCACAAACATTTATTGAGTACTTATTGTATTCCAAACTCCACAAGCATTTATCGGGTATCTGCTGTATGCCTGGATCCATAACCATTATGGAGTAGCCTCAATTTGGCCGGCTTCACAAGTGTTTATTGATTACTTGCTGTATGCCAAGCTCCATAAGCAATTATTGAGTACTTTGTATATTTTACGCTCCAAAACCATTTTTTTTGATATCTTGCTATCTCCCAAGCTCCGAAAGCATTTATTGAGTACCTGCTGTATGCTATCCTCCTCAAGCATTTACTGAGTACGTGCTGTATGCAAAGGTATACAATCATTTATTTGCTACCTGATATATGCCATGCTCCACAAGCATTTATGGAGTACCTACTATGTTCAAACCTCCACAAGTATTTGTTGGGTATCTGATGTATGCCTCACTCCGTAACCATTATTGAGCACCTTCAGTATGGCCAGCTTCACAGGTATTTATTGATTACTTGCTGTATGCCAAGCTCTATAAGCATTTATTGAGTATCTGCTGTATGCCAAGATCCATAAGCATTTATTGGGTACGGGCTATATCCTAAGGTCAAGAAGCATTCATTGAGTACCAGCTGCATTCTAAGCTCCAGGAGCATTTATTGAGTACCTGCTGTATGCCATGCTCCTCAAGCATTTATTGAGTACCTGCTGTATCCAAAGGCCCACAATCATTTATTTGCTTCCTGATATATGCCAAGCGCCACAAGCATTAATTGTGTACCTACTGTATCCCAAGCTCTACAAGCATTTACTGGGTATCTGCTGTATGCCTGGCTCCATAACTATTATTGAGTACCTTCAGTATGGCCACATTCACAAGTATTTATTGATCACCTGCTGTATGCCAACCTCCATATGCAGTTATTGAGTATAGGCTGTTTGCTAAGGTCAACAAGCAATTATTGAGTACCTTCTGTATGCCATACTCCTCAAGCATGTATTGAGTATCTCCTGTATGCCATGCACCTTAAGCCTTTATTAACTGATATATGCCAACTTCCACAAGCATTTATTGAGTACATGCTGTATAAGAATCTCAACAAGGATTTATTGAATATGTACTATATGCTTGCTCCACAAGCATTTATCAAGGACTTGGTGTATACCTACCTCCAGAGCCATTATTGAGTACCTTCAGTATGGCCAGCTTAACAAGCATTTATTGAGTACCTTCTGAATGCCAAGTTCCATAAACATTTATTGAGTACCTGCTGTATGCCAAGTTCCCCAAGCATTTATTGAGTATCTGCTCTATTTCATCCTCCATAAGAATTATTGAGTACCTTCAGTATGGCCAGATTCCACAAGCATTCATTTATTACCTGCTGTATGACAAGCTCCATAAGCATTTATTGCATACCTGCTATATGCCATTCTCCTCAAGCATTTACTGAGTATCTGCTATATGCCAAGCTCCACAAGGATTTACTGAGTGTCTGCACTATTTCAAGCTCCATAAGCATTATTGAGTGCCTTCAGTATGGCCAGGTTCCACAAGCATTTATAGAGTACATGCTTTTTGCCAAGGTCCACAAGCATATATTGGGTATTTGCTACATGCCAAGCTCTGCAAGCATTTTTGAATACCTGCTGTATGCCATGCTCCACAAGCACTTATGGAGTACCTGCTCTATGCCAAGCTCCACAAGCTTTTATTGAGTACATGCTATATGCCTAGTTCCACAAGCCTTTATTGAATACCTGCCCTATGCCAAGCTATACAATCATTTATTTATTACCTGGATTTGGTCTCTTAGGACTTACACATTGGTGAACTATTTGAATTTTATCCCCACTGAACACCTATTATTCCTTTAATTAAAATGTAGTTATAAAATAAATATACATCACCCCCACACACTTTTTTTCAGAGAGGATGAGTGACAACCGAGGGTTTTTCACCATTAACCATTTCCTGAAATTTATGCAAAGAGTATTTATTGAGTACCTGCTGTATGCCAAGCTCCATAAGCTTTTATTGAGTACCTGCTGTATGCCAAGTTCCAAAAGCATTTATTGATTACCTACTGTATGCCAAGCTGCACAAGCATTTTCCTGCTCTATGCCAAGCTCCACAAGAATATTGGAGTATTTGCTGTATACCATGCTCCACAATAATTTATTGTGTAACTGCTCAATGCTAAGCTCCACAAGCATTTATTGAGTACCTGCTGAATGTCAAGCTCCACAAGCATTTATTGAATACCTGCTGTATGCCAAACTCCATAAGCATCATTGAGTACCTTCACTATGGCCAGCTCCAAAATCATTTATTTATTACCTATCATATGCCATGCTCCACAAGCATTTATCGAGTAGCTGCTATATGCCAAACGCTAAAAACAAATGATGTAATCCCTGCCCTCAAGCACAGAATGCCAGAGCAAGGCCCACATGCAGCGAAAATGTTAACACACGTGGGGCCTACATTCTCACCAAGTTGGACTCCTAGGATATGTGCCCTTAAGTGGGTACTGGTTACACTTAATTTTAAAAACCACAGGCCAAACTCACGCAGTATAGCGCACGAATCCCCCACCCTCCAAGCTCAGGTCCTGCTGATTTTGCATTGCAAGGCCCTCCATGCTCTGCCCTGGCTGGAGCTGGCCTCCCCCTCCCCCTGGGGCCCCTTTGCTTTCAGACCCAACCTCACTCCTGGGAGTGGCCTATACCCCACTGGGAGCCACTGGGTCAGGGTGGGGCAGATCTGCCCTGTCCCCTGCGCACACACAATGGGGGCCAGGCCCCAAGCGGGCCCCTGGTGGAGAACGGTGTCCTGTGAGGGGGTGGGTGGGCTGGATGGGAGGCAGCCTCAGCCTGAGCCTCCCCTCCTGTCCGCCCACCCAGAACCAAGCTGTGCAGATGATGGATCAGATCCTCCACTGGGTGCGCCAAGACCCATCCGGACTGGGCCGGCCCTGGCTCTCAGGGGCCCCAGCTCAGAGTCCATGGCGGTGCCCAAGATGCTGCTCAACCTGGTGAAGGCGAACCCGGAGCTGGTGTGCAACTCTGGACTGGGGAACTGGTGAGCCAGAGGATCCCATAGCATGGCCGGGTAGGTGGGGGGTAGGGAGGGACAGAAAGCTGATGCCAGCTGCCAGATGGGGCCTGGGCGCTGGGGGCAAGGCCACCCCCACTCCCACCGTTCATGGCTCCTCCTCTGCCCACACCACCCTCAACCAGGGCCCTGCTGGGCCCCTTCACAGACAGGGAGCCTCAGAGGCTTCCCCGGGCAGAGGGGAGACCCAAGACCCTCAGGAGGTGGAGGGTCCAGGGAACTGGGTGGAGCTGCGGGCAGGAGGGCGGGGGGGGGGAGGGGACCAGGAATGGCAGAGAGCAGGAAATCCAGATTCCATCCTGTCAGGCCTGTGTGTTCCAGGACAGCACGTTGGTGGCAGGGGTAGGATCTCCTGGTGGGAGGCGGCTGTTGCCTGGGAGATGGGGTGCAGCATCAGCCTTGGCTCACAAGGCCCCTCAAGGCCAGGAGCTGCCTACACACTGGGCTGCTGAATGGGCGGGGCCTACTGGGTGAGGGCTGTTGACCCTGAACTTCAGGAAGCTTCCCAGCACCAAGGCAGCTGCTGAATGACAATCAAGGGCATGAAGACACATTTGGCCACTGCTAGATGGTTAAGGCCAAATCGCAAATCCCACTACCAGGACATGAATTTGAGATCCACTCAGTCTGAAATGGATCGCCAGGTGTGCCTGTAATGATACTTTTGTTTTCCACTGTCCCCCTCCAACTTGGGGCTGACCTTCTGGGCCAGGACTCATGGTCTCAGCCTGCAGCTGATCCCTGGGCCGCTGTGCTGCGCGCTCCCACCTCACCAGCGCTGTGTGACAAAGCTCGAGGCTCTTCAGGAAGCCCACTGTATTTCAGAAGAAACATTTCAGTCGCTCCTTTTCCAGAAGGAACTTTGTACCCTGCATTCACAGTTCGGTCAGATCCCCCAACCCCCTTTGTGTTCAGTTAGTGAAAACGACTGGGGTCTGTAGCAATCCCCGTGAGGATTCCCTTTCCTTGTCTCAGCAACTGTTTTCCTGAAGTAGTTTGTCGGGTCTGTGTTGAGGTTAGTTCAGTTGAGATAAAAATGTGCTTTTAGAACCTCACTTCTCTCTACAACTTGACGCTTGTCTTCATATGTTCCCCTTATTATTTCAGGATAAGAAATGATTTCTAAAAGGCACGATTGCGTCCGAGCCAGTTTGGCTCCGTGGATAGAGCATTGACGCTCAGATCGAAGAGTCCCAGGATGGATATTCCGGTCCAAAGCACTTATTAGCGCCTCCATTGCAGGCTCCATCCTGGCATGAGGCCCTGGTGGGGATGCGTGCGGGAGGCAACCAATCGTGTGTCTCTCTCACATCGATGTTTCTCTCTGTGTTTCTCCCCTCCCTTCCATTCTCTCTAAAAATTAATGGAAAAATAGCCTCAGGTGAGGATGAACAAGAAATAGAAGACACAATTGTATATAACTTGATTTTCCTCCTGGGGGTGAGCCATCAGTTGGACATCCCTGAGGGCTCCCAGTGTGTGAGAGGGGGCAGGTTGGGTTGAGGGATCACCCACCCCCAGTGCACGAATGAGACTTCCCTGTAGGACTTTTTTTCTGAAAAAAAAAATGGAATCAAACAATTGAATACCATTACATTGCTGAAGTGCTTTTCCATAATGCTATAAATGCCAGCTCTATATTCCAAACCACTGAGCAAGATTATTTTCCTGCGTTGTATTATTTTAAAAAATGTATCAACATTTTCTGCACAATTACACGTACCTATGTACACCTACCCTGGAGAGTTTCTCATCATATGTTTATTCTGAAATTTGGTCCCTGCACATAATGAGACATGCCTGGGAGAGAGTGTTCTTTCATATATTTTTATTGATTTCAGAGAGGAAGGGAGAGGAAGAGAGAGAGAAACATCGGTGATGAGAGAGAATCATGGACTAGCTGCCTCCCACTGAGGACTGAAGCCCACAACCCAGGCCTGTGCCCTGACCGGGAATCGAACCCTGACCTCCTGGTTCCTAGGTCAGCACTCAACCACTGAGCCAGCTGGCCGAGCCATTCAGGCCTTTTTTATGTCCCTGAGGAGCACTTTAAGGTTTCTTCACACAGGTCTTGCATATTTCTTGTAGTTTATTTCTAGATATTTTATCTTTTTTGTTCAATGGGGTCTTTTTTAACATATTTTATTGATTTCAGAGAGGGAGGGAGAGGGAGAGGAAGATAGAAACATCAATGATGAGAGAGAATCATCGATTGGCTGCCTCCTGCACCCCCCACACTGGGGATCGAGCCCGCAACCCAGGCCTGTGCCCGGACCGGGAATCAAACCCAGGACCCTTCAGTCCGCAGGCCAACACTCTATCCACTGAGCCAAACCAGCTAGGGCAAGTCTTTTATGATGTCTTCTAACTTGTTTGTCTAAATGATTTTGCTCCCAGCCAATTTACTAGGTTCTCCTTACTCTTTATGACATTTTTGGAGGTAGATGCTTTTGGATTTTCCAGATATACAGGCATACCATCTGCAAACAGCCACCATTTTAATTCTGCTTTCTAATGTTTTAACTTCGCAAATTGTGACATACAGCACAGATACAAAGAAAGGTATAAATTATATATGTTTTCTTACAGGCGTTTTCTGCACTTTATATAAAGTGAATGTACACTTGAAACCACCCCCAGCATGGCTCCCCAATAATCACCCCCTTTTCCCTCCCGAATTTTTAAAATGTATTGTATTTTTAAAAGTATTACATATGTGCCCCCTACCGGCCCCCCCACTGACTCCCTCACCCATACCTGCCCTCCCAGGCCTTTGCCACACTATGGTCTGTGTCCATGGGTTATGCCTATATGCATATATATGTTCCCTGGTTAATCTCTCCCCACCCACCCTCCCAATCCCACCTTCCCTCTGAGATTCGTCAGCCTGGTTCTTATTTCATTGTCTCTGGATCGATTTTGTTCATCAGTTTATTTTCTTCATTAGATTCTACATATGGGTGAGATCATGTGATACTTGTCTTGCTCTGACGGGCTCATTCTGCTTAGCATGATACTCTCCAGGCCCCTCCAGGCCTCCCTAATTTCTATGGAAATCATTTTCTTGCTTTTCATCCGTGTTTTGCCACCTAAACATCCATCCATCAATAAGTAATATGATTTGGTTTTGCCTGTTTTTAAACTTTATCTAGATTGAAGTATGATTTATGCATTCTTCTGTGTTTTGGTTCTTTCACTCTGTGTCTTTAAAATCCATCCATGCTGCAGCAGATATCATTTATTCCTTTTTATTTTGGTAGGTATCCCACTGTATAACGTTAGCACAGAGCATTTATCTATTGTATCGCTGCTGGGTGTCTGGTTTGTGGTCAGCACACAAATGGTGCAATGAAGGGTTGTATGGGTGTCCAGTGGCTTACAATGGAAATTTGTCTCACAGTTCTGAAGGCCCGAAGTTCAAGATCAAGGTGTCAGTGTGGCCACACTTGCTTTGAAGGTTCTAGGGGAGAATCTGACCTTGCTTCTTCCAGTTTCTGGTGGCTTGTGGCCACATCACTCCAATGTCTACCTCTCTGATCACATGGCCTTCTCCTCTTTTGTCCCTCTGCTGGTCTCTTATGCAGACACTTGTCATTGGTTTTAGGGCCCACCCAGATAACCCAGGATGATGTCATCTCAGGATTCTTAAGTTAATCACATGTGCAAAGATCCCTTTTCCAAGTAAGGTCACATTCACAGGGTCTTGGGGTCAGGATGTGCACATGTCGCTTGAGGAGCCACTGTTGGACCCATTGCAACCATTTAAACTTGTTTTGTTTCTCCACAGTTTATGTACTTGGCCGTGGAGTCCTGGGCCCACAGGGGAAGTCTGTCTTCAGTTTTCCTACATAACGACAACCTGTTTTCTAACACACCCCACCAGTGGTGCATTCAAGTTTTGCCATTGCTCCACCGCTTTGCCAACTCTTAGAGCCCTCACACTTTTTGGTTTCTGCCAATGTGGTGGGTGTGTAAGGGTATCTCATAAAGTTGAGTGTTTTCAGATGTTTGTGGACCATTTGTCCGGTCAAGGCTTTGGCCTAGTCTTCTATTGTGTCATTTGTCTTTTGCTTGTTGTTTTGTTCTTTTTTCTTAGTTACAAGAACTTTGTTGGCTGTATGTGCTTCCTTTCTCTTCTCCAAATCTCCCATCAGAATCTCTCAGGTGAAACCTATAAGAAAGAGAATTCTGGAAGTGTAGTTCAGGCTAGCCAAGTGGACATATTACAAAGCCGTCCCGATGGCTTTATTTAACTCTCCTCAAATTACTTAGTTTGCATGCACCATCTGTTTCCTGTCAGGCCACCGACTGATTCAGATGCGTAGTATTTTTTTTTAATCGTTCAATAAAACATTTGCCAATTTCCATCATATTGCCTTTGAACCATGGGTTATTTCAATGCGTATTTCATCATTTCTAAATACGTAGAGATTTCTCTAGTTATATCTTTGTTCTGGGTGTTCATACCCTCCTGCCAAAGGCCCCCAGGAAGACATCTGTAGGTGAACAAATTGGCCCTAATACAAGGGAAGCAAAGGAGCACCTCAGAAAGAGTGTAGTAGAAAGAGCCTATTGTAACGTGTGGGCTGTGGATGGGTGATCTTGGGGAGAGTCCCAGGAAGTGAGGGTTTGCTCTAGATGCTGGCAGAAAGCAAGGGCAATTCTCTGATTGAGGGTCTCAATCTATCTTCTCTGTAGAGAGGACAGTCTGCTTCCAGGCTAAAGCTATGGCTGCCAAAGCAGCAGCAGGGCCCCATCTGAGCTAAGCAAGAGAACGATGTTCGGTTTAGTATTTGCAGGTTACACATTGCCCTTGGTTTTGTGTTTTAAAAAAGAAAAAAAAAAAACATCACGACTCGGCCTTGCTTTGTTTCATTGGATCTCGCTCTCAAAGTAACCTTGTCTGAGGTTGGTGTTATGCGAGAATGTTAATGTCCAGAAAGAGAATAACATGGCCTAACTGTGGGATTCTAGCTTAATTACACTGTGGTCAGAGATCATGCTCTGAATAATTCTGATCCATTGAAATCTGTGAAGACTTATTTTAGGTTCTGGTATATGGTCTTTTTTTTATTATTTTTTAATCCTCACCAGAGGATATTTTTCCATCGGTTTTTTAGAGAAAGTGGAAGAGAGAGGAAAAGACAGGAGAAATATTGATGTGAGAGAAACATGTCGATTGGTTGCCTCCTGTACAACCCCCTGACCAGGGCCCAGGCCATGGAGGAGCCTGCAACTGAGGTGCATGCCCTTGACCCAAATTGAACCCAGGACCTGGGACCCTTCGGTCCACAGGCCTGACGCTCTATCCGCTGAGCCAAACCAGCTAGGGCTGGGGTCATGTCTTTAAAAATATTTTTGTATTGATTTCAGAGAGGAAGGGTCAGAGAGATAGAAACATCAGTGATGAGAAAGAATCATTGATTGGCTGCCTCCTGTGCACACACAACCTCCACTGGGGATCGAGACCCCAACCTGGGCCTATACCTTGACTGGGAATAGAACCCAGAACCCTTTGGTCAGCAGGCCGACACCCTATCCACTGAGCCAAACTAGCTAGGACCAGTAGGTAGTCATTTTTGTAAAGGTTTCATGTGGCCCCCCAAAGAGTGTGCAGTCTGCAGCTGATGTTCTACACGCACCCATTACACCAGACCTGTGTCTTCACTGGTGTTTTGTCTGCTTGATCTGCCAAAAACCGAGAGAGGTGTGTTAGTCTCCCAACTCCACAAATGAATTAGTTTTGTACTTTCAAAAATATTATTTTAAAATCCAAATCTCATTAGCCCTTCAGATCCAAATACCAATTTGTAGGAAATATGAAGTTCAGGGGAGCTTATTAAAACTGCCCCACAGTGATGCCAATCATCAGCATCCAGACTGCGGTGTGCTAAACAAGTAAATTGCAAGAGGCGGGGAGGGAGAACCTGTAGATGAAAAGACACTTAGTAATATATCATTCTATGTATGGACCTCAATCGGTGCCTAATTCAAACAAACCATAAAGAAAAAAACACGTGACAATGGAGAATTTGAACACTGACTGGGTATTTGTTGATGCTAAAGAATTACTGTTAATTTTTCACTATTAATTTTACTGTGATAATAGCATTGTCGTTATGTTCATGAAGAGTCTGTCTTTTAGAGACACGTATGTAAAATGTATGGAGTGACAGCCCATCACCCTTGCCATATCAAAATATTTTATAATCGCTGAGGCTGATATAAATGAAATGTTTTATTGTTTTCATTTGGAAATAATTTCAAACTTCCAGAAAAAGAACAAGGATGGTACAAACACCATCCCTATACACTCGAACCAGATTTAACTACTATTAAACATTTTACCCCGTTTACGTTATCATTCTCATCCTCTCTGTCTTTGCTGCTGGAAGCAAGTCTTCTCTTCTCTCCCAATTATTTATCTCTATTATTTGTTTGGATTCACAGATTTCTGGGTTTTTTTATTGGCTTATAATTCGCTATTGTTCTTACCTATTTGGTGCTCAAATTTTCCCGGGTTTGGCCAGTGTAAGCTCATTCAGGCTAGCTCCGGGGTCCTTTGGACATAGCACTATCATTTCTTACTTTCTGCCCAGTTCTGAGATCATCTGGTTTCTTTTAGTGAGGAATGATATTATGGATGAAGATCTGGGTGCTGGGTGTGCTTGTTGCTACTGGGATTTTCCAGTGGAAGAAGCTGAGAAATACATGCATGTACTGGTGTGTATACACACATACATATTCACACACACATATAACCATGTGCACATATGCCTACATACTCATCTATACCTTCATTCTACCTCCATCCCACAGGCTCCCCTGCTCAACACCTTTCTCATTTGCCCAGTCCTATAGTTCATCAAAGATCGTTTCAAAACTGCTTCTCACTTCCCACTCCCCAAAACAAACCTAAGAGCTTGGTATTTCTTGGTAGGCCCCTTGCCCCAGCAACCTTTCCCAAGACTGAAGTTAGGGAGTCAAATAAGCTTAAAAATACATACATATATTTTAGCCCAGGCGGCATGGCCCAGTGATTGAGCGTTAACCTATGAACAGGAGGTCACAGTTCAATTCCTGGTCAGGGCACATGCCTGGGTTGTGAACTTGATCCCCAGTGTGGGGCATATAGGAGGCAGTGTGGGGCATATATGGGGCATATAGGATCCATGATTCTTACTTATCGTTGATGTTTCGCTCTTCCTCTCTGAAATACATATATATATATATATATATATATATATATATATATATATATATATCCCTATTATGCAAATAGACTGAACAGTGGAACAACTAAACAACCGGTCCTGTGCGTTGACCACCAGGAGGCACATCAGAACGTGGTGGGTGTCGGCAGCAGGTGCAGAGCATGGAACATGGTGGGTGTTGGCAGCAGTGGGATGGTGAAACAGGTGAGAGGGGGCACCAGACCAAGGCAGGGCGCTGTTCATTGTCATCGAGGCGAGCCTCTGGTGATTACTGAAAATTCTTTGCTCCTGTGTGCCGCAGTCTGGCCTACCACTTGCGCCTGCTGCCAGCACGGCCCGGCCCTGATCGCCCCTCAGGGCTTCTCCACCTCCTCCTGCTCCTGAGGGGCATTCTGGCTGGCAGCCACCTCTTGCACGTGCTGCTGGCGATGGTCCTATTCATACCCACTGCTGGCACCATCCCCACTCACACCCGTGGCTAGCACTTGCCCCAATCACTCTGGGCCTTCGGCGCATGGGAATGGTGGTGGCAGGAGCAGGGCTGGGGATGAGGCTGAAGGGTCCGGGTGAAGGCACAGAGGATGGGCTGAGACCCACCACTGTACTCACCGCAGCCTCACAGCCCACAGTTTTTTTTCAAGGTGCACAAATTCATGCACTGGGCCCCTACTATAAAAATAATAATAATTTTAAAGTGTTTATGATCTCTTTGGTGTTTTATTTCTCCCTCAGTGTGGTTAAGGTACTTAGTTGATATACAGTTAGGTTCATTTGCTTTCAGTGTTAAGTTTTCCCATTCCCATTCTTATTGATTTTATTTTCTGAATATGAAGGACATTGATCCCAAAAGTCTAAACTAATCAGAAAGGAATACTCAGAGACATATAGCTCCTTCCCGATCCCCTTCTGCTCAATGTCCCATCCCTGGAGGTAGCCAGCTTCTTTGTTTTCTGGGTTATCCTTCTCCTGTTTCTTTTTGTAATGCTTAGCACATATGCATCTATTTTCTTACTAGAGGCCCAGTGCACGAAATTCATGCACTGAGAGGGGATCCCTCAGCCCAGCCTGCACCCTCTCACAGTCCAGGACCCCTTGCTCCTTGCCATCCACCTGCTTGCTGCTCCTTACCACTCAGCTCACTGCTCCTTAGCACTACCAAGAAGGTGGGAGAGGCTCCTGCCATTGCCACTGTGCTCGCCAGTCTTGAGCCTGGCTTCTGGCTGAGCAGTACTCTCCCTGTGGAAGTGGACTGACCACCTAGGGGCAGCTTCTGTGTTGAGCATCTGCCACCTGGTGGTGAGTGTATATCATAGCAACCAATTGTTCTAGTCATTCTCCCCTAACAGTCACTTAGGCTTTTATTATGTAGACTAGTGGCCTAGTGCACGAAATTCGTGCACGTGGGTGGGGGGGGTTGTCTCTCAGTCCAGCTTGCATCCTCTCCAATCTGAGATCCCTGTGGGATTGGGCCTAAACTGGCACTTGGACAACCCCCTCGCAATCTGCTCCTAACTGCTCACCTGCCTCACTGCTTGATCACCCTTAACCACTCGGCTTGCTGGCCTGATTGCCCCCCCACCAGACTGATCACCCTCAACTGCCCTCCCCTCCTGGCCTGATCACCCCCAACTGCCTTCCCCTCCTGGCCTGATCACCCCTAACGACCTCTATCTTGGCCCCATCACCATGGCTTCATCCTCTGGGGCTGGGCTGTGATCAGGGACCCCCGGCACCCACAGCTAAGCACCCACATGGCCGGCCTTCACTGAGGGCTGTGGGGGGGCCAGATCGCTCACTGGGGCTGGGGCTGGGCTGTGATCTGGGACTCCCGGCATCTGCAGCCATGCTCGGTCCTACTCCCTGCTCCCACGCACCACACTCGGCCCCACCTCCCACTCCTCATTGGCTGATAGCGTATCAAAGGTATGGTCAAATTTGCATATTATTCTTTATTTAGCTAGGACTAATGGCCTGGTGCATGAAATTCATGCACATTAAAAGGGGGCTAATTAGAGGAAATAATTTAATGTTGCTATTTGCCTTTTCTCTATAATAGAAGTGTCAGAGATGAAAGAAAATTAGTAAAATGTATATGAAAACCTTCCTCCTGTCAGAGTCTGGGGCACACCATGGGACCCAGAGTCAAGTCTCCACCCATCCACATGCACCTCAAAATCACATGAGACCCAGATCTGCCCCCCCCCCCCCAATTGGGCTAGATCCAGACCTGGCCAGTCCCACCCTTGTCAAGCCCTGCCGGGCAGGGGACATAGCCTCAGGTTCCCTGGCCCAGCTCCAGGATGGGGGGCGTGGCCTGAGGTCTCCCAGCCCAGACATAGGCAGGGAGCATGCCTTGAGGTCACTGTCAAGCCCTGCCAGGTGTAGGACATGGCCTGAAATTTCCCTGTCAAGCCCTGCTGGGGTAGGGGTTCAGTCTGAGCTCCCCCAGCCTGGTGCCAGGGTGAGGGGCATGGCCTGAACTCCCCTTCAAGCCCCACCGGGTGGGGGGTGCCGCCTGAGGTCCCCCAGCCTGATGTCAGGGTGGCAGGGGGAGGCCTAAGGTCCCCTGTCAAGCCCTTCCAGGGGTGGGGGAGGCCATAGCCTCAGGTCCCTGCTGATTGCTTGTTAAGGCTCCTTATGGGAACTGGGCCTCAGCTGTGGGTGCAGCTATCTGTGTGATGGAGTGATGGTCAATTAGCATATTCCCTCTTTATTCGATAGGATTTTCCTGTTATTACTAAAAAGTGCCAACCACACTGTGTGTTCACTTTGCACTTTGCTTTTTCTACTTAACAATAACTTCTGTAAATCATGCTACATCGGTTCACAGAGAAGTTCCTCAATCTTTTTCAAGGCTGTATAATACTCCATAGTTTTAAATTTTGATGTAGTGAAATACAGCTTTGTCTTTATGCTTTTGTGCCTTATTTAAGAAAGTTTCACAAAATTTCCTACTACAAGGTCCTTTGTGTTATGTTTAATTTTCACGGTATTTGAATTTTGTTTTCACATTTGCATCTGTAAGTCCCCTGGAGATGGGTTTTCTCCTTTCAGAGTATACACCATCTTCATATCCTTCGCTTAAAAGGGACAATTGTCTCCATAAGGTGTTGCACATTTTGGTTTGTTTTACTCCCAGACACCCTTGCATTGTCATTGTGCTGGTGAATTATCTCTTTAATCTCCAACTCATTTTCTACTTGGTGATGGATAGGAATACTAGTGATTTATCCAGGTGTCCCCAAAAATGTATGCTCACACTTGGAATAATTATAAAGGCACTGTTTATTAAAATACGTTTCCTTTTTAAATTTAATACTTTTAAAGGCAGCGTTTATTAAAAATACATTTCATTTTCAAATTGAATAATTATAAAGGCAGCATTTATTAAAGTACATGTCATTTTCAAAATTGAATAATTATAAAGGTAGTGTTTATTAAAATACATGTCATTTTCAAAATTGAATAATTATAAAGGCGGTGTTTATTAAAATACATGTCATTGTCAAATTGAATAGTTAGAAAGGCAGCTGTGACAGTGTGTGTACATTTTTGGGGATCATGTATCTGGCTATCTCGGTGCACTTTTTATTAATTTGACTAAGTTGCTCATTGATTCTCCTCCTTTTTTTGTGATATAGTATCCATATTCTAATAATCCCCAAGTGGTGGGCATCCCGTCTCCTTTTCATAACCACTGTCCTGCTCATTTCTTTTGGAATTGGCTGGTCCTTCGGGTGAGAGGCATGCAGTGGGGGGGAGGGGGTAGCAGGCAGAGGGCATGGGCCTACCTCCATCCCTGCGGCTGCCAGAGGGCTTTCGGTAGCTAATCTCCAGCAGGGAGACTTCCTTTGCCCTCAGCAAACTCTGAGCTCCAGGTCTGTGGTCCGGACCTGTAGCCCCGGCTAGCCAGAGTGGGAGCTCCATGGATGTCCGTGTTCTTGAACGTTAACTCCTATGTGCAGGCAGCGATCTAGGAGCTGGGGGTGCCTCAGGGAACCACTGGTTCCCTGCCTCGCAGAGCCCGTGGTCAAGGCAGGGAAACGGACATCTCTCACCTGGAGAGAAGCAAGGGCGTGAAGTGATGATGCTGGCGACAGGAGCGCTCATCAGAGCATGACTCCGGTGACAAATTCAACACAGCAAAGCCACTCTCTTGTGGCACCATCTCAGCCTTACCATTCTCCAACGTGAGCCTCCGTTTCCTGAAGCTCAGCAGTTTCTGGCTCCTGCCCCTGCTGCTCATCCTCCAGGTTTCACAGTCAAGGTCACCTGCTCAGAGCCCCTTTCCTGAGGCCACGCCTGTGAGTCTCTATCCCAGTGGTCGGCAAACTGCGGCTCGTGAGCCACATGCAGCTCGCAAGCTGCGGTTTGCCGCTCTGTTGACGAATGAATTGCAGACCACTGTCATCTACTACCCTTTACCTCTTTGCACACAATACGCCACAATTGCCTAATCCTCACAGCTTCTAACTCAGTGGTAACATTTAGTGTAGTCCAGTGGTGGGCAAACTCATTCCTCAACAGAGCGGCCAACCACAGCTCTATCCTGTTTGTTCACTTCGGAGCACTCTCTCCCAACTCATTGTTTTCTAACTTATGGGCGGGATCTTCTCCATCCTGGGGCTCTCTGCCTGAGCCCCAGGCCCCAGCCTGCTGCAGGCTGGGTCTCCACACCCCTGAGCAGGATAAGCGACAGGATGGGGTGATGAAGATGAAAGGAGGTGAGCTTCGGGAGAGCGCCCAGCACGGCATCTGCTGGCAAAGTGCTTCTGGCGTTTCTTCGAACCGTGACGTCTGCATGGAATGCACATTTCGGAAAGTTGGTAAGCAAAGCAGTGGAATGGAGAGCATTTCCTGGCAGGGTGGCTGGAACCACTTGATCACGTGGCTGTGGAGATGGCCCCCAGCCCTTCTTGGGCGACCCTGGCCTCAGTCACGGAACTCTCTAAGTCAGAACACATGCTCCCGTCAGCCAGGCTGCCAACGGAGGGCAGATCTTCTCACACTGGCTGCCCCTCCAGCCCGTTCCTGCAGCTGCGCTCACTGCCCGAGGGCCAGTTCTCAACCGGGAGGCCTTGGGGCTCTGAAATAGAAGCCACTGCCCTAGCCAGTTTGGCTCAGTAGATAGAGCATCGGCCCAGCGTCTAAAGGATCCTGGATTTGATTCCTGGTCAAGGGCACATACCCCGGTTGCAGGCTCGATCCCCATCCCAGGTTGGGGCTCATGCAAGAGGCAACCAATTGATGTGTGTGTGTGTGTGTGTGTGTGTGTCACTGTCTCTCCCTCTCCTTTCAACTCTCTTTAAAAATAAAAAAAAAATAAAATGAATGGGGAAAAAATATCCTCGGATGAAGATTAACAAAAGAAAACAAGAAAGAAAATAGAAGCTACCAAGGCAGAGGTTCTGGAAATGGTGCCTTTAAGTGGAAAAGGGGTCAGCCAGACTCTGGGAGGCTCTCAGGCCCGTGGGTGAGACAAAAGTGGCCCTTGGAGTGACAGGCTGTACCCCTGGAGATGGTCCCTGTGGGAGGAGGGGCTCTAGGTCTGAAAGTCTCAAAGTCAGGGGTGTCAAAGCTGGGAGAAGCAAGGGTAGCCAGTTGGTTGCTGGCATGTTGGGGTTATTTGATTCTTTCGGGGGGAAAAATGTTAGGGGCAGAAATAGAATATTGGGGACCAGCTATAAGTGTAAGAAATATGAATCATGCTCTGTTAACCATGATGATTTTGTTCGGACTCAAGAAGGCACATTCTCACCTGGCTGAGAGTTGCACGCGGGAGTCATGGAAACATTGACAACCTTGTAGCAGAAACCAGAGTCGCCAGCCCTTTGCATCCCCGCAGGCCTGTGGAAATCCCCAGCCTGCATTACCTGTAAATTGCCCATTTGCCCTTTTGCCTCCTTCCCCATGTGATCTTCAGCCTTCTATCCAATATAAGCAGCTGGCTTATGGAGGGGGGCTCCAGAATATATTTTTGTGGATGACCTGCTGCTCTCCCCTGTTGCCCACAGGATTGGAATAAACACTCATGAATGATGCACCCCCGTCTTTGCCGAATTGGCTCAAGTAGTGACAGGCAGACCAGACCCATTGATTGTCCGGTTACAAAAATATGTCAACTAGTCTCTCTGGGCCCCCTTTCTTTCCAACTGGGACACTCAGGGACACACAGAGAAGGCAGTCACACTTCTCACTACTTTTCTGCCCCCGTGAGTCCCTCAGAAACCCTATCACCTGCCTTCCCCTAGGAAGGGGACTTGAAACTGGCTTTCAAGGCCTTAGGTAGGACCCAGAGCCTTAGGAGCCCAGAGCTCCTCCCACAGCCCCTCTTTCCTGGGCTTTGTAGCATAGGAGCCCTGCCGCCCTCCAGGTCTTACTTCACCAGGTACTATGCTTTCAATGTTTCAGGCACCATTGAAACAGCTCCCTCCAACAGAATCGGGGCCAGAGGGAGGCCCACCCTGACACTTGTGAGTTGTCCTGTCCTGGGCATGCATTTCTTAAATATATATTTTTATTGGCTTCAGAGAGGAAGGGAGAGGGAGAGGGATAGAAACATCAATGATGAGAGAGAATCATGAATCAGCTGCCTCCTGCACACCCCACACTGGGGATCGAGCCCGCAACCTGGGCCTGTGCCCTGCCTGGGAATCAAACATGACCTCCTGGTTCATAAGTCAAAGCTGAACCACTTAGCCACACTGGCCGGGCTGCACATGGATTTTTAAGGGTCCACTAACCCGACGTGGCCACCTGAGCATTCTCCTTGGTTGAGATGGATGAGGGAAGCCACCCTGGACCTGATGTTAAAACTAATGTTTCCTTTTTGTCCTAGGAGTCTTTAAAAAGGAATGTCCCTGCTTTGGGACTCCATTACCCAAGTTCAAGTGTGTGGAGCCACCTTGAGGCAGACACCAGACGTGACATGTAATTGCCATCCTGAGTTCTGATGTATCAACGACAAGGATAAGAATGTGCGAAGGCCACTCCCTATGCCCACCAACCTGCCTAACACACAACACACTTGCACACATTCACCCCAGTGCCTGAGCCATTCCCTCGCGTGGCCATATTCATGCTCAGGACCTCTCTGGGGCAGCCTCTTGCCCTCCTTCCTGCTTATCTTCTCTCTCTCTTTTTAATATATTGTATTGATTTTTTACAGAGAGAAAGGGAGAGGGACAGAAAGTCAGAAACATAGATGAGAGAGAAACATTGATCAGCTGCCTCCTGCACACCCCCTACTGGGGATGTGCCCGCAATCAAGGTACATGCCCTTGACCGGAATAAAACCTGGGATCCTTCAGTCTGCAGGCCGACGCTCTATCCATTGAGCCAAACCGGTTAGGACTGCTTATCTTCTCTTTCTGTCCTTTCCCACTGGGGCCAATAGTGCAGTCTCCTCACTAGGGTGGGGGGTTGGGGTGGGGCAAATGCAGAGGAGACCATTCCAGGTGATGTTCAAGGAAGGGCATAAACCCACAGGGTGCTCAGACCCATAGACTGCAAAATAGCCCCAGGCCCACTCTTCCCGAAACAGAGGAGGCACTGGTTTTAGGTGCCAGAGAGGAGGTGACTGACAATTGGCCTTGGGCCAAGGAATTAGGAACATGATCAAATATTTTTTAATACACACCCTAGGATATTTTTTCCATTGATTTTTTTTTGAGAGAGAGAGAGAGGGGGGAGAAGGGAGAGAGAGGAGGAGGAAAGACAGAGAGATGCACACATCTATTGGTTGTCTCCCTCAAGTCAGGGAGCTGGACGAATCTGGTCAAGAATCGAATCCACAACCCTTTGGTCTCAGGGCCGACTCTCTAACCACTGAACAACCCTGACCAAGGTGGAACACATTCACATGTTAAGCTACAGGGTTTTATTCTAGAGCCACTGTTCATCAGAGCTCATTGGTCTGAGCCTTACAAAAGGAATGGCGCCGGCCTTTGTCCCAGAGAGAGCTGGTGACAGAGTTCATCAAATCCTTAGCTTCACTTGGATCAGCTCAGGGCCTGTTTACAAAAGGCAAGATGACTCAGATGGATTTGCTGACTGAAATTAAACCCCTGAAGCCAGGTCAGCCAGATGGCTCCTGAGTAAGAGGTGGATTCACCTGGGGGCAACATCTGCTTGGCTGTCTCTATCTTGAAAATTACTTATGCTTATCTTACAGGGGATTCAGTGCCTTTTAAGGACTGGAATCTCGATTCCGGTCTGTTTGATGTTGCAGAAATCACCATGCCTCTTCATCAAGAAAACTGAGCTGAACAAAACAAGGGAGGGCGGGCAGGTGAGTTGGAGCCACCTGGTGTGACTCAGGGGTTGAGCATCTACCCCTGAACCAGGAGATCACAGTTCAATTCACGATCAGGGCACAGGCCCGGGCTGGGGGCTCAGTCCCTAGTGTGGGGTGTGCAGGAGGCAGCCGATTGATGGTTCTCTCCCATCATTGATGTTTCTATCTCTCCCTCTCCCTTCTTCTCTGAAATCAATAAAAATATATTGTGCTGGTGGTGTTGTTGTTGTTTTTAATAACAGAAAGGTGAGCTGGGCAGGCTGGGCACGAGCCCTCAGCATGTGCTTTTTCTTGCAAATCCCATCTCCCATGTCAGAGGAGTAGTCTGCTGTTGCCGTGGTGAATTGGTATTATACTGTGACCTTGATTCGTAGCAGAAATGTACGTTGCCTTGACCATGATTACACAAAACACGTTGTCTAGGAAACAGCACAGTTCTGAGAACAGGGAGGGCTGGATCACTCTTGGCTTTGCCTGGAAGCCACACAGGCTTACCTTGTACCCAGCAGGGTCTCAGCTTTCCTCCGGGGCCTCTCAGCTTCTGCTCAAGTTCATGTGTGTGGCACACTGAGCAGGGGGAGACAGAGGCAGACAGAAAGGCGGAGAGCGCTAGTACCCCTGGACTGATGTGAGGAGTTTCAGGCCCAGACAAGCTGTTGTCCGGAAGCAGAGGGGCTTGCAGGGTCCTCTCCCATCTCTGACTGGGAGTGTACAGTGGAGGGGACAACACTCTGGCCTCCTGCCCGGTCCCTTCCACCCAATGCAATTCCAGTGCTGGGGATGGGGGTGGAGGGGCACTAGGGGAGGGCCCACAGACTCTGAGAAATGGTGGCTTCTCAAGGAAGGTTCCTGGCTCCATCTATGAAAAACTCCCCCTAACACTCCCTCTCTCACACACCCACTAAATGCAGTTTGACACGAGAGCAGCTGGTTGGGGTTCAGGTCTACTTCTTTGCCACATAGATCATGTGTGCCCTCCAACCAGGCTTCCCAGACAAGCATGAAAGCAGCCTTGACCTAGAAAGGCATCAGCAAGGAGGGGTTCTACAAGCCTGTGGCCCCAGGTGCCAGAGCGGGGCAAGGGGAGGCAGTTTCCAACAGGGCACACTGAGTGAGGCCCAGGCTTGTATTGACTTCCTGTCCATTGGTGTCATCATCCCCATGCGCACATTCGGATGGGCACACCTCCTGATCAGCAACCCCATCTGGTTGCCCAGCTGCAAACCCGCATATCATCCTTGACTCTCTCTCACTCAACCACAAACGCTCACCCCTTGCCAGGCTATCAAGAACTCTCATTATTTCAACCCTTCGGTGCACCTGAGTCTAGCCACCCGCCCCTCTCCGTTCTCCCTGCTGTTTTAACTGCTGGCCAGGCCCCACCCTCACTCTATTTAAACAGCTACCCATGGGAGGATAGGAGGGGTATGGGAAATACTTCTCAAGTAAATGACTGGGGGGGGAGAGAGAGAGAGAGAGAGAGAGAGAGAGAGAGAGAGAGAGAGAGAGAGATAGCCATGAGGCAACTAACAAGTAGAAGAGAGGATATATGCACATGGGAGTGAGTCAAGTGTTCCAGAAAAGACCAGAGACAAGATTGAATCCACCCCATATCCCAGCACCCAGAAACCATAATTGTAAACATTGCTCCAGACCTAGGTGGGAGAAGATAGAAAGTATAGAGGCAGGAATGGGTAGGTGAGATCAAACTATTTCTCTAAAATGGGATCATCTCGTATACTCATGCAAAAAGCCAGACTCAAATATATATATAATGAAAAAAAATTTAAAAAGCTAGATTCAAAAGGCTAGATAGCGTATGAGTCTATTCATATGAAATGTGCAGAATGAGCAAAATCCTGATGCAGAAACAGATCAATGGTTGCTACGGGCTGGGGAAAGAAGGATGGGGAGTGACTACACATGGGCATGGGGTCTTCTTTTGGAGCAATAAAAAATGTCCCGGGAGCCCTGGTTGGGTTTGCTCAGTGGTTAGGGATCAGCCTGCAGACCAAAGGGTTGCAGGTTCAATTCCCGGTCAAGAGCATGTACCTCAGTTGCAGGTTCCATCCCCTGGTTGGGTATGAATAGGAGGCAACCAGTCAATGTGTCTCTCTCACATCGATGTTTCTCTCTCTTGCCCATCCTCATCCCTCTCTTCCATTCTCTCTTTTAAAAAATCAATGGAAATAATATCCTAGGGTAAGGATAAATAAATGAATGAATGAAAATGTCCCAGGACTAAATAGCTATAATAGTTGTACAACTCAGTGACTATACCAAACACATTGAATTGTACCTTAAAACAGTGAATTTTATGGTATGTGCATTATACCTCCGGGAAAAAATTAGATCATACAAAGAATAAGAAACTGGAAGAAAACTTTCAAAATCGTTGAATGAGTAATAAATGTTTCTTCCCAAGAAGTATTAGTTCCTAAAAGATCCACAAAAGTTAACAAATGAAACGACAAACAATGCTGTCATCTCAGTGATGTTTATTTTTCTCTTCCAGTTCTTTTCTGAGTTCAGCTGCCTTCCTCTCATTTCCTTCTGGTTTATTTTATTTTATTTTGTTAGTAATCTTCACCTGAGAATATTTTTCCCCCATAGATTTTTAGAGAGAGTGGAAGGGAGGGGGAAAGAGAGAGAAAGAAACAACCATGTGAGAGAGACACATCCATTAGCTGCCTTCTGCAGGCGCCCCGGCTGGGGCCAGGATTGAGCCTGCAATCAAAGTGTCTGCCCTTGACAGGAATTGAACACAGGGCCCTTCAGTCCACGCGCTGACCACTGATTATTAAAAAAAAAAATCTCTTCTTTAAACTCTACATCTCTTCTTTAAATTCTCTTTTGTTTTGAGAAATCGTGTTTTCTGGAATTTCCTCATGTCTGTGGAGGGGTTTTTTTTGTTTTGTTTTGTTTTGTTTTCTGGTCTATTGCCTTCCTGGATTTCTGTTTAATTCCCCTAGCAATGTGCTTTTCATCTGCTGTTTGCCTTTCTTTACTCCCCATCGGATCATTTTTTAACTGTGGCCAATTTGTGTGTGGGACCCATATTGAGTTGTAAACACACTTAATTTTGCCAACATGTCCACTGAGTCTCCCACTTCCACGCTAGTTGAGTAGCCTCCCCGTCACATTCCACTGCTCGCGTGGTCTGTGTCCTTATGTTTCATAAAATCGAGCCAGATATTTGTTTTGTATTTTTCTCTGGCTTTCTAGACTGTGGCCCTTGACTTTGGGGAGGTTTGATTCCTGCTTCAGTTCTGAGAAGGCGTCGCTGGCCTGGCTGGTCCTCCGCCCCAGTGCAAACAGGAAGGTATTGGACTGGAGAGCTTCCTAATTTGTGGTTCGGGGTTCTAGCTGTTTCCAATGCTGTTTTTCTGTCTGAAGCAGTGTTTGAAACCAGCTCAGCCCATCGTGTTTCTGTATAACTGGGGAGGAAAAGAGTCCAAGGCCTGGAAGGGATTTCTCAAAGTCAGTATCTTTCTCAGGTAGCTAAGATTTAGACAAGAGCACAGATTGCCCCAGCTCTACCTGCTTCCAGGCGAAGCCAGTCAGTGGGGAGCTTGGGACTGGAAAGAGGCCCCAACTTGGGAGGCCACCCCAGACAAGGGCTAGGCTGGGAAGGCCGAGCCCATCTGAGCTGAGAGCTGCTCTGTGGGGAGGAAGATAGGCGCAGGCTATGGTGTGCCTATAGTCACAGGTTCCTTTCAAAGCAGAACCCACTCCCTGAGTGATATACACGGAGTGGCCAGCTTATTATGATCTCTGAACACATGATAATCTGGCACTCAGTATAGATCCTATATAATAAAAGGCTAATATGCAAATTGTCCCCTCAACCAGGAGTTCGACCAGCAGGCAAGTGGGCCAATCGCCCATGTCCTCTCCCCTGGCCAGACTGGCTGGACCGCACCCATGCACGAATTCATGCACTGGGCCTTTAACACACACACACACACACACACACACACACACACACACACACACTGAGTGGCCAGATTATTATGCATTCAGATATCATAATAATCTAACCACTCAGTGTAGACAACGCACCATGGGGATGACACTCGCAGTCGATCGGGGGAATTGCTTTTTCTGGGTCTGTAGTCAGCAGGGCTGGTGCAAAGGATGCAGAGACCACCGAGAAGTGGAGTGGTGAATAAGGACAAACTGGGAGCCACATGTGTGTCCCACCATCTCAAATCTTGGTGATGCAGTGGCCTGCAGGACGTGGGAGTCCAACCTCTCAGAGCTGTGCTTGAGTAGTCGCAGATCTTGGAGACAACAGGAGGAAGTGGCACGATGGTTGACTGTTGATCTATGAACCAGGAGCTCACAGGTTCGATACCTGGCCAGAGCACATGCCCGGGTGTGGGCTTGATCTCCAGCGGAGGCAGCTGATCAATGATTCTCTCTCATCATTGATGTTCCTATCTCTGTCTCCCTCTCCCTTCCCCTCTGACATCAATTTTAATAAATAATTTTATAAAGACCCTGCTTCATTTATCCCTTCCAAATTTCATACAAATTTGCCCTATGATCAACCTTAGCCTGGAACCATAAAGGACAGGGAATTCTGGGATAAGTAGTGGCAGCTTAACCCAGTGGACACAATACACTTGACATGTGCTGTCCTTCATCTGGGGATGCCTCTCAGCTTCCTCCACCCTGCCCCCTCCCCCTCTATGTGCACCTAAGGACATTCACCTTACGCTTCAGAAGTGTATATGTACCCTCGGCTCCCCAAGTCCCCCGCAGCCTGGTGGGCCACTGCTGGTCAGGGCCAGACACTGGCGGGCAGGGCTGAGGGGGAGCTTCTCGGGCTGGCAGCTTGGAGGGTACGGCCAGGAATCACTGTCCCTGTAACAGCATTTGCAGTAGCTGAACACGAGTTCCTGATGCAGCCCCCTTGGCAGAGTCTGCCGGGGTCCCAGGAGTCTAAAATGCTCCAGTTGGGAAAAGAGGCAACTTACACAATGATTATGCAAGTTGGCCATCGCGTGAGTGAGTTTGTGTTGCCTGTCCAGCTCTAAACCTTCAGAAGGACTGGGCTCTGGGGCCCGAGAGGTGGCTACTCGGGCACAGGTTCACCAAGATCTCCCTCAAGGCCACGTGAGCTCGAATCCCTGCTCACTCAGAAGGCATTGCGTCCCTGGGGACCAGGCAGCTGAGATAGTGTCTGGAGCCCTGCTCTTGGGGACTTGTCCTCCGAAGTCCAGTGTGGCCATTGGAATGGAATGTGTTCCTAGAATTCAGACTTTGCAAGTGCTTGTCGGGGAAGTGTTGAAGGCCAAATCCCAAGTGCCTCCTAAGGGGCAGGCTCCGTGTCGCCACCCCCAGCAGCCAACAGGCCTTTCTTTTTCTTTTTCTTTTTAAAATTCTTTATTGTTTCAAGTCTTACATATAGTATTGCATAAGTCTCCTTTTTCTCCCATTGATCTCTCCCTGGCCATCCACACCCCCCAGCACATGCCCTCACCCCCCTGGTATCTGTGTCCATCGGTTATGCTTAGGTGCACGCATACAAGTCCTTTGGTTGATCTCTTACCCCCAACCCCCGCCACTCCCCTGCCTTCCCTCTGAAGTTTGATGGGCTGTTCGATGGTTCTCTGTGTCTGATCTATTTTTGTTCATCAGTTTATGTCTTTCTTTTTCAGGGGCCACTATGTAGCAGGATCCCAGTGGTCATTTGGTGGACACTGTCCCCCCCTCTGCAGATGGGAGCTGGGCTGGGCTGGGAATGGGCGTGGGCTGGGATGGGGCACCAGCAGAATCTGCACTAGGCCTCAGGGAGGGCCATGCATCTGCCCAGCCACCACTCCCTGTGCCAGCCTGGAGTCTGGTCCTACGGGCTGGAAAAGACGTGGCCAGTGGGGTGGAAGGGTTCCCCACTCCTCGGGACTCTGTCAGCTGCCCTGGGCTACACGCAGGGACAGGAAGGGGCTAGAGTGATGTGCACTTGGACTGCGAGCAGGAAAGAGGACACAAGAGGAAGAATGAGAAAGAAATGTGAAAGGCACCGTCAAGGCCTGTTGGGACGTCCCTGACCATCCCATCTGGGACATAACCTGTTTCCCCGAAAGTAAGACATCCCACAAAAATAAGACCTACTAGCTGTAATAAAAGACATTCCCCCCAAAATAAGATCTAGCTCATCTTTGGGAGCAAAAATTAATATAAGACACTGTCTTATTTTTGGGGAAACAAGTTGAGTTTCAGGGAATGGAGACAAGGCAAAAAATTGGGACAGGGGCTCCCCCAGCAGCCAGTCTGCTAGGCCTCTTGAGCTGGTCAGCGTCAGGGTATATGCTCTTCCTCAATTCGTGGGGAAGAAGGAAACCACTGGGAGTCTCAAGCTCTGATCAGAGGAGATACAGACAGAAAGAAACCACCTTGCCCAACTTTCTCTCTCACATACACACACTCACACATATACATAAGCCCCCCACACACACACACACACACACACATGCATATATGTAAGACACACACATACACATAAGCCCCCCACACTCACGCATACACATAAGCCACATACACATACACATAAACCACACACACACACACGCATACACATAAGCCCCCCACACTCATGCATACACATAAGCCACATACACATACACATAAACCACACATACACACGCATACACATAAGCCACCACACACACACTTATGCATACACAGAAGCTACACACACACACACACACACATGCACACACACACACTAAAGCTTTGTCCTAAGACCCCCTTTCCCCCATCCTAGGGCCCCCCTGCCCTCTCACAGGTTCCTCTCTCCCCTTGACCAGGAGGAGCACCCAGCCCACAGCAGTCTGCAGGAAGAGACCAACTCTATATGTGCCTGGGAGGGCTTCTCAGGCAGAGGATGTACCCTGCTGCTCACCCCAGAGAGGGAGCTCCCATCTCTCCACCAGATTAGCTCCCCCTCCAACCCAGTTCCAAGAGAAAAGAGGCAAAGATCTACCCACCCTGAGCCTGTCCCCCCAGGGCCCCACACCTTACATTCTCTGGACCTGCTTTCTCTCAGACCTGCCCTGCAGGCACTGGCCATGGCATTCCCAAACCCCAGCCACCCTACTGTGGGTGGGGGTGCTCTTTTGGCGGGTGTCATTGGGACGCTCTTGTACCACCCCGGTCTTTAGCCATCGCATCTCACTGCGGCTGCTGGAAGCTCGAAGGGAAATTAGCTGAAGGATGGTGGCTGGCTCGTGGGTGTTCAGGGAGGCTGGAAGGCCAGGCTTAGAGGAACGGGGTTTGTATCATGGCAAAGTGCTGGGCAGGCTCCCGACTGGCACACACACAGACACTGTGCTTTGCATCGCCAATGTGGAGTCAGGTACTGCCAGGAGAACCATGGCTGTCACTGCTCCTCAGGTGACAAGCCTCACTGCCCCTCACCACCCAGTGCACGCTGGGAGGTCCTGCCTTTTCCCACCTCTGGGACCAGATCCAGGGGGCAGCAAGTGCATTTGATTGACGTACCTGGTCACGTGCCCATGCCCTAGCTGCAAGAAAAGCTGGGAGAACACAGACTGGCCTTTTCTGTTCCTCTCAAGGGAGGTGGGGCTTAGCCTCATAAGAGGGCAACTTCTAGAGCCAGAAGGAAGGAGCAGTGTCCACTGGCCCCGCCTAAATGGTCCCGCAGCTTCCCACTGCCTTTAACATGAACCTCGACCTCCCTCCCTTAAATGTTGCCCCTTCAAAGGGCAGTCCCTCCCAGGGTCCCTCCACTGTGCAGCTCACTAACCTAGACTTTTCTTGTCCTTGGGAGCAATTCTTTAAAAAGATTTTTTTTTTATTGCAGAGAGGGAGAGATAGAAACATCAATGATGAGAGAGAATCATTGATCAGCTGCCTCTTGCGCATCCCCCACTGGGGATCGAACCCACAACCCGCACGTGCCCTGACTAGGAATTGAACCCATGGCCTCCTGGTTCATGGGTCGACGCTCAACCCCTGAGCCACGCCGGCAGGGTGGAGCAAGTCTTTTTGCAGGTGGAAGTGCTATGGATAAGGTAGTACCCCCTCTCCCAGAAACCCCAAAGGTGTCCAGAGTTTCTGAGTTGCCCAGTAAGTACCATCATTATTGTTCCATGGTGATATTTTCACATTTTAGAATAGTTCAAATTAAAATACACTTGGGGTGTTTCCAAAAGTCTTAGCAGTCTAATTCTGGTTTCTCACCAAGCAAACTACGGGGAATGAGTTCTTTGTCCCATGGCCCTGTATCACACCTCACACACACTTAGCAGTCCCGAATCCCAGGCACTGGTGGCCAGGGGCTCCTTCCCTCCCTTACCCATTTTCAACAGACAAAGGGGTCAGGACCATCCCAAGACAAGAATGAATGGAAACCCAAAACTTTATAATGGACCTAGTAAATGGAACAAAACCCCTCATGGTGTCCTATGCTGACAGTCTAGGTACCCACCTTCCCCTCCCCCTGGAGGTTTCCCAAGGGTGCTCAGCAGGAATCCTTTTCTGGCCCCCAAGCCCACCGCCAGCAGACCCTTCCCTCAACTGCCCTCAGAAAAACTCAGCTGAAACATTCAGTAACATTTATTGAAAACAGAAATATTTGTTGAAAGCATTGAAGAAAGGGAATGACAATGAAGGGGAATTTCTAACGGCCACTAGAGTACATAGTTGACACGCCCTCCTCCTGGGGTCCCAGATCAGGTGCCTCAGCTTCCCACCACCCACGGCTCTCCCACTACAGTCTCCCTCCCTGAGGGCCTCACAATCAGTCTCTGCAGGATGATGGACGCTGGTGAAGTCCGCTCACTGCACTGCTCCCTCCCCTCTCTGGACGACATGCTGGGGCCTAGCTCTGCCCTATGACCTGCACAGGACAGACACCGGACACTGCGAAAACACAGCAAGGGACACTCCACCATGCTGAGGAAACTGAGTCACCAAGAGCGGGGTGACATCAGAGCACAGTGTCCGTGGAGCCTCCAGCAGCTGCCTTCTTCTGTCCCTGGTTCGCTTCTTCCAGGGGTCACCGGCCGCACCTTCGCCGATCCTTCCCGCCCTCTCCTGGGCCTGGGCCCAGGGTCTCCGATGGTGATGTTGGTGGTGGGGAGGGAGAAAACTGCTCAGAGAAGAACACACACATCTCCACAAGCACAAGCAGCAGTTGGCTAACTACACCGAGAAAGCAGAGGCTGAGCTCACGACACTGGACAAGAGCTGGCGGTGCCTTGGCTGGCAGTGGCACTCACAGGACGTGCCGGGGCTGAGAGGTGGCTGCCCCGGGGCAGGAGGGGGAGGCCAGGACACCCGGCTGGGTTCACACACACCTGGTGGTTCTGCACAGGCACCATGGCCTGTGTGTGTGTGGGAGGGTCACTCTATGACCTACAGAGAAACAGGGTAAGGGCTGCCCAGGGGATGGTGGATGGGGGTCCCAGAGACTGGTACCCTTGAAATGGCCCCTAACATTCCCCAGTCCAGTGCAGGGGGCAGACGTATTCAAGTGCCCCTTACTTGGACTGGGACGGCTGCCCAGGGATGCCCAAGTGGGCAGGGTTTGGGGCTGGATGTGAAGATACTATGAGGGGGCACCTTCCCCCGTCCTATTGGTATCACAAATGGTCATCTTGGTGACTTGGAAGGGCTGATGGTGGTGGTCAGGGCCCCTTAGGAGTAGCGCGGGGCCAGGGGGCAGGGCAGGCCCTTCCCTGGGCCCTGCTCCCCATTGGGGTGAGGTGGCCTTCCCCTGCCTCCAGGGCTCTGCTGCCCCAGAGAACAGGAGGCCACTGGGCCCTCCAAGCTTACTCAAAGGAGGGCTCGGGGGAACTCATCTCCCCAGACCCATCTTCACTTCCTGACTCCTCTGGGATGGGCATGAGCCCCTCTTCGCGAGGCTTCTCGGCCTCATCTTCTTCCTGGAGCAGGCCCTCTGGGTCATAGCCAGGACCTCCTGAGCCCACCCCAAAAGCAATGCCCATGTGGGCAAAGGAGGGCCCTGCCTGAGCTAGACCTGCAAGAGCCAGAGCATACTCATCTCCTTGAATGGAAAGGGAGGCCATGGTGGCGGCCTCAGGGGCAGGGTCTGCCCCGGTGGCATCACCGGTTTCAGGAGCAGCCTCATCAGGATCGGCCATGGCAGGACCCTCCTCAATGGCCATTGCATCTTCTTCAGAACTGGCAGCCAGGGCGGCATCTTCATAGGCTGCGGCGGCCTGGCCAACATCTTCAAGAGCTAGAGCGGCCTGGGCATCTTCACGGGCTAGAGCAGCCTGGGCATCTTCAAGGGCTAGAGCGGCCTGGGCAGCAGCCAAATCTCCAATGTCCATCCAGGGCGCTTCTTCCACTGGAAGCTGCTGCTGGCTAGTAGTGGGAATGGCCTCCCATGCCTCTGACTCCCGAATGAGCCGGAGCATCCCCAGGAAGCCAGGGGGTCTTCTCTCCAGGCGCATCCTTCTCAGCTTATTCCAGAGAGTCTCATTGGGACGGGCCCGCATCAGCACCTGCCTGGCACGCACCTGGTCTGCGGTGGAGGGTTGAATGGCCCCCTTCTCCATGGCCGCCTGCAGCAGGCCTTCCAGGCGCATCACGTAGGAAAAGAGCGTTTCCTGGGGCCGCTGGGCACAGGTCATGAATCTCAGTCTCGCGGTTGTTTGGGTGTCCTTGTTCCCGAACACCTGAATCAGCGTGGCCAGGCAATCTTGCGCGGCGATGTCAGGATTTTCATCCAGGAGGCCGCTCATGAGATCCAGCGCGGGCCCGTGCAGGCTCTCCACCAGCCGCCGCCGCCGCTCCCTTTCCGAGATGTGGCGCCACAGGTACAACATGTCGTTGGCATGGTCCAGCCAATTCTCAAAGGACTCCTGCTCGTGGCCTGGCTCATCTAGGCCAGAAAAGGATCTCAGTTCCTGGTAGGCCATATTTTCCAGCAGAGGCTGCAGGGCCTGCCTCCATTGCTCATTCCAGGCTCCTGCCTGTCCTGGGGCTCCTGCCATGCCCACAGCTTCCTCCTCTGGAGACCCTGCCTCACCTGCGGCTCCTGCCATACTCACAGATCCTGCCATGCCTGCAATTCCTGTGTCACCGGAAGCTCCCTCCTCATCTGACCCTGCTGCATCGTCTTCAGCTCCTAGCTCACCAAGACCTAGATCGTCACCTATAGCTATATCTTGATCTGCAGCTCTAACCTCACCTGCAGCTATATCCTCATGTACAGCCATATCCTCACCTAAAGCTATATCCTCACCTACAGCTACATCCTCATGTACAACCATATCCTCACCTAAAACTATATCCTCACCTACAGGTATATCCTCACCTACAGCTACATCCTCACCTACAAATATATCCTCACCTATAGCTACATCCTCATGTTCAACCATATCCTCACCTAAAGCTATTTCCTCACCTACAGGTATATCCTCACCTAAAGCTATATCCTCACCTACAGCTACATCCTCACCTGCAGCTCCTTCCTCATCCATAGCTTCTTCCTCACTTGCAGCTTCTTCCTCAACTGCAATTTCTTTCTCACCTGCAGCTTCTTCCTCACCAGCAGCTCCTTCCTCACCTGAAGCACCTTCCTCAGCTACAACTCCTTCCTCAACTGCAGCTCTTGCCTCATCTGCCCTGCCAACCATTGCTTGCCGCTGGGGCTGTGCAGAGAAATCTGGTCTATCCTGTGAGTCAGCATCAGGAACTTGTGGCAGGAAGACCACAGTCCAGGGTCCTCCCCTGCCTGGTATTTGTCGCGGAATCAAACTTCGGTTTAAATACTCAGTGAACTCAACCAAGGCAACCCTGGACCGGAGCTCTCTTCTGAAGATCTTGCCCAGCACTCGGTACCTGCCCAGGGGCCCCAGTGCAGCCTGCACAGCCTCCTGGAATTCCACCTCCTCACAGTCATCTGGGATGCCCAGGATGAGCAGGGAACGCTGTGCATTCACAGCCATCAAGCCACACCAGTCCCGCAGGATGGTCAGCGCCATTGCCAGCATTGAGGATCTGAAGGGTGGGGGGAAATGATTGATCAAAAGTGTACAGGCTGTGGCAGTGTGGTCTTTGTCTTGGGTCAAAAGGGAGAGAATCATGTTTGTGCTACGCAGAACACCCCACTGCCCACCCAGAGCCCCATGCCCCACCTATCAGAGGACTAGAGCACCTCTCTCCCACCCCATTCTAATTGTTTGATTTTAGGAAATGTTTTTTTTAAAAATAAACTTACAATATACAATCCTCGTCGTACACCAGAAATGGAATTGAGCGGTGGGGTGGGCTGGCAGACTGTAGCAGACCTCAAAGGCGATCTGGAGATGAATGCCAGGGGACGTGGATCTCAGCTGAAGGACAGTAGACACAAACAAGTGAAAGCATATACTGTGTTCATGGGTTGGAAGAATTAACATGATTAAACTGTGCACGCTACCCAAAGCAATTTATAGATTCAGCACAGTCCCAAAGAATCCAAGAAGTGCAGAAATCAAGATGGTGGCATAGGTAAACACAGCTTAGACACAGCTGATCCTCACAGCCAATTAGCCTGGAGGTCAATTCCTCCCAGTGATACGAACAACAATCAAGGCTTAACTACAACAAGGAGGACACATAGTGCACAAAGGGGTGCACTAAGAGTGTCCACCTCAGGTAACTGGGGAGGCCGAGGCACTGGGCCCTATAGGACACCTAGCACGAAAAGCTACCCTACCAACTCTGGGAGGCAGCAAAAATGCAGAGACAAAGAAACAAATCACAAATGAAAGAAATGGAGGAAAACAAACGACTGGATATAGAGTTCAAAACCACAGTCATAAAGTTTTTCAAGAGGTTCCTAGAAAAGGCCGATAAATTTAGCGAGACCCTCGAGGCTATGAAAAAGACCAACTAGAATTTAAACATACACTGACTGAAGTAAAAAAATATTACACAGAGACCCAACAGCAGACTAAAAGAACACAAGAATCAGGTCAAAGATTTGAAATACCAAGAGGCAAAAACACTCAACAGGTATAGAAAAAAGAAAAAAGAATCCAAAAATTTGAGGATAGTGTAAGAAGGGACAACTTTAAGCATACCAACATCAGAATTATGGATGTGCCAGAAGAAGAAAGAGAGCAAGATACTGAAAACTTATTTGAAGAAATAATGACTGAAAACTTCCCCCACCTGGTGAAAGAAATAGACTTACAAGTCTAGGAACCGCACAGAACCCCAAACAAAAGGAATCCAAAGAGGATCACACCAAAACACATCATAATTAAAATGCCAAGAGCAAGCGAAGCCGGTTTGGCTCAGTGGATAGAGCGAGGGCCTGTGGACTGAAAGGTCCCAGGTTCAATTCCAATCAAGGGCATGTACCTTGGTTGCAGGCACATCCCCAGTAGGGGGTGTGCAAGAGGCAGCTGATGGATGTTTCTCTCTCATCAGTGTTTCTAACTCTCCCTCTCCCTTCCTCTTGTACAAAATCAATAGAATGTATTTAAAAAATGGTTGCGGGCACATCCCCAGTGGGGGGCGTGCAAGAGGCAGCTGATCGATGTTTCTCTCTCATCGATGTTTCTGACTTTCTATCCCTCTCCCTTCCTTGCTGTGAAAAATCAATAAAATATATTTTAAAAAATAAAATTCAAAGAGCAAAAGACAAAGAGAGAATATTAAAAGCAGCAAGAGAAAAACACTTGATTACTTACAAGGGAGCACCGTCGATTATCAGCTGATTTCTCAACAGAAACTATGCAGGCCAGATGGCAGTGGCAAAAAATTTTCAAAGTGATGAATAGCAAGAGCATACAACCAAGATTACTCTACCCAGTGAAGCTACCATTCAGAATTGAAGGTCAGATAAAGAGCTTCACAGATAAGAAGCTAAAGGAGTTCACCAACACCAAACCAGTATTATGTGAAATGCTGAAAATTATTCTTTAAGAAGAGGAAGAAGAAGAAAAAGGAGGAAAAGGTGGCTGCTTTAAACTAGAGCATGGATGGAACTGGAGAGCGTTGAAATAAGCCAGTCAAAGAAAGATAAGTATCACATGATATCACTTATTTATGGAATATAATGACCAACATAAACTGATGAACAAAAACAGAAACAGAGAAACATGGACTGTTAAACCTCAGAGGGAAGGTAGGGGAGGGTGGAGGTAAGGGGAAGAGATCAACCAAAGGATTTGTGTGTGTGCATATAAGCCTAACCAATGGACACAGACCAAGGGGAGATGAAGGCATGAGTGCGGAAGGGAAGGTTGGAAGGGGCAACGGGGGATGATGACACATATGTAATATCTTAATCAATAAAGGCATTTTTAAACAAACAAACAAACAAACAAACAAACTTACAAGATACAATCCTCGTCGTACCCCAGAGATGGAATTGAGTGGTGGGGTGGGCTGGCAGACTGTAGCGGAGCTCAGAGGCTATTTGCAGAGCGAGCTGGAGATGAATTCCAGAGGACGTGGATCTCAGCTAGAGGACAGTAGACAAAAACAAGTGAAAGCATATACCATGTTCATGGATTGGAAGAATTAACATAATTAAACTGTGCATGCTACCCAAAGCAATTTCTAGATTCAACACAGTCCCTATTAAAATACCAACAGCGAAGAATCCAAGAAGGTGCAGAAAGCAAGGTGGTGGCATAGGTAAACACCTAAACAGCTGCCTCACACAACAATTTCAAAACTACAGCTAAAAGACAAAATGGACATCATCCGGAACCACAGGAAAGCTGGCTGAGTGGAAATTCTACCACTAGAAGGAAAAAGAAAGGCACAGGGAGAATCAGAGGAGCTGCAGAAGACTGAGGTAAGGAGATGCGTGCGGAGACGACGGGCAGCTGGCTTTCTCTAGCCGGAAGGAGACAAAAGATTCCAACTGCACTGAACCCCAGTTCCAACTGCACTGACCCAAGTTCTGGGCGAGACCCTGGGGACCCAGGCTAATACGGGGGGGGGCGGTTTGAGGGGAATCTGGACTGTCAGGCATAAACTCAGGGGAGCCGAGAAAGACAGAGGTCTAGAGGCGCCCACGTAAGTGTGTGCAGAGAGGACTGACTGTTGAGTGTGCTGCTGGCTTTCTCTAGTGGGAAGAAGACAAAAGCCCCCAACTGTACTGAACCCCAGTTCCCGGCAAGAATCTGGGAATTCAGATTAATTGGAGGAGAAACTAGACTGTCTCACAGAGGGTGAAACTTGAGGATGCCTTTCTCTGATGTGCTTGCAGCGATTACTGCAAGACACTGAGACCCAGGGGCCTCCTAAGGCAGGACTGATGGGAATCCAAGGCTGTCTGCTCAGCCCTGAGACTCTGCCCCATCTAACCTGAGCAGAGGCTTTTGCAATTTTGCAAGTATTATCCCATTAGGCTGTCTCCAGCACAGAAGTTCTCTGGGCTTAGACACAGCTGATCATCACAGCCAATTAGCCTGGAGGTCAATTCCTCCCAATGATACCAACAACAATCAAGACTTAACCTCAACAAGGCTGTACACACAGTCCACAAAGGGGTGCACCAAGAGTGTCCACCTCAGGTAACTGGGGAGGCCGAGCCACTGGGCCATATAGGACACCTAGCACGCAAAGCTACCCTACCAACTCTGGGAAGCAGTGAAAATGCAGAGACAAACAGTTCACAAATGAAAAAAAATGGAGAAAAACAAACGACTGGATATAGAGTTCAAAACCACGGTCATAAGGTTATTCAAGAGGCTCCTAGAAAAGGCCGATAAATTTAGCAAGACCCTCGAGGATATGAAAAAGGACCAACTAGAAATTAAACATACACTGACTGAAATAAAAAAATATTTTACAGAGACTCAATAGCAGACTACAGGAACGCAAGAATCAAGTTAATGATTGGCCAAGAGGCCAAAAACACTGAACCAGAAAAGAAAAAGAAAAAAGCATTAAAAAAAAAAGGGTGTCATCAAGGTGTACTTCAAATGCAAAAAATGAACAAATAAACTTGGCTTTTGTTTATTTAAAAAAAATCTAATGGGGGGGATAATGACACATATGTAATACCTTAATCAATGAAAAATTAAACAATTTTTAAAAAGAATATATTCAAAATGGATAAAACCAAGGAGCATCGGGAAAAGACTGTCAAACTACAGCAGGAAGGTAGGAGAGGATGGGGGGGGTAAGAGATCAACCAAAGTATTTGTATGAATGCATATAAGCACAACCAACAGACTCAAGAAGTGGGGGCGAGAGGACAAGGGCAAGGGCCGGGGGGTAGAGGAGAGCAGTGGGGGGAGGAAAGAGTCATATGTACTACTATTTGTAATACTTTAAACAATGACATTTTAAAAAATTGATAAAACCATAAATATCCTAGAAGAAAGCATAGACAGCAAAATGTCAGACACCTCCTGTAGCAGTGTTTTTACCAATACATCTCCTAGGACAAGAGAAACAAAGGGAAAAATAACATGGGACTACATCAAACTAAAAAGCTTCTCCACAGCACAATAAGCCATCAACCAAATGAAAAGGGAATCCAGTTATGGGACAACATGTTCACCAATGATATATCTGATAAGTGGTTGATTTCCAAAATATGTAAAGAACTCATACAACTCAATGAAGACGAACAATCCAATTTTTAAAAAAATGGGCAAAGGATCTGAATAGATATGTTTCCAAAGTGGACAGATAGCCCATAGATATAGGAAAAAATGTTCAATGTCACTAATTATCAAAGAGACGCATGAAATAATTTTTTTTTCTTATTGGGGTTTTAAGATTAATATCTCTGTCTTTTAACTGGGTTGTTTCCCCCTTTTACATGTAATGCAGTTATCGATTGGTTTTAATTTACCATCTTATGATTTGTTTTCTATTTGCCTCACATGTTTTTGTTCTCCCTTCTCTGTTTCTGCCTTCTGTCGCATTCATTATTTTTTAAATGTATTTCTCTTTATTGTTCACGGTAAGACAGATATCCCCCATTTTCCTCCATTGCCCCCTCCACCTGGTTCAGCCCCACCCCAGGCTTTATTGTGTGTATCCGTGGATTATCATGCATGCATATACGTTATTTGGTTCTTCTCTGCTTAGGCATGAAATTTTTCTTTTTAATCCTCACCCAAAGACATCTTCCATTGGTTTTTAGAAAGAGTGGAAGAGAGAGGGAAAGACAGAGAAATATAAATGTGAGAGAAACCGATTGGGTGCCTCTTACACGCGCCCCGACCATAGCCCTTGACTAGAACAGAACCCGAACCCTTCAGCCCGCAGGCCCATGCTCTAGCCACTGAGCCAAACCGGCTAGAGCGGCCGTGAAATCTTATCCGAAGTTCCTTTGGGATTTTCTTTGACCCACGGGTTTCTAAATACTTAGAGACCTGTTATCATGATTAATTTCCAATAAAATTCCAAATCAGTTCAAATAAAAGTAATAAAATTCCAAATCATTTCAAATAAAAGTAATCTCAAGTAAAATAAGAGACTGTATTAAGTAAAAGTGCCATGTTTTTAAATTTATGGACGCTTTTATGGCCGGTGTATGGCGTATGTGGGTGAGTGTACAAAGCACCCTTGGAAAAGCATCTACGTTCTTTGAAAGGCACGGCCTGGCCCCTTTCGGCACTGCCGTTCCCTCGTGGTCTTCCCCTCCCCCCTTGCCCCCCCTTCCCCACCCCCCGCCACTGCCACCTCCATTTTCCAGAGCCAACGGCCGCCGGTAGACCCCCTGCTCCTCCCAGCCAGGCGGCCCCTCTCCCGCCCTCAGCCACAGCCTCTACCTGACGGCCAATTCCGTCCCTGGACGTAGGGGGCGCCACCGTTTCCCGCCCGTCGAAGCGACCCCTGGTGCTGTGCCCCCCCTCCCCCCGCCAGGAGCCGGGTGATGGCGCTGGCCTTTAGCAACAGAGCATACCCCTTTTCTTAGACGTTAGTCTCCCCCGCTGGCCTTCTCACAATGGGGCGCCCTCCCCTCCGGAGCCCTCACACGGGTCCCCGTCCCCTCCCGTGGCCTCCACACCGGCAGCCGGGCCTCCGGTCCTGCCGTCCCAGAAGCAGTGCGCCATGTGAGTTCGCGACATCCACGCGTACACCTGCTAGGACTCGCGATCCCGCTTAGCCCCCCTTCACCAGGGAGCCCCTCCCTCCCCGCTTCCCGCCTCGCAGCCTGGATCGTCCCCCTCCGCCCACCCCCCCACCCGGACACCACGGGGCTGGCAGCCGCCCAGGTCGGCCCGCTACACGGGATTCAGGGGCAGCCGTCCTAGTATGGCGGCCGGTGTTCTCCTTCCCGCCCTTTCTCACACGTACGGTGAAAGCTCCCCACTCGAAAGGTTCCCCCCGACAGCCCCACCTTGGCTACTAGCCCTCTTTTCACCCCCCACAGTAAGTCTTAGTCGTCCCCTCACGTCGGGGCACGAACCTCACACCCACCCATTCCGCAGCAAGCCGCCCTTCCTTCGGGAGAGGCCCCAACGCCGACCCCCCTCCCGCCGCTCCAACTCCTTGGTCCTCAAAGCAGTCGTTCCCCCCACTCCAACGTCGGGGAGGCCTTCCTTCCACGGCCCGTCCTCCAACTGCTTAGTCCGCTTAGCCAAGAATACCACTCCCCAGCTCCGCACCCCCCGAGAGCCGCCATCTACCCCGCTGGAAGCCAGCGGCACCCACCCTGTCCACCCCCTGCCGGGAACCCTGCCGTCAGCCCCCCTCAGTCGGCAGCCATCCCTAGGGCGGGCTCCTGGCTCCTGCTCCTGCACCCCGACGTGTTAGCCCTCCTCTCTGAGCGCCTTATCCAGGGGCCCACCCCCAGTTTCAGTTGAGTCCCAGCCCCGGGGGCCTTACCTTCTCTCGGCCTCAGCGGACGACTCAGGAGCTGGAGAGCTCACCTCTCCTGGACGGCCAGGAACCAAGAGGCTGCGTCTCCCAAGTCCTCCCGTCTTAACACCTCGAGAGCTTCCCAGAAGGTTCTAGGTATCTGGATTCCAGACAGATGATTGGATCCCAAAGACACGTGAGGGGGCAGTGTGTTACACATACGTTACAGTAACATATTAGTGGGGGGAGACCGAAGCTTCATGTACGCAATTTTCAAATTCTAAAAACAACAAGCACACCCATTGGCCCGCCAGGGGCAAAATGGCCCACGAACAAGATGGAGGAGTTAGCGGGAAAACTTGCAAATGCACGACAGCCCGTTGTGGCGAATGGGGAAAATTTTCTTTATAATTTGCTTTCTATTGTGGTTGAAAATGTCATAGGATATATTTTTACTGACTTCTTGTCGAGTTGTCTCAAACTTTTGTTTTATATATTTTAAGCTTATTATTATAAAGCACAAGTACATTGATAAACTTCACGGGTTCCTGATTAATTGATACATATGGCATTATTACCTTTTAAGATGGACCCCCAACTGGAAATCCCGCCTTCAGTCCCCCCCCACACACACACACCACCATTACCTTAGTAGTTTCTGTCTTTAAATTTGTTTTCCTAGTATTAATATAGCCATTTCCACTTTCTTAAGTTTACTTTTTACATGGTATATATATCATTTTAGATTCTCTTACTATCAACTCATCTGAGTCTATTTTTTTATTTTTTAATATGTTTTATTGATTTTTTTACACAGAGGAAGGGAGAGGGATAGAGAGAAACATCGATCAGCTGCCTCCTGCACATCCCTTACTGGGGATGTGCCCGCAGCCAAGGTACATGCACCGGACCAGAATCGAACCCGGGACCCTTCAGTCCGCAGGTCGATGCTCTGTCTACTGAGCCAAACCAGTTTTGGCCTGAGTCTTTATTTTTAAATTGCAGCTCTTGTACACAGCAAAATCCTTGCTCTTTTCCTCATGCTGACAATTTGTACCTTTTCATTGGACTTCATGCCCCATTAACATCGACTGTAATTTTTATATGGTTAAATTTAGGTTTATTCTTTTATGTCTTTGTCCATATAGGCAGCTATAAAAAAAATACAGTAAAACCTCCATATAATGGATTATTTCCGGCAAGGGGGTGTCCATTAAAGCTGAAAGTCCCTTATATAATAAAGTAGTTTTTCTGAATGCATATGTTAAAAATTGGACAAATTAGTTTATCTTATTTACTTAAGCAGGAACATTTGTGTAATTAAAATTATTTATGACAAGTTTATTATCACAAAAAAGTTTCCTATATGTATTACTGTAATTTTATGTTTTTACCGAATAGGTTCAGTAGATGCCTGCATTTACCGGTCACCGAGAGCAAATCAATACACACAAGCTGGCGCCTAGCTAAGCACAGGCCCAAACATTGGCCCGCACCAGTTAAAACTGCTGCCGAAAGTCCCACCATCAACAACAGAACCCGTTACCGCTGGAGATGAAGTGTGATTTCGGGCTCATCATTCCCTGGATGGACACTGTTTACCAGTGGTGAATCTTGGATTTAAATATGTAGACTAGAGTTGTAGATATGTAATATTTATTTATGTCGGGAGATTACTAGTATGTGGTTTTTTTTTTCCTCCTGAGATCCCCAATACACGTGTCAGACCTTTTTATATTGTCCCACAGCTCACCGGGGTTCTGTTCTATTGTTTGTGGGTTTTTTTTTTCTTTTTTCCTCTCAGTTTTTCAGAATTGATCATTTCGATTGTCTTTCACTAAGTAGTAGGAAGCCCCTAACATTCATACTATTAAGAAACACCAACGTTAACAGAATGGACTGAGTCGGCAAACTCATTAGTCAACAGAGCCAATATCAACAGTACAATGATTAAAAATTTTTTAAGCCAAATTTTTTATATATTTTTTATTGTTTAAAGTATTTAAAAAGTAGTACATATGTTTCCTTTTTTTCCCAATTGAACCCCCCCCTCCGCCTCCTCTACCCCCAGCACATGCCCTCACCTGCCCCCCACAGTGTCTTGTATCCATTGGTGATGCTTATACACATGCACACAAGTCCTTCGGTTGATCTCTTACAGCCCCTGCCCCCCACTCTCCCCTGCCTTCCCGCTGTAGTCCGACAGTCTGTTCAATGCTTCTTTGCCTCTGTATCCATTCTTTCCCTCCATTTCTTTTAAAAATCTTGCATCTGCATACTAGAGATAAACATATAAAAACAAAAAAAGGTTTGAGTCTCAGTTTCAATATCCAACAGTTCTGAGTCCCAGTTTCAGTGTCAAATAGTTCCTTATGTGTACATGGCAGCAGTGATATCTGGATGGTGGACAAATGGTGGCAATGCAGGTCCCACCCTCTCTGGTTTGGTACGGGACAACCTGCAGCGACGCACAGCTGCTGACTGCTAGCACGGCAAGGTGTCAAAGCCAAGTTTTTTAAACTTAAACTTCTTCTAATGCCACTTCTTCAAAATAGACTCGCCCAGGCTGTGGTATTTTGTGGAAGAGCCACACCCAAGGGGCCAAAGAGCCGCATGTGGCTCGAGAGCCACAGTTTGCCGACCACAGGCTAAGAGGAGCCAATAAAGGACTTGGCTCAGATGCTTCCCTCCTGAGCAAGGGGCTTGCTTGCCTCGAACTCCTTCTTCTGGGTCCCTTCTCCACTGGGGTCCGGGGTACCTGCTGCACGTCCCTGCCTGCAGCCATGAGGCCACTTCTGTCAAAGAAACTCCTGAACCTCCTGCCACAATAGAGGGAGGTGGCTGGGGGACAGATGGCCCTGTGTGGACAGCAGCTGACTGGTTGGTCCGCGACTCTTGTTATATTACTCTGTCTAGGCTGGCTGGGCATGTGTTTGAAATTCTTTTTAATAAAATATTGAAAACAACCCAATAGGGAAATTTCTCTGCGGATCCAATTGTGGGTTTATCAGTCTTTCTTCATCCGTCTATCACTTTGGCTGACTGCGGTAATGCTCCCACCAGCCATAGGGTAACCCCCAAATGCTTAAGACAATTGTGCACTGTCTCCCTGCCTCTATTTTTTTTAACATTTTATTGTATTTTTTTTTTTTGCAGTATAACTTAGATTTAATAGTAGTACATATGTTTTCCTCCCCCCCGCCCCATTATCTCCCTGCCTCTATTTTTATAGCCCTATTACAACTACGTATTCAGAGCGCACGGTCACTCCCACTACAGTAGATGTGGGGTACACTTCCGGAGCACCCCTCCCAGCCTCCTCTCCCTCCCCTCCTTTGCTGAAGCTCCAATGCCAATGCTGTCGAGGAATTGCCCAAGGCCAAAGGAGCTGCCTCACCCAAGGTCGCTCCCAGCACACATCCAATTACTACCAGCTGCTGTGGGTGCAAAGGCCCAACCCCTTTCTAGAAATTAAGTTGGGAGGGATCTGAGCTCAGCCCGTTCCCTCTCGTATGCGTTTTCCCTGACTGCTACAATAAATTACCAAACACCGGACAGCTTCAAACAACAGGAATTTATTTTCTCACAGCTCTGGAAGCCAGAAACCCAAAATTCAGGTGTCAGCGGGGCTGCGCTGCCTCCAATGGCTGTAGAAGAGGACCGTTCTTTGCCTCTTTCAGTTTCATGCGACCTCAGGCATCCAGGTCAGGGCTTGGGGCCGCGTCACTCTTATTTCTGGTGCCACCTTCACATGGCTTGATCCCGTGACTATGTCTTTCTTCTCTTTGATTTTTAAAATATATATATTTATGGATCTCAAAGAGAAAGGGAGCGGGAGAGAGAAACATGAATGAGGAGAAAGAATCATTGATCGGCTCCCTCCTGCACACCCCACACTGGGGATCAAGCCCACAACCCAGGCCTGTGCCCTGACTGGGAATCGAACCGTGACCTCCTGGTTCATAGGTCAACGCTCAACCACTGAGCCACCCCTGCCAGGCTGTCCCGTCTCTTTTAAAGACACTTGTCATTGTGTTTAGGACCCACCTGGGTAATCCCAGCATGACTTCATCTGGAGATTCTTAACTTCAGGTCTGCAAAGACCCTTTTTCTGAAAAGCGTCACATTCACAGGTTTGGGGGGTCAGGGTGTACACGTATCTTTTGAGGGGCCACCATTCTCCTCACTACACTTTGAGAGCCCAGGCTCAGGCCTGCCCAGCCAGCCCCCCTCCCCCAGTGAGAGGTCAAGACTGGGCAGCAGAGTCCACAGCCAAGGGCCACACGGGGTCTCCCTACCTCTGCTCTAGGGAAATGCGCCAGCCCTGCTCCCCACAGCTAGAAGCACGCTCAGTTGGTGACTCAGGTCTCCCCCTAAGCAAGGGGGGGGGGGGCTGCTGAGGGCTTCTCGCTGAGGCCCAACCTCTCCTGGTTTTGTACTGAGAGGCAGAGAGGCGCCCAGCTCCTGCTCAGTCCGCAGTGGTCTGGGGGTGGGGGAGGGGTGGGCCATGCGGGGTGCCTGGTTTGCCTGCTTGCTTCTCTCCGACAGCCTTTGTCCCATTCCCAGCTTTTCGGGAACTCGTCATTGCCAGGACAGCACGCGTCCCCAGTCAGCCCTGGATTTCAGTCCTGGTTCTGCCCCGCAGGTGGTGACCTGTGGGGAACTAGGGACCCCATTGCCTACTCTACAGACCACCCTAAAGGCTTGGGGGTCACGTGGGGAACCTGTAGAGAAAAAGTTGAACCCAGCAGCTCTTCACTCCCTACTCTCACCCTCTCTCCCCTCTACCTGTCAGCACAGGGCCCTCCCCCAAACCCTCTCGCCGCCCGTCACTTTCTCATCTGGCTCTTCACTTTCTCATCTCCGCCCCTCAGTTTCTCATCTCTGGCTCAAGTGGCCTGGGCCCTCTGCCGCTCGCTGTCCTGCAAGGTGGGGCGGGGAGGGGGGGGTCGATAGATGGAGGGGTTGATGACTGGATGGACGTAAACCCCGGTGTTGCCCCTCCTGCCCCCCTTGGGGGACTGCGGTGGATCAATGGACCATTGAGCCCAGAGCCGCGGAAGCATCCGGACCGGGACTCTGAGCAGAAGTGCTCTAGGGTCCTCGGGGAGCCAACACAGAACCCCGGCGGGGCGCGCCGGGGCGGGCGCTGGCCGGGCCGCCCTCCTGCCGAGCCGCGCATGCTCCGTGCCCCCCCTTTTCCCACGCCGCCACCGCCCCCGCCCAACCCGCTCCGTGCCCGAACGTTGGTGCTGGACGGACAGACAGACAGACGGACGACGGCAGTGCAGAACGCACTTCCCGAGCGGTGACGGAGGACGAGGCCCCCAAACCTTGCCGGAGCCCCGCCGCGTCCTGGGGGCTGCCCCGGAGGGCTTCTCGGAGGCGGCGGCCTCGGCTTCGGTCCCGCTGGGGCGCCAGGTAGGGGCGGGGCCGCGTCTCCGCAGGTGGCGAGGGGGTGCGGGAGCTGCTGCAGCGGCGGCGGCGGCGGCCGTCGGGACGCCCTGGGAGGCGGCGAGCTCTGACAGCCGGCGGCCGACCCTCGGGGCTCTCCCTTCCTGGGCACCCCCAGAAAGGCAGCCGGGCTGCCCAGTTGTGTGTCCGCTGGCTGCGGTTGGCGGCCGATCCGATCCCCGGGCCGCCAAGAGCGCATCCCCGTCGCCCAGCCGCCTGGTAAGTTTGGACTGTTCGCCTGTTCATGTGGGAGCACCGGGCAGGCTGGCACAGCGACCCTAGTCGCAGCACTCCTGCCCGGGCACCCGGCGAAGCGTCTGCAGGCACAGGGCTGGGGGTTGTGCCTTTTGGTGGAGTGAGGGTTTGGGGGTTGGCGGCGCCGCGGAACCCCCCAGTTCCCCCCCCCCCATCCCCCCCGGGGAAGGCTTAAGAAGAGGAAGCCCAGGGGAGGGTGGAAGGCCCGCAAGGGCAGGAGGGGGACGGCACTGAGCGGCGGGGACTGTACGGGAATCGTGCAGGGCTGCCCTGCAGGGCCGGTTCTCCCAAAGCCCCCTCCGAGCTCTCATTGTGGGCCAGGTGGCTGCGGGCATTGGGGGTACATCTGGGAGCGAATTGCCTTAACCCCCTGCTCGGTGGGTCCAGTTCTAATGGCAGGGCGCAGACAATGAAAGGTAACGGTTTCAAAGGAAGAATTGGAAAGTATGCTAAATGGTGGGAAGTGCCAAGGGAAAAAATAGAGCAGGGGGAGGGAGGGGACGTGTGGGATTGCATGTTTAAGTAGTGTGGTTAGAAGGCGACATTTCTGAAAAACCTAAAGGAGATGAACCAGCCGACCAGGCGGAGGGAACAGCCAGTGCAAAGGTCCTGAGGCAGCCGTGGCCCCGCTGAGTAGGAAAAAGAGTTCCGAGGCCGGTGTGAGCGGAACAGGGGGAGCAAGGGTGTGGGGGGAGGGGAGGGAGCGGTCAGAAAGGGCCATGGGTTTACTCTGAGTGAGACACGCACTTCATGGGAGGGTGCTAAGCAGGGAAGGGCAGACCCTCACTAGGAGGTGGCTGTCTTTCTGTCCAGCCCAGCCTCTGCCCCCGAGGCCAGGGCAGGGAGACACTAGTTGCAGGTTGTTGCTCAGAGGGCTTTGTGGGCCAGGCGGCCCAGAGGCCCCGGGGCTGACCTGTGGCAGCTCTCAGCCTAGACCTGGGCTCTGGACTGAGGCTGCCCCCTCCACTCCCCCCTTCCCCCGCCCCGGGTCTCCCAGCTTTCCCATCAGGTGGGTGGCAGGTGCTGTGCCCTTCAGGAAACGCTGCTGGGGCCAAGGGAAGGCTGTTGGGTCTTGAATCACTAGACCCCAGAGGAAGTCCCACCAGGATGGAAGAAGACCTTCCTTGTGGATGGCCTCTCCCTCCCCCCAGTTCCTGAGCCAGCCTGAGGGGGGGGGGGGGGGCTGCTGACTGCCTTTCCAGTTGTTTGTTTGTTTTCTGTTTCCTTTTTTTTTCTGGGGAAACAGCCCCATCTCGTGGTCTTCCGAAGGCATCAGCGCCCAAGCCCACTGGCCGCCCCTCCCGCTTTGGGCTCTGGAGCCCGCTTACTAAGCCTCTGCACTTCCCTCCCCGCCCCCCCCCCACACACACACACACCCCGAGGGCGCAGGTGGCTCCTCATTCTCAGCTTTCCCTCTTCCAGGATGAGTGAAGGGGCGGGAGTCTGCCCCCTTCTTGGGTGCAAACCAGCCCAGGAGGAGGCTGGCAGGGCCTCCCTGGCTTCTGGCCCGATGGCCCCTCCTGTCCCGTGGACCCTCCCCTGCATCTCCAGTGCCAGGATTCAGGAAAGCTGAGCTTCGGGGTCCAGAGTCATCTTTCAGTTGCTCCTGTATTCTGGTGGCCCAAGGTCAAAGGGTCTTCGGAGAAGCTGCTCTCCAGCTCCACGGGCTCCTTCTAGATTGTTCCTTATGTACGTGCTAGGGAGTGTCTTCCCATTCCCACCTGGAGGGTTACTTGGAGTTTACAGTCTGTGAGGAAAGGGCGTGGCGTGTCTTTCCTTCCAGGGTTTGGAAGTGTGCTGACTTTGGGGGTCTAGGTCTCAAGCACAGATACTGTTGCATGCAACCACTCATGGTGGCTGGCACTCGCCACTGCACCTTGTGGTGTTGAACTTGAGTGTTGGTCTCTATCTACAGGTGAGCCTGTTAGGCGATTTCTCTCAGGCGGTCTCAGCTCAGTGACTGCTTCTCCACTGGGGTCTTGGACCACAGGATGTCTTGGAGCGGGGGACCGTAAATAACGCCACTTCCTCTAGACTCTTCTGGTTTCCATTATGGACCATGACCTGGCATTACAGCCGCGGGAGAGAGAAAAGCACGAGCTGTGATTCAGAAACAATGTGCTGCTGGTCTGGAAAGCCCGGATGTTCTCACTGGTCTCCACCCTACACCTTTAGCCTGTTATGTCCCCCAGTGACTGACGGGGTGTCAGAGTGAAATGTGACGTGTGGACATCAGGATGATACTCGACAGCCACACCTCTTGACCCCCCCTTTTTTTAATTGAGATGAGATTCACATAAAATTAAATTAACCAATTTAAAGGGAACAATTCAGCGGCATTAAGTACATTAACAATGTCGTGCAACCATCACCGCTGTCTTGTTCCAGAACATTTTCATCACCCATATAGAAAACCCTATACCCACAAAGCAGTCATGGGGCGCACAGTACACACACACACACACACACACACACTCCCACGCCTCATGCCCACCGATCTGCTCTCTGACTCTCTGGATTTTCCTATTCTGCACATGTCATATGTTGGTTTTTTAAAAACATGTTTTTATTGATCTTTTTTCAGAGACAGAAAAACATTGATGTGAGAGAGAAACATCAATCGGCTGCCTCCACTATGCACCCAGACTGGGAATTGATCCTAAAACCTAGGTATGTGCCCTGACCTGGAAACAAACCGGTGACCTTTCGGTGCACAGGATGCTGCTTACTCAATTGAGCCACACCTGCCCTGGCCATGTAATATTTTTAAAGATAAGATTTTTTTTAATGGCAAGTCACAGGACAGTGACAGAGAGATAAAAGGCAGAGCTCTTTCTTACAATTCAAAGGAGAGGAGGCTGCCACCTGGGGTGCACGTGGGTAGCGTGCTCCTTTCCACGGGGTCCTTCTGGGCACAAGGGCTGTCCCTAATTTTCTTGTACTGACCCCTGAGAGTGGGAGCCCAAAAAGGGGGCCGAGGACATGCTTAGTGGCCCCAGAGAGAGGGCCCCTGATGAGGGAAGTAGTGGGGATGGGAGCTCAACAAACTGCCCATGAAGAGCAGAGAAAAGGGGGTTTCAGTCATAAGTCCCAAACTAGGTCAAGACAGCTCTTGTGAAATAATGTATTACCTCATATAAATGGAATCACACCATCTGCGGCCTATTGTGTGTCTGGCTTTTGTCACTTGAACATGATGTCTCCAAGGTTCGCCCGCATTGTAGCATGTATGGGCATCTCATTCCTCTTTATGACCAAGTAATATTCCAGTGTGTGTGCGGGCCACGTTTGCTTCCTCCATTCCGTCCGCCGGAAGATGAACATTGGGCTGTTCCCACCTGTTGCCGCACGGGGGAGTCAGGCTGCTGCGAAGAGTCACATACGGGCTTTTATTTGCACACTTGTTGACAGTTCTTTTGAGTATGTGTCCAGGAGTGGAACGGCTGTGTCATGTGATAACTATGTTTACTTATTGAGGAACCATCAAACTGTTTGCCCTTTTAATTGTGAACACTGTCGAGCAAACAGACACACAGAGAGACGAGTGTAATGAAGCCCAGGTACCATTCCTTCCCTTCCCAGCATTTTTTAAATACATTCTATTGATATTGTACAAGAGGAAGGGAGAGGGAGAGAGAGTTAGAAACACTGATGAGAGAGAAACATCCATCAGATGCCTCTTGCACACCCCCTACTGGGGATGTGCCTGCAATCAAAGTACATGCCCTTGACCGGAATCGAACCTGGGACCCTTGAGTCTGCAGGCTGACGCTCTATCCACTGAGGCAAGCCGGTTAGGGCCCTTCCCAACATTTTAAAGTAAGTTTGCAGGCTCTTTTCTCCCAAAATGCTTCAATGTGCACCTCTTTTTGTGTCTGTCAATCTTCACCCGAGGATATTTCTCCACTGATTTTTTTTTAGGGAGAGTGGAAGACAGAGGGAAAGACAGAGAAACATCGAAGTGAGAGAAACACTTTGATTGGTTGCCTCCTGCACAAGTCCCAACCCAGCCGGGCCAGGGAGGAGCACGAGGTACGTGCCCTTGACCCGAATCAAACCCAGGACCCTTTGGTCTGCAGGCCCACGCTCTGTCCGCTGAGCCAAACTGGCTAGGGATATCTAATGGTTTTTAGCATCCACCTGACCTTAGAGATTCTCTCTCTGATTCATAGAAACTTCTTCATAAGACATTTGAGCTTATTTGTTCAGGGCCAGTTATTGATCACAGGTGATAAGGGACTTCAGGCCAATTTCAATGCTCTGGGGACCCTGTCCCTTTTCCCTCTCTCCTATTGCACAAACACACTGTGCTCGCCCACAGCAGCATAAGAAACACTCGGGGCGCAGGCCCACCTGCCCACCGTACGCAGCCTCGTTCCTCCGCTGCTCCCCCAGGACTTCCACCTCTCAGTCTCCAGTTGGATGCCAACATCCTCAGAGCAAACTTTCTCCTTCTGGCTTTGAGAACTGATGTGGGGAGAGAAATCTGGTACTGTCCACTTTGTCAGTGACGCGCTCTTCCTGCCCTTAATGTGAGCCCGGGCTCCTTCCTGTCCCCGGGGAGGGGAAAGGGGAAGGAGAGGGGGCTCCCAGCATGGCCTCACCTTCTGCAAACTCCTCTCCATTGTCCCCTCCCCCGCACCATCACCCCTCCCCCCACCCCACCCCCACCCCCAGCCAGTTTTCGGCACCATGAATGCTGCACTCAGGCCTGTCTAGGGGCTGGACTTGGGCCATGCTCTTGGTCTGCTGCTCTCTTTACCCCGAACCTTCATCTCTTGGCCTAAATATTACTTCTTCAGAAAGTAGCCCCCTTCCCCCCACCCATCGTGGGTCCCTTCATTGTGCAGCTCACCAGCCTGGTCTTTCTCTTCCCCTTGAGATAAAGTTTGTTTGCAGATGGAGATGGTATGTTTAGAGTTTTTTTTGTAAGAACCCTGACCTGAGGGGAAAGGGGCTTGGCGGTGGAGCTTCTAGGGATGGCTGGGAAGTTGGGGTCAAGGGTACTGGCCCCATGAGAAAAGGGCCAAGGGAAGAAGGAAATGAGAAAAAGAAAGGAAAGAATAGTCCAGCTGGCGTGGTCCAGTGGTTGAGCATCAACCTATGAACCAGGAGGTCAGGGTTTGATTCCCGATCAGGGCACATGCCCAGGTTGGAGGCTTGATCCCCAGTGGGGGGCGTGCAGGAGGCATCCCATCAGTGAGTCTCTCTCATCATTGATGTTTCTGTCTCTCTCCCCCTCTCCCTTCCTCTATGGAATCAATAAAAATATTTTTTTAAAAACAAGGAGAGAAGAAACACACTTCCTTGAAAGCCTAGTTAGGTGCTTCTGGCCAGAGGAGGGAGTAAATGCATGTCCGTGGCCCGCTACACAGGTGAGGAGAGGGGACAGAAGCTCAGTTTGGGTAAGTGTTGGGGTGAATTGTGTCCCCTAAAAAGAGATGTTGAAGTCCTGTCCCCAGGGGCTGGGAATGGATGGGCTGCACTGGACTAAAGTGGGCCTCCTCTCACACCTGCCTCTTTCCACTCCCCTTAGCTTCTCCGTGCCTCTGCCATGGCAGCCATTCTCCTAATGACCAGAGCCAAGGTGAGCGGGTCTCCCAGCTACGGGCTGCCCCTCACCTCAGCATCTCCCCTTCGCAGTCTCCACCTGCCACCTCCTCATGTCCCAGTCTCACAGCTGTTGCAACTCCAAGCCTCCCTTAGCTGCTGTGCTCCCCAGTACAGCCCTTGCCCCATCTTTAGTTGCCCCTACCTCATCTTGGGAGCCAAGGGGGTGAATTTCCCTGCCGTCACAGGAATGGCTTGTTTTAGGTGCCAGTATCTTTTGAGGACGTGTCCGTGCACTTCAGCAAGTCAGAATGGAAGCTTCTGGATCTCAAACAAAGGTGCCTGTACAAGCACGTGATGCTGGAGAACTACCGCCATTTAGTGTCACTGGGTAAGGATCCCACACACACCTAGTGCTTCCTACTCTGTCTCAACTCTCTTTCTTTCTTTTAAACATATTTTTATTGATTTCAGAGAGGAAGGGAGAGGGAGAGGGAGATAGAAACATCCATGATGAGAGAGAATTATTGATCGGCTGCCCCCTGCATGCCCCACACTGGGGATGGAGCCCACAACCAGGGCATGTGCCCTGACCGGGAATTGAACCCTGACCAAACACTAAGGCATGCCAGCCAGGCTGAACTCAGTTTATTTGTGAGTTCCTTTGCTGGTTGGTTACTGTAAGGCCAAGAATAAATGCATTTCCCCATCAGATCCATTGCAGCCCAGCTTTTGGTCTCAATGGGGCAGTTTTTGGCTCAGTGGTTTGGACCTGTAAATGTTTTGGGTAAATGTGTGCCCTCCCTGATCAAACTTATTTTGCATAAAAACTTATAGGTTAACGAAACTTCTGCTAGCCAAAAGATGGTGCAAATTACCCTATGCCCTACTGGAGACTTAATTCACTTTTACCGAGGTTGCATTTCACATTTGTTTCTTGTTAGAATTTAGCAGCATCAAGCCACAGAGGGGCCAAGACGTGGAGGCCCAGGCCAAGGCCTGCAGAAGCCGGGATGGGAGCTAGAGTATACTCCCCTGCTTTATCCTGCTGCTTTTGGGGCTGCAGTGGACCCAGGAAGATCTGGGATTATCAGGGGAGTCCAGAAATCCTCAGCTGAGTTTGGCATAAAGAACTGAGACATCTGCTCCGTGTGCTAGTGATTCAAAGGTCTTTGGCTTTTGGGGTGCAGGCAGCCCCTCGGCTCTGTTCACTTCCTGATACCCGCTACGGTCTTGCCCCTGATGGATCCCTGCTCTAGCCCTTTGGCTATGCCTCGGGGTATCCACACACAGAGAGGCCCCCACAAGCTTGCTGCTCTCCACGGGGCCAAGCAATAACATCTCTATTCTCGTGACCCAAATCGCCATCTATTATAGAGCCCCTGGGCCTGCCTGGTCCCTGTAGGCTTAGAACCCCTTGCTTCGTGAGGGGGACTTTGCCCTTTCTCTGGACCCTTCCAGTGGCACTTTTTGGAGAGTTCTTTGCTCTCTATTCCTGAAGATACTGATTCACTTCATTTCCATGCACAGGATTTTCATCCTCCAAGCCTCACCTGGTCTCCCTGCTGGAGCGAGGGGAGTGGCCCTGGCTAGGAGACAGCCGGAAAAGGGCTACCGTAGGAACACAGGAAGGTGAGTAAAAGGTGCTCAGCCAGCTTGCCTGAGCCATTCACATAGAGCAGCAGCCAGTGGAGGGTGGCACAGTCACTTTGGGTGGGGAACTCTCTTTTGTGGTAGATTTAAATGCCGCAAGGAATCCCATCGGATTCCTGCCCATGGAGGCACCAGATGAAGGAAGCACCTCCTGCTGTCTCATCCCACTTCCTCCCTTCTCACTCTCTTGTCTGCCCAAGACCATCCCCTTATTCATCTCTTCTCAGCCTTGGCATGAGGGTGAGGGTGAAGAAAAAACCCTCAATAGAGACCCAGGGAGGGAGCAATACTGGTTGGGGCCTGCTGTCTTTACAGAGGAAAGGATCAAGAGCAAGACATTTAGTTCCAAGGAGAAACATTGTCCAAAACAATGCACAGGTGGCAGCAAGGGCCAGGGAGTCAGGCTGCTGGAGGAGACACCTGAACAGACACAGAAACATGTTCATTCTGTTCATTCTCCCACAACAGGTTCCAGCAGGGGTGACCATCACAGGGAGAAAGGCCACAGCAGCTCCTCAGGAGAGAGAAGAGAGCCAGTGCAGAGAAGGAACTTCAGTGTCAGACAGGATTCAGTGCCAAGGCCACAGAGTTCCAAAGGCGCAGAGAAGCGCTACCTATGTCAGCAGTGTGGGAAATCCTTCAGCCGGAGCTCCAACCTCATCAAACACCGCATCATCCATAGCGGGGAGAAGCCCTACGAGTGCTCAGAGTGCGGGAAACTCTTCCGGCGCAGCTTCGCCCTCCTGGAGCACCAACGCATACACAGTGGCGAGAAGCCCTTTGAATGCAATGAGTGTGGGAAGACCTTTACGCGCAGCTCCAACCTCATCAAGCACCAAATTATCCACAGCGGGGAGAAGCCCTTCAAGTGCTCAGAGTGTGGGAAACTCTTCCGGCGCAGCTTCGCCCTCCTGGAGCACGAGCGCATCCACAGTGGCGAGCGGCCCTACGAGTGCAATGAGTGCGGCAAGTCCTTCAGCAGGAGCTCTAACCTCATCGAGCACCAGCGGACCCACAGTGGCGAGAAGCCCTACAAGTGCAGCAAGTGTCCAAAAGCTTTCAAGGGCATCTCCCAGCTCATTCACCACCAGCGCATCCACAGCAGGGAGAAGTCATTCCAGTGCAAGGAGTGTGGGAAGGCCTTCAGGGGGCGCTCAGGCCTCAGTCAGCATCGCCGGGTTCACAGTGGTGAGAAGCCCTACGAATGCAGCGACTGTGGAAAGACCTTTGGCCGACGATCCAATCTCTTCAAGCACCAGGCGGTTCATAGGGAGGAGAGGCCCCACAAGTGTCAAGACTGCAAGAAGGTGTTCCGGAGCAGCTTAGACCTCCTGGAACACCGGCAGGCGCACGAATGCCAGAAGGCCTGCAGCAAGGGCGATGAGAAGCCTTGCACATGTGGTGAGTGTGGCAAATGTGACAAGGCCTTTAAGGGAAAATTGCAGAAAACTCGCCATGGAAAGAAGACTTTAGAGGATAGCGATGATGACAAAGAGCCAGCCTCCTTGGCCCTCAAAAGTTCCCCTGCAGAGCCCCAAACTGGGGATGAGAAACAGGAGATAGACTCTGAATGCAAGGCTGCCCACAGTGCCATGTGACTGGATTGTCTCAGGAGGGCTGAGCGTCCTGCTCCTCTCCATCCTGTCATTGAAGATGCAGCCTGAGCCCTGAGCTGATGACAGGGTGTCGTGTGTGTGCACAGGCGTGTCTGTGTGTGAAGCGGATGTGAGCTGTTGAAAGGGCTCTTGCACACCAATTGGGACTGCGTGCTGCAGGAGGACACCTGCCTATGGGGCCACCCCCAGGGCACAGGCACCTTGAGTTCAGTAGAGATGGTCTATTTTCTCTCATCGGGTCATTCACTGTACCCAAGACCTATTAGTGTTTCCAGGTAGAAAACACAAAAAGCACTTTAATCCTTGAAGAACTTACATATGGAAGGGACTTGAGGACATTAAAACTTGTGAGCTCTGTAAGTAAGCTGTGGCTTGACTGTGACGTCCCCCCAAATTCATCAAGAAATGGTCTGAAAATGGACTCAGGCAAATGCTCTCACATACTGCTCGTGCCTGCATTGTCAGCCTCGGCTCCATGGAAAGGCACAGGACACCCTGCTATGGTGCTGACCTGTTCTTTTTCCAGGCCATTTGTCTTTGTGCCTGAAGACTGCAGCCTTTGACGGCTGTCCCCAGCTGCTGCTTTTCAGAGGAGCAGCACCAGGCCCCATCTTCTCAGAGCTCAGAGCTTGCGGGGAGAGGAGAGTCTGGGGAATGGAGGGCCGGGGCCCCATGGAGAGGATGAGGCCCAGAGACTCTCAGCTTCTCCTCCCCCAGAGAGTAGCCTTTTTGAACCGGTCCCTCGAAGCAGAAGGGTCCAGGTAAGACATGGTAGCATGGCAACATTTACCACCAGCTGTCCTGCTACCTTTAGTCTCCTCCCTGCCCACCAGGCCCCCAAGTTTTCCCCATCTGCTGCTTTTCTGCCCACCCCACCCCCCACCAGAGCCTGCCAGCAAAGGCCACACCCTGGCTTCTCTGTCCCTCCTCCCCACCCTCAGTGCCTAAAGCTGCCCCAATCCCTGCACCCAAGCAGTACCCCTTGTGGTTTGTATGCATCAGGAGGAAAGGCAGACGGGTTAGGAATTTGCACAGAGGGTACCCAGCCATGGTTCTCTCATTAGATCTGTCTTTATAGGACATTTCTGAAAATATTTGGAGGCTCGGTTGCTTTGAATGTTTCTGCGTTCATGACAATGTAAGTTGAAGTTTGAGATTTCTGCCATATGAGAGTGTCAGGGAATCGCTCCTGAAATAAGAGTCCCACCCCACCTTTAGCCCTCTGAGAAGTACTCAGAGGGCTAAAGGGTCCCCCACCCCAGGCCTGGCACATGGTCCGTGTGGTGGCAAGCCTGGCTACTGTTTTCCCTCCTCCCCCTCAGCCCCGTGGAAACAGGGCAGACCCTGCAAATGGCACTTTACGCAGGCCACACGAGGTTCTCAAGCTCGCGCTGGCCAGGAAGGCAGCTGCTGCCAGGCTCTGTCCTGTGCCACCTATGCTGTCCCCGGAGCTGGGCCCAGGAGTTATGCCCCTTGGTGCTCTCAGCCCAGCGTCCTGATTCTCTTGCCACCTCCTCTGAGTCCCCTTCACTCCCAGGCGCTCTGGTCTGTCACACAGAGTACCTGAGGGCAGGCAGGTGGTGGATATGCTGGAGTCCCCCTCCGGGCCTACAAGGAGCATGTACTTTCCCTGTAAGACAGGGGAGGGTCAAAGACCCATCAAGAGAATGTGGGAAGACCTCGGAGTCCAGGATTCCTTCTGAACATGCTGTTTGAGGCTGCAATTACTAGGATGACTCCAGAAGTAAGAAATATAGTAATAGGTGTAGATGTAGGTGTAAGTGTAGATGTAGATGTAGCTGTAGATGTTTTATAGAGATTTATTTAAAAGATTTTACACATCTTTGACATGGAAAGTGCTTGTAACTTGCTCTTATCTCATAACCTCCTTCTGCTCTGCGCGTCATATTCATCTTTATGCCCTAGAGCTGGGCGGGGCACTTAGTAAATATTAGGTCGCTGAAGTGACGAGGGATTATGAATTTATTCAATCATCCACATACCAGGTGGCTGAGCCTGGATGGTTCCAGCCCCCAGGGACGGGAATCAGCGGCTCTTAAAGGACTTTTGGCGGGCTTTGTCCTGGGCGGAGACTTCTTTATGCATACCCAGAGGGGAGAAAATGGAATGTGGTCACCGCAAGTGAAATGTGGTCTCAATAAAGGGAACGTCCATAGTGAAATGACCTGGACATCCCGTTCCTGAGGGGAGGAGTAACAATTCAATTGCTCGATGGAACCTAACAGTAAATGCTGGTGAAACGAATATCACCCCCTTAGCACATTGAACTCAGGTTCTAGATCACGGTCAGCCCCAGGATAGCCTGGAGGCAGTTGAAAGTTTCTGCAACTTTTGGGTTTTCCTGTAGAAAAAGGATTAGGAACAGTGTCTGGAGTACGTGGAGAGGTCTTTGGGAAATGTGTGATTTTCTGAGATGCAGATAATCTTTGCTAGGATTCAAGAACCCAGTCCCCATGCAGGGCAGGGGACAGTAACCAGAGTCCCTGTGCTTGGGCTCCATTCGCCTTCAACCATGGCCTGACTGGGACTGGGGCAACAGCTGTCACATGGTGGGAATTGGGAAGAATGCTCTAGTAAGTGAACAGTTTTGCTCTTAAAGGCCAGTCAGTAATCAGCTTTTAATAAAGAAAAGCTGCACCGTAGGCGTTTTGGCTCTGTGAAATAGACCATCGGCCCATGGACTGAAGGGTCACAGATTTCATTCTGGTGCATGTGAGAGGCAATGGGTCAATGCATCTCTCACATCGATGTTTCTCTCTGTGTGTCTGTCTTGCTCCCTTGCACTCCCTCTAAAAATCAATGGGGAAAAAATATCTTCAGATGAGAACTAACAGGAAGGGAGGGAGGAAGGGAGGGAGGGAGGGAGGGAGGGAGGGAGGGAGGAGGGGAAAATAAAAGAGAAGAAAAGAGAAAAGAAAGAGTTGCCTCCCCCCAAGATAATGCCACCCCATTGATTCTACTGGATAAGCTAGCTTTTTGTCTCTCCCTGCCACCCACCCCACAACCACTGGTCTACTTTCTGTCACTGCTCGTCATTTTGTATTTTCTGCAGTTCTGTGTAAATGGAACCCTGCTGTGTGCACTCTTTCTTGTCTGGCCTCTTTTACACTGCATCATGATTTTGAAGTGTATCCAGGTTGTTGGTTGTAGCAGTCCTTCGTTTTCTGCTGAGTATCGTTCCATTGTGTGCACGGACCACAGTATTTGTGTTGTTTCCGGCTTTTGGCTATGACTAATAAAGCTGTTATGAACATTTGTGTACCAGTGTCTGTGTGGACATATGTTATGGCTTCTCTTGGGTATACATATGCCTGGGCGGGGAGTTGCTGGGTTAGTTATGGATTTTGATCTTATTGCTCCGATCATCCTTGGCTGCTCTGCAGTCCTCGTTCCCCAGACACACGCTGCACATTTAAGTGTGTGCTGGGATGTGCGAGTAAGTAAAGCATATGTCTTGCCTCCATTCACAATCGGGAGCTTGTATCTGTTGCTATGATGCCTTTGTTCATTGTTCTGAAAACTTACCGCAGCTCCAAGATTTTTAAAAAACTTTTGTCTTGCTGGCCGGGTAGCTCAGTTGGTAAGAGCATTGTCCTGATATATCAAGGTTGTGGGTCCAATCCCCAGTCAGGGCACAAACATTACCCGCCCCTCTCTCTCTCCCTCTCCCCCCGTCTCTCTCAAGTCAATAAATAAAAATATTTTTAAAACTTTTTCTGGCAAAGATTTCTTTTTAAAAATATACACTATACACTGCGTAGCCACATTATCATGAACTCTGAATGCATAATAATCTGGCCACTCAGTGTATAACCTATATCAGTGGTTGGCAAACTGCGGCTCACGAGCCACAGTTTGCCACTCTGTTGACTAATGAGTTTGCTGACCACTGACCTAGACTCTCAATTCCAATAATTACAGGCTGTTGTTGTTCCTTATGATTAAGCCCCTATCCCAGTGGTCACCAAACTCATTAGTCAACAGAGCCGCAGTTTGCTGACCACTGTCCTATATAATAGAAGGCTAATGTGCAAATTGTCCCCTCGACCAGGAGTTTGACCAGCAAGCAGGCCGGCCAACTACCCATGACCCCTGACACTGGCCAGGCTGGCCAGACCCTACCCATGCACGAATTCATGCACCAGGCCTCTAATCCTATCTAATAAAAGAGTAATATGCAGATTGACCATCACTCCAACACACAAGATGGCTGCCCCCATGTGGTCAAAGATCCTGCCCCCATGTGGATACAAGATGGCCACCGCAAGATGGGTAACAAGGGAGGGCAGCTGGGAAGGACCAGGCTTGCAAGGGAGGGCAGTTGGGGGTGATCAGACCTGCAGGGGAGAGCAGTTAGGGGTGATCAAGCCTACAGGGGAGGGCAGTTAGGGGTGACCAGGCCTTCAGGGAAGGGAAGTTGGGGGAGGACCCAGGCCTCCAGAAGAAGGCATTAGGGGTGACTAGGCCTGCAGGGGAGGGGAGTTGGGGGCAAACAGGCTGGCAGGGGTGCAATTAGGCATCAATCAGGTTGGCAGGAGTGTGGTTAGGGGGAGATCAGGCTGGCAGGCAGAAGCAGTTAGGGGCAATCAGGAAGGCAGGCAGGAGAGCCGTTGGGAGCCAGCAGTCCTGGATTGTGAGAGGGATATCTGACTGCCCGTTTAGGCCCGATCCTACTGGGATAGAGCCTAAAAGGGCAGTTGGACATCACTCAAGGGGTCCCAGATTGGAGAGGGTGTAGGCTGGGCTGAGGGACACTCCCTTCCCACCCCCATGCATGAATTTCGTGCACCAGGCCTCTAATTATACACACACACACACACACACACACACACACACACACACATACTGAGTGGCCAGATTATTATGCATTCAGAGATCATAATAATCTGGCCACTCAGTGTATATTTTATTGATTTTTACAGAGAGGAAGAGAGAGGAATAGAAAGTCAGAAACATTGATCAGCTGCCTCCTGCACATCTCCCACTGGGAATGTGCCCAAAACTAAGGTACATGCCCTTGACTGGAATTGAACCTGGGACCCCCCCCCCCCCCCCAGTCCGCAGGCTAACGCTCTATTCACTGAGCCAACCCAGTTAGGGCATCTGGCAAAGAATTTGTAACAGAAAAATAAAATCAAATTGAAATAAGGAAGTAGAGATTAAATTAATTGTATTTTTTCCAGAATATTCCTCACATAATATATAATGTACTTTCCTTCCATATTCTGGCTAGTTATGTGGGAACGAGGTGAAAGGAAGTAGATGGAGAGCAAGCTGGTAGGCAGAGAAGGGCTGAGGAGAGAAGGACAAAGGAGAAAAGAGGAAAGCTAGCTGTGCAATGCTTGCACACTTGGGTGGAAGACACCTTGGTTATCTCCTCAGGTTGTGGGGAAAGAACAGAGGAATCAACAAATAAAGTATTTGTTAGGGAAGTGGCCACAAGAAATAGAAAATCTGACTATGGTGGACTAAATAATGTTTAATTTTATCATATAAGAAAGCTGGAGGTAGCTTGCTGGCACTGGTTAGAGAGAACACTGGCATCTCTCTACCTAGTTTCATTTTGCCTCTTGGTCACAAAAGGGTTGCCAACGCTCCAGTCATCACATGTGCATCCAAGGACTGAAGCAGCAAGGGGCAAGAGCAACTGCTTCACATCAGTTCCCTTTTATCACGAAAGCAACAAAATCCCAGAAGCTTGCCCAGCAGACTTTCACTTAAGTCTCAGCCAGAACTGGGTCAGATGGCTACCTTTACCTGTAAGAAAGGCTAGGAAAGCAGAGGATAGAATTGTCAGAACCTGTCACCCGAGGCTAAAGCCATGGAAGCTCTGAACAAAACTGGGAGTCTTATTCCCAGAGAAGAAGGTTGGGATGGGTATTGTGACGTATTATGGATTGAATTATGCACCCCCCCCCCCAAAAAAGAGATATGTTGAAGTCCTTACCCCTGATTCTTTGTGACCTCATCTCAGGACCTTGGAAGTAGGATCTTCGCAGATGTAAACAGTTAAGATGAGGTAATCCTCAAGTAGGCTGGGCCCTTCATCCAATATGTCTGGTATCCTTATAAGGGACGACAGGGAGGAAACGGTTGTGTTGAGATGGAGGCAGAGATTGAAGGGATGCGGCCACAAGCCAAGGAATGTCTAAGGCCACCAGAAGCTGAAGGAGGTGAGGAACTCTCAGCCCGTAGAGCCTCTGGAGGGAGCACAGCCGTATTGACACCTGGCTTTCTACCTGTGAACCTCCTCTCTTTATGCCTCAAACCTCAGAGGCTGGGTAGCACTGTGCTGTGCCAGCAAGAGGAAAGGAAGTCAACCTCATTTGCTCTCTCTCCCCACCTGCCGGCACTCTGCACGTTCTCAGGGCAGACGGGGGTACTATCCTGACCCCTGTTTACAAGTGAGGAACCCGGAGCTCAGAGATAGAAAGGAGATATCCAAAGCCTCCCCAGTAAGAGGCCACAGGTCCTCGCCTTGGTCTAGGCAACCTTAGCACCACAACTTTTTCCACTCCAGGCAACTCTGCCTCCCCTCCCTTCAAATTCGAGGAAATCCTCCTGGCTTTCCCATTTTCCCAACTTTGCCCCATTTGGGGATGATTCCTTGCAAATGTTGGTGTATCGAAAGATCAAATGGCATCATTGTAGCTTTAAGGAATTCACAAAAGAAAAATGCTGTGAAATCCTGCCTTGAGAACTTACAAAAGCTTTGACCCCAGTCTAGGTTCTTGGCTGATCACTCTCCGGAGAGCTGGGGAGACCTGGGAATAGGGCCAGCAGTGCTTTCTTTGGTCAGATGCCAGGCGCCTCGGTTTTCTTCCTTGTGATAAAGATGAAAAGAGTCTTCATGTTTTCAGTCAACAAATCCCCACTGGGGCAGAGCTCTGGGCCGGCCCTGGGCTGGAGCTGGGCCCAGTGCGGAGCCAGCCTTCTTTCCAGGGACAGGAGTGTTAGGTGTGAGGAGCAAACATACAACACGGGAGCGGTGGACGGGGTGAAACAGTGCTCAGAGAGGGTCTCTCTCAGAGGCGGGGACAATTGAGCAGAGACCTGATTGGGGAGGATGTCTGGAACAGAACAGTCCAGAAGGAGGATACAACCAGTGCAAAGGTCCGGAGGCAGTGTGTTGCGTTCTTGAGGCTTCCATAACAAGCACCACAAGCTAGGTGTCTTAAAACAACAGATACTGAGTCTCTCAGTGCTCTAGAGACTGCACGTCCAAAATCAAGGTGCTGGCAGGGCCATGCTGCCTTTGGAGGCTCTAGAGGAGGGTCATTCCTTATTTGTTTCTAATATATTTTTATTGATTTCAAAGAGGAAGGGAGAGGGGGAGAGAGAGAGAGAAACAAATGACGAGAGGGAGTCACTGATTGGCTGCCTCTTGCACATCCCACACTGGTCATCGAACCCACAACCCAGGCATGTGCCCTGACTGGAAATTGAACCGAGACCTCCTGGTTCATAGATCGATGCTCAACCACTGAGCCACACCGGGCAGATATTAGCAGCTTCAGGTGGTTCCTGGGGTCCCATGGCTTTCGGTCACATTCCTTCAGTCACTACCTCTGTCTTCATGTGGCCTTCTGCTCTGTCATTATGTCTTTTCTTCATCTGTCTCATAAAAGGACACTTGTCAGTGGATTCGGAACCCACCCAGGTAATCCAGAATGACTGCATCAGAAGATCTTTAATGTGATTCTAGCTGCAGAGACCCTTTTCCTACATAAAGCCACGTTCACAGGGTGCAGGGATTGGGAGATGCGCAGGGCTTTGGGGAGGCCCCCATTCAGCCCAGTAGAGGCAGGAGCATGTGTGATGGAGGCCGTGTGGCTGGAGCCCAGGGAGGTGGGAGTAGTGCTGAGAGTGGTGGGGCAGAGGCAGCCATGACAAGAAGAGTACATGCCAACCATCTGATTAGTACAGAGCTCCGAACACCTGCAGCCATCATCATAGCTGACATTCTCTGCCCATCTGCTAGGTGCTGGGCCCGGGGTGTGGTCTGGCCACCTGGCAACACTGACCCCACTTTACAGATGAGGAAACCCAAGCCGGCCTGTTAGGTAGCTTCTGCTAGTCACAGGGTTGGCAAAACAAGGAGGGTGGAGAGCCAGGACCCAGGACCCAGGCTCTCCCTAGGCAAGGTCAGTGCACGTCAGTAAGAGCAGAGGCACCATGCTGGCGTGGCTCAGTGGTTGAGCATCCACCTAGGAACCAGGAGGTCACGGTTCGATTCCTGGTCAGGGCACATACCTGGGTTGTGGGCTTGATCCCCAGAGTGGGGCGTGCAGGAGGCAGCCGGTCCATGATTCTGTCTCATCATTGATGTTTCTCTCTCTCTCTCTCCTTCTCCCTTCCTCTCTGAAATCAATAAAAGTATATCTTTTAAAAGAGTGGAAGTTCTCTTCCGACCTCGGGATGTCCCTTGCCACCTCCATGGCGCCCAGGCAGAACAGTGGGGGGAGGTCCGTGGTTTCTTGCTCTTTCTCCTCTTTCTCCATGAGCAGAATCCCCAGGTTTTCAAGCTGATGTGCCTGGCAGTCAGGGTCAGATAGCAAAGAGGTTTCCAAATGTCAGTAGGAGAACCTGCTAGAAAGCCTGTGCTCTGCCCGGTGTGTTCCTGCCTCCTTACGCTGCCCTTCTGCCAGGCCCTTTGGCCGGTTCTTCCCAACCACTGGGGCCCACCATCGTTCTGCAAGGCTGGCCCTCCAGCTGCTCACACGTCACCCTGACCTTCCCGAATTCTCTTCCCAATCTGGTCCCTGCCTTTCGGGGCTCCAGAACCTCCACTCATCCCATCGAACAGCCCATGTGGGTGGTGTCTGCTCACCACTTCAGGTGACAGCCTTGAGCTAGACTTTTCTAAAGACGCCAGCCCCAGGAACACCTACCAGCAGACTTGCCAAGAGCACTCCACGGCGGCACTGGTTTTGTTCAGGGTGGTGGCAGTGAGAAGAGACAGGAAGATGCAGGAAAGCCTGCTGCAGAGGGCACAATTCACCTGTCACACTGGAGAGGCCACACGTGGGAAGCCGAGCCCTTCATTCAGCAGAGACTGTCCCCTAGGGCATGCGCAGTGCAGACCCGAGGGATGGAGACACTGGCAGCCTTTTGCCTCAGCTCAGCGCCCTGGGCTTACTGGCTTTGGGGGTTCCGCCAGTCTTGTGGAACCTTTGCAGAGGACAGTGACAAACCTCTTGTGGCCTTAGAGCTCAGGAAGGGTCTTCCTTTTATAAAAATATTTTTTTATTGGTTTCAAAGAGGGAGAGGACGAGAGAGATAGAAACATCCATGATGAGCCGAAAACAGTTTGGCTCCGTGGATAAAGTGTCGGCCTGCGGACTGAAGGGTCCCGAGTTCGATTCCAGTCAAGGACATGTACCTTGGCTGCGGGCACATCCCCAGTAGGGGGCGTACAGGAGGCAGCTGATCGATGTTTCTATCTCATCGAAGTTTCTGACTTTCTATCCCTCTCTCTTCCTCTCTGTAAAAAATAAATAAAATAAATAGATAAATATAAATATATATATGAAACATCAGTGATGAGAGAGAATCGTTGATCGGCTGCCTCCTGCACTCCCCACACTGGGGATCATTTGGGCTTGTGCCCTGACTGGGAGTAGAACCCTGATGGTCTCTTGGTTCCTGGGATGATGCTCAGCCACTGAGCCACGCCCAGCCCAGCCGGGCTGCACAGGAAGGGTCTTCTTAAAGGCCCAGAGGCACCTCTTTGAAATGTAAACCTCAAGGGGGGCACCCCTGCTCTGCTTCTGGCTCCACCACCTGCAGCAGGGAGAACGCCCAGATGGCCGCCTGGATTGCCAGGTAACCAGCTGGGATGAGTATCTGGAGAAGCATCTTCCTGGCAAGATGAAAGGCTGGAGGTTCCTTCCAGCTTTGTGATCTCCTTGGCCGACCGCCTGACATGGGCATGGAGGCAGGTCTGTCGAATGCTTAGTCTGTAGTGAAGCTGTTTGTTTTTCTTTCCACATTTGTGGAGAGGACGCTGGGTGTGGGCAGGGACTAGCGGGAGGGGCCGCAGTAGGAGGCTGTGGATCTGGGGCTTGGGGCAGGGATCCAGGATTCCTGGATATTAAGCAATGACATAAAGTCTAGAGCAAGCATGTCAAACTCTTGGCCTGCGGGCCACATGCAGTCTACAATTAATTTTTTGTGCGCCTCAGCCAATATAACAGTATGTAAGAAACATTTTAATAAAAATTTCATATCTTAATTTTTACAATATCCTGTTATACGATGTAATTATTAATAACGAACTGCAGTGTTCACTAATGACAATGACTATAATCGTGGTGCATTCATTTCCCTTTTGCGCCTTACGCGCAGGCGCACCGTTTCTCTCCACTCAGACCAGCAGCGAATATTCTAGCAGCTGATGGCCACGTCTTTAGTCTTGGACTGGCTTGTTTGGTATGACCAACAGGAAATATGTCACATGCAGACAACAACAAAAATAGGTTTCTTTGTGTGACGCTTATTAATTTGTACAGTTATCCAGTGTCTGGTAAGTTAATGTTCAAGAAAAAATATTAATTTTTATTAAAATGTTTTGTTATTTTATGTCAGTGATGACTCATTTATTTCAGCCCTTTGTACTCAGCGTGTCTCTATCGAAATAAACCTACGTTTCTATGAAAATGGAAGCTTTTGGTTTTTTTTATGGCCCGCATACACTTCAACCTTGTTTATTTGGCCCGTGTTAGCGTTTGAGTTTGACATGTTTGCTCTAAAGAAAGAGACCAGGTGACAATCGTTGTGCTCATGCGTTGTTCGCATCACCTTGGCTCGGCTCGGCTGGGGTACCCAGATTTGGGGCAAATATCAGCCTAGATGTTGCTGTGAAGGGATTTTGTAGATGAGCTTAACATTGACATCAGTCGACTCTGAGTAAAGCAGATCACCCTCCACATGTGGGTGGGCTGCGTCCAATCCGCTGAAGGCCTCGAGAGAAAAAGATCCTGGAAGAGGAAGAAATTCTGCCTCCAGATGGCCTTTGGACTGAAAAATGCAAATCTTGTCCTGGCGGGTTTATCTCGGTGGTTAGAGCATTGGCCTTCGGATCTAAAGGGTCACACGTTTGCTTCCCAGTTTAGGGCACATACCTCAATTGCAAGTTCGATCTCCAGCCCCACTGGGGCACATGTGAGAGGCAACCAATAGATGTGTTTCTCTCCCATTGATGTTTCTCTCTCCCCCAACTCCCTCCCTTCCACGCTGTCTAAAATCAATGGAAAGCCCAACCAGTGTGGATCAGTGGTAAAGTGTTGACCCATGAACCAGGAGGTCACGGTTCAATTCCCAGTCAGGGCACATGGCAGGGTTGTGCACTGGATCCCCAGTGTGGAGAATATAGGAGGCAGCCAATCAATGATTTTCTCTCATCATTGCTATTTCTATCTCTCTTTTCCTCTCCCTTCCTCTCTGAAATCAATAAAAAAATTTTTAAATAAATTCAGCCCTAGCTACTTTGGCTCAATGAATAGAGCGTCAGCCTGCAGACTGAAAGTTCCCAGGTTCAATTCCAGCCAAGGGCACATGCCTGGGTTGCGGGCTCGATCCCCAGTAAGGGGTGTGCAAGAGGCAACCAATCAATGATTCTCTCTCATCAGTGATGTTTCTCTCTCTTCTCCCTTCCTCTCTAAAATCAATAGAAATATATATATAGATATAGATAGATAGATAGATAGATACAGATATAGATATAGATATAGATATATATAATAAAATAAACTTCAATGGGAAAAATATTCTCGGGTGAGGGTTTAAAATATTTTTTAAATGTTTAAACACACAACTCTTCCATGATTCTCCAGTCCATTGGCCCACCTTGCAGATCTTGGACTTCCAGCCCCAACAAGCATGAGAGATTATTTTTTTATTTATCAGCCTACTGGTTCTGTTTTTCAGGAGACCCCTACCTGATCCAGTCATGAAGCTAAAAACATGAACACACAGCAACTAACTGCACAGAGAAAAACTCCTAGACGCGGAGGCACACCTCAATAAAATGCAATTCTAATGGGCTATTTTATTGTTCAAAGTATTAGAAATAGTAGTACATAGGTCTCCCTTTTCCTCCCATTAATGGGCTATCTTAATACAATGTTATAAAATTATGTCATCTGGAAAAGTCATCCAGCCCCAAAGAACCTTAAGCAATACATGCTCAGATTGTTAGCCAATACAATTAGAAATACATAATAAAAGATGACCACAAAGTTTTAATGACTCAGAAGTTAAGATAAACTGTACTACGCAAGCATTAGGTTGGAGAGGAAATGAAAAGCAAAAGTAAGCCCGGTTGGCTTGTCTTAGTGGTTGAGCATCAGACCTATGAACCAAGAGGTCATTGTTCAAGTCCATGGTCAGGGCACATGTCTGGGTTGCAGCCTCGATCCCCAGTAGGGGCATGTAGGAGGCAGCTGATCAATGATTCTCTCTCACCATTGATGCTTCTATCTCTCTCTCTCCCCCCCTTCCTCTCTGACATCAATAAAACCATATTTCAAAAAAATAAAGAAAAGAGGAAATAAATATCTTCCCTGATACAAAGCAAAGAGGGATGTTAACTAGCAAGACTGCAGGACACCAGAAAATGTCCTTCAGGGGGAGATCGCGGGCTTAGAGCGCTTTATTTGTTCAAGGTGAAAGATGGCAAAGGAGGTTAGACTTCGTCTTAGGAAATTAGAAAAAAAAAAGAACAAAACCCAAATCAAAAGAAAAGAAATGGAATTAATAAAGATAAAGGCAAAGTCAGTGAAGCAGAAAATAAAAGAAGAAATAAAATATTGAGTTTTTTTCTTGGAAAAGACCAATGGAATATACACTGAGTGGACAGATTATTATGATCTCTGAATGTATAATAATCTGGCCACTCAGTGTGTGTGTATATACGTGTGTGTGTATATATATATATTTATATGCGTGTGTGTGTGTGTGTGTGTGTGTATATATATATATATATATATATATATATATATATATATGGCTCAATTCATGAATTTGTGCATGAGTGGGGTCCAGCCAGCCTGGCCAGGGGGAAGTGACCATGGGCGGTTGGCCTGCCTGCCTGCTGGTCCAACTCCTGGTCAAAGGGACAATTTGCATATTAGCCACTGAGTGTACGTATAAATGGCAAAGGAGATAACCCTGCAAATAGTGGACAAATGAAAGAATTATGGCAATGCACTTGACCGCCTAGAGGTAATGAACTTTAGAAATTGCAATAACACAGGTACTCATCATTTTTTACAAAGCAGCATCTAGCATAGCTGATGTGGCTTGGTGGTTGAGCGTGACCCAGAAACCAAGAGGTTGTGGGTTCGATTCCCAGTCAGGGTACGTGCCCAGGTTGCAGGCTGGATCCCCAATGGGGGTTCGTGCAGGAGGCAACTGATAGATGAAGTTTCTCATTGATGTTTCTATCCCACTATCTCTCTCGCTTCCTCTCTTCCTCTGTCTCTAAAAATCAAGACAAGCATATTAAAAATAAAATAAAAAAGCAGAGACTAACAAGATCCCATTTATGCAAAATCATAAGTGAGTGTGAGTGACTAAGTGCATGTAATATGTGGGGAGTGGGGGAGCAAACATGTGGGAGTGGGGTTGTCTCTGCATGCAGTGTGTGCACCCGTGTGCATGTGTGTGTGTGTGTGTGTGTGTGTGTGAATGGGGGTACGTGGTATGAGTGGCAGGGAAAGTGGGCAGTTGTGAGTGAGTGTTTTTTGTGAATGTCGGGAGCACGTGTGCATGAGCCCAGACCCAAGCTGCTCTTAAGGTGTGGGAGTCTCCAATGTGAAAATTCAGACACTCACGCCGCGCACTGGTTACTGCGAACACCAACACCTGGCCATTCCCATGAGAAGAGAACGCAGGAGGCCAGCCCATCTCATGGCTCCAGTTTCTGCTCCAGGATCCTGCACCGCCTGGGTTGAATTTGGTCCTCCTCACATTGCCTCCTGCACAAGGAAGACCTGGAGATGCTCTTTGCCCTGCTGCTTTGGTACTCATCCCTCTGCAGGAATAATTCTGGTTTCAATTGGCTTGGGTCAGATATCACCCAAGTATTCTCCTGATCACAGCCACGGTCCCCATTTGTAGATACTGATGTGGCTTAGCAGACAGTGATGCATTGTGACGAGAGACAGGTGCCTGGCCAGGGTGAGCTGCAGCAGTAGAATTGGTTCTTTGAATCTAGCACCTGTCACACAGCATAATTTCTATGAGTCCCAGTCGCCTCCCTCTACCCCCACCCCAACTGCTGTGTATCTCAGAGCTTAGCAGAGTCCCTGGTGTGGACATGCCTCGGTTTGTACCACTGCTCACCCACTGAGGAACATTTGGGTTGTTCCCAGACTGGGGTTATCCTATCTAATAAAAGAGTACTATGCAGATTGACCATCACTCCGACACACAAGAGGGCTGCCCCCATGTGGACAAAGATTCTGCCCCCATGTGGACACAAGATGGCCACCACAAGATGGCCAGCAGGAGAGGGCCATTGGGAGGGACCAGGCCAGCAGGGGAGGGCAGTTGGGAGGGAGCAGGCCTGCAAGGGAGGGCAGTTGGGGGTGACCAGGCCAGCAGAGGAGGGAAGTTGGGGGCAAACAGGCTGGCAGGGGAGTAGTTAGACATCAATTAGGCTGGCAAGGGTAGTGGTCAGTGATCAGGCTGGCAGGCAGAAGTGGTTAGGGGCAATCAGGGAGGCAGGCAGGTGAGCAGTTTGGAGCCAGTAGTTTTGGATTGTGAGAAGGCTGTCCAACTGCCCATTTAGGCCTGATCCTACCTGGATCCTACCGGGATCAGGCCTAAAAGTGCAGTCGGACATCCCTCAAGGGATCCCAGATTGGAGAGGGTGCAGGCTGGGCTAAGAGACATATCCCCCCCCCCCCCGGTGCACGAATTTCATGCACCAGGCCTCTAGTCTATATATATAAAAGCTTAAGCAACCGTTACGACCAAACAACTAGAACAAACGGAATGCCTGGTGGACCAGTCGCTATGATGCTCACTGGCCACTATGGGGCAGTGCAGGAGCTGCCCTCTGATGGGTCAGTGCACTCCCACAGCCAACCTCCCATGGTCCCTCCCCCCAGCTGGCCAGCCCTCCCATTGGCCCTGATCAGGGGGATTGCCAGCCAACCTCCCGGGGTCCTTCCCCCTTGCCCCCCCCCCAATAGGCCTCTTTTGCTGGCCAGGCCAAGGACCCACCTGTGCACAAAGTCGTACACTGAGCCTCTAGTTATGAATAAAGCTGCCAGGAACAGTGATGTGCGAGTCTCTGTATGGACACACTTATTCATTTCTCTTGGGTAAATAAGTAGACAGGAGTGGAATCTTTGGGTCATGGTAGATGCATGTTTAACATTTTAAGACACAGCCAAACTTTCCCCAAATGATTGTAGCATCTTACATTCTGGCAGTCTTTGAGAGCCCCAGTCTCCCTCCACCTCCCCGCCCATCACCAGCACTTTGTATGGTCAGTCTTTTGTATTTTGGCCATCCTAATAGATGTTAAATATTCAGGGATTTTGAGAGTTAAACGCCACCAATATTCAAAATTAAATTTTATAACTTCCACTTAAATTATATTACAAATGAAGGAGATAATCAAAACTCATGTCTCGTTTCACCACATGTTACTGCTACCTATCATGTTCGTTTGGTGGGAATCTATGTTGCAGTGTGCTGCTGGGCATGTCTTCCCAACGTCACATTCACTGACATCATGTGCAGCCTGAAACTGGCCTGGTGGAGGTATTTCCGCCATGGGATCAGCACATGCTACAAACCAGAGTGTAGACTATGATTGGTTGGTTGGTGAGGTACACTTGAATCTGTAGTCATTCCATTATGAATAGCAAAAAAAATAAAAAATAAGACATTTTCTAATATCAAAGTGTTATCCAGTTCAGCAAAGGAGTCATGTTACCAACGAATGTGTGAAGTTCTGACATACATCTTTGTTGTTTCACTTTCATCTTATGAAGACCAACTGAAATATCAACCAACATTGTAGTGAAGAACCACGTTCATTCATCAGTTGAAATTGTGGGTGGGGTACAAATACAAGTTTGTCAAAAATTAACGAAAGGTATGTGTGAGACTCAATGGGCCACATGAAATTTATAAATAGTGTCTTGTGCATGATTGTATATTTTGCATATATTGGAGATTTCATTCCATATAAATTGTGTGCTCCCATCCTTCACACCAGTAAAATGTATAATAAACTTCTTAAAAATGAAGGAGAGGCCCTATCTGGTGTGGCTTAGTGGAGAGAGCTAACAGCCCATGGACTAAAGGGTCCCAGGTTTGATTCCAGTCAAGGGCATGTCCCTCAGTTGCAGGCTCCATCTCACCCCTGGTCCACGTGCGTGTGGTAGGCAACCAATCACTGTGTGTCTCTCACATCGATGTTTCTCTCTGTGTGTCTCTCCCTCCATTCCTCTCTCTCTCTCTCTGAAAATCACTGGGAAAATATCCATGGGTGAGGGTTAACAAAAAAATAAAACATGAGAGGGCATCGAACCAGACACCACTGTGGGACGATGGCAGTGGCCACAAATTGGGGTGTCCACCTGCTCCCCAGGGCCTGGAGTCCAGCCCCTCCTGGATCACCTGCTGGGTGTTGAAGGGACCCTCTTGGCATCACTCACTTTGTGAGGCAGTGGTCCAGGGCCTGGCCAGCCAAATGAATGGGACTCAGCTCTGTTGGGGCACCAGCAGATCTGAGGAGTCCTGGCTGCCTAGATCCATGTGGTGCCCCAATTCTTTCAGCTCCTGTCTGGTACAAGCAACTGACCGGAGGCTCCACCCCGGCCCGGCCTTGTGGTGCTTCTCAGGTGGGTGGTTTCCTGAGGCGGGGAGCCAACTAGCCCTTCTCAGGGAGCTCCACAGTGTACGGGCCACACTCCCAAACTAGCCCCTGCCCATCTGTCCCTTATCTCACACCCTTCCCACCCCTTCCATTCTGTCTTTGGCCAGGCCCAACTCCTTTACTTCTTTTTTTTAAAATATATGTTTTATTGAGAAGAGGGGAGCGGGAAGAGAGAGAGGAACATCAGTGATGAGAGAATCATGGATCAGCTGCCTCCTGCACGCCCCACACCAGGGATAGAGCTTGTAACCTGGGCATGTGCCCTGACCGGGGATTGAAGCCTGACCTCCTGGTCCATAGGTCAATGCTCAACCACTGAGCCACGCCATCACAACTGCTTCTTCCCCCCTCAGTAGCCATCCTTCTCCTCCAGGCCCAACTCTCCTTCTCCACAGAGCAGTCTGAGAGGCATTTTCAAAACAGGATCCAGATCCTGCCCCTCTTCTGTTTACAACCCTCCCTGGCTCCCCATTGCCCTGAGGGTCAGTCCGGACCCTCTGGCCCAGCGAATGAGGATGAGCTGACGTGGCCAGTGCCTGTGACCTGGCCTCGCCATTCTGCCAACTTGCACATTGGAGAGGCTCCAGTCACTTTGACCTACTTAGGGTTCCCCAAACGGGCCCAGCTGGATCAAGACTCAAGGCTCTGCTCCTGCGAGTCATGGTGGGGCGTGGCCGGCCCACTCGTGCTCACCTGCTTGCCCTGTCTCATCCCTTCTGAGCCTTGTTTGGTGACACAGGCGAGGGCCCCAGAAGCGGGTTAGATGGCTCCCCAGGAAGTCCAGCCGAAGCAGCTGCCCTCCTGGCGAAGCAGCCTCCAGGGTCCCCTTAGGTCTTGCCCAGAGGGACACAGGGCCCAGGACGGACTCACGGCACCAGCTACCCCACCTCTTCTACACGCCTCAGGTCAGCTCTGCAGCCCAGCCTGCCTCTGCGCGCAGCCTAGCGCCCCCAGCATCCCCTCACCCCGCACCCTCCAGTGGGCCCTGTGCATGTATGTGCCTGCGTGTGGCTGTGGGTGCCTCCCTTCCTCCCCAGCACCCCGATCCTGATCCTGCCAGGCACTGCGTTAGTCTACCAGCCTGTCATATCACTGCATCCCACAGCAGGGGCTCCGGGCGAGGGAGGAGCTGGCCAGAGCTGGAGCTCACCTTGGCCCTTGGGGGCTGGGGGAGCAGTTCCTTCTTCCTTGGGGGCCACAGCAGATGTCCCCGAGTCCCTGTTCACTCATTTGTTGGGCCTCTGAGGTGACAGTGAAGGAGGCAAAGGTAGACCAGCCAGGGAGGAGACCGGCGGCTCAGGGCCCACAACCTGTGAGCGCTCCGGCCTTTCCCAGCCCAGCCCAGACCGGGCCCGGAGCTGCCTGCAGGGAGAGGCCACCAGAAGCCAGACCCGTGGGGCTGCCCCCGCTAGGCCCTGCCTGGGCCCCCTGCCTGGGCCCTCTGGGGCAGGGCATGGCGGGGGGTGAGCAGAAAGTCAGCTTGTGAACACTTGACAATGTTTATTGTAAGGCGGGGTGAAGGGTGGGAGCCCGGAGTGGCAAACTCCAGTGGGCCAGGGGCGAGGCTAGGGGCTGGGGAGGCCAGCGCCTAGGAAAGGCCCGGCTACGAAGATGCTGGGCTGAGGATGGTGCCGGGGAGAGAGGTAGTGGTCCAGCGCCCGCTCCAGGCCTCAGTGGGGCTGGACGCTCAATGCTGGTGCTCCTCATGCTGCAGGAAGTGGACCTTGCCCCCTCCCCCCCCTTACCCCCATGGCAATGTCACCCAGCCCCTGGCACTCAGTCCTCGGGGCTCGGGCTGTCGGGTGGCGTGTACATGGGCCGGATGTGAGTCCAGTGGCGGGCCTGCTCGTCGGCCCAGGTGAGCAGCTCGGCCGCACGGTGCAGAAACACCATGAGCAGCGTGTGCACGTCCCCCTCGGCCGAGTGGGCCGCGCTCGGCTCTGCCTGGAAGTAGCGGCGAAACAGGCTGCCCAGGCTGTAGCCCTTGCCGCCCTGGGCCCGGGTGCCGTGGCTGTGGGCACGGTCCAGGCCCCGTAGGGCCGGCAGGGTGTCCAGGCAGATGGTATGGCGCGGCAGGTGGGCCCCCAGGCGCTGCAGCTCGGTGCACAGCAGGGGGAAGTCGTAATCAAAGCCATTGTGAGCCACGAGGCAGATGGGGCCCTCCTGGCGGCTGAGGAAGGCCTGCAGCGTCCGCACCACGGCCTCGTCGAAGCCGGCCTTCCGGCTCCGAGCCAGGCCCTCGCTGCTCAGGCCCGTGATCTCGCTGGCCTTGGAGGTGAAGGGGCGCTCCGGGCACATGCACAGGGTGAGCTTGTCCAGGATGCGGGGCAGCATGGGGGTGCCAGCCTCGTCGCGCTCTGGGCTCTCGAGACAGGAGCGGTGCACGGCGAACAGGGATATCTCGGCAATCTCGGGGTCCACATTGGGGAGCCCGGTGGCCTCCAGGTCCAGGAAGACAAAGGTCTCAGCCCGGGGGACCTCAGACATGGTGACGTTCGCACGGGGACAGTGACACCTAAAGTTGCCAGAGCGAGAGGCACAGAACCTGAGGGCCAGAGCTGGGGAGGCCTGGGCCCAGCCACCTGTAGGTGTCGCAGTGGCCACGGCGCCTCTGGGTGTCTGCTTCCTCCCACCCCTACGCCATCAGGCAAGACCTGAAGCTTTGGGGGCGATTTTAAAGGCCCACATTCAGGGAGCCTGCCAAGGGGCCTCCAAAGCTGGGACCCAGGGCCCAGGGACTGTCACTTCTGTCCAGGATGAGGTCTGCCAGGGGCTCATCACCCCCTCCATTCCCTCAGTCCCCCAGTCCCTCCTGGGCCATCCTCACTATCGAGTAGTGAAGAGCAGAAGGAAGGCCTGGTGTGACCAGAGGCCTCTGCCTTTGTCGTCAGCGACGTGGGGAGGTACGGCCCAGGATGGTGTCTTCCCTAAGACACCATGGCCGGGCGCCTCAGGCACAGCAGCCCCAGTGTGCGCCCCTAGGGTCAGCTGCCAGGGGGCAGGCACCCAAGACAGCCTCAGTCATCCCCAGCCTCCCTGGCACTCAGGTGCTGGCCCCGACCCGGCCTCCACCTGCCCCGGGGCTCTCAGTGGCTGTCGCCAACCCAGCCACGCTGGCTTACCTGGGGCGGACGCTGTGGCTGGCTTCCTGGGCTGCTGGGCACCTGTCTCCCGCACACAGGCTGCTCCAGGCGGCCTTTAATCAGTGCCCTTTAATCAACAACCGTGGCCCGCCCTCAGCCGCGTGTTGGGCAACAGGAGGCCTGAGGCCGCAGGACCTGTGTGGCCGGCTCGCCATCCTCTTACTCGCTCACAGCTACCGGATACACACCCGTGTTGACAGATCGGGAAGCAGGCTCCCAGAGCAGGATCTCGGCCAGCCCATCAGCTACAAGCCGGGGACGTGTCGTCACAGGCACAAGGAGGAAGTGCGACCCCCCCCCCCCCCCAACGCGCCACCCTGCCCCGCCCAGCTGTGTCTGCAAGTCGGAGCCAGTCAGGCCACAGCAGCTGGGCTTGGCGAACCGGGGTTCGATGCCCAACCGCACACAGAAGCATGAGCCCCCCCCCCCTCCAGGGCACAGTCCCCCTTGTCATAGAGGACCAGGCTGCCTCTTGTGAACACAGTGACCTTGGAGGTGGCAAGAAGCACCTGCACACACCTCACTCAGCCATGAAGGGGGAGGGTGCCGCTCTAAGGATGGGGCCTTAGTGGTGCCCGTGACTGGGGGCAGCTCACCCACCTCGCGGCCAGGAAGAGGAGATGGTGTCTGCCTCGTGGGGACAATGACCTATAATATCTAAGGAGCGTGTAGCCTGGCCCTTGGAGCCATGCAAGGTTCGGCTAAGCCAATCCTTCCCCCTCTGAAGCAGCACCGTGAGGGGCAGGGGTAAGGGGCTGTACAAATAGCACCTACAGCCTCGGGACCACGAGGGCAGGGGTGAAGCCCCGCCCCTCAGTCCTGGGCTCCAGGGCCTTCCCAGCCCACCAGGTTGGGCCAAGAGTGAAGGACATAGTTAAGAGAAGAGGCGGGGGAGGTGGCAAGGCCATCCGTGGTCAGAGAACCGCATTCCGGAGCAAGATGTGCCGGCAGCTGGCCTGTCGTTGTTGGCGCACCTGGACAGTGCTGACCTTGGGCCTGCCTGACCTCCCACCTCCCACTGTAACTGGGGAGGGGATGGATGCCCCAGGCAGGCAACCGGGGTTCGGTGAGGAGGGAGCTGGAACAGGAGGAGACCTGGCACCCAGCTCCCAGGAGCCTCCACGTTGCAGCACCCACAGGAGACTTGGGGAAGCAAAGGTGCAGCTAGCAGGGAATGGGGCAGAGGTGCCAGCGATGCTGGTGGCGCCCCCCAACCCTGGGCCAGGCCTGCGGACACGGGGGCCCCACCAGTTGTGCCTGTTCTTGTGCTAGAAGGGAGGGAGGTGGCTGTGACAGGCACACTGCTCAGGAAGATATTGGGTCACCCTGAAAAGCCCAGAGAACAGCTTCCTGGACAACCAGTCAGGCCACTGGCAAGAATTCCCCCGGCTGGTACCAGGTGCCCTGGGGAGGGAGGGAAGAGGGAACATGGGTTGGGACACCTCAAGTTGGGGGGATTTTAAAGGCCCACATATGTAGGTCTGGATGCCTGATATGTAGTGGGTACAAGGGACGGGGCTGAGGGACTGCGAGGAGCCTGAGACTGATCACAGGAGAGGCTGCAGCTGGGCAGGGGGCAGGCTGTGGCCATAGGTGGCCAGGTGTCATGGCAACGTGGAGATTTCCAGCACTTGGCATCGCCAAGCGTGACAGGGGCTAAAGTGAAGCAACAGGCTCGTGCCCATGCAGACGAGGAAGGAGTGGAGCAGGGCCCAGGCCCCCCGGGACAGCAGGTGCGGCCCAGGCCCTGGAACCACCCGGATGTGAAGGAGGGAGGACTGGGCAGCAGGCACCACAGGCCACTCAGCCTGGGCCAGACAGACGGAAGGAAGGAAGGCGGCCGTGACGCAGAGCCAAAGAAGCAAAAAGCAGGCAAGAGGCAATTTTCTTCTAACCTATGGTTTCCTGTTTCTTCAGCTCACATTGCCCCACCCCCCAACCTCTGTCCCTTCCCACCCCCCACCCCTAAGGAGCTGAAGGCCCATGCATTTGGAGGCTGCGCCTGGAGAACATGAAGGTTATAACCGCTTCCCCTGCCGAAGGCTCGGCCACCCCGATCACCCCGGCTGCCTGGCCCTTCAGAGGATAACTTCCAGGTCGAAGCCTTCTTCAAGTCGCTTTTTCAGACTCACGCTGAAGAGCTTGTATTTCTGGATGAGTTCTTCCATTTTGGCCGCTGCAGAGCAAAGAAAAATACAAACCGCAAAGTGAGTCTAGTGCCCCCCCGTGGTCATCGAAGGGCTTACAGCCGGTGGGGGCCTGGGGGGCGGGGCATGGGGCTCGTTCCCACAGGGAACCAGAGGAAGTTGAACCAGTCCTTGTTGAAGGGGCTAGAGAGCAAGGAGGGCCGTACAGATGGAAGGCGGGTGGGACAGGTTGTTGTGACTCGAAACACAAATCAAATGACATGGCCTTTAGTGGCGACCTGCTGCTTTGCTTTTAGGGGCGAGGGACACCGCCACAACATGCATCTCCCTCTCAAGGTACCAACTTCAGGATGATCCCTGGCCATGGAATGGGGGGACTTGAGCTCACTCCTCTCCCCCACGCTGAGTATGGGGGTTTCCCTGGTGGTGGTGCCTTAAATTCAAGTCACACCTCTTCTTTTCCTCCACCAAGTTGCTTCCCTGCCTCCTCGCCTATCCACAAGGCAAGGCAGTTAATTGGCATTTGGTCCTGCCCATCCTAAGGGTGACTCTGAAGCTCAGGAATCATGGGGTGTGCCTCGAGGTGACTGGCCTCAGGAAGAAGCTAGAGCACGCAGACTCCTGGCAGAGCTGGGACCAAGCGTGGCCCACCCCAGATGGGTCCTGAACACCCTCCCTACTTGACACTGATGCTCTTCCTGGGGTCACCACGGCACTCTTCCTGTTGCGGTCACATTGCTCCACAGATGGGCCCTTCCTATCACCTTGGGTATCACCAGCCTTCATGGGATCCTTAGGTTTTCCCAACCTCTAGACCCTCTAGCCTAGCGGTCGCCAACTGGTGGTCTGTGGACCACTCACTGGTGGTCCATGAGGTCCAAAAGGTTGGTGACTGTGGCTCTAGCCCACTGCTCTCCCAGGCTGCCCCCACCCTGGGTGATAAATCAGTTAACATCTCTCCCCTTTGTCCCAGACTTGAGTCACTACCTGGCCCTGTGTTGGCTGAGCTGAGCTGGGTCTCAGGTCCCAGGCCGGAAGACCCAAGCCCTCTGGAGGCCGCATCTCTGGACTTCAGAAGGCTGGCGGGCCTGGGCACCTCTCTCTGGTTTCACCTGTTCTAGGCCTAGAAACTGGAGACTCACCCCCTCTGCTTCCACTGGTATCCTCCACCTTCCACTGTCTCCTCCACCCTCCATGTCCCTTCCTCTCTTCCTCTGGAGAGCTTGCTGGCCACCTGGATTGGGTCTCTGCATTACTTCTGTCTTCATTTTCTTTGTTTTCTTTCCACTCTTAGACACTTGTTGCCCCATTTTGTTGTCTGCCTTTCTATTGACTTTTCAACACCCTGCAAGCCTTTGTAACTTGTAGGAGTGTTTGCTTGTTTTTCTGCACTTGGCCGTTCATTTGGACATGATATAAGGCTTCACTTAATGTTGTCAATATGTTCTGGGACTCTAGTAAAAACAATGTATAATGAAACCGATTCTACCATAGGCTAAGCGATAAAATAGCATCTCATCAATATTCTAACAAAAGGACATTGTTCAAGGACCTGCTGTATTGGGTATGCGAGTTCATTTCTCTGCAAGACCCATTAGCCCAGCTTCCCAGCTCTTCTGTCTTTCACGGCGCTGGCCCTGCTGTGTTCTGCTGGAGTCTCCATTCCCTGCAAGGTCTGCCCTCCACCAAAGAGCTCTGTGGGGGCGGAGCAGCAGGAGCAGCCGGGGGTCAGACATGCCATGGACCCTCAGAGCCAGAAACAGGTGGACTTCACCTGGGCTGCTGCCTGGGTTTACCATTCATTCATTTCAACACCGTCCCTTCCACTGGGAGCCCCAACCTGTACAGACCTGCTTGGCTTTCACCCTCTGCTTCCGGCCTACTTGCCAATGCCCCCTCGCCAGGGCTATGGGCCACCAGGCACACACGCACCCCCAATGCTGCTTCAGGCTGGCCTTGTGTCTGTGGTTTCTTCACCCCCTTCATCCATCAGATTACTCCCATCCACTTTCTAGCTTCCAGAAAGCTGCTAATGGTCTCGATCTCTCCATGCTGGTGTCGTCAACACCCCCCGCTCCCTCCCTCCTGGCACAGATAGGGATGCTTTGCTTTCAAAGTGCATTGACATGTCCATGGCACTGGGGACTCCACAGGCCTGGAAAGTCAAATGGGGCCTCAGGTCCACCCAATGGAGATGGTGACTGATGAATGACGATGGGACAAGCTACTAACGTAATCGGCCCACTGGCCCCCAGATTGGTGGCCCAGCTTCTTATACTGGGAGGGGAAGCAGAACAGACACACAGGTGGGAACAGGGGGGATACACAGGCCTTTCTGATTGGCCCTTGGCATGGTCTGTGCCTCTGGGGTGTCTACAGCCCAAGAACTCCTTTCAAACAAAATCAGGACCTGAACTTGGACATGCAGTAAGCCCTCCACGTGTAAGGCAGCACCACCAAGAAAGCACAGGGGGGGTGAGGGTGAGGGTGGGGTTAAACACATCTTAGACAAAAGGCGTGCCTACCTAAAAGATAAAACTTGCTCTAGTTGGTTTGGCTCAGTGCATAGAGTGTCAGCCTGTGGACTGAAGGGTCCCGGGTTCCATTCCTGTCCAAGGCACATGCCCGGGTTGTGGGCTTGATCCTCAGTGGGGAGCGTGCAGGAGGCAGCCAATCAATGATTCTCTTTCATCATTGATGTTTCTATCTTTCTCCCTCCCTCTCCTTTCCTCTCTAAAATCAATAAAAATATATTTAAAAAATAAAAGTAAAAGGTAAAACTTGCCACCAGTCCCGTGACCATGGCTAAGATGGCACACAGTGCAAAAGACTAATGATCATCATTACATTAATGACAGCATGGACTGTAATTTATTAACAGCAATTACATGCACTGGGGGCGAGAGTCACAGTGATAGTGGTGCTTAGGATAAATGTTAGGATATATTTGACTAATGAGTTTACCGACCACTGGTCTAGGTGGTCTGGCTTAGTGGATAGCATCGGCTTGTGGACCGAAGGGTCCCAGGTTCGATTCCGGTCAAGGGCATGTACCTTGGCTGCGGACACATCCCCAGTAGGGGGGTGTGCAAGAGGCAGCTGATCGATGTTTCTCTCTCATCGATGTTTCTGACTTTCTATCTCTCTCCCTTCCTCTCTGTAAAAAATCAATAAAATGTATTAAAAAGAGAGAGAGAGAGAGAGAGAGAGAGAGAGAGAGAGAGACCGACCAAAGGGAAGGCCCAGAGGCTATGCAGCCTAAAACCTCTCCTTGGGGGTACACTGGGCGAAATGGCTATGGAGCCATGATTTAGTCCCTGATGCCTGAGGTGGTGGTTAAGAGTTGGGACAGCCCTGACTGGTTTGGCTCAGTGGACAGAGCGTCGGCCTGCAGACTGAAGGGTCCCGGGTTCAATTCTAATTAAGGGCATGCACCTTAGTTGTGGGCACATCCACAAGGAGGGGGTGTGCAGGAGGAAGCTGATCAATGTTTTTTCTCTCATTGATGTTTCTAACTCTCTATCCCTCTCCCTTCCTCTCTGTAAAAAGTCAATACAAAATATATATTTTTAAAAAAAGAGTTAGGACAAACCATAGACTAAGCAGAAAGCGTGAGAGGAGAGGCTGGGGGAATGAGATGCCCACAAGGAAACCTTGAAAGCTATGCAGGCCCAAGGCTGTGCAGATAGATGCCCAGGAAAGACCTGAGAGGGCCCTCGTCTGGCTCAGGGCCCTGCGGCTCACAGCAAAGAGGACGCGAAGGAGAAGAACGAACTGTCAACCGTCTGGCCGGCTGTTAATAAAAAACATGAAGCCACACGTCCAGGAAGCTCAAAACACTCCGAAAGGGATCAACTCAAAGCAGTCCACACCGAGACATATTCTAATCCAACTGTCAAAAGCCAAAGACCAAGAGAATCCGGAAAACAAGAGGAAGAAGTGTACAACGGGCTTCCATAAGAGCAACAGACACACAGTCAATACCAAGTCAGGACAGCGGTCAGCTGCAGGCAGGAAGACGCTGTGAGGGGTTTCGTGGCTGCTGCGCAGGTTCTAGTTCTCAACCTGGGTCATGGTTACACAGGATTCGCTTTAAAATCGTTTGAAATGGAATAAAAGGGGGGGGGGGTTTGCACAGGGAAAATATGCAACTATTTCATGTTTCTATTCCTACGAGTTGAGACTCCTACATAAAGGCTGCATTTCTTACCAGAGAAAAAGTCTTCTCAGTGTATATTTCTAAAATAAAAAAGATAAACTTACTCAGAAAAAAGTATTTAACTGAAACTAAATTAAGCTACCTTTTTGCCCCTAGCCAGCAATGGAAATGACAGAAAGATCAAATCCGGTGCTGGTGAGGACACAGCAAGATGGAAACTGCTTGGCCTTGCGAATGGTGGTAAGTTGAGTCTTTCCACCATGACCTCAGGAACCCCACCCTAAGGACATAATTGAAAGTGGGGACCCACATTTTATGTATAAACATGTTCGCTGCAGCCTTTTATTTTTTAAATATATTTTTGTTGATTTCAGAGAGAGAGGGAGGGAGAGAGAGAAACATCAATGATGAGAATCATTGATCAGCTGCCTCAGCATTCCTCCTACTGGGGATCGAGCCCACAACCTGGACATGTGCCCTGACTGGGAATCAAACCATGACCTCCTGGTTCATAGGTTCACACTTAACCCCTGAGCAACACCATCTGGGCAGCTGCGTTCTTTTTAATAGATTGACAATGGGGGAATTATCTAAGTAATATGTGTTTATTGGGGGAATATATGAAGACTACAAAGCAGGATAAAGAAACAAATTAAACTAAACTACATCTAATTCCAACTGGGAGAAAACAATGTTTACATTCTGGTCCATTTCCTGCAGGGGGTTCTTCTATATTGTTTTCCTTTATTTATTTTGTTAAATATTTTCATTGGTTTCAGAGAGAAAGGGAGAGGGAGAGAGAGGTAGAAACATCAATGATGAGAGAGAATCACTGATCAGCTGCCTCCTGCACGCCCCACACTGGGGATCAAGCCCACAATCCAGGCCTGTGGCCTTGACTGAAATCAAACCCAGGACCCTTCAGTCCACAGCCCAATGCTCTATCCACTGAGCCAACCCAGCTAGGGATATACTGTTTTCCTTTAGAAAGGTGAGGTCATCTAGTGCACTTCCTTTTCACCCTGCATTTTCCCTTCAGCATTCTATAATATGCATTTCCTCAAGGTGCCATCACCAACCTTTGAAATAACAACACTACTTCACCATGTAGATAGACCATTATCCAACTGAGTGCTACCCTATTGTGGGGGGGGGGGCGCCCCAGGCAAGATACCTTGAGCATTCTTTAAATCTTTGTGCTGGCCGAATTCAAGGCGCCTGGAAAAACCAGGTCTTGGGAAAACATCTTCACCAATGAGGCTGGATATGTTATCAGCTTGGCTTAACTTTGCCTCAGGTGTCGGGGAGAGGGCCTTGATATGTACATGCTGGCTTGCCCCAGAAATGGAGGGATGAATAGGGCCTGGGCCCACCAAAACTCCTTTGATCCTAACGTTGGAGAAACCCCTTTGTATTGTGGAATATAAATAAACGCAGCTTCATGGGCTCAGGGTGGCTGTGTCTCCATGAGAGGGAGAACAGATGTCCACCTGGCCCCAGCTTTTTATCCCTATTTCTGTTTCTTTCTCTTTTATTCTTCATTTTTCTGAATCCTCAGCTCCTCCACTCAGACATTGAACCCAGTCTCTCTCCACGCTGGATGTGGGAGAGAGAGAGAGAGGAAAAAACACCCTCAATACCCTATGGCAAAACTTCATCTTGTTTTCATCTTACACTATTACAAACCCTGCAACAGTATTAGGAATTACACTCAAAACCTGAAAGTGACCTACAGGCTCAGTTATAGAAGATGGTAAGCAAATTATAGCAAATGGCTGAATGGAACAGTGTTTGATAATTAAAAATGCTACTTTGAGAACATGGGAAAATGCTTATAATGAGGTCCAAGGGAAAGAATATCTACACACACACACACACACACACACACACACACACACACGCGCGCGCGCATCAGGCTAATATGCCAAGTGTCCCCTTGGGAGTTCCACAGAAGACCAGTAGTTCAATCCACTTGCTATGACATGCACTGACCACCAGGGGGCGGTATGGAATGAAGCTGGCAGCAGGAAGGCTCCCATCAGCCCTGATCGCTGACCAGGCCTAGGGACACTATCTGTGCATGAATTTTGTGCATCAGACCTCTAGTAATAATATGAAAGTACACATGTTGTTATCACATTTCACTTAAACAAAGAAATACAAAAAAAATGAGAGGAAAAAGAATGGAAAAAGTCCAGCTGGCGTGGCTCAGTGGTTGGGTGTCAGCCTATGAACCAGGAGGTCACGGTTTCATTGCCGGTGCGGGCACAGGCCCAGGTTGTGGGCTTGATCCCCAATGAGGCGGCGTGCAGGAGGCAGCCGATCAATTATTCTCTCATCATTGATGTTCCTATATCTCTCTCCCTTCCTCTCTAAAGTCAATAAAAATGTATTTGAAAAAAAGAAATAGAGAAAAATACACCAAAATATCTGGTCTATCTCTGGGCCAGGTTATTGCATTGTTTTTATTTTACCTCTGCACGTCTTTGGGGCCTCCCACATTTCTACAATTTAACGTTCTCATTTTATAATCTGTCGAAAGCAGAGGGGCCAGTCCCCAAATGTTCCCCAAATACTGGGCTAGCACAGAAGGAACCCCTGGCATGAGGCAGGTGCTAAGCCAAGTGCACTGGGACAGCCCTGTCCGTGACTGCAACTGCATTCAGTGGTGACTACGTACCCAGACTCATCGCCACGCTGGCACCGTAGCTCTGCCCACCCTCCGGCTGCCTGTCCGCAGCCTCAACAGCATTTGCCGAGGTCTCGGTGACATCCAACACTGCCTTCAACAGCTGAGAGGGAGGGAAACGTGTGGGCGTTAAGTGCTGTGGTCTGACCCACAGAAGGCATCTCTTGCTTCCCACCCAGGTTCACGTTCAGCGTGTGCTCCTCCCAAGGCCCTCAAGCATGTGACATTCACCCCCAAGGGCACCCGTGGGTGACGGCAGGACTTCCAGCGACCTGGAGACCCAGCCATCAGAGTTCTGAACCTAACTTCCTTCTTCCTAGCAGGTGCCCCATCCCACACTGGGAGCCAAACAAAGCCAATGGCATGGTGGGAATACATCCCACACTGAGGAACCGTTGCCCCCAAATCAAAGAGCCTTTCTGATGGGAGAGAACAGGAGCCTTTCCATTATATAATTAAGACAAATGTCGTAGAAGCCCTGCGCCAATGTCAGACTTCCACAAATGACAGCTGGGCTCATCATCATAACCGAAGCCTGCGTTTAGGTCGGCTCTGGGGCTCTGAAATGTAAAACTTAATGAGGAAATGTTCACATAGTTGGCTCAGCGGCGTGAGACCACGTTCTCCTGTTTCTCTGAGCTGAGTCAAGGACATAAACAGGAAGCATGTGGCTGTAGGGCACATAGCTCTCCGTCAGACCCCTGCGTTAGGCCAGTGGGTCTGCAACAGGCCAGGATACATTTGGGTGTATCGGGAAGGCACGAATGAGACCAATACAGGGACCGAAACTAGGAACAAAATAAAATAGTCTGCAGCCACGAAGGTCACGCTTTCAAAGAAGAAAGAGATGCACCAATGCTCACACTAAAAATCCCAGTGAAAGCCAAACCGGTGTGGCTCAGTGGATAGAGCATCAGCCTGCGGACTGAAAGGTCCCGGGTTCCATTCCGGTCAAGGGCATGTACCTTGGCTGCGGGCACATCCCCAGTAGGGGGCGTGAAAGAGGCAGCTGATCGATGTCTCTCTCCCATCGATGTTTCTGACTTTCTATCCCTCTCCCTTCCTCTCTATGAAAAATCAATACAATATATTTTTTTAAAAATCCCAGCGAAAGAGCAAGGGTGTCCAGGCAACGAGCGCCCCATGCAGGCAGCGCACAACCTCCTCCAGGCCCAGGGTCTTGGCTCAGGTAACACACCCTGAAGTGTATGAGGCCCTCAAGGGGCCCTCAGTTTAACCTTCATCCCTACCATGCCACCAAGAGATTCTCCTGCCCCACCCCACCGAAGAAGCCAGGCTGCGGGCGGAGCCCAGAACCCAGCTGTGCTACTTGCTTACAGGGAGCCTGGGCCAAGCCCCGCCCAGCCCGCCGGGCCAGCCCCGGGGTCCCTGGCTAGGGCCTGCAGTGGGCAAGGAGACGGGGATTCTTACCTTGCGGCAGGAAATCAGGGTCCTGCACACGGTCTCGATGATCGGGCCCAGCGGGTGGATGAAGGGGCAATCCAAGTTGCAGCACTCGCTCAGCTCCTTGTCATACACTTGCAGGAAAGCCAGCACGAGCTGGTGGAAGTCAGAGATGACCAGGCGCAGCTTCTGCTCCAGAATGCCAGCTTCGGCGCTGCCGACACCAACCGCTTTCTTGTGCTGTGCAAAGCCAGAGATGGGGGGGATCCCTGGAGGTGGCCCTACCTGCACGTGGGGCACCAGGTCCCTTCCGCCTGGCAGGGGCCACCCCAGGCTGCCGAAGACCGGAGGGGGGGCGTCAGTCCCCTGCTCAGGAGAACAGGGAAGCCGGGCCAAGGACTGCTGGGAGGGTGGCACGCAAGGCAGCACACGAAAGCCTGGAGCTCAGGGCGTGGCGTGCCGCTCACTTGAGGCCAACCCTTTGAACCTGACAGGAAGCCTCCCAGCTCCTACCCAGAGCTGGTCTCTGGCTGAGAAACCACTGCATTCCAACCCATCAGGACCTAGGCACCCGCTACCTCACTTAAGCCTCACACCTAAGCTCTTGGTAAAGATAAGAGTGCCTTAGACCAGTGGTTGAAAAACTCATTAGTCAACAGAGTAGTAAACCGTGGCTCCTGAGCCTCAGTTTGCCGACCACTGCCTTAGGCCCTAAGAGCCAGCACCCTCACCTCCGCCCTCAGGTACTCCAGCTTGTCCACGCTCTCCTGCAGCTGCTTGACCATCACCAGCACAGTCTTATCCTCATTCACTTTCCTGCAAGAAGAGAAGGGGGCACGCTTCCGTCACAGGCCACACGTGGACGGAAGGAAGAGTGTCCGAGATCACAGAACCACGCGGGGCCCATGCATACCTCTTGCTGTCATAAATCTGCGTGTTCACGCGTGCTTTGCAGTCAGGTCTCAGGAGACTGCGCAGATGGGGGCTGGAGAAGAGGGTCCCCAGGAGCTTCTCGTTCTCCTCCCTGGTCTCCTTGAACTGCCTCTCCACGCTACAGGGCAGGCACAGGGCCACAGTCATTGGCCGGAGGACAGCATCCGGAAACGGTGCTGGCAGCCTCTTGAGGTCCCATGGGGGAAACCCAAGAGGCCAAACAAGGGCTAGCCGACAGGCCAAGAGGAGGGGTCTCCTCCAGTCCCCGCCTGCTCCGGGCGCCGGGGCTGAGCCCCATGCCCCCAAGAGCCCACCCTCCCCTCAGCGGGCTCAGCCCCTTCCAGCCTGACAGCCTGGGACCTGGGCCAGCATGCGCCTGCGGCCACCAGGGCAAGGACTGAAACCCCAGCTAGAGAGGTGCCTGTGGCAGGCCCAGGTGCCCAGCAGGTCCCCGGCCTACCAGCTCCAGATGAAGAGCCAAGGACACCTGCTGGCCCTTCTGTGGAGGGCCTGTCCCGAGACTTTACCTGGACATGATGAGGCATCCGGTGGCCATGCTCCGGACTGCGTCCAACAGCTCTTCTATGAGGCGCAGCTGCTCCAGGGTGCCGCCCCGGCCCTGGGCAGGAAACACCGCATGCGCTCACCCACAAGGCATGCTGAGTGCCCCCGCCGCACACCCACCTTGGACTGGCTCGGGGGACCTTAGCCTCAGGGGCTGCTCTCACAGAGCACTCCCTGTCCCCGCCCAGCCCTGGGGCCGCTCCGGCAGTGACAACCGCTGTGGACGCCTATGGGAGTGTGTGCTCCTGATACATCCAACAGTGCGGCTTCCCGGGTGGGCATGCGGGGTGCAGGAGGGCCTGCTGATGGCAGAACACAGCTCACGGGGACCTGATGGTGGCCTGGTCCTCAGGCACATCTCCAAGAGGAGGCCTGTCCTTGTCAACGGATCACCCTCCCCAGCTAGATGAGGCCCTGGACGTAGCCTGCGCCAACTCTGCTCTTCCTCGCAGGCAGGTCAAGGACTTGTCCCTGGCAGGCGGCACGCAGCCAGCCTTCTAGCCAGGGTCCTCGAGCAGCAGCTGAGTGAGTCCCCTGCCCCAAAGGTGGCTGTGATTCCTGGGAAGCAGCTGCCCAGCCAGGAGCTCAAAGCTTCAGATCTAGAAAGTCTGCCTCCTTCCGAAAAGAGGAGAAGGCTCGCCTACTTATAACTCAAGAGGCCTGGTCTACTCCAGAGAGCCATGTGAGCAAGGATGGCAAGAAGCTGGGCCTGCCGCTCCATGGCAGCTCCTCATCACCCTGCCCTGCACACCTGCTCGTCTGAGGAATGCACTAGAATGAGCCAGTCGCTCAACCAGCCTCACTGGTCACTTATTCTAAAGCCCTCCAGAAAGCATTTGCACTGCATGGCCGGTGTGGCTCAGTGGTTGAGCATCAACCGTGAACCAGGAGGTCACGGTTCGATTCCCGGTCAGGGCACAGGCCTGGGTTTCGGGCTCAATCCCCAGTGTGGGGCGTGCAGGAGGCAGCCGATCAATGATTCTCTCTCATCATTGATGTTTCTATCTTCCCCTCTCCCTCTCCCTCTCCCTCTCCCTCTCCCTCTCCCTCTCTGAAGTCAACACATGCCATCTTCCTCTCCCATGAAGTGCCATCTCTCAGAGTGGGACACAAGTGTCCGCAGCCACAGAAACCAAGGTTACCACTCAAATGGTGACTTCTGGCTGTGTTCTCTCCTCTGCTCTCCCCAAACCTGCACTCAGCCCAGCCCAAACCCAGGACAGAGCACAGTGGTACAGACAGAGAGTTCCAGAAAAGAGAACCCCTAACGTGCAGAGAGAGCAGGAGAAATCCCCGGCCTTTTCTCGCTCCCTCTTCTTTGTTCTCTCAGATCTCAGACCTCTGGCAATAGGATGGTGGGGATGGCAGCAGCGACCAAAGTGGCTGAGGGCAGAAGACAGCAGGAGCGATACTCTGGGGACAAGGAAACTTCCTCTCCACTGGGTGGAGCTACGGGGCCAAATGCTGCTACCCCTTCTTCCTCTCTGTCCTCCTGCTGCTGTGGTGCAGTCATGATGTGAGTAATTTACGGCTGAGGACGCAAAAGGAGAGCCCCTTCCCCCGGGAACCAGGGAGTATAAAGGAGATGACAAGGAGGGGAGAGCTCAGGAAAGTAACCCCAGAAATCTGTTTATGAATGCCTGGGCTCACCCTACCCCCATCCCTTCCCATGTAAGGGTGGATCTGATCTTCATGAGTAAGCATTCTGAAGTCTGCTTACTAAGCCAGGGAGAAACCAGCACCCGGGACAACCACTAGGTGGCGCACTGCAAACAGGCCCAAATGGCACAAAGGCTGTGACAACGGAGCTGTCCCTGGGACCATAGGCCAGAGAAGCAGGCAGCTTAAACTAACCAGCTTAAGTGCCTTTTAAAATACAAACATTCTCCACAAAATTTAAGACCCAGAGTCAAAGTAATAGTCAAAATGTCCAGGACACAATCTAAAATTACTTAGCACGTGACGAAAACCACACAAATGTCTACTTGAGTGAGAAAAGACAATCAATTGACATCCAGGACAAAATGATGCAGATGCTGCAGTGAGGCGACAAATTTAAATGCTGATAAAAGTTAAAAGAGAAAGCATCAGCAAGAAAACAGGATTTAAAAAACACATGGAAGCTTTAGAACATAAAAATAGAAAAACTGAAATTAAAATCTCACTGAAGGACTCAACAGCAGAATGGAGGGATACAGGAAAGAGTCAGTGAACTTGAAAACGTTAACAGAAACTAACAGGAGCAACAGAGAGAAAACAGATAAGACTTTGCAGGTCTGGCAAAGACACAAACTTGCAGATTTGTGAAGCTGAGAAAATCCGAACAGGACAAACACAAAGAAATTTTCCCACAAACACGTAATCAAATTGATTTAAAAAAACTAATGACAAAGAAAACAATGTTAAAGTAGCGGGAGAAAAACAACGTGTGACCCACAAGGGGAGAATGATTTAAAATGACTGCAGATTTCTCAACAGATCCTGTGAAGAAAGAACTGCTAACCCAAAATTCTGTACCCAGCGAAAATGTCTGTCAAGAAAGACGGGGCCTGGCCGGTGGGGCTCAGTGGCTGAGTGTTGGCCTGTGAACCAGGAGGTCACGGTTCGATTCCTGGTCAGGGACCATGCCTGGGTTGTGGGCTGGATCCCCAGTGTGGGGCGTGCAGGAGGCAGCCAATCCATGATTCTCTGTCATCACTGATGTTTCTGTCTCTCTCTCTCTCCCTTCCTCTCTGCAATCAATAAAAATATATTTAAAAGATAATAATAAAAACTAAAAAAAAAAAAAATTGCTGAAGGTAGCTCTTCAGACCGAAGTGAAATGATACCAGAAGGAAACTTGGGGCATGACAAACAAAGGAAGAATGAAATAAAGAACAAAACCCCATTGTCATCTCAGTAGATACAGAAAAGAATTTATAAAACTCAACCCCCTTTCATGATAAAAACTTTACAATGTAGGAATAGAAGGGAACATCTTCAACCCGATAAAGGACATCAATTGCAAAAATAATAGTCCAGCTAGGCTCAGTGGCTGAGCGGGGAGCCGTGAACCACGAGGTCACGGCTGGATTCTGGGTCAAAGCACATGCCCAGTGAAGGGCGTGCAGGAGGCAGCGAATCAATGGATCTCTCTCAACAATGATTCTCTTAGAACTCAACAATGAAAAGACAAATAAGACAATTAAATGTGGGCAAAGGAATTGAACAGAGACATGTCTCAAAAAGAAAAAGATCTAGAAATAGCTAATAAGCTCACGAAGATGCTCAACATCGTTAGTCATCAGGGAAACGCAAGTGAAAACCACAATGAGCTTGCCCTTGCACCCACCACGACAGCTGGAACCCAAAAGACAACAGTAAGTGTGGTGAGGATGCGGAGAAACTGGGTCCTCACACGTTGCTGGTGGGGAGGTAAAAATGGCGCAGCCACTTTGGAAAATAGTTTGGCTGTTCCTAACAAAGTGAATAGTCAAGTTACTAGATGACCTAGCAACTTCTAGCCATATGCCCCTCCTAGCTGCATACCCCAGAGAACTGAAAGCATGTCTTTAGTCAAAAACATACATAGGAACATTCACAGCGTTATTTATAAGAGCTGAAATGTGGAAATAATAACTCCAAAAATTATTACATAGTACGAGTAGAGGGCAGGGTTTCTTTCTTTGAATCAGGAGTGACTGATGGGAGTGGGCAAAATGCATGGGCTCAAGAGTCATGGGCCTGGGCTTGTTACTGGGTGACTTCAAGCGAATTGTCACCCCTCCTGTCAAATGGGCCTAAGACAGGAACCGCTGCCAAGGGTGGGCGTGACCAATTACTGACACGTTAAGTACTTACCATAGTGCTGGTGTGTAGAAAGTCATTGACTGAGTACAAGATGCACTCTGTCCCTTTGGTCATCAGAAGCCTCGGCCTCCTCAGCAATGGCTACACTCTACTCAAGGAACCCTATGGGGCGCCACCCTGGGGGGCTAGGGAGCAGGGGTGGGGATGAGTGGGAACACCCTCTCTTACCAACAGGATGTCCGAAGTAACGGGTCCAGACAGCATCAGCTCACGGCTCACTGACAGCATCACTGTGAGAATACAGGGATTCGTTCATTACTGCAGATACCCACCCAAACAGGAGAGGGCATCACGTGCCCAGGGGGCGCACAAATATGCAGGGTTCCCAGTAGATCTCTGGAAGGATGTTCCTGCTCCAGTGTCAGCAGGCCCAACGCCCACAAGGCCTGAAAGACCCAGGTGGATAAGGAAGCAGGTGCTAGGACTGTCTCTCGCTGTGTGACCTGCATCCAGTCACTGCCCCTCTCTGGGCATCAGTTTTCTCATCCTATCTAATAAAAGAGTAATATGCAAATTGACCATACCTTCACTACACCAAATAGGCCACGCCCACAAGCCAATCAGGAGCTATATGCAAATTAACACACAACCAAGATGGCTGCTGCCCATGGCAGGCTGGGCCAGGCAGGCTGGGCCAGGCAGGCTGGGGGCAGGGCCAGGCAGTGATTGGCCTGATTGCAGGGCAATGGCTGACTGGGGTTCCCTGGCCGAGGTCCCCTGCCCAAGGATGGAAAGTCTCAGCCAGAGGCTTTCGGCCTTGGGCAGGCCGGGGGTGAGCCGTCAGTAGGACATCCCCTGAGGGATCCCAGTGTGTGAGAGGGGGCAGGTTGGGCTGAGAGACCACCCACCCCCAGTGCATGATGCACTGGACCCCTAGTGTAAAAATAAGGGGTCATATCCAATGCCCTTCTATTTGGGGACCTCTGGCTTCTAGAGGAACTGACAGAGGTCAGAGAGCCTTCCACACTCGGTGTGCTGCCTTTTCGGAGACCTCGCTAGGTCAAAGCAAAAGGAGCCATCGCTCCCATGTGTCAATCTCCTACACGCCTTGCCTGTCATCGTCTCCTTCCCTCTTGCCACCAACCCTGGGAGGAGAGCCTTAGTTTCATTTTACAAGTTGGGAAACTGAGTCCAGGGTGCCATGGGTATTTTCTGAGGAACCATCTGGTATCCAGAGAAAGGCCAAGACTTGGAGCCAGAAAGCCTCGGGCCAGTGCCAACTCCCCACCGAGCACTGTGGCAGTGTCCTTACCCTCACGGGCACAGCCCACCTCCTGCCCCATGTGCCTCAGTGGCAGAACAGGCGGAACCCTGGCATCTGCTCTGAAAGGTTTGGTGCAGGAGGCAAGCAGCGCATCTTTGAGAAAGCATTAGTAATCCTGGAATGCTATGCCAGTGCCAGTTACACCCCCAAGCACACCTGCTCCACCAACAGCCCTTAACCCCAAGTACTCGTGTCTTCCCTGGCCCCTCTCCTGCTTAGCCCACCTCCAAGCCTCAGGGTGTCTGGCTGACCCTCCTCCCTGCACTTTAAATCCAGGATCTGGGCAGCACCCTGTTCCCACTCCCCTCGCCCCCATTTCTAGCCTGGCTCACTGCAAGACCTCCCAATGGTCTCCCTGCCTCTGCCTGGGAAACCCCAAATCAGGCTGCAGCTTTCCCCAAAGTAGACGCCAACATCCTTCTGTGGCCCACAAGGCCTGGCTGGATCTGGCCCCGTCCCCCTCTGACCTCACCCCACCATCTCCCCCTAACACCACCCATCCTGCCCTCTTCACTGTTCCCCAAAGCTGCGGGACACACACAAGCCAACTTAGGCCCTTTGCACTTGCTGTGCCAGTGCCTGAACACTATTCCTCCTGGTATCCGCCTGACTCGCTTCCACCCTCCTGCAAGTCTCTGTTCCAAACAGAGGACTTCCCTGGCCTTCTTGTGTCAACAGCACGACCCTCCTCCCAACCCACCCAGGCACCCCTTTGCCCACTCCGGCCTCTGTCTGTAGTGCTTCTCACCACCCACATGCTGACACTCTGGCTGCCTTCTTTGCTTATCACCTGTCTTTCCCTGCTACCCTGTTTCCCCGAAAATAAGACAGTGTCTTATATTCAGTTTTGCTCCCGAAGATGCACTAGATCTTATTTTCGGGGGGGGGGGGATGCCTTATATTACAGTGAGTAGGTCTTATTTTCGGGGGATGTCTTACTTTGGGGGAAACAGGGTAGCACTAAGCACCGTGAGAGCAGTTATAACGAACTTCCTGCCACACCGCCAGCACCATTCACACTCTTGGACAAGCACTCATGTCTGTCACCTGCTGGGACACTCAGCACACTCCCACTAGGTGGGCGGGGCTGAGGTTAACATCGCCCTTTACAGAGGAGAAAACGGAGGCCGGAAATGGCCAGGTCAAGGCTGTGGGCCAGGGCTAGCACCTGTGTGTGCAATGTGTGTTAGCGCGTGCAACATGCGTTAGACAATGTACTTGATGTCGGATGACCAGGCTCAGCCGCATTGAGAGCCTGAGCAGGAAGCCTGCTGGTTCGATCAGCAGGAAAGTAGCGGACACAGTGTGGGGGAGGCCAGGCCCCCCCCCCCCAAGGCCAGCCTTGCAGGCTCCGAGACATAATGTCCTGTTCTTCGGGCCTATCTGATCCTCAGGGCCAACTGCCCCCAGATAATTCACTTGGCAGTGCCGGCTGGGACATGGATGGGGACTCCGAGGTCCAGTTTACTCCATGCAGGCGTGGCTGGGTCAGAGGCCGGCCCGGGGAAATGTCACCTTTGGAGACATCACTGTGAACATGAAGAGTTAGCCGCCACCCTGAGGACCGCAACTGGGTGCCCTGAATCTGATAATGCCCATTACTGGGCGACGGACAGTTTCTGCCAGGAAAGGACTGAAGAGAAGTGGTTACAAAACCAGCCCTGGGGCCAGCTGTCTGGTGTGCTCCTGGGAATACCAGGTGCAGCATGCACGTACACACGCACTAGTGACACGGGGACATAACCATCAGTGGCATTGGCAAGAACCACCGTCTCTGCCCACAGAGCCTCAGGGCATGGACTGGCAGGGTGTCAGGTTCTTGGTCTTATTCACATGTCCCTATGAGAGTAGCTCATCCATTTGCTATATCAGTGGGGGGAGGAAGCCTGATTCTAGAAGGTTCTAGCAGCATCCACAGGGTGCGCAGCATCCAGAAAACACCAGACCAATGGAAAATCCTTACCTCACTGAAGGAGGCCATGCACAAGCTCAGAATTGCCCAGAACCCCACCACCCAACGCCATACTCCCCTCACACAGACTCACCCTGAATCTTCGCTTCTTCCGGGGTCCTGCTCATCGGGTTGAGAACCGGTGCCGAGGAGGGACAGGCCCTGCAGGGAAAGAGCAAAACCGGTCAGGGCCGAGTGAGCCGCAGAGGCACCCCCACAAAGCCTCCTCATACAGACTCTAAAAAGTGAAGGGCTGGCTGGCTGGTGTAGCGCAGTGGTTGCGCACTGACCCATGAACCAAGAGATCGTGGTTTGATTCCAGTCAGGGCACATCCTGGGTTGCAGGTTCGATCCCCAGAAGGTGCGTGCAGGAGGCAGCCGATCGACGATTCTCTCTCATCATTGATGTTTTTCTCTCTCCCTCTCCCTTTCTCTCTGAAATCAATAATTTTAAAAAAAATTGTTGTGGTTTTTTAATCAGCAGCGGGGGGTTGAGGGGTTAAGCTACTCCAGGTCTCAGTTTTAAGCCATTTGGGGGATCCTAGTATTATGGTCTCTGGGTTCACACACATCCCCCCTCCTGGGTGGGGAAACAGCAATCCCAGCTGCCCCTCCCAGCACGGTAGAGCCTTAGCTCCCATGACACCACCCAAGTAAATGAAACAGTGGCCACTCAAAGCATCTTGCCTTAAGATGACGAGCTGATGGACAGAACTTTCCAGATGCAGGCCACATCCAAAGGCAGTAAGGACCGCAGTGCCTGGCAGGCAGCGCAAGTGACGCGCAGCTCAGGCCTCCTGCTGGGTCTCGTCTGTGAGGGGGGCCATGGCGTGAGCCCCAGGAGCGGGCTGCCATAGTGGGACCTCCCTACTTAAAGACAAGAGGCTTGCTAAAAGCGGTCTGGCTCAGTGGCTAGAGCGTCGGCCTGTGGACTGAAAGGTCCCGGGTTCGATTCCGGTCAAGGGCATGTACCTTGGTTGCGGGCACATCCCCAGTGGGGGGGGGGGGGGGCGGGTGCAAGAGGCAGCTGATCGATATTTCTCTCTCATCCATGTTTCTATCTTTCTCCCTTCCTCTCTGTAAAAAATCAATATATATATATATATATATATATATATATATATATATATATATATATTTCTATAAAAGACAAGAGGCTTGCTAAAAGCGGTTTGGTTCAGTGGATGGAGCGTCGGCCTGTGGACTGAAAGGTCCCAGGTTCGATTCCGGTCAAGGGCATGTACCTTGGCTGCGGGCACATCCCCAGTAGGGAGTGTGCAGGAGGCAGCTGATGGATGTTTCTCTCTCATCAATGTTTCTGACTTCCTATCCTTCTCCCTTCCGCTCTGTAAAAACTCAATAAAATATATATTTTAAAAGACAAGAGGCTCTTTCCTACCCTAGCATCAAGATACCTAGAGACTCCTTCCCTGGGGCCATGCCTAGAAATGCCTGTGTCCCAGGCCACACACCCCTGACCACACTGGGACCCTGGGAGCTACTGGGGCCACCCGAGCCTGGGTCTGGGACCCCTGGGACTGCAGTAGAGACGGGGCTGCACCCAGCAGCCTCAGCTGCTCAGCTGCACCTGTCTTCAGAGCTCATGGAGGCCACACAGCCCCACCCGATCCCCGTTCTGCCAAAGGCAGGGGCAGAGGGGGCGGGAGAAAGCGCCCACCGTGTGAAATGCCAGCCGGCTGGCCCCTGGGCCCGCTTGCCCGGTGAGGTTCCCACGCACAAGGCACCGAGCCCTGGCGAGTGCCCAGCGGGCCATCGGGCTGAACCACAGCAAAGCCCTTCAACGCGCCGAGGAGCAAGTCCGAAACAGCCTGAGTGACCTTGCCCGGGAAGGGCTGCCATTAAAGTGGATTTTCCTGGAGCAGCAGGGAGTGGCTCGGAAATGAACAGCGTGCAAAGCCTTGAAAGCAAGTACAGGTCTTTGGGAGCCAAGGAAACTCTCATGTTCCACGAATCCTCCACCCAGGGGGCCCTGGGGCTCTGCTCCCCTCCGGCTCAGCGGGCGTGTGGGCCACCAAGGGCTGCCATGCTGAGCTCCAAGGCCGATGCTGGGCGCAGCCCGCAGGTTCTGCCGAGACGGGGGACAAGGTGGCCCTAAACGAGGGCTGAAATGGAGAGCCGCGTGCAAACCAAGCCAACACGAACTGGGAGCGGGGCGGGGGGGGGGGGGGGCGAACTCTGTCCAATCCTCTCTTGGGGCTCTGGAAAGGACCAGGGCACTTTTGCCAGCGTGGGATCATTAAAAGCATTCAGGTTCTTGCTTTTAAAAAAGCGCTAAAAGCATCTGAGGAATGCAGCCGTGGACTGCCCCTATGCCTCTCTGGCCAGCAGAGACCCAGTGCCCAGAGGCCTCTGGCCAGGCAGACCAGGGCTCCACCCCCCTCCCCCGGGACCTGCAGGCCGTAGCCTTGGCCCCCCTCTTCCTGGGAGGGAGCTCAAGCCCCCCCCCGCACTAGCCCAGGCTACCTCCAGTCCTCTCTCTCTCCCCCCTCCCAGGCGCTGGTCCCGCCGGGGCTGGCAATGGCTGGCACGTGAGCCATCTGCCATTCTGAGCCAGGAGCCTGCCATCTTTCCCTGCAGCTGTTGCTACATCTGCCACATCGGTGTCCCTGCCTCCGGTCTCTCCCCTCCGAATCCATCTGCCACAGAGCCCGGGTCGCCCTGCCAAAATGCCAATGTCAGCATGGTACTTCCCCGGTGTCGGGCTCTTCCGGCGCAGAGCGCCGAGTTCAGAGGCCTCGTGTGGCTCTCGAGGCTCCACGTGAGCCGCCCTGGGCTGCCATGCGGGCGGCTGCTGCCTGGCTCTCCCTCCCACACATCGCCCCGCTCCTGTGGGGTCCATCCCAGGTCAATGCCACCTCCTCCCTGCCAACGTCCGTGGCACTCACACTGCGGAGGGGTGCCCGAGACTGGGATGCGCGCCTGGGCCTTTTGCAACCATTGAAGCCCCAGCTCCTTGAGGGCACCCATCTGAATCGGAGGCGCATGCGTCCCTGGGCCCTCTTGTTCAGTACAACACTGCCCGGCACCTGCGCCAGCGGCTCCCAGTGCTTTGCAGAGCCAACCAAGACAGCAGGCAAGACAAAAGCAACAGGCTGAGGACTCTGGCAGGAGTGTGCGCCAAGGTTGTGGGTGTCCAGGGGAAGAAGGGGATATGTTTTGCCTTGGAAACTGGAGACTTTTTTTAAAAATATGTTTTTATTCATTTCAGAGAGGGAGGGAAAGGGAGACAGAGAGAGAGAAACATCCATGATGAGAGAGAATCGTTGATTGGCTGCCTCCTGCACGCCCGCTACAGGGGATGGAGCCTGCACCCTGCGCATGTGCCCTGACCACGGAATCGAACCAGGACCTCCTGGCTGATAGGTCGATGCCTAACCACTGAGCCACCGCAAGCGGGTGGAACGGGAGACCTTTAAAAAAGGAGATAGGATGTGCCCTGGGTCAGTGGGTTGGAGCATCGTCCCATGCACCAAAAGGTTACAGGTTTGACTCCTGTTTGGGGCGTGTGCTGGAGGCAGTGGATAAATGTATTTCCCTCTTAATGTGGACGTTTCTCTTTCTCACTTCTTCTAAAATTAATCTTTTAGAAATTTTAATAATCCTATATAATAAAAGCCTAATACGCTAAGTGTCTGGTTGACGGGTCGGCCATTGAACCAATCAAAGCATAATATGCTAATGATACGCTAAGGCCACTCAACTGCTCGCTATGACGTGCACTGACCACCAGGGGGCAGATGCTCTGACCAGCAGGTCAGCTTGCTGCGGAGGTCGGGCTGATGAGGACTGAGCAAGATGGGCCAGACTCGCCCATCTTGTGGCCCCTCCCCAGCTGGCCAACCTCCCACATCTCTCCCTGGCCCTGATCTTGCATCAGTGGGGTCCCTCGGCCTGGCCTGTGCCCCTAGCAAACCCGGACCCCTCGGGGGATGTCGGAGAGCCAGTTTCAGCATGATCCCGCAGGTCAGGCCAAGGGACCCCACTGGTGCACAAATTCGTGCACTGGGCCTCTAGCGAAAAAACAAAAGAAGACATGTGACCTGGGTCTTTGAAGGCCGTGTCAGAGTATGTGCGACAAGCAGAGAACTGAAGGGCACCTCCAGGAGGGAGAACAGGTGAGCGAGGGCAAAAGGCTGAGAGTGGGGATACCAAGGTCTGTAGTGAACCTGAGGGATGAGCCTGCAAGGCAGCAGCGGACTTAAGCATCAAAATGCCTCCTCTTTCCTCCTAGCTGTCCCTAGGATACCCATCTCGGGGCCAGGCCTGACACCCTGTGGCCCCGCAGACACCAGCTGGGTACAGGCTAGACCCTCAATCCTCCACTGCCAGGTTCCTGCCCAGGTGTCTTCTGCAGCTGCAAAGGCAGACAGGCCAGGCTGAAGAGGGGCGGGCCCAGGCCCTGTACCAACCGTGCACGGGCATCCCCCAGGCTCATGCCCAAAAGCACGGGGCCCATCTTCCTCACTGGAGCATTAAGACAGCTCAGGGGCCGCTGCTCCTAAGAAACAGACATTCTGTGGGGCTTTCTAGATCTTTCCCCTTGCCATCAGGGCAGGCGTTGCTTCCCCCTACCCAGTGCCAAGCACATACACCAGGCCACACCTTGACCTGAAGGCCTGGGAAACAGGGGTCTTGGCCCTGCTTGTCACTCCTCAGTGATAAGTCCCCAGGCAGTTACAACTCCAGCCTGACCCTCAGGTTCCCAGTCTGAAAACAAAACGACTGAAGTCAGATCGATCATTTCTCAGGCCCCTGCCAGCCCGGAAATCAGTAGTCAAAGTAAAAAAAAAAAAGAAAAAAGAAAAAGAATGATGAGGCCAAGTTGAGTACTTCAGCCAAATGGTGAAGAGACTCCCCAAAGCAATGGTGTGTGTGTGGGGGGGGGACCTTTTCACCCCAAATTTGACCATGGCTCCATAGCTGGCACTTCTTACCTCTGCAGCTGCTGTCACAGTGATCTGGGGCAGGGAACAGAGCCCCTGGGGTAAGGGTCGGGGGAGAGGGGAGGGAGGAGGAGAGGGGCGGGACAGAGAGCAAACCCCATCTCTCTCGGGGTGGGTTTTGAGCAGTGCGGCTGGAAGGGGAAAGCCACCCACTGCATTACCGTGTATACATCCACTGCAGGATATCCATGCGGTACTTCGAGGGAGTGCACAGCAGCTGCTTCACAGTCTCCGGCTGCTTGATGTGAAGACCCTTGATGAAGGGGCACTGGAGGTCCTAAGCAAGGAAAAGGAGAGCCGGGACGCTTTAGGAAACCAGAATCAACCAGAAGCAACGAAGGGCTGCAATGCACTCCTGCGCTCAGGCCCTTGCTGCTCCTCCACGCATGCTCACTGCCACCAGGCGCACACCAGGCTTATTAGCACTGACAACTGCCTGTAGGCACAGGCCACCCCACCCCCATGGCGTGCACCCTGCAGTGCCCTCCCCTCCCCTCCATCTTGTCCATGGTAGTTTCCCCTCATTCGCATCCCCATCTATGACAGCCTGCCGCCCCACTTCCATACAGCACGCCCCTCTCTGGGCTCCCATGGCTGTCTGGCCTAGTAGCAAGTAAGGGCTTTAGCAAGATTTGGAGACGTCAGTGCAGGCTCCTGGCTAAGGGACCAAAGGGACTTAAGGACGGGGGAGGGAGGGGAGATGAGGCCTACAGGGCCTCTCCTGGAGGGGAGGGGAGGAGAAGAAAGAAGAGGAGAGGGAGGGAAGGGGGGAGGGGAGGGGGTCAGGGAGGGGAAGAGAGAGAAGAGTGAAGGGGAAAGTGAAAATGAGGGGAGGAGGGAAGTAAAGGGGAGGGGAGAGAAGAGGGGAGGAGTATGGGGGATGAGGGAAGGGAGGGGGAGAGAAGAGGGGAGGAGGGAATAGAGGAGAGGGAGAGAGAGGAGGGGAGGAGGATAAGGGAACGGGAAGGGAGGGGGAAAGAAGAGGGGAGGGGGAAGGAGGGGGATAGAAGAGGGGAGGGGTTAGTGGAGGGGACAGAGGAAGGGGCAGCGGAGGGGACGGCGGAAGGGGGAGGGAGAGGAGGACAAGGGAAGGGGGTAGGAAAGGGGGACAGAGCAGGGGAGACAGAGAGGAGGCGAAGAGACTAGAAGGGGGAGCGGCGGGGGACAGGCGAAGGGGACAGGGCAGGGTGGAGGAGAGGAGAGGGGTGGGAGAGTGGAACCAGGGACAGCTACCCAACCTTGGGTGGTGGGCTTCCTCACTACCACCACCATCGGCCAGTGACGCAGACTGGCCCGTGACGCAGATCGGCATGGGGCACGGACCCTGCCCGCCTGTCTCCCCAGGGCCCCCGCCCCCCGCCCCCCTCCAGACCAACGGTCCGCTCCTTCCCCATCCCTGCAGTTGCTTTGCGCGCCCAGAAGGCGCAGCACTCTCACGGCGGCGGCCAGGACTTGCCAGCCTCTGGCCGCGGAGACAGCCAGAAAGCCCGGGGCCACCCAAGGGGCAGAGACAGACACCCCTCAAGGCGTTCCCAATAGCGGGAGCGCAGCCTGGAGGGAGGGGCGGTGCGCACGGCGCCACCGACTTCCGCGGGAGGCCCGCCAGCCCCGCCGCCCGGTCCCCCCGCCGCCGCCCCGGGGGGTTCCCTGGGCCCGCAGCACCTTCAGCTTCTCGAACACCCGCATGGCTAGCTTGGACTCTCTGTCCTCAGCCTGGTTCTCGGGGCAGTAGCAGCCTCCGCCGGGGCCAGCGGCAGCGCCGGCATCCCCGCCAGCAGCAGCGGCGCCAGCGTCAGCACCAGCAGCAGCGCCAGCAGCGGCGCCAGCAGCAGCACCCAGCTCGGCCATGTTTCACGCTCTTCGTGGCGCCCGGGGCTCACAGGCCGGCGTTGCTGCCAATCACGCAGTAGCCGCAGTCCTGCCGCCCACCAGTCTGAGACGGGGCGGAGCTTCCACCTCGCCTTCCCATTGGGCTTCTCACGCGCCAGAGAGGGGTGGGGCGAGGCCGTGGGCGGGGCCTGGGCGGGGCCTGGGCGGGGCCTGGCGGGGCCTGGGCGGGCTCTCCGTCACCAGCCTAGCCCGCGTCACTTGCGTGGGCGACCCGATCGGTGACGCACGCGGGAGCACCTCCTCCGGGAGAGGGCGCTGCTGGGTCGGGTTCTCCCTGGGAGGATGAAGGGCAGCTTTGGGGGACTGAACTGGAACTGGGACTTGAGTTCCTTCTCCCAGCGCTAGGCTCTGCCTCCTGTTTCCCACACGACTGGAGTGAAAGGGGCATTTCTTGTGTTCGAATCCGACCCCAACAGTCACTAGCTGTGTGATTTCGAGCGGGTTACCTACCCTGACTCGAATGGGAGTAATGACACCGCTTACTTACATTGGGCTGCTATGAGGGGGATGGAATGAGGAAATAAATCCTAGGAAATACCTAGGACAGTACCTGGCACATGAAAAAGCACTATGTAAGAATCGGAGTTTACTGTTATTATGCTGGGATCTGATACTTCCCCCTCCTCCTCTCCTAGACAGTCTTTGGCCTTCGTGGAAGGCTCTGTGGCTCCTTTCTGCCCTGTCCACTTACACATTTCTTTGCATCTCTCAAAATAAGTGTGCAAGGAAATTTGTCAGCTGGTCATCTCCCATTCTTCTAAAGCCCCCAGCTCAGGGAATGCCCACATCCCCAAGACCTGCTGATCATGATTAGGTGGGAAGGAGCTGGAGGCTGACTAATGCCCAAAGAGTGGCAGGCAGTGGCTACCAGCCATCCTCTGTCCTCTCCAGGGTCTATCCCTCCTCCGTGCCTTGCCCTGCTGTTTCCTGAAGGGTGGGACCAGGGGACAAATCTACAGGCAGGGAGACCTGGGGACCTGGCAGGAAGAAACTGCAGTCAGCTGAGTGACCGGAGAGGGCTCAGCTCTGTCCGGGAGGAGGGGGTGGGCAGGAATCTGGGCTAACAGGAAAGGACCCTGGCCTGGCTTTGTGCGGTAGGGCCTGAGGCCTTACTGAGTAGTTTGTAATTCCAATCTATTCTGAGGACAGGGAACCTCAGAATTTGAACTGAAGGGACAGCCAGCCCTGGCCCAGGGGCCCAGGGACCCAATGACAGGCAAAGCACCTTAAGACCCCCTCCCCTTCCCATGTAGCTGCTGTCTTGGGCCCTTTGGGCCTCTGAGGGCTATAAGGATTTTGGGGTTGTTTTCTAAATCTCTTTGTTTTTCTTTCTTTTTAAAAAATTTCATTGCAATCACAGCCCCAGCTCAGACGTTCAAATTTTTGTGGGTTTTTTTTTTTCATGTGGATCTTTCCTAGGGCTGGGGAATTTGGCGGGAGAAACCACGGCCGTGTGGTGGCTTCCCCACCCTCCCCATATCCTCTACTCCTGGGGATCAGGAAGAAACCAGCCCCTGTGTATTCTGGAAGAAAACTCCCCTTCTCCACCCAGCCTGACGGAGCCAGTACTTTAAGCAGCCCTTTCCCAACTCAGCAGCTCTGTCTACAGCACAGGGTGGGACGAAGAGAGATTGGCAGGGCCTTAAAGGCAGGAAGAACATCTCAAGGGCCAATGGGGTCCATCCACCTACATAGAGGACCTGCTGGCCAGCCCTCAGCCCATGGAGATGCTGCTGAGTACGCAGCATCAGGCTCCAGCCTCCCTGCCCACATCACCCCCTAATCATGGTGCCTCCCAGGCACCCTCTACTGGAAAAGCTGGAGGCTGGGATGGCAACAGAGACTGCTGTGGGGAAGAAAGGGCTGAGTGGTAGAAACTTCTGGAAATGTGCACTCAAGCTCAATACAAGGAAGTACTTCTCCCAGAGGGCACTGTCTAAATACTAGCTTGCTGCCTGAAAAGGGAGGGAGCTCCCTGCTTTAGGTGTGCAAGGGCAGGGGGGCTGGGGGGAGGGGCAAGTAGGGATGTGGTGGGGGGGATGGGTTGCCACAGTGAAGGAGTGAACAGCCCTCAGAGGGTCATTCCTGCCCAGAGCCCCTGGGTTCTGTGAGGGAGGCCTGTGTGGGTCAGGGTCTGAAAATGGGACTGAAGAACCCTTCTTTGGGGAGGGGGGTGGGGTGCAGAGGTGTGGGAGTGATCAGAGGATACTGTAGGGTGTGGGGCAGACCCAGACACTGCATGCAACAAGAGCCAACCTCCTGATCATGGAGGAAACTTGGCCATAGATCCCAGCAGGGCCTCAGCCATATGTCAGTGCTTGGAAAACAGGTTGGAAAATGAGACCAGTTGACAGACAGTGGCCCCACTGAGCCACGGACAGGCTGGCGGGCAGTGGAGGCCGAGGCAGTCGCCACACGAGGCACTTCACTGTGTGCAGAAATGGACAGCCAGCCAGCCAGCTTCACCCGATGGCCCCTGAGATTCTCCAGTAAGGAAAGGAGGACCCCCCTAGCTGGTTTGGCTCAGTGGATAGAGCATCAGACTTCGGACTGGAGTGTCCTGGGTTCTGGTCAAGGGCACATGCTTGGGTTGCGGACTCCATCCCCATTTCGGGGGAGGTGGCCAGCAGGAGGCAGCCAGTCAATGATTCTCTCTCATCATTGATGTCTCTCTCTCCCGCTCCCCTTTTTAAGCTCCTGGGATGGCATAAATCTGGAGGGTTCCAGATCTGCCACTGTGGGCCTGACAGATGTGCGCTTACCATGAGTGTGAGAGTCTAGTGGTCCTAGCACTCAACGGATGAGACGGTCAACACGGGAGCTAACTGATGACTGCCAGTTCTAGAACGTTCTCATTCTAGGCTCCTGTCCACATTGGGAGTGCACTGGCACATGAGGATGGAGATGCCGCACTGAGACCTTGGTCTTCTCTTCCTGTCTCTTCTGGTCCCTATGCTAGCGTAGGGACCATGACAACCCCACGCAAGGGCAGCTCGAGAGCCAGCCCCACCACCACTTCCTGCCTCTGAGGGGCCCTCCAAGCCAAGTGGATGCCACCCACTCCCAGACACAAGGTCCTGCAAGAGCACATTGCACATGCCCAGGAACTCGCCCCCCTACCCCCCACCAGATCCCAGTCCAGGAACCCGCCCCCTACCCCCCATCAGATCCCAGTCCAGGAACCTGCCCCCTACCCCCCATCAGATCCCAGCCCAGGAACCCGCCCCCTACCCCCCACCAGATCCCAGTCCAGGAACCCGCCCCCTACCCCCCATCAGATCCCAGCCCAGGAACCCGCCCCTTACCCCCCCATCAGATCCCAGCCCATTCCTAGGGCCTCTTCCCTCTGAGGGCGAATCTCACTTGAGATCCGAGGTGTTTGTAGCGGGCTGGACAGAGCCAGGCTATGTGTGCCCCATGTACCCACAAGTGAGCCCCCGGCCCCAGTGGAGGCAGGGGTGGCACCTACACAGATGGGGACAGAGGCCAGGGCCGGGGGTCTTCACACCCCTTGCTCTAAGCCCCACACACGGCGGAACCCAGGCTTTCGGGTTCTTCTCCCTACTGTGTGCAGCAGTCTGGCAGAGTTCGGGGCTCAGTGAGGGGTGGGAGAATGGCACGTGTGCTGGTGGGGGCCTCAGCCTTTCCCCTTCCCCCCACCCCCGTGGCAGTGGCGGCGGGAAAGGAAATGGCAGGCGGGATGGCCCCCTCCGCGGGGAGATGCTCGGGTCTAGACGGCTTGGCAAGGCCGGCGGGGCTGAGTCACATGCGTCTGGAGCTGGAGATTCGGCCGCCAGGACTGGAACATGAACGTGCCCGGCTGGGCGGGGGAGGGGGCTGTCCACCTCGCCTTCTGGCTCCCATGCCCCCTGGCCAGCAGGAGCCCTGGTTTCTGCCCGGACTCGGACTCTGTCTTTCTGCCTGAGCCCCCCTCGATGCCCACCTGGAGTCCCACGGGCAGCTTCCACTGGGGCCCAGCATGTCTCACGTTATTGGCAGGGACCAAATGGGGTTTCAGACAGGGAGCGAGAACATCCTAATCATGGCCCTACTCCTTCCACCCCCGCCATATCCACCACCTGGGACCTTTTTTGTCCCAAAGCCACCCTTCCTTCACTCTGCCCCCTCCTTCCACCTCTCACTGTCACCCTCTCCAGGGACACCCACGCTGCGGTAGCTGAAGGTGTGTACCCCCTCTCTCTGTGCACCTTACTCCCCTCTACCCTACCCCCAGCCTTCACTGTCCCATTTGAGGTTGTGTGTACCCCTTCCCTCCTCCCCTCTCTGTCTCCGTCTGCCTTACAGTCTCTCTCTCCAACTTGCTCGCTCAGGAACACCAGGTCTCAGGCAAGCAGGCACGACACATGAGTCTGGATCGCTGATGTATTTAGTGCTCACAAAAGCATCTACAAGCAAATCGTTTAATTGGGACCAGATCCTCTGAGGTTTCAATGGCATTAAAACAAGATGAGTTTTTCTCTTGGGAAGAAATTGCTGGCAACAGGAAGAGGACATGGAAAGTTTGGCTTTTCTCTGCCTCAAAGCTTAGAGGGAAAAGGCCCCTGTACATTGATTTATATACCATAGATGTGTGAACATGCGCCCCACGGCTAGACCCAGCATCCGAGTGCACACTGCTCTGGATGTTACTCAGACACAACATGGAAGGTTCAAGAATGGGCCTGGCCTGGCTGGGTGGCTCAGTTGGTTGGGCGTTGTCCTGTGCACCAAGAGGTCACCGGTTCGATTCCGAGTCAGGGCACATGCTGGGGTTGCAGGCTCCATCCCCAGCTGATCGATGTTTCTAACTCTTTCTCTCTCCCTTTCCCTTCTGTTATGCCCATATTTCAAGATCCCCAGAGACCACCAGGGAGCCGTCTGATGCAAAAGCAAAAGAGTCTTTATTCGAGCTCGGGCTCGGCTCTCACAGCCCCTTTCCCGGCGCAGCGGTGGGACCAGACAGAGCGAGAGCTTGGGGAGACAGAGGTTATAAGGACTGGTCATTGGGGTGGGCCTAGGAGAGTGGCGTGAGTTACAGAGATTGGTCACTTTGGTTAGGGTTTCCTATTCTGAGATCAGAGCCGTCCCCTACTGTCCCCTGAATGGTCAGTAGCGACGCAGGGGGAGAACCTTGTGATATGACCTTATCTCCCGGAACCTCATTGGTCCACTCGGGGGCAGTGGTTGGGGGAGTTAGGACATTCCTGGTGCTCCTGTGGTCACTCCCTTCAGGGGAGGAGGGGGTCAGGCTGACCAGCTCCGCACGATGGAGGACAGCCAGTTCTGCTTTGTTCTTTCACCTTCCTCTCTCTCTAAAAAAATCAATTAAAAAAACATTTTTAAAACGTTAAAAGAGAAAGATTGAGAGAGAGAGAGAGAGAGAGAGAGAGAGAGAGAGAGAGAGAGAGAGGGAGAGAACAGGCCCGTTCCCATGCTCTGGGAATCACCACAAAGGTGTGTCTCTGGCTGCAAGGCCAGCGTTCTGGCCTGGGCCCTTGCAGAAGGCTTGGCACCCAGTAGGGGGTTTGATGCACTTGTCAAATGACAGATCATAGAAGGGCAGGACAAGCAGCCCAGACCTTAGCCCTGAACTCCAGATTCACACATGGAACTGACTTCTAGATGTCTCTGCTTGACTATCTTAATCACCAGCCTCACCCTTGTTAGGGGTGAGCTGGACTCCCAGCTTCTGCCCCAGGCTCACTCGGCCCACAGTTCTGACTCTACCCTCTTCATCCACCTGCAGCATCCACCCTGGGCCAGTCATGCCCAGGGGAGGTGGGCGGCCCTTGGGGGAGGTGGGCGGCCCTCAGCATGGCCTGTGCCCTCTCACAGTCCTGGAGCCCTAGGGGGATGTCTGACTGACCAGAGCGGGCCTAAGCCGACAGTCGGACTTCCTTAGCACTGCCATCGAGGTAGGAGAGAATCCTGCACCACTGTGCTAGCCAGGCCTAAGCCCAGCTTCTGGCTGAGCTGCACTAGCCCTGTGGGAGCGCACTGACCACCAGGGGGCAGCTCCTGCATTGAGCGTCTGCCCCTGGTGGTCAGTGCGTGTCATAGCAACTGACCAGTCATTTCGCTGTTTGGTCAATTTGCATATTAGCCTTTTATTGTGTAGCTCATGTACTAGTAAGTACATCCGCAGTTGAACCCTGGCCTGTTTGGCTCAGTAATTAGAACTTTGGCCTGAGGACTGAAGAGTCATGGGTTTGATTCCCACTCAAGGGCACATAACCTCAGTTACAGGTTCCCCAGCCCCAGCAGGGGCCCTTGTGGGAGGCAACCAATTGGTGTGTTTCTCTTACATCGATGTTTCTCCCTCCCTCTCTCTCTCCCCTCCTCCATCCCTTCCACTTTCTAGAGATCAATGGAAAAACTATCCTCGGGTGAGGATTTTAAAAAAGAAGTCCACAGTAGGTCCCTGTTTCCTTCAAGATCTAAGGCAAAATTGGCCTGCCCTCACAAACTTCACCTCTAACTTAGCATGCTCCACCCCACTGGGGGTCCCTAGTTGGTTCTCACATCAGGGCCCCAAACTTTCCTGTCTCAGGGCCTTCGTCCTGGCTGTCTCTCCTTTTCTGGAGGGCTCTTTGCTTGAGTTCCTTTTGTGTGGCTATCTCCTTTTCCGTCACATCTCCATCCAAATGTCACTTTCTCACTGTCCTCATGTGATCCCCTGTCAGAAATGCCTCTCCCTCCAATCATCGGGACCAGCCCCTTTCCTCCCAGGGGGGTCCCTGGACTCCGCATTGGACTGTCAGCTCTGTGAGTGCAGGGAGCTGGCCATGCGCACCGCACACAACGCCTGGCCCTCTCAGGGGCTCAGGAATGTTCGATGAGTGAAGAATCCATTCTCCAGTCCTCCTTTGGTGGGTGGAGAGGGCTCAGCTGTGAAGTTCTAAGGAGTCCTGAGGGACAGAGAATGTTGCTTTGACATCCTCTGAGCTGCCAATTTGAATCCCAGCTTGTGCTGGGTGTGCACGCATGTTTGGACAGTGGGCCACATGGAAGGAAAGGGCAGGGGGAAAAAGGGGCCAGAGTCTCTTCCTTGCCGTTAGAATTCTGGGATTGTGCAGCTAGAAGGGTCCTTGATTAGCTAATGCCATTTCTCTAGGCCCCTTCCAGCTCTCAGATTCTAGAACTTTCTAAGGAGCCCATGTCCACCACATTGAGATGACGAAACTGAGGCCCTGAGCAGGGAGGCTTACTCCTGACATTAAATGGCCTGTCCGTCCAGGGACGGCTGGGAGCCCAAAACTCTTTCCAGCAACCTTGGGCTGCATCGCTGGTTCCTGGAAAATGTCGACACTCTCCCACCCTGTGCTCCAGACACCGGCTCGGGTAGTGCTGGCCGGGGGCCCTGCCTGCCTCAGCCCAAGTCCACGAGTGAGCTATGTGTGCAAGAGGGGCAGACACATGAAAGCCCCTCTGGTTCTGCAGAGACCCTCACAAGCTGACTCTTCCAGGTCCCCAGGAAGGCTGGGCACCCTGAGACAGGGCAAAGTAGGTGGCCACTGGGCTCCCCCGCGGGGGAAGGGCATCTAGGGCAGGACTCCCCCCGGGAGCTGGGGAAGTGAGCGGCCAGGCCTCGCCCCTTCCTGCCTAGGTGGGTAGGAGCAAGGGTCCCTCCCTTCTCCGGGCCACTGTGCCAAAGAACCTGGGAGCTGACTTCCCCCACCCCCAGCCCAGCTAATGGGAACCAGATGGCAGGATGTTTAGTCAGCGCCTGGGGAGCAGCGAACAGGGGAAATGGGTTGGGGGGCAGAATTCCAGAATCCATCCCCAGGCAGGGGGAGGGTCGGGACTCCCACCACAGTTGTCTCCAAGGGCCCACCTCAGGGGAAGGCAGAAAGCCTGGTCTCTGGCATCTGACTTACATGAGCCAGGCTCCCTCGTCTTTCCTTCTCTGTCCTGAAGGTCTGGGGGTGGGGGTGGTAATGGCTGTAGGGGGGTGATGGCTCGGTCTTCCAGGATTCCTGCGTAAATCTTGCAAATCTCGCAAATCTTGATGAGTCTCCTAGTCACTCCCATGCATAAGTGCTCCCCTCCCCCGTCTTCAGCAGACTGCCGGCCGGAACATCCTGTGTCACCTTTGAGCACACAGGCACATGGCGGCTTCATCCTTGGCTCCCAAGATGCTTGCTCATGCTCACTCCCCAGATAGTCTCTGTCTCTAGTCTGCGTGTGGCATGGTCCCAGATTCAGGCTGTGAACCAGAGCCCCGGATGGGACAGGGGACTGGGTGTCCCTGCTGCCCCCTGCGTGCTGTCCATCTCACTGCTCCCCAGACCCAAGTGGGCAGAGGCTGAGGGGCCCATTTGCCAGGGACGCCCCGCCCTGACCACTCTCCAACCTTTCCCAGGTCTCACGCACTCCTGTGTGGCCCCTCGACCGAGACCTTGAACCCCAGGTAGTGATGGGAAGCTCCTTCCCTATAGCTCTTCCTAGCCCTGATCCTCCTCCACCCCTCTGGCACTCCAGCCTTGCCCACAATTAACTCATTTTTTGAGATCGCTTCCAAACATAAGTCAACACTGGACTGAGCTGTAGGAAAAGCTTCCTCAACGCTGGCCCTGAGGAGCCTCGTGGTGAGCCCAGCCTTTTGGCTGTTCCCCCACCACCACCCCCTGCCTGCCCTTGGCTTGGGGATGGGGCCCTCTGAGGACTGGCCCTGGGCCTTGCTCAGACACCCTCTTCTTTGATGCCTGCTCCACCCTGGCGTCCTTTCCATCCTGTCCCATCCTGACCTACAGGTCCCCCTGGCTGTGCCCTCATCCCAGATTGGAGTGTGTGTGCACCAGGGGCTGCCATCTCTTCGGGGACCCTAGCCTGAGCAGCCTGACAGTGGCCTGAGCAAGGCCATCTCACAGGTATCCCCAAATTTCTTGACCAAGAGTCCCAGGTCCCAGTGTAACCACTGTCATCAGGGGGACTGGAGAATGGATTCTTCACTCATCGAACATTCCTGAGCCCCTGAGAGGGCCAGGCATTGTGTGCGGTGTGCATGGCCAGCTCCCTGCACTCACAGAGCTGACAGTCTAGGGGGAGCACAGGGTCTTGGGGGGGTCTGTGACAAAACGATGGGAGCTCCTGGAGAAAGGACAGAAAGGCAGAAGTGAGGCCTGGGCACAGAGAGAAAAAGGTAGGGAGCCCTAGCTGGGTTGGCTCAGTGGATAGAGCGTCGGCCTGCAGATGGAAGGGTCTGGGTTCGATTCCAGTCAAGGGCATGTACCTCAGTTGCAGGAGAGAGAAATATTAATGACTAGGGGCCCAGTGCACGAAATTTATGCACTGGGGGTGGGTGATCCCTCAGCCCAACCTGCCCCCTCATTGAGGCCAATGGCTAGCTCTGCCCTGGCAACCTCAGCCCTGCCCCCCCACCCCCCCCCCCCGCCTTGCATGCTCACCAGTCGCCTTTGCCTTGGCCACAGGTGAACGCCAGGCCCCGGGGGCCCCAGGGCCCCCCCTTCCTGCTCGCTGGCTGCCACACACACACACACACACGCTCGCGCGTGTGCGTGTCTTGGCCCCGCCCCCTATGGCCTGGGGCTACCTGGGCTCCGCCCCCTGCTCCTGATTTGCTGGTAGGCGTGGCTTGTGGGTGTAGTGGAAGTGCAGTCAATTTGCATATTACTCTTTTATTAAATAGGATGAGACAGAATCATCAGTCGGCTGCCTCCTGTACATCTCCCACTGGGGATCGAACCTGCAACTTGGACATGTGCCCTTGACTGGGAATTAAACTGTGACCTCCTGGTTCATAGGTTGATGCTCATCCCCTGAGCCCCATGGGCTGGGACCCCTCCATTTTATGAAGGAGCTTATAGAGGCCCAGAGGGAAGGGCACTGCCCAGAGGTAGGCAAGATGCTAGCAGAAAGACCAGGAGCTGTGTACCCCAGTGCCCATGCCCAGGTCACCCTGTGGCCCCAAGGCCTAATCCAACTAGTCACTCTGGCTCTGCCCATGTGTCTGTTTCCCCTGGAATTGGGAGTCCTCAGCATTAGCGCACAGGTTCCCCAACGTGCCAGAGCCGCCATTGCCTAGGTAGCCTGGCACCTGCCCCCTCTCCTGAGGCCCCGAGGCCCGGCCCCTCTCCTTTCCCAGCCATGGAGGTAGGACCTGGCAGCCTCGGGGAGGCGGCCTGCTCTGCGGTGGGCCTCACAGGCCTGCTGTGTGCAGAGACAGAAGCCTCTTTCATGGCAGCCACTGGGCTCGGGCCAGTGGAGGATAAACGTGGGCCTTACGGGAAAGTAGCAAGAGCGCTGAGGCTCAAAAAGAAATCAATGTGCCTTTCTGCTCAGGTGGGAGCAGGGGATGCTGGGAAAAGTGGGGAGCAAGGCCTGGGAGGTGTGTTTGGAGGGGGCTCCCTGGGGAAGGGTCAGGGGAGGGGAGGCTCAGAGCACTGCATCCAGTGCCATCCGAGGTGTCCTTTTGTGCCAGGGCCACGGCTCCCACCGCGCCCAGCTGTTCATTCTCTCTGCCAACGCACGCGCCCTGTGTGGCCTGAACACAGGGGCCATGAACACCCTGCTGCTCCCTGTCCTGGCTCTCTGGGTCGGGTGCTGCCTTGGAGGCGCCCTGGCTAAGAAGAGGCCGGGCCTGAGAAAGCCCATGGCCCCACCAACCCCCACAGGCTTGCCAGCCCTGCAGCTGCTGCCCGTTGTGCCTGGACGTCCCGATGGTGAGTAGGTGGCACCAGCAGGAGGGAGGCTGGTGGGGGGGGGCGCCCTGTCCCACCAGTGGAACCCCCCAGGGCTGGGGCAGAGGGAAAGAAAGCTGGTCACTCAAGGCTGCCCACCTTGGGTGCGGGAGGGGCCCTGAGGGGCCGTGGGCATGGGGTGGACTGAAGATTCTTAGAAGCCCTGTGCCCACCCCACAGGGCGGGAGCAGGGGAAGTGAGAGCCCCCCCCCCCCACCTTGCCGCCCAGGAGGGGCCACTGCAGTGGGGCTGGAAGAATGGATCTGGATTTGCTGGTTGGGGAGCTGAGCTGGCTGTGCTGGGTCTACTGGGGAGAGTGAGAGATGCATAGGAGGTTGGAAGTGGGGGGGCCCGGGGCTGAAGTGGGGTGGCACAAGAGGTCCCAGGAAAACAGCTATGGTGAGGCCAGTGGTTGTTGGCCCGTCCCCATGTCTGGGGAGGGGGAGGAAGGGCCAGGGTGGACCTGCAGAGAGGCTTATGGTCAGTACTGGTTAAATGGGACCGCCACGCAGTGGAGGGGAGACCTGGGGGCTAGTGCTCCTCCTTAACCATGGCTGATGGCCCCTTTAAATGTCCTCTGGGCTTGCCTTGCCCCCAGCAACCTCCCCTCCCAGCAGGCACCGGGGCTCCAACTTCTGAAAGCAAGCCGCCAGGTGGCAGCGACCCCTTCAGATCTCCAGAGGCTGTGCCTACCCTCCTGCCCAGCCAGCACCCACAGGGCCCAGAAGGCATAGGAGCAGGCCCAGCTCCTTGCCTGGGCCACTGAAGCCCTCCTGTGCCCACCCCTGGCGCCTCCCTATGCCTTGTCTAGAAAGGATGGAGGGTCCCCAGCAGTAAAGAGCTGCCTCTGTCCGAGAGGCAGGCAGGGGGACTCTGGTGCTAGGAGTCCCCTACGCAGGGGCCATGAAAAGATGGAGAGGAGACCAGGAAATCTCTGATGCTTGATGGCCTTGGGGGTCTGTGACAAAGGATGGGAGCTCCTGAAGAGAGGACAGAAAGGCAGAAGTGAGGCCCGGGCGCAGGGAGAAAGAGGGAGGGCGCCCTAGCCAGGTTTCTCAGTGGTTAGAGCATCAGCCTGCTGACAGAAGGGTCCCGGGTTTGATTCCGGCCAAGGGCATGTACCTCAGTTGCAGGCTCTTCCCTGGCCTGGACCCTCGGTTGGGGCTCGTGTAGGAGGCAACTAGTTCATGTGTTTCTCTCACATCCGCGTTTCTCTCTGTCTTTCCCTCTCTCTCCCACTCTCACAAGCAATGAAAAAACACCTTCAGGTGAGGATTGAAAAACAGAAAATAAGGGGGTTTGCAGCCTGGAGCTCACTCCCAGCTAGGGGGGAGGGGATGTGGCCTCTCAGCCATTCAGGGGTCCTGGCCACCCCAGCCTGAACTGGCTCCTTCTGCAGGGGGCAACCCATTCCTAAGAACAGTGGCTGGCACAGGCCTGAGGATGGGCAGCTGGACTGGGCACAGGTGTGTCCCACCTCCAAGGAGGGTGCTCACAGAGCCCCCCTGCCCCCAGTCCTCCAGATCCAGCTGATAGGCCCCTGCCAGGTCAGGACTGGCCCAGAGGAGTCACCCCAAGTAGCCTGAGAACAAGAGCAGGCCCCGCCCAGGCTAAAGCTGTAGGGCCTCGGGTGGCCAAACTCAGGTCCTTGAGGACCTGCGAGACCCCCTTCCCTCCTCCCTCCAGTGCCAGAGGGCACCGTGGCTGCTGAGAGGCCGGGACGGGAAGGCAACAGGCTGTGAGGCTAGGAGAAGGGGGCTGAAGCCCAGGAGGCACCGCCAAGGTGAGGCCTGGCCAGGACAGGCAGCCCTCAGGTGGAACTGTGGGGGTGACAGGCTGTGCGTGAGTCTGAAGAGGCCAGGACTTGATTCAACCGCTACTCATCACACCAGAGTCACCAGCCACAGAGACCCCACCCCGCTCTCAATGTGCCCAAGCGTAGCCCCTCGAGTGGGGAGCCAGAGGGGAGCTCTCTAAGGTGGGGGTCCCTCCCCACCTTCAGCTCCAATTTGGGCCTTCACCCTTGGTGCCCAGGGAAAGAGGCCCAGCGCCCGGTGTTCCAGCCCAGCTGGCAAGCTGCTGGCAAATCTCAGGGCCCTGGTCAAGGCCCTGCCCTTCAGTGGGCCCCCGTTGCTATGTGACTGGGCTGGCGCTGCATCTTCTTCCCCAGGGGCCTCCCACCACCGTGGCCCAAGGGGCTGGCGACAAAAGCAGGACTGCCATCGGGGCTGCGGTGGCAGCAGCATCCCAGACACCACAGGCCGTGGGCGGAGAAGGCCCGGAAGCAGGCGAGGGCACGGGCATGGACCTGCGGACCCAGGCACCGTGGAGCAGGCCATGCCCTCCCTGCCAGCCTCATGCCTCCTGGCCCAGGATGCCATCGCCTGTGGCAATGCCAAGATGAAACACGTCCCCGCCCTGACCGACCCTGGCCTGACCACACTCTACCTGGCAGGTAAGTGGTCTTCCCCCACACTCACCCGTGCAGCAGGGGTGAGGCAGCCTCACCTCCAGGCTACTCTGCTGGTGGGTCCTCGGCCAGGGTAGCCACCACCCCGCTGTGCCCTGGAAATAGTTCACTTTCCCATTGGGTCGTGGTTGGGAGGGAGAAGATGCTCTGACCTGGGACAGCAGAGGACTCAGCTCCTTTGAGTGCGTCTTTGCTGCCTCCGCCCGAGTGGGGGAGGTACAGAGTGGCAGTGGGGAGCGGGGGACAAGGACAGGTGGAACATGGCTGCCTTGTGTGTGTGTGCAACAGAGAATGAAATTGCCAAGATCCCGGCCCGCACGTTCCTGGGACTGCCCAACCTGGAGTGGCTGGACCTGAGCAAGAACAAGCTGGATGCCCGAGGCTTGCACCCCGGTGCCTTCAAGGTGCACAGCAGCCCTGCCGCCTGCTCTCTCAGGGGCTGGGCCAGCCCCAAATGGCCCCAGGCATCCATGGCTCCTCACCCGCCCCTGCCTGGGGGACAGGGCCTAGAGGAAGCACAGAGTACCCAGCACGGCGAGCATGGATGATGTGGATGACAGAGTCCCTAGCTGGGAGTATGGAAAGCAGTACAAATCTGTGAGCTCTGTGGGGGAACAGTGCTCCTGGGAGAAACTAAGGGGGTGTGTTCTGGAAACCCAGACAGGCCTGATGTCAACGGGAACTAGGAAGCCGTGATGCAACCCATTAGAGGTGCCCCTGGGTGGGATAAGCCCCAAACCACCCCCAGCAGGCCCAGACCTGGCCCACAGAGAACACCAGCCCCCACCCGGCCCCTTCTTCTCCCCCACCCACTTGCAGAATCTGACGCGGCTAAAGAGGCTGAACCTGGATGGAAACCGGCTGTCCACAGTGCCGGCCTTGCCCGCCTCCCTGCAGGAGCTCAAGCTCAATGACAACGACCTGCAGGGCCTGCAGCACAGCAGCTTCCAGGGTGCGGGCAGCCCCAGGGGCAGGGAACAAAGGGCTCAGGCCTGGGCAGCCTTGGAGGCCTTGGAAAGCTGTGGGAGGGCGAGGGGAGGGGCTGCCCAGGGCAGCCTGGCTGGAGGGCAGAGGAGGAAGCAGCTGCAGGCAGATCCCATTGGCTCCACGGTTGGCTCAGGCGCCCCTCTGCCCACCCACCCTGCAGGGCTCAGCCAGCTGCTGACGCTGGAGGTGGAAGGGAACCAGCTGCATGATGGGAACATCTCCCCCCTGGCCTTCCGGTCCCTGGGCAGCTTGCTGTACCTGAGGCTGGACCGGAACCGGCTGCGGACCATCCCGCCCGGCCTACCAGCCACCCTGCAGGTGAGATGCAGGCCTGAGTTTGGGACAGGGAATAACGTGGCCAAATGACCAGAGCATCTACCGCTGGCTAGCTAGCAGGGCTGCCCGTGGGGGTATTTTTTTTTATTTAAAAAAATATTTTTATCAACTTCAGAGAGGAAGGTAGAGGGAGAGATAGAAACATCAATGATGAGAGGATCATAGATCCGCTGCCTCCTGCACGTCCCCTACTGGAGGTTGCTGGAGCCTGCAACCCGAGCATGTGCCCTTGACCGGAATCAAACCTGGGACCCTTCATAGAGCCAAACCAGCGAGGGCCCATGAGGGGGATTTTGATGATAAACCCACAAAGCCTCAATGCCAACGGCCTCCCCTCCACCTGACCTCACCTTCCAAGAGCCCAGAGTTGGGCCTCCAGGACTTTCCTGGACCCACTGGGGGTCCCTGAGCAAGGTCTTTGCCCTCTCTGAGCCACATGGTCCCCTGCGCTTGGCAGTATCCTTTGAGGCTGTGTCTTGTGGGACCCTGTGGGACCCTATGGGACCCTGTGGAGTCATGGCATCACTGGCAGATGTCACTGGGACCCTTTGCACAGGTGACCATGGCCCTGACAGGAGCAGAGACTGTGGCATCCGAGTATCACAGACGGGGACGGGAGGAAGGGGGCAGGGAGCAGGGCCAGGCCATCAGGGAGTGAGCCCCTCACCCCGAGCCTCGGCCCTAGGAGCTGCACCTGGATGCCAATGTCATTGAGGAAGTGACAGAGCGCACGCTAAACCACAGCTGCAGCCTCAATGTGCTGGTGCTGAGCAACAACCGGCTCCAGGAGGACCGGCTGGCGCCCCGAGCTTGGATCAATCTCCCGTGAGTGCCACCACCACCCTGGCACTACCCAAGCTTCACCCCCATGGGCACCTGGAGGCCAGAGAGGGAAGATGTGCTCAAATAAACCCAGGGAGTCAGATGGGAAGGCAGAGAGTCACCTGAGTCACCCATCTCTCCACCCAGGGCTCAGCGTAGCCTAGGTCCTCAGTCACCACCTGCTCTTCCACAATTTTCTTTTGTCTCCCACCTGGCAGGATCCCCGAGGCCACAGAAACCCCTTCCCTCGCCCATGCCTAGACTTGCCCTACAGATATCCAGGAAGCTCACCCAAGAGGTGCCATGGGCTTGGATGAAGGGGCAGTGCAGGTGTTAAGAGCTGTCCTGGCACTGGGTTTAGCTAAGAGGCAATAGAGGGAAGAAGAGTCATGGAAGAGATGATGGGGCCCAGGAAAGATAAATGTATGAGTGTTCTGGGGTGGCTGTAACAAACTGCCACAAACTGGGCAACTTACAGCCACAGAGATGGACTCGCTTATGGTTCTGGAGGCCATGGCCCCCAAATCAAGGTGTCAGCAGGGCCATGCTCCCTCTGAAGCTTCCGAGGAGGATCCTTCCTGCCTCTTCTAGTTCCTGGTGGGTCCAGGTCTTCTTGGCTCATGGCCACATCACTCCAGTCTCTGCTTCTGTCTTCATGTAGCTTCTTCTGTGTCTCTCTTCTGCGTCTTACAAGGACACCTGTCATTTTACTTAGGGCCCACCAGGGTAATCAGGATGATGGCATCTCAAGATCCTTGACTTCATTACATGTACAAAGGCCCTTTTGCCAAATAATGTCATGTTTACAGGTTCTGAATAGACATATGTTTTGGGGGCCATTATTCATCCCACTGTAGGAAGGCTCCAGGATGAGTCCCCTGATCTGGTTTGGACATCGGGGTGAGGGTGCTGGCAGGAAGGGTCCAGGAGGGGATCTGGTCCTTAAAGGCACTGCCTCAAGAGTCAGGACATGGTCCCGGAATCAGCAGGAGGGCTAGTGAGGTCCAATCCTTGGGTGCTAACACCAGCAAAGAGGGGGTAGGGTGGAGATGGAGAGACAGACAGGGGTCGACAGATAGTCCAACCTACTATTGCAGGGATCAGAGCCTCCTGCTCCACATCCTCGTGTTCCAGGAAAAAATTACCAGAATGTTTGGGTTTAATTATTCCTTTTTCCTCTCCTGTTCTTGCCAAGGGGGCAAAGGAAAGCAGACAGCAGCCTGGGGAGGAGCCGCCTAGCCGCTGTTCCACTCTCGCCACACCACCTCCCACCACACCACGGGGGCCTGCGAGGGGGGGGTGGCTAGGAGGGGAGAGGCTGGCAGCCAGTCAGCCAGTCAAACCCTGGCTGGCACCGCCCAGTTTTTCCCTGGATCCTTGAAGGGGAGGGGGCTGCTGGCTCCACAGACTCTGGAGGTACCTGAGTCTCCAGCCCTGAGGACTGAGGACAGCCTGGACCCCAAGGCCAAAGGGTTGACCTCACCGACAGGGGCTGGGGGGTGTCACTGAGAGAGAAGCCATTTTCCCTGCTCTGGGCCTTCTAAAAGCATCATCTCCCTGACCAGCCCTTATTCTCATCTACCATGGAGCTACCTGGGCTCATGGAGGCCTGAGCTTCACTGCCTGCCTCCCTGATCTCTTAGGGTCCCCCAGCCTTGAACCTCTGAGAGATTGATTTTCTTTTCCTCCCTGTCTCTCTTCTGCTCAGCCTGGATGAGGCAGGAAGAGGACAAGAGAATAGGGATGGAAGGAGGGGGCTGTGGGGCCAAGGAAGGGCAAAGCAGGGACAGGCCTAAATGAAAAAGGCAGGTGACAATTCAATTTCCCTCAGCTCTTTCACTCTTTCTCCAGATAGCAGGCCCCTCCACTTGTACTTTATTATCCAGTGTAGCTCTGACTGTGTCTTTAGATATATATACTAGAGGCCCAGCTCACAAAATTTGTGCACTGGGGAGAGGGGTGTCCCTCAGCCCAGCCTACACCTCTCCAATCTGGGACCCCTTGGGGGATCAGGCCTAAACCAGCAGTCGGACATCTGTCTCACAATCTGGGACTGCTGACTCCCAACCACTTGCCTGCCTGCCTCCTGATTGCTCCTAACAACTCTGCCTGCCAGCCTGCTAGCCCCCTAATCACTCCCCTTCTGGCCTGATTGACACCTAACTGCTCCCCTGCTGGTCTGATCACCCCCAACTGCTCTCCCCTGCAGGCCTGGTCACTCCCAATTGCCCTCCCCTGCTTGCCATCTTGTGATGATGTGGGGATGGCCATCTTGTGACATGAGGACATGAGGGTCAATTTGCATATTATCTCTTTATTATATAGGATACTAGAGGCCTGGTGTACAAATTCATGCACAGGTGGGGTCAGGCCAGCCCTTCCCAATGGGGGGTGGAGAGCAAAGGTGGGGCCAGCTGGGAGGAGGAGCCAAGGGCAGTTGGCCAACCGGCCCAGCGCCCTCTTATTGAACTCCCGGTTGAACTCCTGGTCAAGGGGACAATTTGCATATTAGCCTTTTATTATATAGGATATATATTTTTATTGGTTTCAGAGAAGAAAGGAGAGGTAGTTACATCAATGATGAGAGAGAATCATTGATTGGCTGCCTACTGCACATTCTACACTGAGGACTGAGCCCATAACCCAGGCACGTGCCCAGACTGGGAATTGAACCATGACCTCCTGGTTCATAGGTCAACATTCAATCACTGAGCTGCACCAACTGGGCTGTGTCTTCTCTGAGGGCAAATTTCTACTCTCCTCTTGGGTGTGGCCCAGGGACCGTGACCTGGGTTCCAGCTGTTCCAGTGCTTGTGGCTGGGCCCCATCAGCTCACCTGGAACCCCCATGCCCCACAGGAAACTGGAAACCCTCGACCTGTCCCATAACCGACTTGTGCACGTCCCCTCCTTCCTGCCGCGGGGCCTCCGGCGCCTGCTGCTGCACCACAACCACATTGAGCGCATCCCTGGCTATGTGTTCGCACACATGAAGCCGGGCCTGGAGTTCCTGCACCTGTCTCACAACAGCCTGCATGCCGACGGCATCCATGACGTGTCCTTCTGGGGCCTGCGCACCTCCCTAGCAGAACTGCTGCTGGATCATAACCAGCTGCAGGCCATCCCTCGAGGCCTGCTGAGCCTCAAGGGGCTGCAGGTGCTGCGCTTGAGCCACAACAAGATCAGGTAGAGCTGCCCACCTGGGCCTGTCCTGCTGTCTCCCCCCTCCCCCATCCAGCCAGGGTTGAGCCATCAGGCCCTGCCTACCAAGTGGGCTGGGGAGGGCTAGCCTGTGGGCCCTGCAGCCTCAGAGGCTGAGGTTGGGGCTGTGGAGGAATCCTTAACCACCCCCCCCCCTCATCCACCCATCTCGCCTGGTGTGATGGGAGGCTGTGCCCCGGGGGTGGGGGGGCAGCATACAGCAGAATCTGGGCAGGGGGTGGGCAAAGGGCAGGTAAGACAGCTCCAGTCCGGAGCAGCAAGGGCTGAGCCACCTGTCTGGCCCTCTTCCCAGGGGTCTTGTCCCTGCACAGTGGTCTCACTGCCCCCTCACTGTGCGCCCCTCTCTTCCTCTGCTCTTGTGTGATGCCTGCCTCCCCTTCCTGGGGTCTTCTCTCCTCTGCTCGGCCCTGCCACCCCCACTCCACAGACATGTGCCCCTGAATTCCATCTGTGACACTCGAGCGGCCCAGGACTCCAACCTCATCTCCACGCACCTAGAGAACAACTTCATCGATAGGCGCCGCATCCCACCCAGCGCCTTTTCCTGCATCCGGGCCTACCACAGTGTGATTCTCCAGCCCCAGCAGGGGGAGGGGGAAAGCTCCTAGACCTCCCACTCCGGCTGGGCTCCCCCACTTCCCCGCTCCTTTGGGGTTGGTGAAGGGGGCTCAGGCCCAGGTCCACTTGATCTTTGCACCACTTAGAGAAAGATCTAGAACACCCTGATTCCTCCCATGGAGGGCTGAGGCCCCTTCACTTAGTAACCAGCCTGGTGGGGTGCAGCGCTGGTTGGGAGTTGAATGTAATAAATGCGTCTTATTCAAGCCCATGGCCTCCACCAGCCTCCCCCTACCCACCCTCCCTCTTGGATGGAAGCCACGAGTGTATGCTGGATGCCCACTGTGTGTGGAGTCCTCAGAGCCCACATCCTGGACATTGCTTCATCTGCAGGGGGGATGAGAGTGCCTGATTCCGGAAGCTTCTCCAAGAGCCTCCTCACCCTCATCTGCCCTGGCCAGGGTCCTGAAGTCCCCAAGCCATCTGGAGGCCAGGCTGGCCTCTGTTGTTCAGAGCAGCATCAGTGCCTGTCATCCATGAAGCATCCCTGTTGTGGGGGGGAGCAGGGGGAGGAGGAAGAGATGGTCTTAGCTGGCAGAAGAGGCTGACGTGGAGGCCCATGGTACCAGCCCTTTGTCCTGGAGCTGCCCACATCTACCACTGCACCCAGGCCAGGGACACCTTGCTCACGGGGCCCTCCCCCTGGTTCCCCCATCCCAGGCGCACAGCCATCCCCAAGTGAGCCTGTGGGTCCCCAGCTCCCCCGGCCCCCACAGCCCTCAGGAGCAGGCTCAGGCATCCAAGGCTGTGGGATCCAGATGTCCCCAGTGCAACCTGGTGCCAGGGAAGGGTGGAGAGTGGCATCTGCTCCACAACTCTTGGGAAAGGAGTGCTTGGTCTCTGAGAGGCCAGGCCTGGCCCTGGGGATCCAGCAGCCACTGTCCCCTGGCCAAAGTTGCTGACTTGTCTGCCTGGTGGGGGAGGCAGACATACACATGGGCCAGCTGTGGTGGTGAGTCCTGCTGAGCCCTGAGGGCAGGACTGGCCAGCTGTGCTGGGTGGGGACGCGGGGTCCGGGAAGCCCCATGAGGTCACTGGAGCAGTTGCTCTGCCCGTGCGAGGGGAGCCACCAGGACTAGGGTGGGGTCACTGGGTCAGCCTTGACAGCTCATGATGCCTCCATGCCTGGTTGCTAAGAAGGATGGAGGGGAAGGAAGGAGGCAGCCAAGTGATAGGCATCAAGGATGCAGTAGGAGCAGGACAGGGCCCCAGCCTTCAGCGCTGCTGGCTGTGCGGGGAGTGAAGCAGGAAGGACACCAAGTCCCCACTGCAGAGATCTTGCCCTGCCACCACCTCTGGCTGTAGTCTGGGTCTGGGAACTGTAAGCCTGACATCGGTCCCATTCTGTAGCCACCCACCCCCACCCCCTTCCCCAGTTCCCAACAGAGAAAAGGCCAGACTCTGGCAGGGGGGTGGGGCGAGGCCTGGGAAGCTGGCGGAGTGTTTGCTTTGGACTCATCCCTGCATTCCTTCTCCAACCCGGCCTAGGCCCACAGATATGGCACTTCCTGTTTGGGCTGGGTCAGAGGTCAGCAGCCCTTGAGGCGCTGGCCCTGATGGGGAAGGCTGCTGGTGCTTTCCCAGCTCTCATGACCCCTCCTCCCCACTCGTCCTGTCCTGGCTACCCCACAGCTGCCTCCTTCCCCACAGACCCAGAGGTCAGGCCCTTGGGAGCACAGGAACTTGGGGCTGGATGAACCCCTGCTCCCCCACTGCTCCTTCCTCCCCTGAGCTGATGGGTCCAAGAGCCTGGATGAGAAGGGCAGGGTAACGGGGCTGCCATGTGGGGGTAAGGGCAGAGGAGGGCAGGGCATGGAGGAGCAGGCAGCCCACAGGTAGTGACCAGATTAATTCCACTCCCAGACCGGAAGCTGCTAGGCCCTTGGGGCTGTTGACAGGTGGGCTGAACCCAGGCCCAGAAGCCAATCCTTGGGTGACCCCCCTGAAGGGAGCCAGGCCCAAGGCAGCCAGGACAGCAGAGCCTCCTGGGAAACCAACTGCTGAGGGGAGGATTAGCCTGCAGGGAGTTTACTTGGAGGCTCTTGGGCCACCACCTCGGGAGGGGGACACAGGAGCAGGAGTGGCCCAGGGAGCAGCCCAGCCATACCCCTCATATGCTCTGACCCTGAGCTGGTCCTGAATTGGGGCAAAGGGGCCGGGTTTTTCTATTCCCCTGTCATCATTAGGTGGGGCTGCCCAGCAAAGGGGACATGACTTGGGGGGAGGGCTCTCTCTCCAGCACCGACAATTCCCCTAAAGGGCCAGGAGCTCAGGACCAGGGCTGCCAGTCGCTGGGGGGAAGGGGGCTTCAGTCCTGGCAGGGAGGTGGCGGTGGCGGTGGCAGTGGCAGCACAGTGTGCCCTCAGTGAGAGCGAGCGCAGTGCTGTGGACATCTGGTGGCAGGACCTTGCCTGCCTGTCACCTGATGCCTGCCTCTTCTCCACCCATGCGCCAACCCCCATTCTCTGTTCACACCTGCCTGCGCGGGGCTAGGTACTGTGTCGCCCTTCAGGGCAGATGCTGGCTCCATTTGGTGAGGCTCTGGAGGGGGGATACTGGTAACTGATGGTGACTACAGAGTAGGAGTAATGGGGGTCGGGTGGCATGGCAAGGAGGGAGGCACTCATCGGCCCCTGCATTGAGACAAGGGCTGAAGGGGGTGGGGTGGGGCAGTGGGGACTGGGAAGGGAACACAATCTAGCAAATGTGAGGGGCGACAACGAGGACAGGGAGGAGTGTTGCATTCTTAGGGGTCAGGCTGAGGGGACTGATGGAAACCTGCACATCTTGCCCTGTGGTTGGGCTCAGTGGATAGAGCATTAGCCCATGGACTGAAGGGTCCCAAGTTCAAATCCGGTCAAGGGCATGTACCTCAGTTGCAGACTCAATCCCTGGGCCTGGTCAGGACAAGTGCGGGAGGCAACCAATCAATGTGTCTCTCTCACATCAATGTTTCTCTCTCTGTGTCTTTCCCCCTCCCACTCTCTCTAAAAAGCAATGGGACAATATCCTCAGGTGAGCATGAACCAAAAATAAATAAACCTTGTATGTCTGAACCCCTACCCCCAGCCACAGACCCAGAGCCCTGCCCATTGACCTCCAAATTCTCCAACCCGCCTATTGCTCTCTGTCCCCAGTGCCCTGACTGGAGGCCTACCTTTGCAGGCCCCCTACCTAGCCTCCTGCCCATCTGGTTCCATGCCCTCCTGCCACCTCGCACCCCATGGCATGGCAAGCTTGGTTCCAGCTCCCAAATCCAGACACACAAGCCCAGGAAGGAACATACGGAGCAGAGGGAGGCAAAGGATAGACTAGTATCAAAGCCTTAGGTTCTAAGGTCATACGCCCAGGACCAGGCCTGGAGACACTGGCTGCAAGGCCCCCCTCCCCTGCACCCACCCTCACCCACTGCCCCCACCTGAGCCCCTGATCCCGCAGGCAGCTCTCAGACCCGGGCACAGCTTCTAGGAGCTGGCCTCCCCCAGGGGAAGACCATGGGAGCCCCGGGGTGCCTCATGCCATCTGTGTCTCGCAGGTTTCAAAGGCGGTGCGCGGATAGATGCCTCCCCGTGGCACAGCCCCTGTCCACCATCCCTCGTCTGGCCACACCCAGCCCGTGCCTCTCTAAAGATAGTCGTAGGCCAGCCTGCACAGAGCCCCCTTCAGGCCCTGAAATTACAGCCCTGGCAGCCCCGGGCGGAGAGCCACTGTGTGATTATGTCCTCGGGGAAGGTCAAAAAAAGCTCTGGCATGGAGAGTGCCAGCTTTCACCGGCCACACCTCAGCCATCGGCACTGGGAAGCTTCCAGATCGTGGAGGCTCGGCCGCTCCACAACCACTCGGCTCCCCCTGGAGCATATTACCGCGAGACACTCAGGGAATGGTCCCAGTCCCCTCCACTCAGAGGGTCCCCTGAGCACAACGTATCTGTTCGAGGCTCCTGGATGTCCCAAGTCTAGGCTCCAGGGACCCTGAGGCGAGGGGCTGCCCCCCCCCCTGGTGACCATGGGCCTGGCCCTCTGCTTCCTCTGCCTGGCTCCTGAGAGTGCAGAGATTGGGGGTGGATGAAGCCCGCCAGCTGTGAGTGAGGCCCACATAAGGCCATGAACTTGAGGACACAGGCTTGGGTTCAGGGGCTGCCGAGCCTGGGAGCCTTGAGTGCTCTCTCAGAGATCTCAGTGGAGTTCAGGGCAAGGCCAACTTGCTCAAGAAGTGACCTTGATGTGTGTGTGATGTGTTCCTGCTTGGGGATTTGTCCTGGAGGCTGGAGTGAAAGGGGACTCCCTTGGGCAAGACTCTTTGTGCTGCTGGGCTGGCTTTGCCAAGAGTCCTATGCGGACACTCGGGGAGGCGCTGGGAGGCAGGAGAGCCGCCTCCTCCTAGAAGCCCTCCAGGTGCCCACTTCCCATGCCAGCACCTAAACCTGTGCTCTTTCCTTCTGCCCACTCACCACACTTGGTCACCATGTTGCTTCTAGTCCAGCAGCACGTGCACTCTCCATAGAAGTCAAGACTGGCGGACTCAGGGCCCAAAGATGAGACAAAGAGGCAGAGGGGAGACCCGAGGAAGCAGTGGGGAACCGGAAAGAACAGACGGGGGAGCAATGTGCAGAGGCAGGAGGGAGCAGGGAGCCAGCTGGACCTAACAGGGCCTGGAGGCCAGGAACACCCCAGAAGGAGGCTGGCACAGAGCCCCTGGAGCTCCACGCTGGCGGCTCTGTCCAGGCCCCAGAGGCTCATGGGACCAGCAGCTGGGTGGGCTGGATTTCAGGAGGAACCCTCACTGCTGCCACCTCTGCAGAGGTCCCCCTTTGAGCCCCTGCGTGCCCCCACCCACTGGGCTACCTCCCAGACTCCCAGGCTCTGCCCTGCAGACACTAGAACCAAAGGCCGGTTTTTGCTCCTACCACTGGCTTGAAACTCGCCTTCCAGGTGCCCCGCTTCTCTCCTGGGCCTCCCCTAGCTTTGAAGCCAGGGCACAAACAGCTGTGAAGCAGCTGTTGGGGATCAGGCTACAGCTGACCCCAGGCCCTCCTCCACACACAGGCCTATAGGGTGGCAATGGCCTTGGATTGCCCTGTCTGGGGTCCTCCCCACCCCCAGCTACGCCCCTGCCCTTTGCCTCCTCCCACCACCTCCCTACATGGACGCACCTGCCCTGCATTCTGGGGCCCCAGGCTGGTACTGAGCAGTGGGTTGGGGCGGCAGTGACCCCACAAGGGCCATGTGAGAGCAGGCAGCCAGCCGTATGGCCTGGGGGTTTTCCTGGGGAAGACTGACCAGCCACTGGGCTCCTTCTCAGGTCAAGTTCTTGGCTCCTTCTGGCAGCAGGACCTTCTATGATGGCGCTCGCAGTGGGATAGGGGAGGGGAGTCTGGGCTGAGTGGCTAGTCGGTTCCAGCAGCATCACGCGGGCCTCTGCAGTCCTTTGGGGGAAGTGTCTAGGGTGTGGCTTTAGGGGGGCTGTTTGGTGGTGTCCCAGAGATGCTGGGAGAGGATCCTGCTTGCCCTTAGGTTCATCCGGATGGGGGACAGGTTCTGCCTCCCCTCCAAACCCACCCCTTCTCAGGCGCCCACCAGGACCGGGCCAGCACTGTCTGCCTCTCATTCTTAGGAAGCTCAGACAGCTGTGCCCCGGCATCCTCCAGAGTCTGGGGCCTCAGGAAATGCCTTCTCTTCCTTCCTGCCTTGCCCCCACAAGGCCTGCCCTCCCCTGCCTGCTGCTGCCTCCTCCCAGCCCCGTCCTCTGGCCTCCCACCAGCCAGCAAGGACATGCTGTCCCCAGCAGGCACCCGCGAGGGTCCAAGTTGTTCCTTTGTTGCAGACAGAGCTGAGGCCCGGAGACGAGGAGGGCGAGGGGGAGGGGAACCCAGGACTTAGGTGCTGCCTGCCTGGTCTGGGAGTGGCCCCCAAATTAGAGGGCCAGGCCCAGTGACTCAGTGGGCCTTGGGCCGGGCGTGCAGTCACGGCTTATTGCAGACTGCAAACCACAGACACGAGAGGCTTCCAGGCACAGGAGCTGTGTGTCCAGAAATCTTGTCCCGGATGCATCCCCCAACGACGGAGAAGCTCTCCAAGGAGATCCCCCATGCTCCCTCCAGGAAGATGCCAGGCTGTGCAGGGGAGATGGAGGTTGGCCCACTACTAGGTCTGACCGCTTAATTTCAGTGGCATTCTCCCCCCCTGCTCCCCAGCCCCTCTGCACCTTGCTGTGTGTGCTTCCTTCTGCCACCAACAAGTCCCTCTGCACTATTCCTCCAGCGCTGTGCACAGCCCTGGCATCCCAGCCTCCGGAGCGGGGCAGGGGGCAGCACAGGCTGGCTGTGGGCACAAGGCCAGGTGGGGCTCCTTGGGCAATGGACACGCCTTACATGGGTTTCTTTCATTTCTTAAACAGCTTTATTGTTTTCCCCAATATATTTGTATTGATTTCAGAGAGGAAGGGAAAGGGAGAGAGAGACAGAAACATCAATGATGAGAATCATGGATCAGCTGCTTCCTGCACGCCTCCCTCTAGGGATCGAACCCACAACCCGAGCATGTGCCCTGACTGGGAATCAAACCATGACCTCCTGGTTCATAGGTCGCCGCTCAACCACTGAGTCACGCCAGCTTGGCTTAAGCAGCTTTATGGAGATGCAGTTGACATGCCATACAGTTCACCTATTTTAAATGTGCAAATCAATCGTTTTTAGTATAGTCACAGAGTGTACAATGTCACCACAGTCTATTTTAGAACCTTGTTATCATCTCAAAAACAAAGTTCATGCCTTTAGCTGTCACCCCTCCATCCTGCATTCCCCTAGCCCTAAAAGACCACTCATCTACTTTCTGTCCCTATACATGCGCCCATTCTGAACATTTCAAGGGGAATCATACAGCCAAAACCAGTTTGGCTCAGTGGATAGAGCGTCGGCCTGCTGACTGAAGGGTCCCAGGTTCGATTCCGGTCAAGGGCATGTACCTTGGTTGGAGGCACATCTCCAGGGGTGTGTGTGCAGGAGGCAGCTGATCGATGTTTCTCTCTCATTGATGTTTCTAGCTTTCTGTCCCTCTCCCTTCCTCTTTGCAAAAAAAACCAATAAAATATATTTTAAAATAAAAATAAAATACTCTTTGTTCTTATTTTTAAAAAGGCGGGGGGGGGGATCATGTAATCGGTGATCTTTTGAGACACGCTACCTTCATGGAGCACAATGTTCTCTGTGTGTTTTGGATCCTCTTTCTCCTCCAAAGGGCCGTGACTGGGGATGCTGGCACTTGGTGAGGCTGCGTGGGCCTCGCGATATTAGTCTTTCTCCTGCCAGAGATGTTGGAATACGTCTCCAGTAAACAGTAAAAACCACAAGCAAACAAGCAGACAAACTGACTCCCCTTGTCTGGAAGGACATGAGTTCTTTCCAGTCTCCTGGTCCGAGCCTTTTGCATTGGCATTGCCACCACCCCCCCCCCCAAAAGGAGAAGGAGCCAGAGCTTTGCCCATGTCACCGTGCTCTGCCCATGTCACCCTTCTCCGGGACTCAGCCTGGAAGCTCCCTGCAGGCAGGTGCCACAGCCTGGTCAGGCCACCTTGTGTCCCAAGTCCCCTGAACTCACGTTGGTGCAAGAAAGGGGGCCTTACCCGGCTGGCTTGGCTCAGTGGTTGAGTGTCGACCTATGAACCAGGAGGTCATGGTTCGATTCCCAGTCGGGGCACATGCCTGAGTTGCAGGCTTGATCCCCAGAGTGGGGTGTGCAGGAGGCAGCTGATCCATGATTCTCTCTCCTCATTGATGTATCTATTTTCCTCTCTCCCTTCCTTTCTGGAATCAATAAAAATATATATTATAAGGCGGGGGATGGGGGAGAGCCTCTGGGCCCAGCCATTCCCCCGGGCAGAACCTTCTAGATCCCACTTGCATGCTGGCCCTGGGCTGAGCACTGAATAACTGAATGACAGCTGGCTAGATGGATGGGACCCTCAGACCTCACCCCTGTTCTCCACCCATTGGATCCACCTCTCCTCAGCCTCCCCTCAGCCTCCACCTGCAGAGCTTTTCCTCTCTTCACTATTCTCTTTTGGTTTTTGCAGAATTCTCTCCTGTCTTGTGTCTCCTGCCTTAGCGTCTTCCTCTCTCAGCCTCCTAGTCTCCTGTGCAGATCTCAGCATCACTGTCTACCTTGGTTTATTTATTCATTACTAGAGGCCCGGTGCACAAAATTTGTGCATAGGAGGAGGGTCCCTCAGCCCAGCATGCACCTTCTCCAATCTCAGACATCCCTCTCACAATCCAGGACTGCTGGCTCCTAACCACTTACCTGCCTGATCACCCCTAACCACCACTCCTTCCAGCCTGATCACCCCCTAACGGCCTCTGCTTGCTGGCCTGATCATCTCCTAACTGCCCCCCTGATGGCCTACCCACACTCTAACTGCTCCCCTGCTGGCCTGATCGCCCCCTAACTTCTTGCTCCCCAGCAGGCCTGATCACCTCCTAACCACCTCTGCCTCGGCCCCATTACCATGACTTTGTCCAGAAGGAAGTTAGACATCTGGGAGATGTCTGGTCGACCTGGTCTAATTAGCATATTACCCTTTTATTAGTATAGATTTTTTTTTTTTACTGGTTTCAGAGAGGAAGGGAGAGGGAGAGAGAAATAGAAGCATCAATGATGAGAGAGGATCATGGATCAGCTGCTTCCTGTACGCCCCACACTAGGGATCGAGCCCATGACCCTGGTTTGTACCCTGACCAGGAATAAAACTGTGACCTCTTGGGTTGGCACGTAACCACCGAGCCACGCTGGCTGAGTCTACCTTGGTTTCTCACTCTCTCAAGTCTCTCCTTTGTCTCTCAGAAGCTGCTCCTGCAAGAGTCTCCCTCCTGCAGTGTCAGCTCATGAAAGAGGCTGGCTCTGGCCTGGCCCCGCTGCATGCTGGGTACACGAGCCAGGGGAGGAACGGGACCCCAGTGGACAGGGAGGCCTGGACTCCAGCCACAGGTAGAGCTGGGCTCGCACGGGTCCTCAGGAAGTGGCCAGGCTTCCGGTCACGTCCTGGGTGTAGTGGCCGGGAAGCTTAGCCAGCCGGCCAGTTAGTGCGTGGCCGGCACAGACCTCGAGCCCCAGAGGAAGTGCCCACCCGCAGAGCGGTTCTCAAGTCCTCGGGGACCTGCACAGATTGAGCAAAAGAATGACTCGCTAGGTTCCTTCTCTCTGAATCAGCTTTCCCACTCAGCCTCTCTGCTCTCTGGGTCAGGCAAGCTACGGAGGATCCCCAAATCTGGATCCCCAGCTCAGTCCCATTGGGAGGTCACACAGATAAGACAGTTTCCTCTTTTTGGGGGGAAAAACAAAGAAGGCTGGAATGTGTGGGGGTGGGGTGGGGGTATCTAGTGTTCCCAGGAGCCTAGATCAAGCCCTTCCCGAAATCCACACAGCTGCCTCCCGGACCTCAGAGAAGCACCTCCTTGTTCAGGCCGAGGCTGCCCCAGGTTCTGGGAGGGCTCAGGACAGAATCCCAGGGCCACTCGCTGGACCAGTTACCAGAGGCTGCCTCCCTCCCCCTCCTCTCTCTTTCCTTTCTGCCCTCTCGCCTTCCTCGGCCCGGCCCAGGGCCAGAAAGTCATTTCCCAGCCCTTTCTGGGCCTCAGTGTCCCCATCCTGCCAGTGGAAAGTTTGACTCTCTGGGGCTGGGCCTGCCCAGAGACGCCCAGGGAGGGTCCTTGTGTGAGTGAGAATGTGTGTCCCTTCGCTCTGTTCCCTGGGGCAGGGAGAGGGGGTGCTGGAGGAGGGGATGTGAGCGGGGACCGGGAGTGGGTGCAGCTAGCCCAGCCGTCTACAAGAAAATTGCTCCCTTTGAAGCTGCCAGGGGGGCCTGGAAGCCTGCCCCCCTCCTTCCCTTCCTCCCTCCCTCTCTCCTTCCCTCCAGCCCCCTCCCTCCTTTCCTCCCTCCCCGCCCCCTCCCCGTTGGCCCGCCCGCCCAGCCTTTAGCCTCCCTCCCACCGCCTCTGTCTCCCTCTCTCCACGAACTGCCCAGGAGTGAGCAGCTGCTCTGGACGGCCCAACAGACAGACACACGGACTGCTGGACACTCAAGCCTGCCAACCAGCCAGCCTGAACCCAGCGCTTCCCCTCCTCAGGTAGGGCCCCACACCAGCCACTCACTGTCCCCACACCCCACGCTGGCCTTCAGCTGCCCTGGATGTCCCATCCCTGGCTCTGTTGCCCCCTTGCCATTCTCCAGAAGTCTCGGACCCTGACCTTGCTGCCCTCATGCCGCCCCTCCATGTCCCTATCCCTGTCCCTCCTGCCCCCTTACCACCCTCTCCTGCGGGTTCCCAGGATGCCTAGGGGCTCCCAGTCTGTGCCCCTTCGTCGCAGCCCTGTGGCACCCTGGGTCCTTGTTCCAGTTCTGTCCCTACTCCCCTTACTCCCCTCCCTCTTCCAGGCACCCTCTCCACCCCCTTCCCTCTCCCCTCTGATCTCACTCAGTTCAGCTCTGTGCCTGCCCTCTCCGCCTCCCTCTCGGGGCTGTTATCCTTGGCTGCGGCCCCAGAGCATCACCGAGGCATGGCTGGATGGCGGGCACCCCAGCTCTGCCAGTGGCCTTCTCCCTTCGCCGCAAGACCCCGGATGCACCCTGCACTCCCACCGGCCTCTCTCTGGGCTCTGCTCCTCCCGCTCAGCAGGCAAACCTACTTGCTCTGGGTTTCTGCTGGCCCAGGTCCGGCGGCGCTCCGGCCTCCCCAGGAGCTTGGGCCAGGGGGCAGTCCCCACTTCCCGGGCTCAGGCGTGGGCAGGAGCTCAGAGACTTGGTTCTCCAGGCACGCCCCGGGCACCCTGCCCAGATGTTCCTCGCTTACCCACAGGCTAATGCCCTGCCTCTACCTCCTCCTGGGCGAGGTGTGGGTCTAGGAGCCCTGGCCTCCAGGGCCCTGGGTGCGGCTGCCTGGCCATCTCCTCATCTCCTCAGAACCCCATTGGATTGGAAGTCAGGACTGAGACGGGGCAGAGAGAAACCTGGGCAACCAGGCCTGGCTTGGCGCCCTTGAGGTTATGGGAACACTGGATAAATGTTTGGCTGCAGACCCACTTCTAAGCTGGGACCCCGTCATCCCATCATCCCAGGCTTTTGGGGATGTGTGCCTTTCAAGGGCTCCCTGTCCCCCAAAGGCAGCCCAGCCACTTGTGTGTGTGTGGAGGGGCATCTTTTGAATGGAGAGAGCGCCCCAGGTCTGAGCAAAGTGTAACTGGCATGTTGCCTCAAGGGCCCTTTGGGAGGGGAGCAGGGGCTCCTTCGGATCCCACCTCCATCCCATCCATTGTACAGAGGGGACTACTGAGACCCAGAGAGGGACAGGAACCTGCTCAGGGCTGCACAGTCATTCAAGGGCAGAGCTGCGGCCAGAACCCAGGGCTTCTGACTGACAAACTCGGGCTGTATTGACCCCATCCCACCCAGGGAATCGTCAGAGTCACTTGACGACTGATGACAATAGCCTGCGGTCAGCAGTACCGTGAGATGATCGGGCAGGAGTAGCAGGATCTCTGGCCCCTGTCCCACAAGCTGCCAAGATGGCTGGCACGTAGAGGGGCCTGTCAAGGGATCCAGGAGAGGAGGAAGGTAGAACAGATCTCTCTGGGTGTGCCCCTGAGTGCCCTGGCCACCCTCCCCCCCCCCCCCCGTGGCATAGGCTGGTGTGGGTCTGGGCACTGGTCAGTGAGGGCTGCTGAATGCAGAAAGTCCATGGTCCTCCAGGGCAGAGCAGTGGGTGGCATCGGTGGGGCAGACCTCACGTAAGCCAGAGAGATTGTTCCTGAACAATCTTCAGAAGAGCCATTCAGGTTGCGGCTGCGGTCAGTGCCATCTATCCTCAGGAGGCTCCTGCCTGTGTGCCCTCACCCCGCCCTGGTCTGCCAGCTCACTGCCCTTAGGGCCTGTCCGGGACAAGCTAGGGGTGCTCAGGCCTCCCTCAGCACCAGAGAGGAAGGTTTCCGGGGAGTGGGATGAGGGAGGTCGGGAGGGGGGGGGGGCTCTGTGTCCAGGACCGAGTTCATGCAGAGAGAGAACATATGCACGAGACTACAGACGTGCAGGCGAGTGTTCCTGGCAACACGCTGCTGCCCGTGCCATCCGCGCCTGGGAGACCTGCAAGGGCAGAAGCACCTTTGTGGGGCGCTTGCCCACAACTGGCTACTGTGAGCCTCCTGGGGAGCCTCTGAGGGCTGGGCTGTGGGGTGCATTGAAAGGAAGGCGCAGAGCTGCCTCCAAACTGTAAGGGTCAGGCTGGGTACCGAGAGCAGAGAGAGCTCTGGTAGCAAGTCAGCCGCCCAGTCCAGCTGTCCACGGGACCACCTTCAAACCCCAAGGACCCAGGTTCCAGGATGAACATCCCGCCACTTTTGTGCTCTGCCTGCCCTGGGGAAGAGACCAGGGGTCCCTTGCAGGAGACGGGGAGTCTGAGGCCCCACCCCTCTGCCAGTGGATCCGGTGGCAGTTATGTGTCAGTCCATTTTAGGGGCCCAGTGAGGTGGGGTACAGCCCTCCAATCGGTGTGCGTGGTGACTTGCAACCATCAAGCCAAATTTCTCCCCTCCGTGGCCCTGGCCCATTGGAGGGGCGTGGACAGGGAAGGATAGGAGGAAAGGGTGTCTGTTTAAGACAACAGTGTCCTTTGGCAACATTCTGCAGTCACTGGAGGCCACAGAGTGTCTCTTCCAGTGACAGCACCAAGTCCCCAGAGGTGGGAGTTGTTGTGAGCCTGAAAGCGAGGGTCTGCAAGCAGGGCCTTCCCAGAGGGCTGCTTCCTCCCACCCATACCCTGGCCTCTGAAGCCCCACCCACTGGGCCACTGGGTTGCTATCCTGCAGATGGTACATCCGGGGCCCCCCACCTCCTTGCCCATCCCGATTGTTAAGAAGGGCTTCGCAGGCCCACCGAAACTTCATCCTGCTCCCCCTGGTCAGGCACCCCAGAGCCAGAGAGCCTGGGCCCTGCCTGCAGTTACTCCACCCCACCACGTCTGCCCTGCTGGCTGGAGGGGACACACTAGCCCGAGACTTGCCCCAAATTGAGGGGCTAGGAGGTGACAGTGGCTCTTCAGAGTGCCCTGCTGGGAGCCATGGGGTGGGAATGAGGCCTTGCTCCCAAGAAGGCAAGCAGATCCGTGTCCTGCCATCTCTGCCCCCTCCCTTCTGTCCTCTCCGGCCACCCACAGAACACTTTCTGGACAGCCTGTCCTAGGGGAAGCCAGTCGGCAGTGTGAGGTGAGCAGAGGGGTCTGTGCTGGGGGGATGGGGAGGGGGTCTGTTCAGTCCTGCCCGACCCCCATGGCAGGGTCCTTCTCCAGCCTTCCAGACCAGCCCCAACCTTCCATATAGGAATTCCCAGCCCGAGGGTCCCAGGGCACCCTTCACCCTCACTGAGACTACAGTCCCACCCCATGAGCCTCTTCCCCACCCTCTGCTCCGGGCAGGGGCTCCTCCTAGAGTGGCAATGGACTGCATCTTCTTGCCCAGAGCCCAGCGGCCTCAGCTCTTTCAGATGCTGCCCAGCTCCCAGCACGGCCTACAGAGGAGCAGCACCAGCGGCACCAGCGAAGCTTTGGGGACTCAGATGACTCCCATTTGCCCCCTCCCTGTGGTGACACATCTCTTAGGTTTAGGGGGCGGGGCCCTGGGAGAGGTCCCAGACTCTGTGTGACTCTGACCTCACCTTGGCTTCACCCTGACCAGCTGCCTGTGGGAGGTGAGATGGCCCGAGGGACACAGCAGTCACAGGCCCCTGTGGCCACAGGATTAGGGATCGGGGGATTAGAAGCAGGGCTTGAAGGCTGGGGGCAGAGGGCAGAGAGAGGCTGGCTCTGACAGCCCTGACCCTGGAGACAAGGAAAGTCCCGAGGCAGAGGAGAGTGTGACTTTGATGCTCTCAGAAGTCTGAGTTCCAGCTCAACCTTCATTATGGTCCCCTGGGCCTTAGAGGCCGCCTTGCTACAAAGCGGCCTGACGCAGGGACCCTGGATGCCAAGGATTGGGTCCCACCGCAGCCAGAGCCCCTGGGAGAGAGCTGGGACCCTGTACAGGGAAGGGCTGTGGGGAACCCTGGGCCCAGGAAGGGAAGGGGTAACAGACCTCCCTCCAGGGTGCCTGGCAGCTCTCCTGGCCTGGGAACCAGGCCAAGCTCCCTTGCCCTGGCCTGACTCAAGGAGAAAATGAGGCAGGCAGGGACCCAGGCTCTGGTAGGCGGGCACAGAGTCTCACCCTGGGGGGTCTGGCGCCCGCTGGGACCTAAAACACTCTGGGGAACTTCCCTGGCTTGTCAGGGTGATGGCTTTCGCAGGCAAGTTCCTTGTAGACTGAAGCAGAGCTGGCCTTGTGCATATACTTGGGCCAAAGCAGTGCGACCTGATCCATGGGGGAGGAGGGTAGGCCCCTCGGGCAGTCGGGAGCTATTGATGGTGGCAGCCAGAGAGAGGTGCTATGATCCTAAAAGATTTATGGTACAAGCCAGGGGGGCGCAGAGCTGTGCTTTCCATCCACCTCCTGTCCCAGCTGGGGTGAGGAAGCTGCCAACGAGTCTTCTCCAGGGACCCGAGGGGCTGGCCCAGCCCCTACACAGCCCAGAGAGCGTGGGATCTTGCGGCTCTGGGGCCTGCAGCAAAGTCTGCAATGGATGGCAGAGGGTGGGGCGACACACGTGGGTGGTAGACAGACAGTGAAGTCCCAGCGCCACCATTTCCTCACTGGGTGGCCTTGGGCAACCTCGAAGCCTCATCTTACCCATTCAGCAAATACTAAAAAGCAGGGCTGCCTTCTATGGTCATGGGGAAATCACTTGAGTTTGCTGCCTCGCCCTGGGAGGAGATAGCATCCTCCCCTTTCCTCAAAGATTCTGTTTTTTACAAAATGTCTTTATTGATTTCAGAGAGGAAGGGAGAGGGATTGAGAGTAGCATCAATGATGAGAGAGAATCGTGGATCGGCGGCCTCCTGCACGCCCCACACTGGGGACGGAGCCCGCAACCCAGGCCTGTGCCCCGACCGGGAATCGGACCCTGACCTCCTGGTTCATAGGTCAATGTTCAACCATTGAGCAACACTGACTGCGCTCCTCAAAGATTCTAGAACATGGTGAGGAGCTCAGGATTTCTTCATCAGTGGGAGGAGAAAAAAGGGCACACAGCTTAGGTGCGGAAGGGCCAGGGAACTCAGGACCCCCAGCTGACGCAGGCCATCTGCTGCCTGACTCCTGGTGTGGCAGAAAGCCCACAGGCTGACCCTCTTGCTTCCCTCCTGGCAGGATGGGGTCAGGCGGGGATGGCTCTCTTCAATGTTGGAGGAGGAGGCGTCTGGTTTGGCCAGCACCAGCTGCCTCACCCCTTCCCCGTGGCAGCCCTTTGCAGCCAATGGGCTGGCTTCCCGCAGCCTCTGACACCATGTCCAGGTGGAGTCTGTCCTTGAAGACCCAGCTCTGTGCAGTCACCCCAGCAGCGCCGGGGCCACAATAGGAAGGAGCTGACCTGGCGAGTAACCCTTGGGCATCTGCTCCCCTTGTCCCCTGAAGGCACGCTGAGACAATGGCAGTGGGTTCAGGATGGCTGGGGTACAGACACAGACAGGGTGGGGCTCAGGGACCAGCCCCTCCCCACTCCAGCCACCAGCCCTTCGTGCAGTCATGCCCACAGCATGCACATGTGGGCTTCAGCAGACCCATGGGTGGCACATGTGCCTGCTCTCTGTTTGACCCCAAGTGCAGACTAGAGCTGGTGGGAGTCTGAGGGACCACAGGGAGCATCCTAGGGTCAGCCTGGGTAGCAACCCTGCCTCTTGCCTGACGGTTGAAGCTGGGCCTGAAGGGTTTGGTGAACAGGGTTGAGTAGGGGAGAAAGGGCACCCTGAATCACCTCTTGCCCCCACCCCCCACCTCACCACACCTCACCCATACGGTCCCAGGGACCTGGCAGGGCTGAGTGGAAGGTGGCACGCGTGTCAGAATTCAGGTCGGGTGGCTCAGTGGGGCCAGACACGGCGGGCTGGGGCCCAGGGAGAGCGCCCGGCGTCTAGGAGTTGGCAGCTGTGGGCCACACATCGGCCGGCGAGCTCTCAGGGCATGCCAGGCCTCAAGTCCTGCTCCTTTGGCCTGGCCTGAATGCCTGGCACGGCCGGTCCATGTTCTCAGAGGCTGCCAATGTGTCTTGTTTGGCTGCGACCTGGAGCAATCCTACTCCGAGGACTGTTCTGACTTCCAGAGGCCCAGACAAGAAGGGCCCTATTGGGTCGGAGGCGCAGGATCCAGGAAGCCCAGCCTCCTCCCTCGCTCACACCTGCGGACGCCAGGCCTGAGGCTCACAGCCATTACCACTTCTTTCCTTTGCTCTGAGGAGGTGGGGTCCGGAAAGCTCAGAGCCCGCTTTGATGGGGCTGGAGACTCTCCCTGAAATCCTGGGGACATGCCTGGAGGGGGGGGGGCGATGAAGGGAAACTGAGGCCCAAAGGCCCCTGGGTGGTGTGGGGAGGTGGCATTGGGGGGACTTGCTGTGATTCTCTCACTCTGTGTTCATGGGGGGGGGGGGCGCTCCTGCTTCCTGGGCTTTGGCCTTCCAGCCTCCTACATGTATGTGTGTGTTCCTGAAAGGGGTGGTGGGGGGCAGTGTGAGGTGATGGGGAGGAGGCGGGGGCACGCTTAAACTGGGGCAGCTGGGCCTGTGTACCTCCCCGCAATCCCTCACCGTGATTGTCCCCATTCTGGCAGGGAATTCCTCCTCAGGCTCTGCACTGCCCACGCTGGGCCAAGCCAGCTACCCAGAGACCCCCGTGCTTCATGGTGTGCTGAGAGACCAGGTGCTTTCAGTCTCAAACTGACAGACGGGCGGAGGGGGGGGATCTGTTTCCCTTTCTAGGCCTCAGTTTTCTCTCCCATAAGAGGGAGGTACTCATTTCAAAAGACACAGGGAAGCCTTCCCCCTGGGCACCCCCTGAGGCCCCTTCCTGGTTCCTTCTGGCTCTGTGGGGGTCTCTGGCTGCCCCCTGCAGGCACATTGTCCAGCCAGCCCCCTCCCCTCTGCATAGTTCTGGCGGAGTCCTATGCCAGGCCCTCGAGGGGAAATGAGGGCTGTGCCGGGAAGCCCGCCCAGCCTCTACCCGCCAGCCTGCCCACTGCCTGGGCCCAGCCAGGAACCGGGGAGAACCAGCCAAACCTTGTCCTCTGCCTGTGTCACGGGGCCCTGGTATAGGGCCTCCAAGCCCTCAGCCTCCCTTCCCCTCAGGGTGTGTCTGCGCTGGAGCTGGGCTGGCCCCAAGATGCAGTGACATCAGGCAGGGTGGCTTTGAGCTGGCACAGCTCCTCCAGAGCCCCCGGCCCCCGGGGCAGGGCCCCTGCGACCCCTTGGTAGGCCTTCCCAGTGCCTGTCCATCCTCTGCCCACGTGGAGGGACCAGACACCAGGACAGATGTGTCCTGTGGACATCCCAGCCGTCTTCCAGCTCCAGGCTGTGCCCATGTCTCCCCACCCAGACCCCCCCACACACCCCAACCTTACCTATCAAGGTTGACTGTGGATCCCAGAGAATTCCAAGGTTCTTGCTGGGCATTCCAGCCCTGACTCATCCCCCTTGTGAGGGAGCAGCTTTGGCAGGGGTGCCAGACAAAGGGGGGGGGGAGCAGTCTCCTCCCTCTCTCCCCTTCCATCTTCTCTCCTGCCTTCATCCTCCCCTTCCTGTTCTCTCCCACTGCTCCTCCTCCTCCTGGGCCTGGGCAGCCAGTGGCACCTGGGCAAGGGACCTGAGCAGGGGTAACAGGCACGGGAGGCCTAGACCCACGCCACTCTGTCTTGAGAGTTGCAAACTCAGGGTGAAGAAGGAGGGACCCGCTGTCCAGGTAGGCAAGCCCCAGGCCCCTCTCCCTACCCAAAGCCAAGGCCTTCTGGGGGTCCCCTGAGTTAGCATGGCGAGCCTGGGGCTGGCAGAACCTGGTGGAAGCTCAAGAGGCTGGATGCTGCCCCAGTATGGGGGACCCTCACTTTGCTCTGTGACTTGGGGTAGGCAGGCAGCTTCTCTGAGCCTGCTCCCAGGGGGGCATGCACTCAGGAGGGCGGTAGGCACCTGGCTGGGGCCCTCTGAGGCTGGCTCTGCAGCTCAGTCAACAGAACCGTGGCCTGGGCTCCTCCTGCCATTCCTGCGCAGCTGTATCCTCAGGGCCCATGGGAACCGAGGCGGCCATGTAACCTGGGGCTGCAGGAGGGTGGAGGGGACAGCAAGACAGGGATGGTTGAGAATCTAAAGGTCACAGCTGTGTGCCCAGGCCTGGAGCTGGCCCCGGGGAACCACCCGGTAGCTGACCCAACTCCACAGCCAATGGGCCTACCCAGGAGAGGAGTAGGTGGGTCCAAGCTGCTCTGAAGGTGTTGGCCTAGAGCGAGCAGACCCCTCCACCCCCAGGTCTTCCTTCCATTTCTGCAGCTAGTGTTCAGGCTCAGGGTGTGGGGGCTCCCCAGCCCCACTGATGCTCCAGATAGCTCCTCTCTTGGCCAAGATGGGCACCAAGGGAGGGCCTCCCTGGGTGGGGCCAGTTTGAGTCTACAGGAGGCATGGGCTGGCGCTGGGCTCCTTGCCCACAGATGCACCCAGGACAGCCTCGCACCTCCTGACCCCCACCCCGAAGCTGTGAGGAAGGCAGAGGGGAGGGCAGTCTGCTGAACTGTCCTGTGGAACAGATAAGGAAACTGAGGCAGGGACCTTTCTGAGAAACCCCTGTAGGTGGAGGAGATGGGAGAGGCACGGGCTCTGGCTCCTGCTTGTACAGAGCCTTCAGGCAGAGCAGCGTCTGGCTGGGGGCAGCCTCTTCTGCAGGAGGAAGGAGGCAGGCCCATGTGGGTGCCAGGGGCAGGCTCAGGCAGGGAAGTGCCCCCACCCCCACCTCGCTGCCCAGCCTCGGGGCCTCCAGACAAGCCTGACCCTGCCCACCGCCCTGCTGGCAATCTGCTCCCCTTGGGAGAGAGGGGGCTCCAGGGGCCTGGACCCTGGGCAGTTGGAAGGGTGAGAACCCCAGGCCTTTTGGAGCCCAGCCAGGGGAAGGCTTGTGGGCCAGGTGAGGAAGCCCAGGCCCCGGGGGACACTGGGGAAGCAGATGGGGGGCTGTGCCTTGGCGAATGGCCCTCTCTTTCTCCTCCTGGCCTCTGGAAGGGGCCCAGGTCTTGGCCTAGTGTGCCCAGCCTGGTGCGTCGGCCTCTTGACTTCCGTAAAAAAAGATGTGGGTGCACCGCAAGGTGGGGGGCTCAGGCAGGAAAGGAAGCGACTCATAATCCCTTAACTCAACCCCGACTGCCCCCACATTGCCTTGAGTTTGTGGGATTGGCCCAGAGCCACAGTGGTATCTTCAAAGCGTGTGGGGGGCAAATGATTGGGTCTCTCTGTCCGCCTCCTCCACTCGCCTCACTGACCCCCCAGGCAGCTGCTCGCTGACTCAGTGGTGTGTGTGTGTTGGGTGGGGGAGGGGGGGTGGAGTGCCACAGACTCCCTAACTGGAAAGACACTGCAATGCCCACTGAAGCCAGGTCTTGCCTGGGAGCAGAGGGGAGCAGAAGGAGGTGCCCCGATTCTGCCAGGTGCCTCCACAGCCGCTCTCTCTGCACTCGGGCCCCAGGGATGGAGGGGGGACACGGTGCCAACACATACAGAGCCGCAGCGCCTGGTGTGGGGAGGGTGGCCGGGGAAAGAGCCGAGAGGATGGGTGTGGGTGCTGGCTGGACACCCCTGACCGTCCCTCCTCACCCTGGCCTGCTAGGCACGTCCATCATGCGGCCCCTCTGGCTCCTCACGTCCCTGCTGGCCCTGAGCCAGGCACTGCCCTTCGAGCAAAAGGGTTTCTGGGACTTCACCCTGGACGACGGGGTGCCCATGCTGAACGATGAGGAGGCTTCGGGTGCCGACACGACCTCGGGCGTCCCGGACCTGGACTCCGTCACGCCCACCTTCGCCATGTGTCCTTTCGGCTGCCACTGCCACCTGCGGGTGGTCCAGTGCTCGGACCTGGGTCAGTCTCCGGGCCGGGATGGGAGGGGTGTGGGCAGGTGTGGGCGTAGCCCGAGCACCCCTCGTAGGGAGACACACGTCTGTCCCATGCGATGGGCATGGGAGGATGGGGGCACAGATGGGTGACCCTACACAGGCTCTGGGATCCTGATGTCAGTGTGGGCGGGTGGCCGTGGCGGTGGCGGGGTCCCTGGGTGTGTGTCTGTGTGTGTGTGAGTGTCCTCGGCTCTGAGCCTCTCGGAGACGCGGCCTGGGCTCACACGGTGACAGTGGTGCTGGCCCCAGGTCTGAAGGTTGTGCCCAAGGAGATCTCACCCGACACCACGCTGCTGGACCTGCAGAACAACGACATCACCGAGCTCCGGAAGGACGACTTCAAAGGCCTGCAGCACCTCTATGTAAGCCCACCTGCCCCTTGAAAAAATAAAAAGGTTTTTTTTTTAATTCATTTCAGAGAGGAAGGGAGAGGGAGACAGAGAGAAACATCAATGAGGAGAGAGAATCATGGATCGGCTGCCCCCTGCACGCCCCACACTGGGGATGGAGCCCAAAACCCAGGCGTGTGCCCTGACTGGGAATCGATCCGTGACCTCCTGGTTCATAGGTCGATGCTCAACCCCTGAGCCACACCGGCCAGGTCCCCACCCCCACCCTTTCGAAGGGCCTTGCAGAGATGGGAGGTCTGCAGCTAGGAGTGGGTCCAGATGTGTGTGTGTGTGTGTGTGTGTGTGTGTGTGTGCGCGCGCACGCGCGCGCGTGTGGAGTGCAAAAGGGACCTGGGACCTGTATGTTCCTGAGAGGAGTCTGCAGGTGGATGTGGACGGAGCACCCGGGGTCAGGGTCACGTACATGGATGTCAGCAACCACAGGGCAGGACGGGATCACTCAGCTTAATCCCCTTTATGGCTGGAAACTTTATTGGTTTTTCGAAAGAGCATATTTCTTTTTTTTTTAATATGTATTTTATTGATTTTTCACAGAGAGGGAGAGAGAGGGATAGAAAGTCAGAAACATCGATGAGAGAGAAACATCGATCAGCTGCCTCTTGCACACCCTCCACTGGGGATGTGCCCGTAACCAGCGTACATGCCCTTGACAGGAATCGAACCTGGGACTCTTCAGTCCGCAGGCCGACACTCTATCCACTGAGCCAAACCAGCTTCGGCCGCAAGAACATATTTCATTATAGCCAAGATACAAGTGGGGAAACTGAGGCTCATAGAAGCATTGGGCCACGCTAGGCAACAGTGGCATTGCCTGTCTCCAGGCTCTGCGCTCTGCCCACCCAGCTGGGCCTCAGACACCTGTGAAGTCGCAATAACAGGCATTTACTCCTCTCTTTGTCTCCGCCTCCAGGCGGCAGCAGAGGGAGAGAGAGGAGGGGGCTGGGTGGGCCAGGTAGCTGGGCCTTCACCTCCAACGTCCCCCCACCACCACACCCCCCTCAGGCTCTGGTCCTGGTGAACAACAAAATCTCCAAGATACATGAGAAGGCCTTCAGCCCCCTGCGGAAGCTGCAGAAGCTCTACATCTCCAAGAACCACCTGGTGGAGATTCCTCCCAACCTGCCCAGCTCCCTGGTGGAGCTCCGCATCCATGACAACAGAATCCGCAAGGTGCCCAAGGGCGTGTTCAGCGGGCTGCGCAACATGAACTGCATTGGTGAGTGCGGCCATGACCCAGAGCAGTTCCCGTCCCGTGGCTGTCGGGAAGGGTCAGGAACAGGGACCAGGATTTCTTCCAGTCAGAATGGGCCTCACAGACCTTCTGGAGCCTTGTCTAGAGGCATGCCCCAGAGCGGCCTAAGAAGGTGAAGAAAAACCAGGGGACTGTAGAGAGAAGGAAGGGAAAGGGCCAATGCCACTAGACAGCCAACCAGGGCCTGCCATGGGCTCCCCCTCTCCTCCAGCTCCCCCTGCCTCCTGGGCCCGATGCGGCACCAGTGCCCTTGGGGGCTAGTGATCTTGACCAGCTAGGAGTTTGCAATTTGCCCCATGATTCAGTGGCTGCTTTCAGGGGGAGATAGAGGAGCAGGCAATTGGCAGGGTTCATCAGGCCAACCCAAGCCAGGAGGCCAACAGGCTGGGGTGTACGGACAGCAGCTCGAGCTTCATCTGCTCTGGCTCTGGGGCTGAGAGGGCCTCTCTCCTAGAGATGGGCGGCAACCCCCTGGAAAACAGTGGCTTTGAACCTGGAGCCTTCGATGGCCTGAAGCTCAACTACCTGCGCATCTCTGAGGCCAAGCTCACCGGCATCCCCAAAGGTAGGAAGACAGTCCTCTCTTCCCACATTGAGCAGAGCTGGGGGTCTAGAGCCTTCTAGAGCCACCTGGTCTCCTTATAGGGAGGGCTTCCGTGGGCCTCCCCCCACCCCACCCCCGCCACCTCTGACCCACACCCACAGCAGCAGCAGCCACACCCTCCTGCATTCATCTTATTCACTGTCCCGGCAGACCTCCCCGAGACCCTGAATGAACTCCACCTGGACCACAACAAAATCCAGGCTATTGAGCTAGAGGATCTGCTCCGCTACTCCAAGCTGTACAGGTGGGCTGGGGCCCAGGCGCGTGGCCCACCCCTCAGCCCTCTTCTCCTCTGGCCTCTCGGTACATCTCCTCCTTCCATTTGCAGGCTGGGCCTGGGCTACAACCAGATCCGCATGATCGAGAACGGAAGCCTGAGCTTTCTGCCCACCCTGAGGGAGCTGCACCTGGACAACAACAAGCTGTCCAAGGTGCCTGCTGGCCTTCCGGATCTCAAGCTACTCCAGGTGAGAGCTGGAGGGGAAGGGGGCGAGAGGAGGAGGGTGGCAACCCAGTACCAAGTCCTCTAAGTGTGAGCGAGGGAAGCAACCCATGTCCCCAGGCCAGTTCTTTGGCCTCCCTTGCCCCTCCTGATTTGGGCCCCAAGTAGAGAGTGGAACAGGAACTCGCTCTACAAGTGGAAGCTGCATGGTCTGGCCACTTACTCCTTCTCCCTCTGCCTCTGCCTCCTCATCTGGAAAGGAGCAGTCACGAGTCTGTGCTGAGGAAGAGGGGGAGGACGGCAGGGTAGCAAGGAGGGTGGGATGGGCTGGAGAGAGGTTGTGACAGATAAGCAGGCGGTGGTCTGGTAGATACTGGAGCTGAAGGTCTCCTAAGACAGCAGGGCCTGGGAGGTCCGGGAACAGGACGGGCCTGGGGTTGAACAAATACGTGCCAAGATAGGGTTAGCCTGGGGCAGGAAGTGCTAATGGGGTGGTGGTGCAGGGCTTTGCCTGGGGTTCTCTTCTCTGGCTTACTTTCTAGTCGACGGATGAGCTTGGTCTTGCCCAGCCCTCCTCTAGCCCGTCAGTCTCTTCCTCAGCCCCATTCCCATGGTTGTCCAGCCAGAGCCCTGCGTGCGTGGCAGCCCAGCTGCAGCAGCCGAGGTGCAGGCAGTGCTGGGCTGAGCGCGCCCTCTAGTGGCCAGTTCCTCTCTGCCTCTAGAGGGCGCTTGTTGCACACGAGCGCCTCTCCTGGTCATTGGACGTCTTCCCACCCACACTACTGTCTGCTCAGCCCTCCCCTAGAGAGATGCTTCAGGGAGTTGGGGGAGGCTGAGAGAGGGCAAGTGCCCCTGAGGACCGAGAGGAAAAGGAAATTATCCTGAAAGTTCTTTCTCCTGTCATGCCCGGAGTCCCTGGAATGAGAGGCTGAGAGGGGCAGGCCAGGAGGGAGTTCGGTGAACCCAGAGGGAAGGCCAGGGATCCTCTGGGAGCCCAAGGTCGCCATCTTTTCTGCATGGACACCCCCACCCCATCCCCTGCCTCCATTCCCATGTGCCCCTCGCCTCCCACCCACCACAAACCCACCTGAACCCCTCATCCCAGCCCCCGGTCACACACATGTCTGGCCACGCCCCTCTGTCTCAGGTGGTCTACCTTCACACCAACAACATCACCAAGGTGGGTGTCAACGACTTCTGCCCCATGGGCTTCGGGGTCAAGCGGGCCTACTACAACGGCATCAGCCTCTTCAACAACCCCGTGCCCTACTGGGAGGTGCAGCCGGCCACCTTCCGCTGCGTTACCGACCGCCTGGCCATCCAGTTTGGCAACTACAAGAAGTAGAGGCAGCAGCAGCCTTGCGGTGGCCTGGGCCAGGTCTTTGGGGAGCACAGCGAATGTCCTGAAGGGTGAGGCGGAGCGAGGGAGCCAAGCCAGTGCCCAGCTGCACCCAACCCAGCCCCACCCCGATCCCCAACCCCCCACTCGCTGACCCCTGACACCTTCGCCCTGGTTCCCAAGCATGCAGGTGGCACCCGAGGCCCAGACCCCATCACAAGTCCCCTTGGCTTCAGAGCTGCCCCTCCCCCAAGCATAGCCATTCAGAGGGGCTCACACCCAATATTCTTCCATTTCACCCTGAAACCAAATTGTCTGAAGCTCCAATCCAGGGAAACCGGTCCCTGGGTCTGCGGGGCGGGAGGGGATGAGCAGAGATGGAGATAGCAAGACCCCTCTGAGCCCACCGCACCTGCCTGGGGCACATTCCTCCTTCATGTCAACTTGCCACTTCCAGCCCTCATTGGCCTGGTCTGCCATCCTTGGCCTCCAATGGGCCCCCACCTTTATGCAAGTTCATGGCCCATACATTGGAGCCTCCTTGCTCTACTGACTGTTACACCAGCTCTCTCTCTCTCTCTCTCTCTCTCTCTCTCTCTCTCTCTCCTCTTACATCCTTGGGCTAGATCTGGTCTCTGTCACAATAGGCCTCTGCCCAGTTCCCACCCAGGCAAGCCGGTGGGTGGGGTGCAGCTGCCCCCTATACCAGTCTGCCCTGCCCAGGTCTCTCCCCTAAGGCTGGGCCTGCGGGCGGCAGATGGAGGTGCTGCACCTCCTCATGATCTGGGGAAGCACTGGGCTCAGTCAGACCCCGGAAGTCAGGCCCCCAGGAGGGGCCCAGCAACCCACTGGAGTCCCAAGCACGCTTTCCATTATCCCCCTTCCCCCATGATGGCTAGGTCTCCCCACCCCCCACCCTGCCTCGCTCCCGGCCCTTGGTGTGGGGTTTCAAGCTTGAGGAAGGGCTGCTTCTGAGGTCGGATGCTGTCTTTCAATTAAAGAAACACTGTGCAATATGGCTCTATGTGTCATTGTTTTCGGGGTGGCACTGGGGGCCACCTCTGGCCTGCTGATGGGTTCTGCCTCTCTATGCCCCCTCCAAGCCTGGGCCTTTGTCTTTGCTGCTTTCCCTGAAGGTTCTGGGCACCCCCAGGTGTGAGGCTGTCCAAGAGGCCCTAGGGACCAGGTGGGAGGCCAAGGCCTGGCCCCTTTCCCTCCCTTCTAGGCACTTCTACTGCCCCAGCTTTCCTTACACTGGGCTCCTGGAGCACCCCACCCCGATGGCCTCTGCCCTTTCGGAGTGCGGTGTTCGACAGGCACCTGCAGGCTGTAAAGAACCAGGTTAGACCCCTTCCAGGGGGGCAGGAAGTACTAGTGATCCCCTGATTGCCCCTCTTTTTAAAAATATTTTTTTATTGCCAAAACCGGTTTGGCTCAGTGGATAGAGCATCAGCCTGCAGACTGAAAGGTCCCAGGTTCAATGCCAGTCAAGGGCATGTACCTTGGCTGCGGGCACATCCCCAGTAGGGGGTGTGCAGGAGGCAGCTGATCGATGTTTCTCTCTCATTGATGTTTCTAACTCTCTATCCCTCTCCCTTTTTCTCTGTAAAAAACCAGTACAAATATATTTTTTATTGATTTCAGAGAGGAAGGGAGAGGGAGAGAGATAGAAACATCAATGATGAGAAGAGAATCATTGCTCAGCTGCCTCCTGCACACCCCCCTACTGGGGATCGAGCCTGCAACGCAAGAACTGTGACCTCCTGGTTCACAGGTCGATGCTCAACCCCTGAGCCACATTAGCCGGGCACCCGATTGTCCCTCTTGATGGGCTCCCGTGTCAGCACCAGGAGGCACACTCCGGGGCAGGGCAGCGCGATTTGTGCTGTGTGTGCCCACCTGTGCTGGCCCGGCCCCGGTTCCCAGCGCACCCTCTACCCCGCGAGGCACACGGCGTGCCAGCTGAGCCCCGCCCAGGCTGCAGCGTGCTGGCACTAGTCCCAAGAGAAGATCCAGAGCACAGCCGGGAAATCCTGCTCACCGGACACGGGTGGGGGGACCGTACCCAGAGCAATGCCCTCTCGGCATGCCCAGGGGGCTGAGGTGGCAGTGGGCTGGATCCTGGCTGCTCTTTCTTTGTGCTACATGTCGGGGGGGCGGCTCTGTCTCTAGCGGTGGGACCCAGGGCTTCCTGGGGCTTCCCGTGGCAGCCACCGGCCACTCACAAAAATAGAACAGGCAGGGCCCACTGGGAGTGGCAGCCCAGGAGAGGAGCCCGGAGCCTCAGCAGCCCGCCTCCCACACGCGGCCACCTGCCCTTCCACCTGGCCTGGCACCGGGACACCCGGTGTTCCCAGGTTTCTCCTTTTGGGGATGGGAGCCACCGCTCACAGTGGTGCCCAGCGATAGAATGTCACCCGTCGGCATCATAGCACTATTCTGGGCCATGTGCTCCACAGCCCAGCAATCTCTGCTGAGCTGGGCAGGCTCAGGGCAAGGGCACTGGCCCGGGGCCAGGAAGGAGTCAGGGCCTCGGTCAAGTCCCCTCGCTGGCTGGGAGGAGGGGCAGTCGGCAGGCGGTGGGGGGGGGGGGGGGGGCTGGTGGGGCCCGAAACCTGGAGCCCTCAGGGCCTTTCGCTGTGGGCTGGTCTTGGTGCCTGACCTGTTATGCGGGTCCAACACAGCCCCTCCCTCCTGTGTGTCTCTGTCTTCTCACCCTCCCTCTCTCCCTCCCTCCTTTCCAGCCTTCCTGCCACTCCTTTCCTCTCTGGCTCCCTCTCCCTGGGGATGCAGGTGCCACAACCAGCTAGTGAGACAAGAGTGATAAGGCTGTGAGGCGCAGAGGAGACCCCTGTGGCTGGACCCCAGGGAAGGGGTCTATAGGCTTGGGGGGTCAACCCTCCCCACAGGGAACAGTGCCCTGCAGGCAGGACCCACACGGTGCCCGGACCAGAGTCTTGAGGCACCCAGGAGAATGCTTGGGCCCTGAGGCAGAGACCCAGGGAGGTGGATAGAGCCAGCTCCGAAGGGCTGGTGGGTCCTGATTAGAGGGGAGAGCTCGCCCACAGCAATTGGTCAAAGACCAATTACTTAACCTCACTCCGATATCCAGTGTGTTGCAAACTATTAGGTGATGAATAATAATAGGAAGAACAAGGGGAATTGGAATGCACAAGTTGAAACTGATTGGACTTTAAGAAAAAACACCCGTGGCAACATCAAGTTCACTACCCTGGTTGGCTCACAGCGGCCATGTACAGCTCCACATACAGTTCATACCTCCTCCTAGCGGAGCTCAGGGGACGGCTCCAGTCACAGGAATCCCGGGGTGGCAAAGTTGCGGAGGGCTGGCCTGGGCATGCTAAACTATAGGTGGATCCGTGGGCTGAGGGGGGCTCTGTTAGAAAGTGCGGGAAAGGTGGGGGAGGGGCCTGCTTCCAGCCTGATCTTGGGTTGAGCAGGAACCCCCAAATGTGATGACTGATTGTTCATGGGGGGAGAGGAAGGGAGTGGGCAGAATGAGAGTGTGGTGTTCCCTAAGGGATGCCACCTGAGGGCTGGGAGCACCCCAGGAGTGGTGGGTGCGCACGTGCAGTTCGGAGGAGGGGTGTGAGCCCCAGGGCATGCTGGAGCTGGTGTGCACAGGCATGCACATGCGCATGCACACGCTGGGCAATGAAAGTCATGGGAACAGCTCCGTTGGAAGGGGGTACAATCCCATGAAAGGAGAGGCCGCCAAGGAGTGGACTCTGAATGACACGGGGCTGGGCTGGGGGACGTTTCCGAGTACTTATTACCAGTCAGGTGCCTTCTGGGGGTGGCAGGGCCCAGCTGGAGACTAAGCCAAATCCACTGCTTAGGTTTAGACAAGTCAGGACTTGTGTGAGGGGCAGTTGGCCAGGTGTCCGCAGGCTATGGCCAGGGATGGGGGCAGGGCCCCTCAGAAGAACAACTCCTCCTTGAAGAACCTGAAGGGTCAGAGGAGGGGCTGCTCTGAGAACTTGGGGGAGGGGCAGCATTCATCCACCATTAGTCTCCCTGTGGGCTCCGGGCTTCAGTCTCAAGCTTCATTCTGAACACGTAGGGCAAGACACCATCTCCAGGGTGGCACAGAGTCGCTGAAGGGTCCCAGTGCCCGCTACACATGGGCTGCCAGGATAGGGCAGGAGTGCCCGGAGGCTGGAGCCGGTCTGGCAAGAGGAAGTTGTGCTCAGAGGACCACCTCCTTGTAGCCAGTGCCGAGCTGCCGGGAAAACAGAAGGGAGGTGTGCCTCGGGCCGAGTCAGGCCCAGGCTGGTGAGTTTCTTAGGGTGGCTGTAAAAAAGGACCATTAGCTGGTGGCTTCGAACAGAGATGGACTCTCATGGTTCTGGAGGCCGCCAGTCCAAAGTCAAGGTGTTAGCAGGGCCATGCACCTGCTGAAGGCTCCAGCTTCCGGTGGTTGCCGGCATCCCTTGGCTTGTGGCTGCATCAGTCCAGTCTTTGCCTCCATCTTTACACGACCTCCTGCTATGTGTCTCTGTGTGTCAACTTTCCTCCCGCCTCCCTCTTTACGGACACCTTTCACTGCATTCAGGTCCTGCCGAGATAATTCAGGGTGATCTCTCCATCTCAACATCCTGAAGTTAATCACATCTGCAAAGTCCTTATTTCCAAAGAAGGTCTCAGTCCCATTCCAGGGATGGGGGCTTGCACATCTCACTGGAGGCAGTTCCACCTGTCATGGGGCTGCAGGTCAGTGCTGTTGGTCCCCAAACTCTTGGTGGGGGAGGGTATCTGTGATCTCAGATAGAGAAAGAGTGGGCACACAGAGAAGAAAGGAAGCCCGGGGCCCAGCCAGAGTTCCCTCACTTCAATGGTGGGCTGAAGAATTGCTGTCCCCAGATAAGGCTGTGGCAGTCACTCCAAAAATGCCAACAGGGACACCAGGCATTTGCAGGCCCACAGAGAGGAGAAGCCTGGTGCTAGGTGGTGGCCCGAGGACCTGGGAAAGACAGCATTCAGGAAGTGGGGGAGGAGAATGAGGGCTGGAGGCAGGAGTGAGGGAGGGGTGATGAGTGGGTAGGAAAAGGTAGAGTGGGCTCCTTTGGCAGAGTGTGTGAGGGGCACCAGCTGAGTGTCACCTTCGATAGAGTGCCAGAGGGGAATGGGATGGGGGGAGGACAGGCTGTTGATAATGTAGGAGTGAGGGACAGAAAGGGGAAAGGACACACTGGGGGACCGGGGATGGGACAGGAGGAAAGGGATGAAGGAGAGTGCAGAGAAGTAGGAAGGTCTGGACCACTAGGCCAAGCCCCTTCCCCTGCCACACCCCTAGCCCCAGCTATGCGCCTCCCTGGGGCTTCCCCTTAAGCATTTGCAGTGCAGACCTAAGGCAGAAATTTCTAGAAAAGTTCTCCTCATCTACCCATGTAGAGAGGAGAAGCCAAGCAGGGCTGGCCATGCACAAGAGGCATCAGGGGTACATCCTATGCTCCACGCCTGGGGACTGACGACTCCAACCACAAAATGGGGATCATCCCTCTCCAGGCCCATTAGCTGGTTGGGGGTTGCTAGGGACTGAGGACCCTGATGACATCCTGAAGGGCTGTGACTCCGTCCCTTCAGCCCTCCTGAAAGCCACATACCTTGTTCCTTAACCAGCTGACCTTGGCCTCAGTGGGCCTCATCACAGGGGCACGTGGCATGGCCAACTCTTGCCCTGGATAGCCTTGGGCAGTGCCCCGGGGCCGGGGGGCTGGTAAGAGGCACAAGAGCACAGGTGGGTGATCCCTGCCTCAAACTCTCTCCCCTTCCCATCAAGTGGGGGCCTGTGCCAAGCACAGGAAGAGAGGGCCCTCATGCAACTTCCTGCCCAAGGCAGCTGACTCCCAGCTCTGGAAGTGGGGCGGACTTCACATGCTGGTGCTAATGCTGCCCTGTGGCCAGCAGCCATCAGTGAAACGAACATGCCCCCAGGGGCGATTGGGGACGCGGCTATCACCTCTCCTCACCCATTAGCTGCTTGGGTCTCAGAGGGAAGGCAGTCCCAAGGGAGTCTTCTCTCTTTTCTTCCACCACTTCCAGGCCTGCACATGTGGGCCTCCCACTGCCCCCCTGCACCCCCATTTCTTCCTCGCTCCTGTCCTCCCACAGCTGCCCACACCTGTCTTCTAGGAGGGAGAGCTATGACTGAGGTGTTTGCTATCAGCCAAGGTGCACCCCCTGCCCAAGGAAGCAGCCTGCCCCTACGTCTTCTGGTGGTGGGGCCTCAAGTCCCCCCCGGAAGGACATGTCCAAGGAGCCTGTCCCACTGCGAGAGGCCAAGAAGGGGATCCAACCTCAATCTGGCAGGAAGGGGGGCTCTGAGGCTCTCAGGAGGTGCGCCCATCATTCGGAGCTCCTTTTCCATTGTGTGGGTGCCCAGGGGCGGCTGGCACCCCATCTCCCAGCCAGGTGAAAGTGTAGCTTTACAACTGGTGCCCCCCCGCAAGTGTAGGATGACAAGAAGAACAATTCCAAAGACACAGAAGCACGGAACAGACTGTGGAACCTCAGCAGGAAGGCGGGAGTGGGTGGAAGGGATCAACCAAAGAACTTCTACGCATATATGCTTAACCGATGGACACAGACAATACAATAGGTTGGTGAAGGCCTGGGTGGGGGGATGAAGGCAGGCTAGAAGGGGTCAATGGGGGGGAGGGGGAAAGGGGCTATATGTACTACTTTCAACAATATGTTTTTAAATGTATTTTATTGATTTTTACAGACAGGAAGGGAGAGGGATAGAAAGTAAGAAACATTGATGAGAAACATCGATCAGCTGCCTTCTGCACACCCCCCACTGGGGATGTGCCCACAACCAAGGTCCATGCCCCTGACTGGAATCAAACCTGGGACCCTTCAGCCCGCAGGCCGACGCTCTAGCCACTGAGCCAAACCAGCTAGAGCATAACAATATTTTTAAAAGTTAATTAATTAATATGATGGGGGTGGGGGGAAGAAAAACTCCAAGGTGGCCAGCTCTCACACAAGGACACGCGACTGCACTGCCAGCACCGAGCATGTGCCAGGCGTTCAGGAACACGGGGCTGGCTTGGGCTTTCAGGTTTGCTCTGGGCACAGTGGGTCAGGCAGGCCATGCTCTGGGGCTGCTGCGGGGCCAAGGTGGGTTGAGCCCACAATAACTGAACCCCGTGCTGAGGCCCATTCTTCCCTTGGCTGCGGGACAGCCGGGTCAGAGAACAAGCACCCAGGAGCGCGGCTGGGGTTGCAGTGGGAGGAGGGGTGCGCATGAGCGAGCACGTCAGTGAGCATGTGTGAATTCACACACGAGTGTGTGTGCAAGAGTGCGAACAACTGTGTGCATCTGTGTGAGATCTGCGTGAGTGTGTGTGACAGCGTATGATTGCGTAATTGAGGGTGTGGCGCTGAATACATGTAAAGAACTGCAAATGGGAATTTGAGTGACTAGGCATGCGTGTGACTAACTGAGTGTGCACAAGTGTGTGTGAGAGTAGTGATGATCTATACTAAGAAAAGCCTATGTGGCCGTCACGCCCTCACGCCGTGACACCCTCATCCCGCAACAGGCGAGACTGTGTGCACAGCAGGCATGCGCGGGTGGGCGGAGCTGCATGCACGCTCAGGGGGGCAGGGGCTTGGCGCAGCGTGTGCAGCCCGGAGGCAGGTCACACAGCTCCCACAGCTCCATGTATAGAGGTGGGACCCCTGGCTCCGGCCTTCCTCTTTGGGGCAATCTATCCAGGAGCCCCAGATGGATGGGCGGAGCCTACCTCCTTGGGGCAATTGATAGTGGGCTCCTGCACTGTGAGGAGGCAAAGGCCAGGCTAGACCACACCCCCGTGCATGAATTTCATGCACTGGACCACTAGTGTGTGAATAATTGGGTGTGAGTGTGTGGCATTGTGAGTATGCATGTGTGAGCATATGTGAGCATGTGTCAGCATGTGTGGGGTGTGGGGTGTTTGAGCAAGTGTGAGTGAGTGTAACCTCTGTCCGTGTGAACTCTGTGTATGTATGAATGTGATTAAGCATGTATATGCACATGCATGTACACATATGTGAGTGTGTATGAATGCATGAACATGTGTCTGCACGTGTGAGTAAGCATGTGTGCATATGAGTGTATGTAAATGAGCCTGTGAGTGTGCATGTGATCTCTGCCTGCACTGAGATGTGTCAGGTCTCAAAGGCTGTCCATGAAACGGGCTGCTCCCTGCAGGAGGAACACACTGTGGGGAGGTATGACAGTCCCTTGGTCCAGGGCAGAGCTCCCGCTGTGCCTTTGTGCTCTATAGGTCTCGGGCACAGAGGCGCCTCCTCAGAGAATCCTTCCCTTCGCTCTCAGCACCATCTTGCTTCTCCCCAGTTGGTGGTTTTCCTGGGCTCTCGCCCACACTGCGTGGCCATGCGTGTACTCTCTGCCTGCCAGCCCCGTTTGCGGTCCCTGTTGTGTCCTTAGCGCCCAGTTGGGCATGGCACACAGGGTGCCCCAGGGCTCTGTCTGTCCAAGGCAAGAAATAATGTGTGGCTGTGCCAGGCCTAGTCTACCTGCCACCTCGCTGGGCTCTCAGCCCTGCCTGCTCCCGGGTGCTGTCAGTTCTCATGCCCACACACAGCCCCCTTCCTGTGCCACCCCGCCCCCTTGCACTTCTGCTGTCTGCTCACAGATGGTGGCAAAGGCCTGATGTGGGTTTGGAGGCACCCACTGTCCCTGGAGCTGGGGGGCTGGGGGCTCTGAAGACGGGTGGCACAAGCCAGCCAGCTCCTGCCTGGGTGTCCATGGGCACACACTTGGGTCTCTGTCCACCCTACGGGGCCCCTGTGAGTTTGTGGGCATGGTCTTCTGTGCTTTGGGGTTTGTCTGTGTGTCTGTCTCCACCGTGTCCACGAATGTCTGTGACCCCGTGTGTCTGTCTCTGGTGTCTACCTGTGTGCAATGCCTCTTGGTGTCCCGTATAAGGGGGTTCATATGATCACCTTTTGGGGTCACTGACTTTGAGAATCTGTCGGGAGCTCCAGCTTCCCTTCCGAAAACGCCTTTACAGATTGCGTTCCCAATAGTCAGAAGGCTGTTTCGGGACAGTCAACGCCACCCCTCTCCCCCCTGGATCCCACACTGCATATCAGCAAGTGGGCTCCACACCCCATTTGGCTTCAGGGAGAAGGACCCGGAGGGCAGGGGTGTTGAGGGAGGGCAGCCTGGGGCTCCAGTGGGCACGCTCACAGCGCTTTCTCTGCGCTCCCAGTCGCCAGGGCCCTCCATTCCCAGGGGCGCCCACCGCACCTCCGCCGGCACCCTCCGGGGCACTGCTCAGCCTGGGAAGGCCAAGCACCCAGCGCGTCCCGGGGGACAGAAGGGCGCGCACCGGACGCGTGGCTCCGGAGTCCCACAGCCCCCGCGCAGCGCGCCGCCCCCCGCTCCCGATCCCTCCTCCCTCCTCCTCCTCCTCCTCCCCCCCCCCTCGTGCGCTCCCTCCCTCCCTCCTTCCCTCCCTCCCTCCCTCCGCGCTCAGAGCTGCGGCTGGAGCCTAGCGCGCCGCGTCGCCCGCCGCTGCCGGTGTGCGGAGCGTGGGGAGCACTCGGCCGCAGCCCTCGCCCGCCGCGGAGGGTCGTGCCCGCGCCGCCGGCCAGGCTGCCCTGTGCCTGGGCCTTTCCGTCCTTGGAGCGGATCGTTGCCCGCCGGGCGCCCGCCCGCAGCGACAGCGCCCGCCGGAGCCGAGGCCGCGGCGGCGGCCGTGCCCATGACCGGGTAAGTGGTGCCCCGGGGCGCACGGGCGCCCTGGGGTGGGCGCGGGCGCGGGTGGGGCGGGGCAGGCCGCCCGGCAGGTGGCGAAGGCTGGCAGGTGGGGAGACGCGGGTCCCCGCTCGCGGCACCTGCACCCCGCGCGGGGCCTGCGTGTCCTTGCGGCGCCGCGTCCGCGCGTCACCCCGCAGCCCCTGGCCGGCGGGCAGCGCCCCGCAGCCGGCACCCTGCGCCCCGCATCCTGCGCGCACGCGCATCTGCATCTAGGGGAAAAAGGCCGCCGAGGGGCTGCGGGCTGGGTCCCGGGAGGGCACAGCCGGGGCGTGGGGCCTGGGCCAGGCTGGCCTCGCGCACGCACCTCCGGAGCTTCGCAGCACCCCTCCCCCGCGTCCTCACACTGTTATTCTGCCCCCGACACACACGGTCCGAGAACCCCGCACACGTTCCCACACTGTCCCCGCACGCCCGCCCACACGGACGCCGGGCTGACCCTCCTGCTGGCACGGGCTGTGCGAATGGCAAGCCGCCGAGGCTACACTTGGGTAACTCGTTCTCCATCCCTCCGCGCACCGCTGTCCTCCCCCTCCTCACCTGCGTGACCTTGGCCACACGGCTTCTCCCTTCTGGGCCTCAGTTTTGCTCAAGGGTTTGGGATTCTGGAATTTGCAGCGCTGGGAGGGGTGGGGGTGGAAGGGGGGCATGTCCCAGAGGAGGGCGCCCCGGGTCTCCCCCTCGGACCGTCCTCTGATTTTTGTCTCTGGGACCTGATTTCCTTCCTTCCGCTGGCTCTGCGCGGGGCTCAGCGGGCAGGCCGGTGGAGGGTGGGTGACAGGCAACATGGGGGCCTGCAGGGGACCCCGGGGTAGGATTGGGAGATAGTGGGGGGAAAGCTTCCTCAAGGGGCAGGGCCAGCATCCCTGAACTAGGACTTGATACGCCCAGGTGGGGGGAGTGGGGGAGTGGGGCCAGGATTTCAGAGGTGAGGCCCCTGGGCCTCCGAGCTAAACTGTGTCCCTGACAGCTGCAGGGTCGAGTCCAGCCTGGCCCTGGCCATCCCAGTGCCCCTGGCTCCCTGCAGGGCCGTGGCTGCCAGCCTCGCTGGCCTGTGAACATCTTAAGGCAGGGACTGGCTCTTCATCCGTGTCAGTTCAGAACGGACTGGCCAGCCCAGCCCAGGTGTGGCTCAGTGGCACGTTCACGACCTTGACCTCCCTGAATCTGCAAAATCACCCGCCGAGGGAGGCAAGGCCATGGGGTGTTTTGTCCCCATTTTTCAGATGAGACCATTGAGGCCCCGACAGGGGAAGGGACTTGACGCTGCATTCACTGCATGGGGCGGATAGATGGGGGACACTCCGAGCCCAGAAATGGCTCGAAGCTGAGTCTCACCATCAACGCCAAGTGTGAGCTTGCTGTTTTCATCGCCCCCTTCCACGGCCTGGGAAACCAAGGCCATGGGGGCTTATGAGAGAGGAGTGGGCATGCAGACCTGGGCCGTGGGCACCTCAGCCCGAAGCAGCCTCCGGAGGGGCGGGCTGGGGGCCGCCGAGGTCCCTTACCTGGCAGGCCTCGGCTGAAACCTGGCAGAGGCTCTGAGGGTGTTGGAAGAGGTTGGGCAGCTGTGGTCCCGGGGCATCGATGGTCCCTGCTGCTTAGCCCCAAGGAGAAGGTGGGCCAAGGACACAACCTGGTCCATGCCCAGTGCCACCAGGTGGTTTGAGCAAAGGGGCAGGCGGCTCTGGCACAGACATGTGGGGGGGGGGAGGGGTAACACAGGCAGATGGCACTAGGGCGGTGTGGGAGGGGGCTCTGCACGGAGCCAGAAGGAGAGCTGGTCCTGCGGGGAAGGAAGTCCTAGGCTGCGAGCGGCGGAGCCGGGGAGAGAGCCGCAGCCGCAGCCACAGCCACAGGCGCAGAGGCGCTGCTGCAGGCCGCGGAGGGGTCCGGAAGGCCTGGGAGAGCTCCTGGCTTTGCAGCCAGCCCTCCGACGGATGGTTTTGTGACCTTGGCCAAGTCCCTTCCCTGGAGGCCTGGCCAGCGGGGAGGTCTCAGAGCACTCCCATGACATTTCAGGATTCCCAGCTGGAGCCTCAGAGGTTGAATCATTTGCAAGCGAGTGAGCGAGCGGGAGAGGCCCGGCAGTGAGTCAGAGAGCTCTCTCCACCCAGAATGGCTTCTCCCGGGCCAGGGAGGCAGCGGGAGGTGCCGGGGTCAGCCTGAGCCCTGCCTCCACTCCCCCCTGGCCTTCCGTGTGGACCAGGTGAGAGTGCCCCGGGCCCGCGGGGGGCTTTGAGAGCTGCCCTTCAGCGGGGACTCCGCGAGCCAGCAAAGCCGGGCCCGGCTCCCTCTCTCCCACCTTACAAAGTGAGTTGTCGGCGCATGTGTGGGCCGTACCCATGGCACCCTCTTCCGATTTTAGACTGGGGGTGTGTGCATGGAACTGACGGCTGCTGTCTCTGCCAGAGGTTATTAGCAGATCAAATATCCTAGGTAATACCCTAGCCCGTTCGGCTCAGCGGTTAGAGCGTCAGCCCGCAGAATGAAGGGTCGCAGGTTCCATTCCGGTCAAGGAATGTGTCTCCCAATCGGTGTCTCTCTCACATTGATGTTTCTCTCTCTGTCTCTCCCCCTCCATTCTACTCTCTCTAAAAAAAAAAAAAATGGGTGAGGATTAACAAAAATAAAATGTAAACATATATAGCAAGCAATAACAGTGATGATAATAATAAAGGCACTCACCTTGTGCCAGACATCCTTCTCAACATCCCCCTACCTCATGCAAACAACAACCAAATGTAACCAGGGCTTGGACTATCCCCACTTTGCAGATGAGGAGACTGAGGCCCAGAGAGGTTAGGCGACTTGCCCAAGGTCACGTAGGCAGCGGAGAGTAAAATCAGGATGGGAAGGCAGGCCGTCAGGCTCCTGAATCTGGGGTGTTTATGTAGCCGCTCATTCCATAATCTCTAGAAGTCAGTGCTGAGCTCAGCAGAACGGAGCGCTGTGCATGCGAGCTGTTTGTCGAAGGCCCTTCCAGGCCCCGGGGAGACCCTGCAGCTCAGAAGCTGAGCCTTCTGGGCCCCCTCATCTACTCGCTGAGAAAAACAGACAAACCACCGATTTGTCTCCATCCGAAGCAAGTTAGGGGATGATTTGGATTTCAGTCAGTTTTCCGCACGACCCTGCCAGCGCACCCCTACGAAGGGGCAGTCTTCAGTGGAAGCTGACAGATGGGGGACCTGGGTGGTGGCCCCAGAGGCAGATGCTGACATCAAACTGAGGGCTTGCTGCCCCTGAACCTCACCACTACTATCTCCGCGATGGGCTCAGGCGCTGAGCTCCGGCTGTGAATGTGTTGGGCAGGGCAAGCAGAGACCTGGAATGTGCAGATGTCTTCTCCCTGCCCCCCCTCTAGTTCCCAGAAGGCCACTTCTTTATCTGGGGCCCCAGCTCTCGCTGTTTCTCTCTTCCCCACCCCGGCTGAGCTGCCAGAAGCCAGGCCAAGTGGCGCCCGGTTGGAGAGCCCTCCCCTGCCTGTGCACCTTCTGTTGGGTGGGAGGTGCTGGAAGTGGGCCTGGGACTACCGCCTGGAGAGCAGGATCTGAGCCCACACATCACCACCAGGACGGAGGGAAAGAGGGCCTCCGATGTAGGACCGAAGGCCAGGCATCCTGGCCTGCCCAAGGTTGGGAAGAGGACAAGACCAAAGGTATACGGCTGAGTAGATGGCAGAACCCGCCCCAGAGCCACAGGGTGAGGTGGAGAAAAAAAGGCTGGAGGTTTGTCCTAAGTCCCGCCTCCAGGGCTGAGGGGCCTGGGGCCGCAAGTGGCTCCCAGAGACTTGAGTCCAAATCTGAGTTGCACAAAGGGGATGCTACGGTCAGTATCCTTGGGGGATGGCTTATTTGAAGGTGTTCTGAGCCTGATGGGGGAGGGGGTTCTCAGTCAGGTGAGAAATCCGAAAGAGACTGCAGCCACAGTCCCAAGGCACTTTCTCGAGCTGCATGGTCCCGTGCAGTAGCCACAAGTGGTGATTTAAGTAGGATTAAATAAAATGTAAAATTCAGTTCCTCAGTCAAGCTGGCCACACTTCAAGTGCTCAGTAACCACATGTGGCTGCTGGTGGCTACTGTGCTGGACAGCGCAGACAGAGAACACTGCCATCACTCCGCAAGGTTCTGTCGCACAGGGTCGCTTTGGAGCCGATGCAGACCCAAGCCTTGACAAGGAGCCTGAGGCCACGCCCATGCCTACCCCCACCCCCAGCCCCATGGATCCTTGAAAGGGATGAAGCAGGTATGGATGTCTCCTGGGAGCCTGTCTGCCCCCTGGAGAGTCTGAGGGCCTTTGCCACCCTCACCCACCGAGGCTGGCCCAGGTGCACCCCACACGTGGAGGGGGGAGGTGAGCGTGAACAGCCCACCATGTGGTGAGGATGCCCGGCCTGGCCTGGCCCCATGCCAACCCCGGTGGCCCTGGCTCACCAACTTGAGGCAAAGCCCTGGCTCTTTTCTTTTAATAGAATGTTTTAAAATATATATATTTTATTCATTTCAGAGAGGAAAGGAGAGGGAGAGGAAGAATAGAAACATCCATGATGAGAGAGAATGATTGATCGGCTGCCTCCTGCACGCCCCTCACTGGGGATCGTGCCCACAACCAGGGCACGTGCCCTGACCGAGAATTGAAGTGCGGTCTCCTGGTTCATAGGCCGAAGCTCAACCACTGCGCTACACCGGCCGGGATGTAACATGTTTTTATTGATTTCAGAGAGAGGAAGGGAGAAGGAGAGCGCGATAGAAACATCTTGGGTTTAAAAAATATAAAACGTTCATTTTGTCTTCATTTAACTATACTGCTGTCAACATGGATGCCCTTTATAGAAAATTCATAAAACACAGACATAGGAAGCCCCTTCCATCCTCTTCCCGAAATGCAAGCCAGTGCTTCCATTTTATCCAACTCGTGTCCGCTAGGCTTTCTTTGCATAGGCTATTTATTTTCACATTACTGTAATTATACCATGAGCACACTTGCGTAATCTATTTTTTACCTCACATGTGCATGTTCTTTATTAATATAATCCCTTCCTAAATGAATTTTTCAAAATGGATGCAGTTGGATTTTTTTAAGGTCCTGAAAGCAGTAAGTGCTTATTGCAAAAATGAAAGAAAGAAAAAAAAACACAACTTGAATTATGCAAAGGAGGAACTGCAAATGATCATTCACTCATTCGACAGCTATTTATCAAGCACCCAGGATGTATCAAGGCAGTCCTCGGGGCTGTAATTACAATTTTTAATGGATGAATAATATTCTCTCAAGAGAGTGTAATTCGCTTAATTATTTGGCTATTTGTGGAGATCCAGGCAGTCGGATTTGTTTCACGCTCAAAGGTGGGGCCCTGTGGGGCACCCCAGTGGCTAACGCTTGTCCTGCCCCGAGGAGGGTGCCCAGGTCAGAGCTCATCCCGCCAAACTGTTTCCAGAAGGGCTTTCCAGCATACCCCAAGGGCTGGCTCACTGTGGCCTCGCCAGTCTATCATAATCACACAAGCTGACAGAAATAAATATCATGGTCCAAAATGTCTGCTTTAGTTTCGAGGGTTTTTGTGTGTGTGTGCACTTTAAATATATTTTTTATTGATTTCAGAGGGGAAGGGTGAAGGAAAGAGAGATGGAAACAGCAATGGTGAGAGAGAAGCACTGATCTGATCAGCTGCCCCCTGCACGCCCCATGCCAGGGATCGAGCCCACAGCCCAGGCCTGTGCCCTGACCTGGACTCAAACCACCACCTCTTGGTTCATAGGTCGATGCTCAACCACTGAGCCACACCGGCCAAGCAATTTCTGGTGTTTTTTTTTTTCTAATTGCTCGTGAGGGTAAGCATTTTTCCTCAAAGCCTATTAATGATGTTTTTTTTCTTTTTAAGTGATTTGTCTGTCCCTCACCTTCACTGAGGTCTTAGTGTTTCTCTTATGGGCTTGAATACATTTATTCATGAAAGATAGTGATAACTTTGCATGCTTGTTGCAAGTAATTTCAGAATTTCTTTTTTTCCTTTTGCCTGTTTATTTTTTTCATGCAAAAGGTAAACACTTTCTGTCTCACTTTTTTTTTTTTATGTGATTTCTTCCATTGCTTCTAGACTTACAAAGTACCTTACAGAAATCGGGGAACTATTCTTGTGTGAGGGTGTCATTGCATTTTTAACATGTTTAACTCTTTAACCAGGGGTTGGGTAAGCTTTTGCTGCAAAGGGTCAGCTAGTCCATATTTTCCACTCTGCGGGGCCACACGGTCTCTGTCCTGACTGCTCAGCTCTTCATAGAAGCACAAATACAGACGTGCAGCACCAATGAATGGGCGTGGCTACGTGCCAATAAAACTTTATTCACAAAAACACTTGGCTGCCAGATTTGGCCCTTGGGCCATGGTTGCCAAACCCTGTTTAATCCAAAGGAAATTTGTCTTGAAGAAGAGTGTCAGATGAGGATCCAAGGTACATCGTTTTTCTGAGTGCTAACCCAACGTCCCCATTTCTTTATCAGCTCATCTGTCCTCTGGCTGGTGTGTGATGCCTCTGTGAGTACAGACGCCGATGCGGAGCAGGGGGCGCCTGTTTCCGGGTTGTCTGCCTCCCTTCCCCATGGCCTGTGGGTGGGCTCCAAGGCCAGGAATGTGCATTTACTTCTTTTTGTTTTTGTGTGTTTTCTTGTTTTTAATATATTTTTCTTGATTTCAGAAAGGAGGGGAGAGAGAGAGAGAGAGAGAGAGAGAGAGAGAGAGAGAGAGAGAGAGAGAGAGAGAGATGGAAACATCAATGATGAGAGAGAATCACTGATTGGCTGCCTCCCGCACACCTCATACTGGGCATCGAGCCCGCGTCTGACCGGGAATTGAACCATGACCTTCTGGTTCATGGACCAATGCTCAACCACTGAGCCATGGCAGTCGGGCACTCTCACGTCTTTTCTTCTAGAACTATCTCTTGCTTTATTTTTCCGATTTTCTTTTTCTCCATATACAGATACTCAGTGCCTATATGTGTTTCCCAACAGCTGGAAATGCTGGAGGTTAATAAACCAGAAGTCCTTGTCCACACAGCTCATACTCCCATGCTGATAAAGGCCTTTAAAATAATCACCCTGTCCTTACAGACATACGGGGGAAAAATGCTTTGGAATCTTAAGCCTTGTATCTTTTGATACGTGACCTGCAGGTCCCAGCTCAATAATCTTAAAGCAAACCTTGTTCTCTGAACCTTAGAACCAGTGGGCGAGTCCCCTTCCTGCCTCCCTCAGTCAAGCGTTTGGCCATGCATTCTCTGGACCACAGTTCAGGGCTGTGATGCTTCCCCACAGACTTGGTGATGGTTGGGATGTCTGTGGGTTTTCCTCCTGAGGACACACAAGGGATACGGGTGTAGGTAGGAGAGTGTCACCAGAAGCAAAGGCCCACGGCTGAGGATGGCCAGATGGCCTGCATCACCAGACCCTCCTGGATAAGAAACAGGAAGACAAAGTTGGCAGCCTAGGAAAGGACAGGGAGATGTAGGGTTGTTGTTGGCCAGCTCTGTTCCAGCTACTGGGGGCTCAGAGTCTTTGGAGATATATATATATATAAAATAATCTGGCCACTCAGTGTCTATACTATATAATAAAAGGCTAATATGTAAATTGTCCCTTCGACCAGGAGTTTGACCAGCAGGCAGGTCGGCCAACCGCCCTTGTCCCCTACTCCTGGCCAGGCTGGCTGGACCCCACCCATGCACAAATTCATGCACCAGGCCTCTAATATATAGAAATTTTTTATTGATTTTTTTTTTTTTTTTTTTTTTTTTTTTTAGAGAGAGAGAGGGAGGACTGGAGACGGAGAGAGAGAAACATCCATGTGAGAGTGGAACATTGATTGGCTGCCTCCTGCATACGTGCCTACCAGGCACGGAGCCTGCAACCCGGGCATGTGCCCTGACCAGGAATCAAACCAGTGACGACAAGGCCTTTGGTCTTTTTGCTTCCCTTTGGGAGCCACATCTCTGGCTTGTTCCTAATGAAGGCACATTCAAAAGAGCCACTGTGATCACACTTCTTGGACTAGCCTGGGAGTATCGTCAGTCCCTGACTCAGGGTGGTGGCTTGTGCAGCATTGGGCTCTACTGAACCACTGTTTATGTGATCCCTGGATCCGGCCAGGATGGTGGCACCTGGCGTGACCACACAGGGAGCCCTTCTCCACAGCGGATCAGCCTGGCCAAAGGTGCTCAGCACTCTGCGTGCCCAGTGTGGGGCACGGCCTGGGCACCTGCTTCCTGGATGGAATTCGGGCCTCCATCTGCCACACCAGGTCCTGGGACCTTCCCTGACCACCCCGCTATGGGCCTCAGCTCTGTTCCTCCGGGAAGATCCAGTGGTGAGCCATCCAGTCTTGGTTTGGAGCTGCGGGCCTGGGAAGGAAGCAGGTGGCCCAGGGCTAGGTGGACTGGGCTCCTGGGGCTCCTGGGGTCCCTGAGCGCTGCCCTGTGAAGGGGCGGCCCCTGCAGTCAGAGGGAGGCTCCCACCTGCTGTGGCCCAGTGCCCACAGCAGCACAAGAGGGAGGGACAGAGACCCAGGCCCATGCTGGGCACCCCACCCCATCTTCTCTCTTTCCTGTGGCCCCTCACTCCTCTTTGGTGGATGGCTACGGTGTGGGGCATGGTGAGGGGAGAGACTCAGACCCCAACGAAGTGTGTCATCATAGAGGAGTCACACAAGAGGGGCCCTCGTGCCCCTGCAGGACCCCCACCCACTCCCTCCCAGCATCCCCTGGGCCTGCAGGACTTCATGGTGGCCTTTCCAGGCTTTTCTGGAAATGCTTCTGGATCTGCATACCGGGTCCTCTGTAGGAACCAGCCTTTCAGGACCCTGACTGCTCAGTTTGTGTCATTCAGACGGTAGCGGGCCCTGGTGACTTTCAGGTCCTGCTGTCCCCACCTACTGGGGTTAGTGAGGGTACTGGAGCGGAACTGGGAAGCCTTGCAGGTGTCCTTCCCCGGGCTGCAGCTTCTGAGGTGCCTCTGATGTAGTCACTGTCTCCTCCTCCACTGTACATTTGGTAGTAGACGTGCCTACCTGGTCAGCTGGGAAAGGTGGTGCGGACGCTTTGGTGTGCCAGTTCTTTTGTCTGGGTCACAGAAGGCCAATTAGACTCCACTGCCATCTTTACTCTGCACACATCTTCTCTGCTTCCCCTTGGCAACCATGCCCAAGACCAAAGTCTTTACTAAGGGCTCAGAGAGTGGCCTGTGGCCAGGGTCCCTCGATGGTGACAGTCCTTATCAGCTTTCTCCTCATTGATTGGGCGCTGACCTCCAGCCAAACTCGGTCCCTTAAGGCTCCAGGAGGCCTATTTTGCCAGCAATCTGAGACCCCTGGGTAGAAAACAAGTCAGCTCATGTATCTCTGGTCTCCTATTTGGGGCCTGGCCTTCTAGACTCTTATTGGCCATAGAGAAGTGGTTGTCCTTCCCTGATAGCTCTTCTGGCCCCTGAACTTGACCCAGTGAGCTCCCAAACCCGTCTTCCCCAGCGTTTAAACCTATTTCCAAAAACAGACCCGCTCCCCACCAAGACTCACAATAGGTCTCCCCTGGATCCTGTCCCCAGGAGCACAGGTGTGCCCCGCCAGACTCCTCTAGTCACCACTGGGTCTGCAGCGTCCCAAGGCCTCGATTAGCTGTCATTTACTTAGTTATCTGGTTAGGCCTTGACTGCTCCTGGTGTCTCAGAGCTGGCTTTGGGGATTGGAAGGGTGGGCAGCCTGGTACCATGGACAGAGTTGGGGACACATGGGGGAGGACTGGGACTGGGCACCCTTATTCTGTCCACGTAGTTTCTATCCGTGAAGGCCTGGAGGACAGGGCCCCATGACTTCCTAGACCCCAGGTGTGTGTTCTCTGCCCTTTGTGCACTGGCAGCATGTCCCAGAGGCCAGCCAAGATGTATCCGGGTCCCCCATACCCCACCCCTCCAGACACCACAACCCAGGCCGTGCTCTTCAGGGCAGGCTCGGGACCTCACTGGCCACCAACTACTTACAGGCTGAAGCAGGAGGGTCGTGAGCCAGATTGGGCCAGGCCCCAGGTGCGAGGAGGGGGCACTGGCTCCAGCTCCCTGCTGCAATGCAGTGCTCTCTGCCACAGCTGCTGTAATTGGATAATTAGTGTCATTATGTTTCCTGCCCATCGCTTCTCGCTCTCCTGCTCCCTCCAGCTCTCCTTTCCCAGCTCTCTCGCCTTCTCTGGCAGGAAACAAATGACTGCCCCCTCTCCTCGGGGCAGAGTCGTGACCCCCTTAATGACACACTTCCAGGCTCCAGCCAGAAAGGGGTTTCCAACTTCCTTCTGGGACCCAGGGGCACTCATTGCGGTGAAGGCAACCAAGTGGGATGTACCTCCCTCCAGAAGCATCCTGGGGAGCCAGCTGCCCCCACAGTGCCTAGCGCTCTCCAGGAAGAACTGACGGCCAGGCAGGCTCCAGGATGGCCCAGCAACAGGGAAGCATCTGACAGGCGTATGGGGTCGGCCTCTGGCCAAGCAGAATGTTCTGGCCTCACTGGTGGAGTCTGGTCCTGACCTATGGAATTCTGGGGTCCAGATGGGCTCAGTCAGAGCTCAGGGCTTTAAGGCAGGCAGAGGGAGGGCGGGTGTGGCAGCCAGACTGACTCAACAAGAAACATTCCTGTCTCTCATCTTCCTGGAGAAGAAACCCTCTAGGGAAACAGGACCTCCCTAGGTATGTGCACTTGGTAACCCCTAAACTAGGAGTTCACACGAACCCAGCCGGGAGGAGCAAGGACCCATTGCCCGGACAAGAGAGACCCAGAGAGGTTGAGTAACGTGTGCTGGCTCACACAGCCAACCTTGAATCCAGTGCCTGTGAGGTTTATAGGGACAGATGTCCTGTCTAGTCACTTTGTTGAACTCCTTTTTTATGTTGAACTTTTAAAAAATATATTTGTATTGATATCAAGAAGAAGGGAGAGGAAGAAAGAGAGAGAGAGAGAGAGCTCAATGATGAGAGAGAATCACTGATCCACTCCCTCCTGCAGTCTCCACATTGAGGATCGAGCCCGCAACCCAAGCATGTGGGAATGGAACCGTGACCTCCTGGTTCCTAGGTCAGTGCTCAACCCCTGAGCCACGCTGGTTGCGTTATGTTGGCTTTAATTGGCTTTCATTGGCTTTCATTATGTATTTGTTGCTTTTCTGGAGTTTTCTGGGCAATCACTTGACAGAGAAGCAATGTAGAAATCTCGGGAGCTAGACCACCTGAGTCCACCTCTGATCCTTGCTGGCTGTGTGACCTTGAGTGAGCGCTTTAACATCTCTGTGCCTCAGAAGCTTCAGCTCTAAAGTGGTCACAATCAGCTTCCTGCTTCAGAGGCTCATTGCCCACAGGGATGGAATGTGTCCTTCCCCCAAAGCCTGGAGGAGAGTACCCCATACAGCCCCGGTGCCAGGCAGTGCTTGTAACCAGATTGTCCTTCTGTGTCGTCTCTCTTTGGTACACTCATGGTTCTGTCTCTTCCTGCTTTGGCTAGAACTTCTCGGACAATGTCAATTGGCACAGGTGAGTGGGAGCCCAGTTCCAAATCACCACATGTTCCCGGGAGCCCATGGAAGTACCGGGTTTAGTAGGTCACAGAGACTCCATGGAGGCCTCCTGATTCTCCTAGAACCAGAGCTGGCTTTGGGCGTGGAGGGAGGCAGGCAACTGAGGCTGGGTTCCTTTCTGCGTGCCTGAATTACGTAGGTCCGTGGTCAGCAAACTGCGGCTCGTGAGCCACATGCGGCTCTTTGGCCCCTTGAGGGTGGCTCTTCCACAAAATACCAGGGCCTGGGCGAGTCTATTTTGAAGAAGTGGCATTAGAAGAAGTTTAAGTTTTAAAAATTTGGCTCCAAAAAGATATCAATCCTTATACTGTTGATATTTGGCTCTGTTGACTAATGCGTTTGCCGACCATTGACCTAGGTGATGAACTTGACCTTTTTAATGGAGACCCAGGTTCATGGAGGTATAGAAAGAGAAAAATCGGTTTCTTTCACACACAATCATCTAGTCAACCTAGGGCTGGAATGACAGCTACTTGGCCATCAGGAACCCAGGTCCCTTTGATGGTGTTGCCATCCTCAGTGGGCAATGTGCCAGATAGAGTAAGATAGCTGCTTCTGCTCCTATCTGCACATCATCGTTCCAGCTGGCAGGAGTGACGAGAGGGGCAGGGGAGTTCACATTCCTTCCTTTAAGGACACAACCCTGGAGTTGGCCTTATCCCCTTTCCCCCTCTTACCCCATGTGCTTAGAATCCCTAATGCTGTCCATGAGTAAGGCATGGTCCGGCCCCTTTTGCTCAAATCCCATTGGCCAGCACATAGTCACATGGCCGTACATAGCTGCACCAGAGTTGGGGGAATGGAGTCCATAGCTGGATGACAAGACACCTGGCTAAAAATTAAAATACAACATGGGAAGAGGGAAATAGAAATCAGAGACTATCTAGCAACTCTCTGCCACAACCTCCTGGGGGTTCGTTAGTGCGTCCTAAAGCCATATTGTATTATTCAGCACCCATGATCTGGAAGCCAGGCCTTCCCCACATGTTCTGGCCATCCCTTCTGGTCCCTTCTGAGGACAGGGTGGGGTTAGCACCTCTGAGGAAATGCAGAGCAGCAGCAAGAGAGGAGGCAGGCAAGGGGAGGGGGACGGGGACACAGGGCCACCCTTCTTCCACGTAGTGGGGAAGAGCCCTGCCACCAGCAAGCTCAGCCTCTCAACTCATCTGCTTTTCTGCCACCTAATAGGCAGCCAGCCAGCTGAGGCAGAATGAGGGTGGTGCCAAAGGCCATCAAGGCTAAAGGGTGGGGGTAGGGAATGTATGGAAGGATCTGATTAGGTTTTCATTCCAGGTTGAGGATGCTCCTGAAAGTTAAAATCCATACGGGCACCCGTAGCCAGTTTGGATCAGTGGAGATAGAGCGTCGGCCTGCGGTTTGATTCCCAGTCAAGGGCACGTACCTTGGCTGCAGGCTCAATCCCCAGCCCTGGTGGGAGGTACATGCAGGAGGCAAGCAATTGATGTATCTCTCTCACATCAGTGTTTCTCTCTGTGTGTCTCTCTTCCTCCCTTCCATGCACTCTAAAAATCAATGGAAAAATATCCTTGACTGAGGATTAACAACAAAAAATCCCCCCGGGCAGAATCATCAGTTAATCGGCAGTCAAGGCAGTGAGAATGTTACTATCGTTGTGTGGCCTGAGGCATTACAGAAGGCTACTCTGGACACAGTACAAAAGGACTGGTGAGGCCAATTTGGTTTTTCAATTGCAGCAAAATACACATGGCATAGAATTGACCATCTTAACCTTTTTTAAGGGTACAGTTCAGTGGCATCAAATGCATTCATATTGGTGCCCATCCATCACCACAATCCATCTTCGGAGCTTTTCATCTTCCCAAACTGAAACTCTGTCCCCATTAAACACTAACTCCTCATCCCTTTTCCCCAGCCCCTAGCAAACACTCTTCTATTTTCTGTCCGTATGAATTTGCCTACTCTAAGGACCTCATAGAAGTGGTATCAGATACTATTTGTCCTTTGGTATCTGGCTTATTTCACTTAGCGTAATGTCCTTAAAGTTCGTCCATGTTGTAGCGTGTGTCAGAACTAACTTCCTTTTTAAGGCTGAATAATAGTCCACTGTATGACTAGACCACATTTTGTTCATCCATTCCGGTGTCGATGGACACTTGGGTTGCTTCCACTTTTGGCTGCTGTGGATACTGCTGCTATGAACATGGGTGTGCAATTCTCTTAGAGAGCCTACTTCCAATTCTTTGGGGTACCCAATGCAGGGTTGCTGGGTATCGTGGTAATTATATGTTTAATTTTTTGAGGCAGCACCACATCATTTTCTGTAGTGGCTGCACCATACTTCACATTCCCTGTTGGAGCGTGTCTTAGCTGCATAATTCTGGGCCTTTCCTAGAGACTCCCTATGCCACCCCCTTCTGACTGTGAAGCTCCCACTAGGACCAAGTTGTGGGGTTTTTTTTTTAAGATGTTTTGTTGATTTTTAGAAAGAAAGGAAGGGAGAGGGAGACAGAGAGAAACATCGATGTGCAAATGGAACATCAACCAGCTGCCTCCTGCACAGCCCCTACTGAGGATTGAGCTCACAACCCAGGCTAACCCGGAATCAAACTGGCAACCTTTTGGTGCACAGTACAATGCCCAACTGAGCCACACCAGCCAGCGCTGGGACCAAGCATATTTAAAAATCCCCTCCAGGTCTGGCATCCGCCGTTCTAGATTAGACTAAAGCCCTGAGCTATCCGTTCTCAAGGGGTTCACCAACCTGGGTCCCTGCCACTTCCAGGTAGCTAGACTTGTTGGATTTTTCTAGGTTCCAGAATTCTCCTTGGCTGGACTCTAATTAGCCTGTCCTCTGAGCATCTGTCTTTCTTCTGGCCTGAGATGGCCCTTTGAGGCTGGACCCGGCGCTGAATGGGAAGCATCCTTTGGCAGCCCCAGTGGACCGCTGCGGTGGCCCTGGTGGCCAGCGGCAGCACGACCTGCCCTCCCCTAGGGACAGCGCCACAGGGCTGGAGGTTCCAGGCGGAGGATGTGTTCGTGAGTTTAAAGAGAGGGTGTCGAGGCAGTGGTTGACCCTTTTCTGCTGTTACTGTTTTTGCCCAAAGCTGTTCCCCGGGAAAGCCACTTGACATGCGCACAGATTGTACCAGGAACTAGAGGGAGGAAGAAGGGGGGGGGGGGGACTGTACCTTTAAATCTGTTTTCTCTGTTTTATTTCCTTTTCTTTTCCCATCCTCCTCCCTCCACTAGCACAAGTGGCGGGGCTGTGAAGGGCCCAGGAGCTGCAGTGACGGTGCCTCTGAAATATTAATGAGGCTGTTCTCTGCCTCGGCTCCTTCTCCTGCTCCCTCCTCCCTTCCTGGCTAAATGCAGGTCTCGTCCTTGGAACCCTCTTTCCCCCTCCTGGGGGGTCGCCAAGGTGGTCAAGCAGAGGAGGCAGCGGGGGCGAGGGGGTAGGGAGGCAGGGGGCCTGGCAGGAAAGCTAGGTCCTGGCCCAAGAAGGGGCGTCCTGGGACATCAAGGGTTAAAGGGGCACCTTGAGCCACTGCTTTCACCTGCCTGGATCAAACCAGTCCCAGAAGAGGGCAGGGCAAGTGGGATCCCCCGAGGGCCCCTGCACCTGCTCCCCCGCCTGTTCTCCACCTGCTGCTAGAGGGCTTGACCCAAACGGGGCCCCCCGCTGACCCGTGGGGCCTCCTGCTCCTGCTTCCGTGGGGCTGGGCCTGGGTTGCAGGTGCCTGGAGGTGGAGAGAGGAGGGGACTGTTATTTTAAGGAATCCCCACCATGAGTCACATAGCTGAGCCGTGGTTTCTTCTGGAAGGTGAGCCCCTGCTCGGCGGATCTGTGGGGAGATGTGTAGGGCAGCGTGCCTCAAAGAGGGAGGCACTGGAGGGCACATGCCCAAGGAAGGCAGGAGTCAGGCCTGCATCTCTCGCCCTCTGACTCTGTCCCAGGCTGTCTGGGCTTTGGCCTTGCTGGGTTATGCTCCCTTCTTGCCTCAGGGGTATGGTTTCGTGGGCCTGTGGAAGCCCCCGAGCGGCGGGACCCAGCTCGTCCCCTCGGGCATCCAGCATCGGCCCATTAGCCATGGGCAGTGACTTGGAAAGGACACTGGGAATGGGGACTGTCTGGCTTTGAGCTGGTCTGCCAGCCGGGCTCCGTGTACCCTGGGGAGGCAGCAAATGTCCCGTCATCAACGTGGGGACAGGCACCCGCTCGGACCCCAGTAACTGCAGGCTGGTGGCGGACAGGGGCTGCTATGGGACTATGTTTCCCCAATGGAGAACGAGCTTTGTTCTGAGGCGCTGAGACTTCTGACGTGGGGAACAGCAGTGGGATTTCGTCCTCCATGCCTTGTTCCCTCTGTGAAGGCGACGCTGGGCAGCCCCACACGGAGCTGAGGACACAAAAGGGTCCTGTCTCCTAGTAGCCAAGCGGCTGCACTGCTTGGGGCATCGTGACTGTCCCCCGGAGCTCGGCCAGGAGGTCTGATCAGGGTGCTTGTGAGGGTGCCATGAGGGAAGCATCTGGAGTGAGGGCCCCAAGAGACGGCCCCCTGGCACAGAAATGGCCCCATCTCTTTCAGGAAGTTCTAGGGCCTGGGGGAGGGCTTCAAGGAGGCAAAGTGGGGGGTCCAGGCAGATTAAGTCAGAATGCTGGGAGAGCACCCCAAATCAGGACAGAGGTAGCCAGAAGGGGCCAGGGATGGGGAGACGATGCCTGGGTTTCTAATCACGTGGGCATGAGCCACTGGACCTGGGGACAAGAGACCTCTGGGTGGCCAGGACTTGCTGGAGGGAAAGGTCCAGAAGGCAGTGGGGGAGGGGACACAGATCTAAACACAGGCTCCCTCTTGCAGAGCTCGGGCAAGCCCCTGAGGTAGCAGCCAGTTGGAAATGACAGAGCGAGGGTGAGGCGGGCGAGGGAACCACCACAGTTGTCTGCTCTCGCCACCCCCGAATGCTGGCCAATTTGTGCCAAAGTGGAGCAAATGCCAGAAGGTCCCAGTCCCCCTGTGTGGAAGTTTTCAATTCAATTAAGCCAATTAAAATCCGAAAGATGAAAGAGTACAGAAATGGTACATCCCCTGCCCTTTCGGTGCTATAAACCGTTCTAGGCAGCCAGCCCAGGCCGGAACATCTCTGTTCTTGGCCATTTCAGTGGTGGCTGCTGTCCTTCCTCAGACCGACAGAGGCCATTGCCCAGACTGAACGGAGAACCCATGAAAACATGAGCATATGCCATTAGGCCTCTCTGGCGGCCAGCGGTCAGAGGTTGACCTTGCTTTAACTTATGGCTCCTCTCTGCTGCCCTCTGGCCTGTGGCGTTAAGACGAGGGAGGTTAGCACGAATGAGCACAGGCTTCGCCTTGAGAAGCCCCGAGAGCTGGTGCAGGGCCCCAGCCCACACTGAGTAGCCTGCTGGGGGTCATGGGCATCCCTGCCCTTCATCCCTGCACCGCACCCTCACGCTTTCCTCTCCACAACAGCGATTCCTACATTCCCAAGGCTCCCACCTCCTCTTGGGCCAGCCAGGCCCAGGGTTGACACGCAAGAAGCTTCCCAGCAACTCAATAACCACGTGTCTCAAAGAGCTGCGACCCCAAGGGTGGAAAAGACATGCTCACAGCTTGTTGCAATGTCAAGCAGAAGACAACGGGCGGGCCAAGCGTGAGATTCTAGACTCAGTGCGGGCACAAGGTTTCTGGGGAACATTCTATTGGAGCTGCCACTCGAATTCGTTGTAGGTGGAGATAGAACACAGGGTGTGCAGGGCAGGGCGAATGTGGAGCTCAGAGCTGGCAGGCCGCTCATTGCAGCAAGGCGACCAGGGCAGTGGGCAGGCCAGTGTAGGGCACGGCTGAACAGGCCAGAGCTGGAAGGGCCTTGGAGGGAAGGTGCTTTGAGGGAATGAGGCCTTTGGCTTGATGGGAGGAGAGGGGATTGAAACAGGGGGTGTGGTTTTCTGGAGGCTAGGGCAGTGTGGAGGCAGAGAGACTAAGGATGCCTGAACTGGGGAAGGTAGTGACCCACAGCAGGCTGGTGACAAGCCACCCAACTGGAAGGAGACTCAGTAGACGGTAGATGGGACATAGGACCTGCTTGGTTGGGGATGAGGGAGAAGGAGCAAGCCACTCAGGTGCAGGCAGGGTGCCAGGGGACACTGAAGCATGGAGGGACACAGGGCCAGCCGAGAGGGACAAAAATGCTTTGAGCCAGGCATCACCTCCTCACCCAGTCCCCTTATCGTGAGTCGCTGTGGGCCCAGTCAGCCCCAGCAAAGACAGCTCACGAGTTAGGAGCAGCTCAAGGACCCGGCGTGGCTCCGTCTGGGCTGATATTGCTTAATCAAGGGCAGGGCCACACTGGGGGGCAGGGGCAGCGATTTGGAAGGGGGAGGATGGAGCTGGCCTTGGATGAACCCTGGAGGGACGGGGGGCAGGGATGCTATGCTGCTGGCTTGCAAGGTATCCGGCTCCAAGGAATAGGCATTTCCATCGAGCCACTGGGATGAGCCTGCCTAAGTAGGCATCACCCCCTCTCTCACCCCTGGAGCCCCCCAGTGCCATGTGGCAGGAGTTGGCGCGCATCCAAGTGGGGTGTAGAGGTTGAAAAGATAAAAGATCCAAAGAAACAACATTCTTCATCTGCTTCCATTCTAGAAAGAGCCCCTATGCAGTCCTGAGGCAGTTCCATGAGGGTCACACAGGCACACAACTGGCACTGGTGCCCTGGTCACATGTGGCGGGTCTCTGAATGCAGACCAGTGGCATCAGGACCCGGAGTGAATGCCCGCCACTCTCTTCAGCCAGTATGAGCAGGGCTGGCATGGCCTGGGAACTCTGCTCAGGGACAAGGGGCTCACGTTTATGCTGGATGCCCCTGCCACCCAGCCCCCAGCCCTCACAGGACCAATTGTTTGGTCCTCTCCCAGCAGGCCTGTCTGCCTAGGACCTGGATGACAGCTGAGCCCAGGAAGCCGATGCACAGGGGTCTGTGGACCCAATGCTGGCTGAAGCCTGTGTCTGCCCCTCCCTCCAGCAGCCAGAAGGCTAGGCAAAGGTCCGGAGTGGCGGTGTTGGGGGGGGCGACTGGGGAAGGAAGCTGGAGGGGACAAGGGCATGGGGCAGGGCGGAGATGCCAGGTGATGCTGTCTGCAGAGGACCAAGGAGTACAGGTGGCAGTCAAAAGCTTCCATCGCTGTCTCCTTGGCCTGCCAAGACCTGTGGTCAGAGGCAATGGACCTGGGTGGCCTCATGGCTCTGCCACCTCAAGTCAAATGGCCGAGTTATTCTTGCTGTGTCCTACCTGGGTAGGTGGGGTACATTCCTACAGCACCCCAAAAGGAGCCCAGCCTGCCCCATATACCACAAAAGCTTTGCTTCCTTCAAATCCTAGTGACATGCTGCACCCAGGCATCCTGAGCCCCAGGCTCAGGCCCATGGCCCCCTCCCTCACCCAGAATGAACCATTGAAGCTCCCACCTTCCTCTCCAGTAGCCCTCTGATAGGTGGTGGCCCATGTCACTTATGGCCCCGAGTGATCTGCAACCCCCTTCCCCCACCGACCTGTCCCATTATCTGCCTTCTTCCTGCTGTCAAACACTCTTCTCTCCAGAAGAGTGGCTCACTTCACCAACTTGCTCAGGTCTTTTCTTTTTTCTTTAAACCCTAGAGGCCTGGTGCACAAAATTTGTGCATGCCCTAGGCCTGGCCCAGCGATCAGGGCCGATCTGTGGGGCAATTTGAGGGGCGATCAGGGGGGCCCCTGCTGGCACCCACCTCGCTGGCCTGTGGCCTGTGGGCTGAGGGCAGCTCCTGCTTTGGGTTTATGCCCCCTGGTGGTCAGTGCATGCCATAGTGACTGGTCATTCCACTGGTCATTCTGCCAGTTCATCTATTTGCACATTGGGCTTTTATTATATAAGATATTCCCATTGGTTTCAGAAAGGAAGGAAGAGGTAGAGATAGAAATATCAATGAGGAGAGAGAATCATCGATCAGCTGCCTCCTGCATGCCCCACACGGGATCGAGCCCCCATCCTGGGCATGTACCCTGACTAGGAATTGAACCATGACCTCTAGGTTCATGGGTCGAAACTCAACCCCTGAGCCACACCATTCGGGCTGATCTTTTCTTAATGCGCCCCTTCCCTGACCCCTGCTCCCACCGGAGACTGCGCCCCCATTGCTCTGATGCCGGTTTCTCACCAGCGGGACCTGCTATGCACCCATCTCCCAGGCAGATGGAGGACGTGGAAATGCATTCAGTCCTGTCCACCCTTCTGTTGTCCTGTCCACCTGTCTGTCCCCGGCACAGGCTGTAGTAGATGCTCAGTAAAGACTTGTCAGATGGTGAACCGAATGGACGGACAATGGGGAGCTGCGCGGGTGTGGAACAGGGCGGCACATTTGTGGGTCTGCCACTTGGTTTCCGCATCTTCCGGCAATGAAGGCTTTTAAGACACGGGCAGCCTTTCCCGAGGCGCCTCTCTGCTTCCCAGACGTCTCGGGCAAGGACTACCCTAGGTGCACGTGCTTGCCTTGGCAGGTGGGGCCAACATGCGCAGGAACTGAGAGCTGTGTTATAAGCCCCTGAGAGCTGTGGTGCATTCACTAGGCTCTGAGTGAAGGCAGGGGCTCTCCGGAGAGCAGGAGGCCACGGGGCTCTGGGCTACTATGTTTCCATGGGCAGTTCTAGGTCACAAATCTGGATTAGTGGCCAAGTTCTGCCTGCAGGTGGATCCTCAGAGGCGAGGCATGAGGCCCAGCTGAGCTGCGTTGTCAGGAGGCCTCCGCTGGTGTGAAGGCCAAGGCCATGTGCATGGAGACTACTTCAGTCCTAGGAGCTTAGCGCACGGCCTTGGTGGATGCTTCCACTCATGTGTAGGCAGGCCACCGGTAGAGGAGTAGAGGAAGACCAGCTGGAGAAGCTAGAGGCCGGGAATAGGCAAGCCCAGCAGGCTCAGCAGGCCCCTGTGGTCCAAACCGCCAGACCCTGGGCAGGTATGGGCAGTGGCGTTGGGTATGGGGACAGTGAGAGGGATGACAACTTCACGATGCTCTGCAGAGGAGTGAAGATGGTGTGGTCAAGGGTCAGCTGGCTGCTCTCAGTGCGAAGGTTGGGGGCGGGGGAAGGTGGCACTGTGCTGTGGGGCAGGTCAACAGACCTGTGGCTGCTTTCTGATTTCTCCTGTGTGCCTGTCCCCCACCCCACCCCACTTCTACTCCCTTTATCCCCTCCTTTCTGCCCTCCCTTCCTTCCTCGTTCCCTCTCTCCCTTCCCGCTTCCTCTGGGCCCCCTCTCTTCTTTGCCCTCATTTCCCAGATACCCACAGAGCAGCAGAGACACCCTGACCTGGCACTCAGCTGGCCTTGTCCATGGCTTGGCCTGCTCCTGGGACCCCTGTGCATCACTGAGCCTGAAACCGTGAGCTGTGAGCAGCAGAAGCTGAGCCGGGATTTATAGCATGCGGGCCCCACAGGGCGAGTCTTAATCAGGCAAGAGCTGGAACTTGATGGATTGGACTGGTTCGCTGGAGGAGGGGCATGGCTATGGGAGGATTGTGGCACAGCTAACCCACCCATGCTAGGGCAAGACCCTCACTAATCAGCCCACCCTCCCAGCTTGGGTGCTCATGGTGGGCAGGAGTAAGGGGTGGCCTGGGCAGGTGAGCCTGGCAGAGTGTGGGGGTCACTGGCCCAGCCGGAGGGGATGCAGGGAGAATGTTGTACTTAGAGATATTTAGCAAGTCATGACTTGGACTGTGTGAAGATTTGTGGAGAATATTCTAGAAGAGTGGACCTTGGTTTTGCCTCAACTGTGCCTCTGGCTTCTTCTCCCTTCCTTTTCCTCAGGTGTCTATACTTGGCCACATCCCTGCCACCGCCACTTGCACTACACCTCCTCCAGCCATTGGCACCTCAGGTGGCCACCTAGGCCACACTGAGGCTGCACCTGTGAGAAGGCCCAGCACCCTCTCCTCCCAGTGCGACAGGCAGGATGGGCGACATGGCCAACAGTTCCATCGAGTTCCACCCCAAGCCCCAGCAGCAGCGGGAGGCCCCCCATGCAGGCGGCTTCGGGTGCACGCTGGCTGAACTTCGCTCCCTCATGGAGCTCCGAGGGGCCGAGGCGCTGCAGAAGGTCCAAGAAGCCTACGGGGATGTCAGCGGGCTGTGCAGGAGGCTGAAGACCTCGCCCACAGAGGGTAAGTCTGCCAGCAGAGACCCAACACAGCCACCTGATCGCAAGGGACTCTGGGCCATGTGCCACCAGACACTCTAGGGGTCTCCTGAGGATGTCCCCTTGCTAGAGGCACTCTTTTTTTAAAACTATATTTTTATTGATTTCAGAGAGAGAGGGAGGAAGGAAGGAGAGAGAGAGAAACATCAATGATGGGAGGGAATCATTGAGCAGGCTGCCTCCTGCACGCTCCCACTGGGGATCGAGCCTGAAACCCAGGCATGTGCCCTGACCAAGAATCCAACCCATAACCTCTTGGTTCATGGGTCAACACTCAACCACTGAGCCATGCTGGCCGGGCCCCAGAGGCACTCTTGACCCTGACCATGCCCTCCCCCGGTGGCCATTTCCCCCTGAGCAGGAGCTGGTCTGTATGGGGTGAGAAGGTCACCCTGTGGGCAACCTGCAGTCTTCGAGGAGCCGTGGCCGGACCCCTGGACCTGCACCTTCATAACGAGTGACTCCCCGCTCTAGTCTTTTCTTCGGGATAATAGAAACGGAGTGACAGAGAAGGAGAAGGGAGGAGACAGCCTGCATGTAGGCAGGATAGCCCCTTTCTGTGTTCCAATGTCCCACGTGCTCAGCATTGTGTCCAGTTAATCGGGGCCAGACAAGGAGGAAGAGGTGCAGAGTGGGGGCTCTCTGAAGGCTTGGGTTGTAGGAGGCCTCTCCCTGGCAAGAGAGGACATGGCTTGGTGACAGTGGAGCCTGAGGGGGTGGTGCCCAGAGTGCTGAGTAGAGGTGGCACTGGTGACAGCAAAGAGCGGCAAGCCTGAGACAGCGCAAATCTGAGCAGATGTGCTGCGCGGAGCCTCTGGGAGCCTTGGGGGCATCCTAGAGAAGGTTCTAAGAATGAATGCTTGGCTGCCATTTAGGGTCCCCTCTTCTGCCCTGAGGTTCTCACCTCCTGATCCGAAGGCGATCCTCTGCCCTGCCCGGTGCTAGCCTCCCCCAGTCCTGCCTTCTGGGTCTACCCAGAAGCCAAGACCACCAGGAGCCGGGCTGGATCCCAGGTTCCAAGAGCTGGAGCGTTTACCGGCCCGGTGGGCACCTCCCTGGCAGGGATGCTGGGCCAGGGCTGATGGATCTCACAGGTTTCCTCTCAGCCATCACATCAGTCTCCCAGGGTCCTGGCCATCGTCTGTCTCCTGCTCCCTGGTCCCATGTGTCTGTGGTGGTGCATGGGCTGGGACTGGCATACCGGGGAGGAAGTGGGCCAAGGACGAGGTGGGAGGGTGCTCACCTGACCGGGTCAGGAACTCCAAGGTGGGTGGCCTTCGCTGACTTCCTGGGTCTCTCTCATTTAGCACTGTGAAGAGGCCCAGCCTGACACGGCATGTCACGGGGGCAGATGGTTTGACTCAGGGCCAGAGGTTCTCTCTCCTTCCCTCCTCCTTGCCCTCCCCCATGATCTGGGGCCATTTAGCCACAAGAGCTCTGGCCTCCCCCAGATAAAAGGAAGCAGATGGGCTTCAGCTGGCAGTTCTTTCCTCTGCCTGTCAGGCTTTGTTAAATATTTAAAATGTCAAGGCCCCTGGGAACCTGCCTGATTCTGCCCCAGCAGCTCTGGAGCGCACCCGGTGCCTGTGGAGGGGCAGGAATGGAGAAGGGCAGGTGCCCAGGTGGGTGGCCCAGCCAAGCCTGGTCTGCGTCCCGAAGGATGAGTGGTACGACGACCACCAACCCCTCTGCTGTTCAATCCCTGGAGCCCTCAAGGTCTGGGCTTAGTCCCCCAGTTCTCACCCAGACCCTCACTCACTCCTGCACGGTCACGGTGGACTGAGCCTGTCAGAGGGGCCAGCTTAGCTGTGCCCCAGGCTCTACACCAAACCCCCACCAAGGTGGGCAGACTGGGGATGCTGGCAGAGTGGTACTTTCGGAAGGGTGGGGAGGTGTATTGTGGGAGGGCACTTTTAGCAAGCCAGGAGAATTCCAGAAGCCAAGGAACCTGGGTCTTAGGCCAAGCTCAGTAGTAGGCCTGCTTGGGAGACCTGGGTCCCGGCCCTTCCCCTGTCTGGCCTCCACTGGCAATCATGGGAAGGAGGGGGTGGATTAGCCTGGAGCCACACGATGTGCTCTTAATCCAATTCCAATGGCATCTGGCCTCTGCTCTGGGCAGGGCGCCCATCTGTGTCCATGCCAACCGGCAGCCCCTGTCCCCGAACCCTGGACGTGGGCCGCCCTCGGGGGCCTACTAGGCCAGGGCATGCTTGGAACCAGAGGGGCTGCAGCTGCCTCCCCACCCCGTGACTGCTTCAGCTGTCGGGACCCCTGAGCCTACAGGAAGATCAAGGCCTCCAGCTGGTCTAGGGCAAGGGCGAGAGAAGCGTTGCTGCAGCATCAAGGGCAAACCAAGGCCAAGGGACAGGCTGAGAGGGAAAGAGGGAGGAAGGGAGGGAGGAAGAAAAGGAGGGAGGGAGCTTCTGGGGATGAGGCCCCCTGAGGGCCCAGCTTCACTTGGGGACAAGCTGGGTTTGTGGGGCGAGGCCGGCGGGATGTAGATCCATGTGGCGCCACAGGCGATAAGCTCTGGGTGGAGGGTTATCCCTCTCATGAGCTTCAGATCCATGTCCTTTCCTCAAGCGGGGGGAGGGGAGACCCTGGGTGTGTGTCTGGGGGCCCCAGGGTTCAGTTCACATGCCTCTCTGACCCTGACCACACCTTTTCTATCTCCTGTGGCTCAAGGACACAGGCCCTGAGCAGGCATGGGGCGCCGGCCCTCAGGTGGGTCCCCGGCCCT